>JASUAB010000010.1:25007500-26257500 GCA_037013595.1 Dicorynia guianensis
GTTTAAAAGAGGTTTAAGAGGTTTGTGAAATTGTTATAAATTCACAAAGTCTTGAAAATTTCTTTACCTACCTTTCATGTGTTATTCTATGTTCTTCTAATCCATCTTCAAGAAATGAATTTTAGACAATAGATAAATGTAACAACCGCTTAATTATCTTGAGGATAATTACGTTATAGGTCAAAGCAAGCAATTAATGGGACCTAAACTAATGCAATTACTAAATTCATTAGTTTTCAATTCAAATCAATTCCTTTGACCTCTAAAAAATCATTCAATTCTCACACGAATTTTTCGACATTGTGTAAAAAATGTTAGTGAATATGGTGATGTCTTAATTATCTTAAGAGTAATTGTGTTATAAGTTATACTAAACAATTGATGAGGCTTAAATTACAGCAATTACTAAATTTATTATTCCCAAAAAGAATTCTCTCACTTTTGAAATATCCTTCAACTCCCAAATGAATTTGCAAGGAAGGATTATTAAAGAAATATTAGCAAATGCAATAATTTCTTAATTATCTCAAGGATAAATGCTTTGTGGTTCATGCCATGTAATTGATAAGATCCAAACTAATGCAATTACGAAATTCATCATTTTCCAAAATGCCTTGAAAATCCTAAATGCCTTAGTTAAGCTAGATTAAACTTAATCTAGTTAAAGACAACCCTAATCAAGTTAGGTTGTCCTTATCTTTAGGCCTTATAATTATTGATAAAGGTAAAAGATCATATTTTAGTAATGGCATTAAATACCGTCCATTGATCATGTGAATTAAGGATCACTCATCAATGAAAAGTAAATAGTGGGACACACAAAATATAAACATAAAAATAAAAATCTAATAAAAAATAACACAACAAACAATACACATGATTTAAACTAGCAAAGTTATAAAAAATCAATTTATTATCAAAGTAGCATTATAGAGGTGTTAATAACTTTTTTATGTGTAATCAAACCCCTAATTTAATTCTTGGTTCCGCAGACCATTTCTCGATATCTGATCACACCATGAATAATATTGATGGTGACTCCATTTTCAATTCACTCATGCCTCTCACAATCCATACAAATGCAATCAATTTCTTTTTTCCTTGGATCACCACTTTTGTGTTATGATATTGTGACACAATACTTAGAAATCAATTATTCCCTCATTTTCACATGGGTATCTTTAGACACCCAAATTTGTTTAGAACCCAAAACTAACCTATTTTGGATTTGTAACTAGATTTGTGTTCTTAAGACCTTACATGATCAAATACAAATCTTAATGTAATTTGTCTTCCAAAAGAAATTCCTAAATTTTTTTTTAAAAAAAAAAACACATAGAAAAACTTTCAAAAAATTCCAAAAAAATATGTAGATGAATTTACAAATATCCTAAAAGTATCAAAATTTTATAAAATACCAAAAGCATAACAAATTTTTCAATTTCAAAATTTGAACAATAAAGGATAAAATTGAAAAATCTCTCTATGTAGAGATTGGGAGCATTTTAATCTTTTTGCATCCTTAGGGGCATTGTGGTACTTTTACACCTTGTACACGCATGTCATCACTACTAGTCATCATGTGCTTAACTTGGCCAACTCTATGCAATCAAATCCTAATTCTGATAAAAAAAAGTTAAATCTAGGTCAAACTTCATCAAACCCTTGGAAAAAAGCTTAAGTTTGAAAGATAAGGGCATTTTGATCATCTTGTACACCCACATTGGTGGTACATACCCCAAAGAGTGCACCCTACATTAGCATGAGCCCAAGTGTTTTTTTTTTTAATTAAAGATTGATGCACTTGTTCATCTAAAATGTTACAAAGTTTTTAAAGCATTATTCTATGTAGTGCTTTGGAATTTATGCTAGGTTTTGAATTTATTTGTACATTGCATGATGTAACATAAGTTGTAATTGCATTTCATATGACTTTAGGTGCTCAAGAATGTTTTTCTGTGGTGAAAATAATTTTTCAAACCCAAAATAACTCTAATCAACCAATAGGGAAAGCCACTTAACCTAATTTTAGCTAATTGTGCATGTATGAGCATGTAGGTGAATGTTTGGGTGCATGTAAGTAAGCATTTGAGCCAAAGTGGACCCAAGGCATGGTGTGGTACATCCCACCTAGTCTAAACGAAGCCAAGGAATATGATTTCAAGTTACATACAAGACAAAGGTCAAGAAGGGAAATGAAGAAAAATAAAATTGAAAGTAGTCTCCAATGCTCTCCTTTTTTCCCTCTATTACACCCCTCACACCATTTCTTCTCTTCTTCATGTCACTTTCAGCCTTTACCTGTCATTTAATGGTTGCCAAGTCCATATAATCCAGTTGGAAAGGAACAAATAGTCTCTGAAATCAAAACCCCTAGTTTCCATTTTCAACTAAGTCTCTCACCAATTTTCTAGACCTTTGGCATTATGTTTGGGAAGTCAATATGCTACCTTGCTACTAGCCCCATTCCCACGTCTCTATCTCTATTTCCCCCTCAAATATGTTGTAAATCAACTTAGTTGAAGAAAGGAATGATTTCAAATTGAAATTTGAGCGACATTAAGATATCTTTGCCTTTTTGAGCTAAGAACTCTTTCATGCCATCCCTCGGCATTTTGTCTTTTCTACTACATACAGAGGGATGCGCTTGCTAATGATAATCAGCCCTGTGAGTGCAATGAACTCAGTAAAAGGACACTTCCCAGTGTTGTCGAAATCACCTTCCCGTATACACTTACCACTCCCTTCTCACACACTAGCTACACATCCATCCTCTCTAGCACAATTATCTCCTCTTTTCTCTATTTATAGCAACAAAAAATCCTCTCTTCAATCTGAAAACCAAGGCCTAACAACCTCAGAATCAATCTTTGAAATGCAAACAATTTTTTGAAATGTCCGATGTCACTATAAATTTATATCGGTAGCAGCTCATTATTTTTCTTCTCAAAACCCATTTCCTCCTTTTCAAAACTTGAATTCTTTTTTCTTAGATTGCCCCTCCCACATGTTGCAATGTTACAACAATATTAATTCTTATGTTTTATGAGAATCTTCCATTGCTAGGAAAGACTAATACATAAGAATAATTTTTTAACTCTTGAATTAAATGTAGGAATGAAAGGTTTCACACCCTCCAATATTCTCTACAGATTATGCAAACCAGACACACTTCAAAGATAGAGTCTTTAGTGTACTAGAAGTTGAATTGTCCATGCAAAACATACCTCTTACACCATCCTAATGTTAAATTCCCTAGTAAAGTCCTCCCCACTTTAACTTGGGCCTTTTTCTATTGGTAATAATGGGTGACTCAAGACTTTTGAAATGAGAATGACTTTTCCCAAAGTTAAAATTACCCTATGCCTAGTTCGAGCCCACATAAAGCGATTAAAGGACTAATTGAAGGTGAGGCTAATCAGTTCTTAGGTTAAAAAAATAAGAAACTTCAAGATAATTGCTCTTTATTGCTTTAAATAGCAAAGTATCAGGGAAGGAGCAAGTTATATATAGATGCAACATCAATACATTTGCCAGTGCTTCACCGACTAATCAACTAATTCTTATCTTCTTGCATCTTTTCTACTCTTCTCTTCATGGATTGCTACTTGAGAGTTCAGAATGCCAAGTATTGATCGCAACTGTGCAAAAGCTGAACCTTCATTTGCCGTTGCGTTGAGAAAGGCAAGTGATACAGTAAAAAACTAATTGGGGCAAACCTTCCCTTTACATTTGGGAGGAGAAAAATTGAGATATCAAATACAATAATCTTCTGCCAGGAATACACATTGATAATATTGAACCAGAAAAATCAATGGGTAAAATCAGAGACTTCGTCTACTAAAATATTCACCATAAAAGGCGAGTACCACAAAAATTTTTGGAGTCACATTAATGCTCGCCATAATGCCTAATCAACAGTACTAGCAAAGTGAAAAAGTACATAAAAAATAAAACCCCTTCTTTGGTTTACACTGAGAAGATTAAAAGTGACATGAGGTTTTCTCCACTAGATTATTCCTTCTATTACTTCCTGCTCACGACTTACTAACATTAAGTCAGCTCCTCCAAATTTCTCACTCTCATTACTTTATCCACCACCATTTCTCTTAGTCTGACAAAATTTCTACATTCATCTAGAACTTCAAATGATATTTAGATATATATTTGTCTAAACTCCGCTCTAAATTAACCCATTACGAGTCCATTCATAAGAGAGGCTTATTTATTTCAAACTCACGACTGACTGACTCTATTTATGATTTTCTATGCATTTTTCAAAGACAATTCATCGAAGCTTCTTATACTGGCCAAATATATTTGTATCATCCCGTTTGAAAAATTAAAACCAATGCTTTGCCCACGTGAATGTCCACATTGAGTTTGATTTATTTATTGCCATAAATTTATCTTCAAGTTGCTTGTCCATTTCCAATGCCGTCCGTTTGTCATTGTGCACAATCCAATCTTTTTTAAAAATATTATCCAAATTCACCTACCCATGAACCTTTTCCATAGACGTATATGTTTAATTATATAAAGATATGAATAAACTTATTATATGTATATGGTTTCAAATGTAGACGTTCTAGAGCTCAATGTAGGCTTCGCGTCATCAATTATTGTATTATAGATAAAGATATGAATAAAATTCCTTTATTAACTAATGACTTAGTCTTCAGTTAAAGCTGTTGATAGTTGAAATTTATGTATCCTGTTTATAGAGAAGGAGACAGAAATTGATGGGTTTGTGTTTGTATATGGTAATAGTTTAGAGAATGGATAGGTTTGATGTAACACTATGTTATATTATATGTATTTATTGACCAAGTAACATGCATCTTCCTTAATTAATTAATGAATTGAAATGAACAGTGTTGAATCTTGTATGTTTAGTCGGGAAACACAACTTGGAAAGTCAGGTTTGGTGATTAGGGCAATCTCTTAATTAAAAACTAACATTTTTTCAAGAATGGATAGAGATCCTCATTGTAGGGATTTCTGAATTTGATAAATTTAGAAAATTTAAAAGAATAATAAGTACTCACCATTATGGATTTCACTATTTTCTCTTTCAAAAGTCAAAACTTTCTCTATTTCTCACTTTAAGTTGCTTTTGTCATAGGTCCCAAGCAACAAGAGATCCAAATCCTTTAGGAATATTAAGCATACAAAATTATCTAAGGTTTTTTTTGATAGAATTTAATAATTTTATTTAATTTATATAATTAATTTTATATAATAAAATAAAACTCAATCTGTATATTATTATTATTGTTACTTATTTTAGATTTAGTTTCATCCTTATACTAATTAAATAAAAAAAAAGTATTATTCTTTGCATCTATTCTCTTTATACAAAGCTGGTTACTAATACCATCACTTATTATCTCCTAAAAAAAAAAATTTCCTTCATTTTCATTTTGTTACTTTCAATTTTGCCCCTCGTGCTCTTGCCCGATTTAACTCCGGACAAGGCCATGCAAGGCACAGGCCGTACACAAGTTAATATATATTTGCTAGTAAATCACGGACATGTATAACTATATAATATTTTGAAATATAATTAAGATATTAGTATTTTAATTAAATGTTCAAATAAATATTAGAAATATTTAAATATTTCATAATGTTTATATTTTAAAATATCATAATATATTATATTTAAGATACCGGTGGATGGCCTATATAAATCACAAGTCAACTAGAAGATATTATATTAATGAATGATTGAAGGGGAGAGAGATGGAGAGAGATGATGGTGGGCTGATTCCATTCCATTCGCATCAGTTTTAATGCATGGAACTACAATGCATGCCATCATTAGCATGTGCCTTTGAACAATATTTCCCCACCTAACACTTTTTAACTTGAAACATTTTCCTTAGCTAATAATGTCTGAGTGTCTTGGTTGATAATCCCAGGCATGAATGAGAAAGTGTATAGGGACATGGGAGAAACACAAAAATATCAATTGAGAAGTGGGCCTTCCTTAATTAGGAACTATGAAGGTACATATATGTTTAGGTTGCCGACGAGTTTCAATGATTGTTTGTCCGAAATTTGCAAAATTCAAACTTCCATCTAAGGATGACTTTGTTTAGTGATTTGAACAGAATAAACTGCTAGCCATGAATTAATGACAAGTTGCGGCACCCAACAAAGTATCCTGAATTTCTCACTAGGATACATATCTATGTAAGGATAGATTATTCATTGTGTCTGCTTTATAATATGGCATGATTAATTTAGTATATTAAAGTATTGTTTATATAGTTGATGTAGATTATATTATAAAAATAAGCTAAAATGTACTTTGCATCTCTAAAATTTACATCAATTTTCAATCATATCCTTATAATTCTAATTTGATAACTTGAGTTTCCAACTTTTTCATTGTTATTAATTACATTAAATTTTATAGGAGGCAATCTCTAATGAATGGAAAAAATAGACTTGTGAAGAGAATTAGCAAAAATAAATACATTTTGCACCCTGAAATTTTTATCAATTTTAAATCAGATTTTCATAATTCTAATTTTCTTTTGACACATAAAATCTTTCTATGCATCATAAACAGCTTTGTGCAAAATTTGATGCAATTAAAAACTATAAAAAAATTGAGAATTCAATTGGTCAATTAAAATTATAAGAACTTTGATTGAAAACTGATATAAATTTTAAAGAATCAAATTATGTTTTAGTTGCAAAATAATATAATAATAATTTATTATTAAATTAAGATACCACCTCATTTAACCAATTCACTAAATAATTTCTTGTATGTCAATGTCCTCTAGGAAGATTAATTGTCATTATCAGCATTTAGCAAGGAGAGTGAGACAAGTGAGTTGAGTCCAACTGGTATGAATAGCACAATATTGCTTGTGATCCTAAATACGACTAAATCTATTCAACATTGCTATCAAACAGTTGTTTATTCGGTACAGCTTTAAACCATGAAAAGAAAACTCACACCAACTGATTACATTAATTAATTAAAATGCCGCCACAAATACAGAATCCACTTTTATTGATTTCCCACATTGATCCATTATTATTATTATTATAACAATTAATCAAAATGAACTTACAATTGTAATTTTCCTTTTTATGAGTTTTGTAAAATGACATTTCCATTTTTGCCGGGTCAATATATATGTATGGCTTTTACAATTGCATCCCCTCTTTCTTGAATAATCGATCCTTCCACACATGGATGGGAGAGGGATAGACTTGACTAAACATAGTGTAAAACCAATGCACAACTTCTTGAACAGAGATTCCATTCTTTATTCTTGCAGTCTTTTATATATTATATGCAAAAAAATAATAATAGTAATCATAAGTATATTATGTTATAGTAATTACTTAATTATATGCATTTGAAATGGAAGAAATGTTAAGCTCAAAACAGTGCTGCGATGAGCATCTTGACCTACACATAAACTTCAATTATTTTAATTAATATAGTGTCAGTTGAATAAAAGTTAGTTATATTTTAAAAAATTTAATATTAATACATACGAGTTTGAATTTTAAAAAATTTTTATTAAAAAATACTATTTAAAATTTTCTTCTTGGATAAAGATTATTTCTGTTTTTAATAGTAGGGTGGGAATTCTTCATAAAAAAATTCAAAAAAATTAATTGTTTTATGTGTTGTATGAATATGAGCATGTGGAAACCTGAAATTAATTTATTTGTTCAGTGATGGAAGTTAGTAAGATTCGAATAGATTTTGTCTTAATAATTAATGACTAACTCAACGTCAATCACGCAGACATGCTTAACATAATCTAGCATGCACCAAAATTAACGTCACTACTGTGGACCCGCACTCCACCTGATCACTTCAATTCTGTCTCTCTCTCTCTCTTTGACTATCGAGCTTCATCAGGGCTTACTTTGCTAGCGTTTTCTATTATAGTACAAGTTTTCAAACCAACCATTGTCCGCAATCCAAGCTTAAATATCGGGCCACGCAATTGGCTCCAACGTTAATCTAATTATTTCTATAGAGATTACAAACGTATCTTCCATCTACAGCCAAGGCCAAGATACCCTTTTGTTATCTTCTCTAATCCACCCTTAATTATTTGTTCACTTTTTTTTTTTTTTGATACAAGGTTAAGAAGAGGTTACTTTATTTTAAAACTAAGCATGCCATAAACCTTAATAAGAGCTTCTAGTGAAAAATTTTTTTAGAATAAAACCCTATTTTAGTCCTTCATAAATCAATTAATTTTTATTTTAATCTCTTACTATTAAGAACTTCTAATTTAGTCCTTTACTAATTAATTAATTCTATTTTATCCTCTCATTATTAATAACTTCTAATCTGATTTTTCAAAAATTAAAATTAATATCAATCAAATCTCTCATATAATTAACATGTAATGCCATTAAAGTTTGGGCTGACATAGCATGATGGTGTGATAGACGATATTAATGTGGTAGACGTTGCTGATGTGTCGCTGTTAGATTCTTTAAAAATACCATGTCACCTGTTACAGTGCAACGTGACAATGTTAGATTTCTTTAAAACACAACGTCACTTGTCATGGTGTTGACGTGACTAGTGATGTGGCATATGGGTGCTAGCATGGCACTATTATATTTCTTAAAATGCTATGTCACCTGTCACGTCAACACCGTCTGTCACGTCAACTCAATCCTTGATGGTGTTACATCTAATTACATAAAAAACTTGATTGATATCTATTTTAATTTTTGGAGGGTTAAATCAGAAGTTATTAATAGTAAGGAATCAAAATAGAAGTTAATTAATTAATAGAGGACCAAATTAGAAATTTTTAATAGTGAGGGATCAAAATAGAAGTTAATCAATTTGTGAAAGATTAAAATAGAATTTTACTCATTTTTTTAATTCTACAAAAGTACATATCTCTCTCATTCAAATGAAGACATGATTGAAAATGTCTCCATCTTAAACAGAAGATACCAAAGTTTCTTTTGTCTAGTAAGTGAAGACTAATTTCTTAAAGATACGTTAAAGCACCTAAGTAAGGATCTCTCCCAAGTAAATCTTTTTTATATATAAAACCTGAATTAAATCCAAAATAACATGTCCCAACCTTTTTCATTAGGACTAAGTCACGTTGGTAATTTAAACTTTACTAACAAAATATATTAAATCTTATTAACTGAAACAACTTTCATTGGCCACATGTTCAAATGTTTATATAAGTTCATTATCATCTAAGATATACCTTTTTGTTTTTTATGGTCCAGGAGATATCTCCACATGAGATACAAACTTTTTGAGTACCTCAATTCAGGTGAGCCTAATACCTCTCAGGATGAGTAATGCTACAAATTCTTGGCCCCATAGGTTTATCTAGGAATCGAACTTGTAGTTGTAAGGTGATCTTAGGACGCTTACACCAACTATATTAACCCCTTGAAGTTTAAAATGTATATTTATTAATATACATTTAGCATCATACCTTTTTTTTTAAAAGGAAAAAAACAAATATCATACATTTAAACATAGTTGATTCGTACCAGCAATGGCATTTTTATGTTGTAATCTCGTAGAAAACCAAAACTCATCTGACGAAATATAAAATTCAAAAGCTTATGACTTTATGTAATGTAAATATTATGATATGCATGTAGTATGTGTAGTCTCACTTACTCTATATATAATATTATTATTCTCCCACACTCTAACTATGATAAAGTATTGCAAATCATTGTCAAAAGCTGCTTTGGTTCTCTTCTTGATATGATTAGGTTTCTCTTCTTTTGGGATTTTCACAACCAACTCTAGCTAGCCAGGTCTTCTCTTCCTTTTTTCTCTCCTGCAAATAATTGCGCTTTCCTGTATCTCAGTAAGCTTTGTTCTTTTACAAAAGCATATTAAGTACTGCCATGTTCTAGCCCTCACACATGCCCTCCCTCATTGATTACTACAAATTTTGGTGCATCGCCATTTTTTCGAATCCCAATATCTGAGTTCTTCTTGAGCTACCATTCTCAATTTGGTAACCTTTCTCGCGCACACTCATGGCGCATATTGATTACCATGCAAAGCCTGACAGTAATAATACCCCGTCATCTCTCAAACTGTTTGGCTTTAACATTCCCAACGTTCCAGAAGACTCTGATCATGGAGATTCCCAGAAAAAATCTCCGACCGGGTCACCCGAACCCGAGCGTGATACCCGAAAATATGAGTGCCAGTACTGCTGTAGAGAATTTGCCAATTCACAGGCACTGGGAGGTCACCAAAACGCACACAAGAAAGAAAGGCAGCTCCTGAAGCGTGCTCAAATGCAAGCTGCTCGCGGTCTTGCCACTTCACGTATCCAAAACCAGATCATATCGGGGTTCTCGCCGCCACACCACCTCCTTGCCGGTGCCATGCCGCGGCAGCATCAATCATCTCCATGGCTGTACCCGTCTTATGTAGGTACTCCGACGGCTTTTGGCATAGGTATATCTCATACGGGGACCTTTGCAGCCCCGGGAAGACGTGTCTACGCTACCGGAGGGTCTGTCACGGCAGCCCTACCGGATGCGCTGCCCCAACCTGTGGCCGAACTTGGTGGCTTTTCTGGCGGTGATGGTGGTGGGCATCATTGCGAGCAAGGCTTCGGCTTGGATTTGCACCTTAGTCTATGAGTGGTGAGTTTGATTTTTAATCCAAGTACGTATGGTTTCAATTTGGAGAGGTGTTATGGTGTATGAAAAAGATTTGATATTCTTGTTTAGGCAGGAGATTAGTCCTTAACTGATAGCCAAGCATACTCGGGAGAAATCAAAAAAAATTCTTAAACAGCCGTTGCTCATGCAATTTCCACATCCAAATTAGTTTATTCACAAGTTTCTATATTCTAATATTGATAAACTTTTATTCCATATTCTTGTTCTCACCAAATTTAACAAATTTTTTTATGAACGTAAAATAGGAAAGCAAGAAAACGAAATAAAAAGTATAATTTAAATTTTTTGACTTTTCTTATTTTCATAATTTTTATTTTATTTTTTATAATTTAATATTTATTCTATTTATTTTTTCACTAAAATTTTTCTTTTTTTTTTTCATTCACAATCTTTTACTTTTATAACAAAGGATACATATCCTAGATATCCTACTTGTACACGCTACCGTTAGGGTCTTTGTCCTAAGCCTTGGATTAAGGCGTGACACCAGTTACAAATTAAAAAAAAAAAAGTTGTGTCTATACATATTATGTATAAAGTACGAAAGTAAAAAATATTGGAATATCTATGATATTGATTTCAAAAACTGCATTAGTCAAGCTACTATTTTGTTATAAAATTTTATTAGAATTAAAGTTTACTTTCCCAACTTATTATCTTTGATCATTATAAACTTTTATTTCATGTCCAATTAAAAATCAAAATTTGTAAATATTCATAATTTTTTATACATTTTGTCGCATTTGCACATTTTATCAAGTATTTAATACAGTATTAATTATTTATATTTATTTTATATAATTTTTAAAAACTATTATCTATCAGAAATTACTTTTAAATTTGAATCCTAAATTTTGATAAATATTTATTAAAAATTAAATACAGTTTTAGTTTATGTCCAACTAAAAATCAAAGTCTATTTTGTATATTTGTATAGAATTTGTAATATTTATTTGTATAAAATATTTTTCATAACATGAATTATTTTTTGATATAAAATATGCACTGCTTCATAATTTTTTGAGTAAATTATATTAACTCATTGAGGTATTTAATTATGACACTTCATCTCATTTCTACTCAAATATGATACTTTATCCTATTTACTTAAATATTAATTAAAAAATATGCCTAAATGTTAATAAAATATTTACAAAAAGAATATTAAATTAATATTTTATTCTAGTTTTACTTAAAATTATATTTTTACTTAATTAATCACTTTAAATAACTAATATATTGATAAATTGTGTATTTTGAATCAAATAATTACATTTATTATAAACTGTAAATTTAACAATGTGTGATTATGAAAAAAAAAATTTAGTACAAACATAGAAGTATTTTAGGGATGAGTTTAGTTAGGAAAAAAATGTAGAGCATAATTGGTTTTATTTTTTGCTAACTAAACTCACTCATAAAATGCCTCTATGTTTGTACTAAATTTTTTTCTCACAATCACACACATTATTAAATTTACACCTTGTAATAAATGTAATTATTTAATTAAAAATATATAATTTGTTAAGATATTAGTTATTTAAAATAGTTAACTAAGTTAAAGTATAATTTTTAAGTAAAACTAGAGTAAAATGTTGATTTAATATTTTTTTGTGAATATTCTATTAACATTAAGCATATTCTTTTAATTAATATGTGAGTAAATGGGGTCAAGTGTAATATTTGAGTAAAAATGAGGTGAAATATTATAATCAAATACCTCAAGGGAGTTAAATAATTTACTCTAATTTTTTTGTTTAAAAAGTTCCACATACAATGTATATGTTTTTTTTTTTCCCAAACTAGCATAAACACCAAATCAAATATCCTGGACACAAGGTGACTATTTAGGAGCAAAATTGTAATATACTAGGCAAGGCTAATAAAGCAATAAGATTAAAGAAGTAAGGATCATTAGTCATGGATCTTCAATTGTTCAAGTTTTCTGGGTGCGCAGTCTAGTGTAGGAAAACAAATATTACAGTGACCAAGAATAAGTTGATTTTCAAAATTTGACGAGCCACACATGAATGGCACTTTATTACCTTCTATATCGTCCAAAGTAACTGTCAATTAAGAGTATCTTTATTCTCATAAAATTAAACTCATAAATTTTATTTAAAAAAGTTTAAGCTTTTAATTTTACTAAATTTAACAAACAAACTTACAAAACTACCAAATAATCTAATAATTCGCACTATTTTCATCTGTTACTTTCGTGAAACTAGTTTTTCCCGTCAATTAATTATGCCATTGTCCATTTAAAATGTACAACATAATGGCAACTAATGCTAAATCCAAACCATAGTAAGGTTCGAAGTCATTCTTTCTTGTAGATACAAAGAGTTGGAAAAGTGTTAAAAAAAAAGATTTCCTTTCACATAATGTGTAATATTAACAAGTAATAGCAGATTAAATAATCAACAAAAATAAATGGACCCAGAGGTACAACATGGTTTCACTCTTTGGCTTACGTCCACCCTTTATTTATTAATTCATTATTCAATCAATTCAATTCTTCTCATAATCTCGAATTTTAATACACTCGAGTCTCACAAGCCTCTCAAAAGCAACATTAAAACAATATATACATATTGTAGGACCTTTCTTAGCTTTTCAATGATAGTATTTTCACAAACCATATATGCACACGACAAGTACTCTCACTTCTCTAGCAACAGGATCTTAGCCAATTGATTTTGAATAATGCATTTCACACAATCAATTATGGCAATACACTATAGATACTCTTCATACTTCCCTAATGATAATTCTAGTAACCACCTAGGAACATTTCCCTACCCATTGTTTAGCACACCTTTTCAACCAAAAATCTCACTATTTATATTCTTTTTCTTCTCTGCTAAGTACTTTCCGTTTATTCTACCACAAGAATTTCTACTCCCATTAATTGGTTTTTCCAAGTTTACATAGTTCTTCCCCTTTTCTTTCCTTTTTTTCCTCCAACTTGGACCATTTTAAGGCAAAAACTCAACAATTTCCACCTCATCTTAAATTGTATTGACACCTACATCTCCACCATGGCTTGAATTTGCATCACCATAATCTTTAGAACTTTCTCATTAGCTTCACCTCAAAACAATGTTCCATTGTCTTAAAAAGTATCTTCAATCTTTACGATCTTTGATATCTTAAAAAGAAATTAATTTGCACCAATAACTCTAATTAGTAGCCAACTACCAAGTTCTAACCATAATTTTGAATGACAACCTACAACCTTGACCAATAACTAGGAACACTAATCAGAATTTGAAACTTGGCATTGATGCTACTTGTTGGGAAAAATATTCCCTTCAACATAAGAACAGCATCATCAAGCAACAACATATTAAACAATAAATAAAAATAAAATGATACAAAGATATAATGAGATTCAGCCCCTAGGCTTGCGCAGCCTTCGCTCATCAATCCATGATTCAATCAATCAATTAATCAATTACCAATCCCATTACACCCCCAATCTCACTACCCTCTTTTCAAAAGCAACATTGAAACAATATTTGCATAACATAATAATATATACATATCATAGGATATCTCATACTTCTCAATGATAGTATCTTTACAAACCATTCCTGCATACTATAGGTTCCCTAAATTATCAATTGTGACAAACACATTCCATGATCAATTCAGTACATGGCAATACATCATAGGTACCATTCATACTTCCCTAATAGTGACTTTAGTGATCATTTAAGTACCTTACTTTTCTTGTACCACAAGACTTTCTAATTTTTTACTCTCATAACTTTCTTTTCCTAGTCGCACAATTCTTTCCCTTTTTTCTTTCTTTTATTTTTCTATTCTCTAACTAAGGCAAATTTAAGGCAAAAACCCAACAATACAATGTTTGGAGAGCTAAGGCTTTCCCTCACATTTATAAACTAACACTCAACCCCATTCCCAACCAATACAAGATAACCTTAACAATCTCTCTCTTCACATATCAGGCCCATTACTTAGAGACCCGATATGATTGGGCTCAAGCAGGACTGTTTCATTTGCTTGAAGACCCAACACAAAGATGTTGCAACTTGACTTTGATACCATTCAACTCCAAAAACTAGTTCATGAGATAAGGTTTTTCCTCACACTCATAAACCAACACCTAGCCCCTTCCACTACCAATATAGAATAATCTCAACAAAGAGTAGTATAGTTCCAATTAAATGATTTTGGGAAGGAAGGACTCGACCTGTAATCACAATCTTATGTGGGATAGATGGGTTATAACTACAGTTATATTGTAATAGTCATTTTCAAACTAAAAAAATAAAATATGGGTAATATGGTAATTTAGCATGAGAGATGGGTGTTTTTTTTTTCTTCCTCCTTCCTCCTCTATGTATGGCACCACTCCTTCTCCTTTTTCTTGCATACCATAACTCTCCTCTTCCTCATCACTTCTTCCATTTTCTTCTCCAATCTTCTTCATCTTCCTCATTTTTATTTTCTTCTAAAAACCCATTTAACCAAAGGACCAATCTCACCCCTATTACACTTAACACATATAAACTATTTGTTTCCCTCTCTTCCTTCCACACATACCCATTCAAAGACCTTAAGAGTTGCCATTGGTAAATAATGGAAGCTTCATAGCATTAGGGATTTTATGCCTACCATTTTGTTCATATCTTCTTATGGTGGGTAATTTAAATTTTTCCTTAGATCTTGATGATTTAGAGATGTACTCATAAAACCCCAACTTCAATTATGTTTCTCTCTCTACACTTTCTCTCTCTTGACATGCACTCCCTTAATCTTACACCATATGCTTCCCAAATTAATTTTAACTTCTCATATGAACTAATTTAATTTTCCTTGGTGGTTATGAAATGGTAATCTATGATTAAAATATGTATTCCTAAGTTATCAGGGCTTTGAAATAAGTGTTGGTTATTGGGCAACACCTTCATGGTATTTGAACAAAATTTTAGAGATAGCATTAGCATGTAACTCATCACCTGTAGATAGAAATGGCACTTTAGAATGTTTTAGTGTAAAGCAGTAATAGTTACTCTATCTTTAGCAGGGTTTTAGCTATGTTAGTACCCTTAAGTATGGTTTCATATGTGGTTTTATTTGTTTATTTAGATATATTCTTTGAAGGTCCCTTAACTCCCTCTTGCTTAAGCCATTGGAAATAATTTGGACTTTTTGTCATCTCCAGTAGTGAGTGTATGTTGGCACCGTGGCATCTATCTAACGTTTTTATAATTATTTCTTATGTGTCTCTATTTTAACTAGTTCAACATTATATATCTAATTTTCTTCTAACATGTCATTAAATTCACTTTTATTATTGATAATTTCTAATGCACTTTTATTTAGAGTTATAAGTTAGAACTTTGAGAAACAAGCTTTTCAAAAGATATAAAGTTCTACAAATATTTGATTTAGAACTGATGTACGCTGGATTAAATTTTAAATTCAACTTGAGGATATGTAAACCTTGTCTTGTATTGAAAAATATAGTCATGGTCACAACATATAGCAATAGTTAATGTTTAGAATTATTTATTTCTATGATTGAGATTTAATTTTTATGATTTTAGAACATATCGTGTAGGAATCATATTGCCATTAGTAGAGTTAATGGCTTATATACACAGAGGTAAGAAAGGACCTTTTGGAAAATGATCTGGTATATATTTTACAAGCATTCTTGGATATGGATGTGCCTCTATGAGAATGATCTAGTATATACTCTATATTGGTGCCATAATAAAATAGGACATATTGGGGAATGATCTAGTTATACTTTATGGGTATTCCTTGAAATTCTAAAGAATGATTTAGTGTATACTCTAAGAGTTCTCAAGTAATAGCCCTCACAAGGAATAATTTGGTGTATATTTCACTTATGTTGTAGATTCTTTTTTCCTATATTTATATTTTCATACTTTATGGTGTTGCAATAGAATTTTTATGGATACCAATTTAAGTGTAAAGAATACTTACACTTAGTGCTATATTTATTTGATTTAGAAATTAGATTGTTGGGTTTAAACATTTATATCAATTATTTGAATTTAAAATTAGTCTTTGCAAATCTTATCGTGCATTGTGCTTGTTTCTATTCCTTATCACTTTGTTATATATGTATTTATTGAGTCATATATGATTAACGCTCTATATTTTTCTTTCTTTCGAATGATGATGATAATCCTTAGCCATCTACTAGGATGCTACAACTTAGACTTTTGTTGGTAGATCACACTTTTGATTACTTTTCCTTGGATTCCCTTATTTTGCAACTATAAGAAGAGTTAGGGAATGTTGGCCTCTTAAATTGTGGATTGTCTTACTTTTAATTATGTAATTATATATATAGGCGTATTTTGGATAATACTGGATTAAGAAATGTTGATTTTATTAGCTGTTATACTTTTTGGAATGTCTATATTTTAGGAAAGACTTTGTTGAAATTTTTGATAACATATTAAGTTTTCTATCAAAAAGTTTTTATTGCATAGTCAATTTTTTTTAGTTAAGCTTGATTAGCTAAATGAGTCTTTGGGGACAATTTTACCTTATACGTTGGTTATGGCTCATAGGTTTAGGTCGTGACATCTATATTGCTTAAATAGTGTCTAGAGTCAACTTTGACTTTAAACAGTTCCAGAATTTGTGGATGTTGGAAGACAACCCTCTTCTTGATGCCATGCTTTTTCTTGATAACAGAGGCTATGATTGAAAGGTGAAATGAAGCAAAAGTGAGATTAGGAAAAAGAGGGAAATGAAATAGAGAGCGAGAAAGGATTAGCAAGACTTGAGATAAAGATTATAGAAACTCAATGTTTAAATTATGAGTACTGATATCTTTACAATTATTTATTTATAATTTATACATAATTATACTCAAATAAACATATTTTGCCCGTCAGTCAAATATATTCACTTTCTCACTTTACTTCTTTCTCTCTTTTATTATAGGTAAAGTAGTGAATAATTAGTTAAAAGAATTTCAACATTATTTAGGTCATGAGAACTAAATAATATATTAGGCCATAGTGAAAAAAGATGCCAACAATTGAAAAGGAAAAACAAGTCAACATGTCTGTTGTTAGGGGTTAGCAACTCATACAAGGATAACATTAGGGGAAAATGGAATAAACTCGGGTCCTTAGTTGCAAAAATCTATTCATGGAAAAGTAAATGAAAAAGAGAGGTGCTATAAAAAAAAGAAGACTTTTGCACCAAATAAAAATATAGAAGTAAATTAATTTTAGCTTTCATATGCTTCATATTTAGTTCATGGTGATGGCATCCAATCACCATTTTCACCTATTAGCACTGTTATGAAGCTAGCTAAATTAGCTTGGTTCTGAATATGATGTGCATTTTTTTTTGTTTGTATTAGAGGGCATTTTTCAAGTGCATAAAACCTCATCTAGAATAGTAGAAATAAAAGTCTAATCCCTCTTGCCGCTCCTCTTATTTTTTGTCTTGCTTTATTTTTTTTATTTGGTGACATTCGATGTGATTTTTAAAATTAGATTGATTATAAACTCTAAGATTATTAAAATCACTAGTTAAATTAATAAGTTATTTTAAAATAGTATAAAATTAAATAAATATTAAGTATTTTATAGAATTATATTAAAACTAATTTATGTCAAAATTTTAATTTAACTGCTGATTTATTCAATTTTTGAGTCATTTGACCATTGATTTTAGCGGTTTGCATTATTCCCCTTATTTTTAAGAATTTCAAAGATTTTGTTGACACATACATTGACATTCACTTATTGTTTTGAAGATTTCTTTCTTCAAATTTTAAGTATAAATTTAAAATGTTATTTGTATTAAATAACTTATAAATCTTTTTATAAAAGAAAGGGTTCTAAAGGTTCTAACTCTTAATCAACTATACTCTATTATATATCAAATCCAAAGGATATACTTTCAACTTCCAAGTATTTATAAAGGGAAAAAGAAAGTCTTATTTAATTAAAATTACTAACATCTTATTAGTTATTTTTAAAATTTATTAAATTTATAATTTAATTTATAAAATTTAAAAAAATAAATAATTAAATTTTTAAATAAATATTTAATAAAATTTAATTTATAAAAATAACAATACCATTTATAAAGAACTCGTTTGAAATGAGTTATTGTACAAACAAAATATATCCCAAAAATTCAAAGTCTCTCTAAAATTCCTTAGTACAATGGTGGGTTGGATCAAGGCCCAACAGGATAGAACGGGTAGGACTGATTTTCTGGAGCGTGAAATCTTTTACTGTACACGCGTCAAGCATCGAAGGCAACACTGACCGTAGCACAATATATTTTGGGTATTTTCTATTTGAATGAAAACGGGGAAAAACGCTCATTTATCATCCGAGAGAGGGGCCGCTTCGTCTTTCTCCTTCTTCGTCTTCTACTTTCAGTATCCAAATTCAGAAGCCTCAATCCTGCTTCTTCCATCTCAGGTTGGCTTCTATCTCTTTTACTCTATCTTTTTTTCTCCCTTCCATGTTTCACATACGGTGCTGCTGGCCGCATCCATGGTGCCGTCGCAGCACCTCTTTTGGCGGCGAGTTTTCACAATTGAGACCTACCATGTTCTCGGTTACATGTTTCGCGACGGTTCCCATTTACACTTGTATTTTTTATTACAGTCGTCCCATCAGGGGCTGTTGTTTTTGCCAATCCCAAATTATCTCCTGTAACTGGAAAATAAAATGTTTAGCTTGATACCTGAGTAAAATGTGTAGATAGTGATGCTCCCTTTTCTGAATTCTGACCCTCCCATCAAGCACTCCTGTTTTGACATCTAGGATTAAGCTGAGTATAAAAAGCTTGATTTTTCCCCTTAAGATTAAGAACCGTTCACCATTGGAAAGAAGTTTATTTACTTTACCTTTGCATTTACTGAATTTAGACGATGTTAATGGCAGAATTATATGGGATGGCCATGTTTTTTGTTCAGTGATTGCAGCTGCCTTCATTTACTATTGCGTCTTATATATAGCTACTTATTTATTTCTCATTTGAATGCTGATATCTTACTTTGAAACAAATGATTTATTCTTTGAACTTGCCATTTTATTGTACTTAAACATAAGGAGCACGACTCTGCCACTCTTCCAAACTTGAATTTTTCATAATTGTTTATATATCTGTACTTTCAGTTAGCCAAGTTATTTTAAATTCATTCAATAAATTTGCTAGACATGAGTCATAGTTGTTGCAGTTTCTATAATGTCGAGAAAGAAAAGAGATTGCCCATTGCATAACAGACTGTCTATGCTTTACGCATGACTCCACGTCCAGTGTTTTTGTAAGTCAGTTTTCTCTTTTTATGGATGCAATGTTACTCCATTTATGTATCCATTCTTCTTCCTATAGGTCAATGTTGTATGCAGCATCTGCCTCGAGCTTTTGTATAACTGTTCCGAGCAACCTACGTCTTCCTCATCACATTCATCACTTTACAAAGCTATCAGTTACAACAAGGTGTTCAGTTCGTTCATCACTGCCAGAGAACAGCAATGGTGCTAAAGTGGAATATACTCCTTGGCTCATTGTCGGCTTGGGTAACCCTGGAAATAAATACCATGGCACTAGGCACAATGTAACTATTCACCAATATGTAAAATCTCTTGATTTGCATGCATGTACCTCTTGTTTATGTTGGATCTTATGCTTTTGTTTCTATCAGGTTGGATTTGAAATGATTGATAGCATTTCTCAAGCAGAAGGAGTTGTAATGAACACAATACAGTCAAAGGCCTTAATTGGAATAGGTCCCCCATTTGCTATCACTTTCAATGCTTTATATTTTTTGTTGTGTCATTCCCGAACAAGTTGTTGGCTTACACATAATTGGTAGCTACAATGTTGACTCAGATTTCTTTCTATGATCAGTACAGGTTCTATAGGCGAAGTACCAATTTTGTTGGCAAAGCCTCAAGCATACATGAATTTTAGTGGGGAATCGGTATGTTTTTCTTAACAATTCTTGATAATGGACACTCTTTTATTTTTAAATTTGGTTCTGCCATACACCATGGAGTATTAAATTCCTGGCAGTTGATTCATAAAGTCTTCAAGGACTAGTACCGTTATTATTGCAGCTAAATATTATCTGTCAATATTTTGATTCAATGCTCATGTGTTCAATTTGATATGACATACTTTCATCCTAAAAAGAAAATGTGATCTTTTTCCTTTTCCTTAAATTACTTAGTCTCCCTGACTTTATTTTCTTTGTCATAGGTTGGACCCCTCGCTGCATATTACCAAGTGCCATTGCGTCACATTTTACTAGTATGTGTTTCATACCTTGTTTCAATTTCAAATATCATTTCATATACCGGCAACAATTTACAAATATGTGGAATTTTTTGCAGCCATAAGTTTGTTGGATCTTTAATGTAGGTATTTGATGAGATGAGCCTTCCAAATGGTGTTCTAAGGCTTCAACCTAAAGGTGGACATGGGCATCACAATGGGTAATGCTTGTTGGATTGCTTATTACATGGTTTATTATAATTATCATCACAAACAATTCTCAATTTTCAAAAAGATATAGAACTTTGAAAATATGAACTGTTCAGGTGATTTTATTCATAGGAACAGACCCTAAACTTATTGGTGTAAGAACTGAGGATTCCAAAGGCTAGTATTAGGCTTTTCAGATAGACTAATGTTAGGAAACTTAGTGGCTTATAGGCTTATTGCAGGTATCCATTGGTAGTGGTGGTTTTTGGGCAATAATTTAATCACTAGCAGCTTCAAGCAAATTGCAACTATTAGATTCAAATCTAGGAATCTGATCACCTAATTGACTCTTATTCTTTGATTAGTAGGGGCTGTCATGAATTTCCCTGCTTCTTTAAAGTCAGAGATTTGAACTCAGTCATTGGTAACATGTAACTCTCAATTTTTAAATTATTTAAAATAATTTCCTATGTTAGACACGGATATTTTTAGGCTAAAATAAATTCAACCCCTTCTGACTTTTGTTAAAGGGTCACTTCCAATTTCTGGTTCTGGTTCTGGCTTTCTCCGAAGCAGGATTTTCTGCTTCACATGGATCACCAGCGAGTTGGCTTCTTTGACTTGGTTTTGCTCTCTGTATCTTGGATGACAGCCTCAGTATCAACTGTAAAAGAGAACTCAGGATCTGCTGACCTGAAACTTTTCTTGTGATTCTCCCTTAGCCCATAAATCGAAGCCTTTTCCTCTATTTCTCTCTATGTTAATGCTGTTTCTTCCTCTTGTTCTGAAGAAGAATATGACAATGAGGCTGAGTTGGTAGGGTCAGGAAATGATTCTGGTTGGGGCTTAGGAGGAAGGGGCAGGGTGGCCAAGTGAGCCTTCATGTGGCCACCCAATGCTCTGCCATTGGCGAATGTCCTCAAGCAAAGCATGCATTTGTGCCTCTCCATTGGCACCGGATCAAAGCAGAGCAGAGAGCAGCGACCCAAAGTTGAATAAATCTTTCACTCTTTGACAAGTCTGAGAGAATTGGGAACTTAAAAGGAGTAGGTGACAAGCATTCCTCCAGTAAAAGACACAACCCCAAAAATTATGATTTTTGGACTACATATTTGGAGCACAAAAATGTTGCAGAATTGTAAAAAGAAACATTATAGCAGAGTCATTAATAAGTCATCTAAATGTGATTCTAGATATACATGTTATTCTCATGTGATTATTCTTTAAAAAATTAACAGCAAAGTATCCGAAAGAGTAAATTGGATGTTAATAAAAGTTTAAGGAGGTAAAATGTTATCATTTAAAACATAGGGGATTAAATGCACATCAACGAAAGTTGAAGGGGGTTGAATGCATTTTATCCATATTTTTTGAATGCTATTGCCAACTCTTGCACAATTTTGTTTCTCACTTGCTCTAAAAGTGGCAGTACATTATCTCAAGCCCTGACCTCTTGTTCTCAGATATTTATACTAGAAAAGTCTGAAACTGGTATTAGATTGTTACAGAGTGAAGAATGTAATGGGCCATTTGGATGGTGCTCGTGAATTTCCTCGACTCGGCATTGGTTAGTTCCATGTTTTTGCTAACTTGATTGGTGCTGTGGTCATTACAGTTGTTTCAGCAGTATATTTCAAAACTTTGTATCTGTAGGGATTGGAAACCCCCCTGGAACCATGGATATGAAAGCTTATCTTCTACAGAAGTTCAGTACAGTGGAGCGAAAACAGGTCATACCTTCTACCACTTCTAAATTACTTGAGTTTTATTAAATTTGCACTAATTTGTTTATATTAGTCAAGTTGTCAACTACTCAACAGTTTACATGTGACATGGTGGTGATAATCGTTAGTTTTTTTTTTTTAATTGCAATAATCATTGGTTTTTATTGTGTAAAATAACATTTTAGCATTTAGTTTGAATATCCAACTCTAGTAAATGGAGCGGTCGTAACACTCGGCTTATTAATTTCATGATTGGAAAACGTAATCAAGGAATTGCCCAATTGCACTATGCATATAGCCTGGGGCGTTTGATGATTTTGATTTCTTTTCTCTTTCATTCACTGTTCGAATAGATTGATGCTGCATTGGAGCAAGGAGTTGAAGCTGTAAGGATCTTGGTGCTTCATGGGTTCAACCAACATGTCACTAGATTCAATTTGGGACAAAAATACAAGTACCACAAAGTTTGATCTTCTCAGATATTTTAATATAAATGAACATCTAATTGGGTAGAAACCATCGGCTTTTGGACAAAAGTGGAATTCATTGTGACTTTATTGTGTATGCCAATAGTTTTTATCTGTCATACAAAAACTATGAAAAAAAAAATTGAGAGTATTTCGTGACCTTTTCATAATTCTAGCGTTGACTGATTTTATTTACTCCTTTGGAATTAAATATATACATGTCAAACTATAAAAAAAAGATATGTAGAAGTTTTAAAAAGAGAGATATATACCAAAAAAAAAAAGAGAAGTGAAATTTATGTAGTTTATTGGACACCAACCCACTTACTTAGCATGATTCTTTCAAAGATCAAATTCTTATTTTAGTCTTTCAATAATATTGATCTAATGTCAATTACCAAAAACATATTGGTCTATTGTCAACCAAATTTTGGAAAAGCAGTCTTTTTTGTTTAGGGCCAAAACTTTCAGCCAAATGGAAAACCCTCGCTGGCCGTCTTTCAATGTAATTTCTTTTTAACGCTTATTTAAGAGTATTTTTTTGCTTGACAATTATAGATGTATTTTCTTAAAATATTAAAAATATTAAAATAAATGGATCTCTTTCAAACAGACATTGTTTAATATATTTAATATAACTAAATCATTATAAACTATTTATCTCTTTTATTTAAAATAAGACATATTCAATTCATCATACTGTTAATTAACAACAAGAATATTTCTTAATGAAACAACTAATTTTATTAAAATTTATGCAAACACTTCAGGAAATAATTATGTGTTAAATTTATTAAATTTTATCATTTATTAAATTTAATAATTATTTCTTAATTATTTTAAAAAATAGTCATCATTGGCGCATATCTGTCACCTACTTTTAAACTTTTGTCTTTAAAATTCTTCATGGCCAATGGGATTATGAAGCAATTAATGTGGAATCCAATGAGTCATCGGACTGCTTAGATTCTTCAAATAGGACTCATCATCCATCCCAATTAGAACGTTGGAAACAAAGGTAGGTTAGAAAAAGAAGGGACACTTTTTCCTCAGTCCCCCTTCTCAGATTTATTGGACCGTTGCAAAATCAAATATTTTACTCGTTCAAGTGAGAGAAGCCCAAGAAGAATTTAGCAGAGCTATTAATCAATCAAAGCTCTGCGACAAAGAAAGAACAAAGCCAAACTATCAGTTTCATCAATTATGGCAGAGGCCAACGTCTCTCAGCAACAAACCCATCAATACAGCCCCACTCTTAATTCTCTCTTCCACGCCCTTGACCCCATTTCTCTTGTCCTCAATCAGAACTCTTCGGATTCCGACCAACCTATTCCTCTGAGGCTCACTACACAGAGCTGCTACCTCATGGAGAGAGGACCCAGATACGAAGCTTACGCTGAATTGAGGGAAACAAAGCTACGAATGAAGTACTTTACACAACAAGAACCCGAGGAATTGGTGGAGCCAAAGTTGTTGACTCCACCGAGAAAACAGGTCAAGTTTCAGACAAGTTTGGTTCCTGGGCGAAAAGGGTCCTCTGTTCTTGCTCAATCGGTGCCGGATTTCTCTGCCGCATTGAGGAAAGAGAACCGGAAGCCTGTGAATACGCTGCCTTCGATGCTGGAGATGACCCCACCGTCGAAGAGTGTCTCGAGAGTTAATGGGGTTTCGTCGAATTCAAGAGGGAGCAAGTCGGCGAATGCAGGGGAGAAAAGGGGTGGTGGGGTTCTGACGGTAAGGAAGAGCTACGCTAATATTGAGGAATTGAAGAGTCTGTCTTCGGTCACGGCCAATGCCATCAACGGTGAAAGCAGAGGAGGGAGGAATGGCAGAGTGACGGGAAAGGCTGTTTTGGGTTCCAGACAGTTTTGAATTTGGGTGGTGTGGACATAGAAATCTTTAAACTTTGATTTGTTCCTTGTTGATTCAAATTGTTACTTTGAGGCCCCGCCTCAGATGGCGGTTTTCTTTCTCTCTTTTTTCGGGTGGTTTTCCATTCTTTCTATAAGCAGTTTTTTAGAAGAATTTACAGTGATATGTAAAGCTACGATGTATCTGAGGTTTGAATATTATGTTTACATGTTCCTCTGTTTTTCTGGGAGGACTATGATAATTGTTCTTGCAAGATGAAGAATCGTTTACCGTAATGGAGGGATCCAATATGCCAATTGAAAACAGGTGATGAACATCAACTGCTTAAAAGTTTAATTTGCTGCGATTTAAATTCTCTTCTTTTCAATATCAAAAAAAAAAAAATTATCTTCTTTTCTTTCTGATTGTCTTGAACGTATTCCAATATGCCACTTTTCAGTATAGAATAAGAAAAAATTATTCTCACAACTCCTCACATCTTACAATGTTGGCTGTCAAATTTATGCAGTGGGACTCATACAATAATGAACCAAAACAATAAAGAATCTGGGTATAATTTGAGCTGGTTTAAAGAAAAAAATGCTGGTCACAATTGTTATCCAATAACTGACAAAAAAAAATTGAAAAAACTGTAAAAATTCATGTAATAAAAAATTAAATCAGATCAAAGTATCATCATTAAGCTCTGCAACCATTTGACAGTTGATAATAGCTTAGAATCTAAAAGAAATTGCTTCAAATGCAGTCATCCTAAAATCTGACATAATGGCATACTAAATTTTTTCCCAGAATCAGAAGTTAAAACTCTACACTGCAGTTTCAATTAAACTAAATCATATTATTATACTTTTCATTTGTTGCAATGTGGTACCTACTGTTAACATGCTGACCAATCATCAACTGTCTGCCACATATCAAAAACTTCCCCTCATTCTCTCGTCCCCCGCCCCTCTCACTCTTGAATATCCCAAATTGAAAAAAGTTGTTGAACAATGTTCTGGGTGGTTTGGGGTGGGAAGAGGGCGTTGATTCAACAAGCTTGATTCAGGTAAGGATTCAAGATGGTGAAGGAGGATGCGTCGTCCATTTTTTAGTTATTCTGGTAATTGTGGACCCTGGAGATGTTTTAAATCCTTTAGGCTTGTGGAAACTGAGCAATGAGGAAGCCTCCTTATGTATTTTGTGCTGCTCTTTCGCCAGAATGAGAGGACAGCATTCCGGAATGCCTAACTATTGTGGCATGTTCTAGGGTTCAGAGGTAGTAATATGGGGGAAATTACAGTATCTTGTCTCTTGTGTAATTATAATTTTTATGAGAAACTAAAGTGAGTTGGTTTGTAGTAAGAGTTCAGACATCTTAAAAAAAATTGTTTTATATTTTATTTAAATTATGTATATGAATAAAATTTATTTAAAAAAATTTAGTCTACTTCAACACTCTCAAAAAAAATTAATCTTTACCTTCTAAACAAAAAATACACTAAGAAAACTCAAAAATAAAAAAATTCCTATGAGCAGAACTACCTTTGGCTAGGTGATCGAATTTTGCTGTTCATGCTGGACTAAATTGAAAAGAATCTTCATTCAACGCCCCAAGCTTCGATGATCTTGATGCCTAAAGCTTCACATGATTATTTCCTGGTTCTAGGTTTCGAAGTATGATGGGGTTCTAGATATTAGATACTCGAGAGTGAGAGGGGCGAGAGACGAGAGACGAGAGAATGGGGAAAATTTTAGGTGAAATTTCTTACTTAGGTGGATAGTGAATCATGTGCCAGGCAGGTGATGATAATTCAGCCTAAATTTGGAGTCAACCATAGTGACTGGATAAAAACTTAATAGTTGATGCCACATTGCAATAATTAAAAAGAACAATGGTATCATTTGATTTAATTGAAACTAAAAGATAGTCAGTTGCAAAAGACCTTAGTACCCGAGGATTTTGTAATTTACCCTTAAAATTATTATTTGCTTTAGCCGGAGAGCTAGTAGGCTTCTACTAATTATCAGACTAGACTAAACTAAACTCGCTAAATTACATGCAAAAAGCATCCTTGATCGCTGCCTGTCCATTAAATATTCCATCAACCCATTTGTACAAAAATATCACCATAATTCTCGGATGACAACAAAAAACCAGAGAAATGATTGGTGAGATGTTGCGCGACTGCAGATGCAGGATCTATGCAGATTCAAATGAAACCGAGCCGGCAATATACCAGGTCTTCAACAATTTCACCAACCAAAATTTGAAGTATGTCACCATCTATTTCAACACCAGCCTCAAATGCTTCAATATCAAAATCAGTCCACTTTCCCAAGGAGTGGCTCATCTCATATTCTATTATCTCGTCAGGTATCATCCCAGCTAGACATGCCCACTTTTTAATCTCCCTCTTCACCTGTTGATACAACATATCGGCTTTCATGCAGAAAGGCAGCTTAATCCATGAGTTATATCCACAGTTACAATATCGGCAACAATTTGATTCTAGATATTCTATAACACAATCAAAGATAAATCCCTTGAGTCGGCTTCTTTCTTTAGAGTCACCATAAACCATAAAGCCATTGAAGTCTATCCACATAGCATCATCAACCATGGCATCCAATTCAATGAGAAGGAAACGAGAAATGAAAAGATGAGGCGTATCTTCACAGTGCATCGTGGTTTCAAGCAGCAATTCAGCTTTTAAGATAACATCTTTCACATGAGTAAGATTGCTTCTTGCCAATCTTGCTCCGAAAGATTTTAGACATTGTAACATCCAAGAAATTTGGTTGAGAAGATCTGTTAATGCCTCACTACGTATATTCCCTTTAGCAAATGATGCTGCAGAATCTAAAAGCTCAGTATCATATTCCAACTCTTCCAGCTGATTGTACGAGTAATTCATAGAGTCTGGGTGCAAACCACGCCCTGCAATAACAAAAGGGATTAAGCTTGGCCACAAAAATGAGATTAAATGGATGATCAAATTCTTTTTTGTTTTAAATTCCAATTTACCTAAGCTTTCATCCAGACTACTGGAAGAAAAAGAAGCTTCCAGAACAGATCCAGGACTCAGATGTGACCTTCGCTTTTTTCCCCCATCCTGAAAAGACTGGAAACAATAATAATGTCGTGTATATTTGTCAGTTGATAAACCTTTTGACCAATCGCAGTAATGTTAATGATTTCACAGTAAACATTGGTCATGCTCAAATTGAGCATAAAAAAAGAAAAATGTTAAGAGTACAATTCCATAGAGTACTGTAAGGGTACAATTGTGAGAGAGTACGGTTAGAGACATCATGTGCTGATGTCCTGACATTTGATGAAACTTTGAGAACTGATTGGGCTTGTCCAAATCATGTGACAACTAGACAATCCTATCATCATCCTTGAAAAAAAGTCAAAATCTAATTTCATATTCTAGCATATTAAATATTAACTATAAGAAACTTTCAAGATAATAGGTCATGTGACTCCCGTCAGTCCACGTAGCAGAAAAATTCTGAAATACTACAGGTGTAAGGCATCATTTTTACTCCATCTAGGATGCAAGACAAGTGTTCAATAATGATGTCAAATAGGAAATATGCGTCTAATTCTATGGCCTCATGTGTTGATATCGCGGCATTTAACGAGACCTTCAAATCTAATTGGGCCTGTCCAAATCATTTGACAACTATGAAATCCTATCATCAACTAAAATATATTGTAGGATATTAACTATAGGGCACTTTCAGAACATGAGAAGCAAGTCCTGTCAGTCCATTTAGCAGAAAAATTCTTATATACTCTTCGAGTAAGGCATCATTTTTACTCCAACCATTTAGGTGCAAGACAAGTGTTCAAGAATGACATCAAGCATGAAATCATGTATCCACTTCACTAGCATCCAAGTGCCTGGTGTAAGAGAAAAGTTTCACTCCAGGTGTATATAAAATTTCCCCCATTTAGCAGTCCATTCAAGGACGGAAATTTCAAGCTGAGCTAAAAGATGTTTGCAATGAAATCAAAAGGAACAAAGGGAAGGAATGTTAAAACATTTTCCAAAAACGAGATTTCAGGTTTGAAAAAGAGTGCATGAAGACATTTGGTGAAAACTAGAACTGCTGAAGGTTACTCTTGATGAAAAGATCCATAATTCTTCTACAACCATATATTTGCCATGAAATAAACGATCAGCACAAATTTATGAGGAAGATTTCTCAGTATGGTTACAATTATAAACAAGCTATACTTTCACTTCTGCATATCGGTCCTGTTATTGACTGACTACACCGTTCATGACAAAATGGACATCATATATTCAGGTGAAAATAGTGTCCTTTACTTGAAATATGAAATATCATTGTAATATCCAACACACAATTGAATTAAGTGGACTTCTAAATAAATTAATCAACTAAAACATGAGGATGAAGTCAAAACGATGACAAAACAGCCACTGAGAACATTAGGAGCCAGGTGATAACTTGTGGCAAATATATAAGATGTGATTACTACGGATACAGTGATCAGACCCTTAGTTTCTGTAAACCTTTAGCCCCAATTATGCGTAAGTCACAAACTGAAAATTGAAGGATCTAGGTGAAAGCTAAGAAGCTGATAACTCATAAAACAACAAATTGGTCAGAGAATCCAGCACAGATTATGCATAATCAAGAACTGGAAAGTGTAAAAACAGAATGAGACAATTGGGGACAGCAACACATCTAACTAGATATCTGCATTATACATTGTGTGTAGCTCATTTTAGCTAAAAAGGCATGGGAAAGTGGTAAAAGCTAAGCATGCTGATAACAGCTAACCTCATAACAGATAACCCAAAACAAAATGGCCACACAAAAAAAAAAATTAAAGTTGGTTTAATAACAGGAAGAGAAGACTTACATGGAAACCAAGATCTGCATTGACCGCGTGAGCATCATGGTAAATAAGATGCTCCGAACTTAGAGTAGATATCAGCTCTTGAAGAATCATGGCACTTGATCTTTTAGGCAGAGCGCCTGTTGCCAATTCCTCTTCTTCTTGAGAGGTCAATTCTTTCAATTTCTGTTCTAGAAAGGCACCTAAAGCATCTCCTCTCAAGGGTAAAGGTTGTAGGATATAAGTAGTTATCTCATTATCGCTGGTTGTCTCTTCCTTTTTAATGGGGATTCCTGTCTTCTGCTTTAAGGGGGAATTAAATGTAAATGAAACTACATCATTGACCTTATTGTTATCAATCATGTCTGTTTTTCCAAGAGCACCTCGTTTACTTTTAACATTAGTACTGTTTACAGAGGAAGTATTAACATCCCTTCTTTTTCCAAGCTGTGCATCAGAACGCAAATGTCTCTGTTTCGCTATAGCTGAATTGATAGAATCTGTACTTACAACCTGTGTGAAATTTGGGGTCCTTCTTTTTCGTTCCAATGTGCTTACACGAGACAAATAATCATCCTGCCTGTCACAAGGTTTTCTCTCCAGGTCAAATTTTGAACTATCCACTTTGGTTGGTGACCTTAACCTCGTTCTACCACTGAGTCTTCTGTTCAAAGCAACAAAGTCTTTGGTCCCACTCACAGTGTTTGCAGCAGATGATACCTTCTTCGCTTGCAGGTTACTGACCCTAGATTCGGATAAACTTCTTTCACTGCATGACATCTTCTCCTGTCTTTGAGTTTTGTGCTCGAAGGCAACAATAGATGCATCATCCTCTAGGGTACCACAAGGTTGGCGAGATGAATTCCAAGAAGCAGGACCATCCTGAGCCAAAGAAATTTGTCCAGTAGCGGGTTCAATACAAAAGTGTGGATTACTTTTCCCCTCTTCTACAGCAAATATGAACTTTGGATGACTTCTCAGAAGAACCACGTCTGTTTCTTGTTCATTAAAGGCCATGGTTGACCGTGCCCTCCTCTGTGCTGATACCATAGAGACGGCAGTGATCACCTCTGAATCGAGAGATGGAGGAAGAACTGGCTGCCCCTCAATATCAGGTCTGCAATCAACAACATCAAGCACATTACCACAATTTTTGCAAGATGTCTGCCCCATCAAAGGCTTGGCTCCACTGGCATCATTACCAGACTCAATTTGTACGTCTACTGAGTTAGCTTCCACTCCCTCTGTCACAATGTCATTCTTAGAAGGATATATGGAACCTGAATACGTAAGAAAACATTTGGCTTTGCTTGATGCTTGCAGCCCAGGTTCTAAGATCTTAGTAGCTGCTCCTATCAACCTAGAGCTTCGAGACAAATTCTTCCCAGAAGTAATTCTAGGACTCTTCAAAGGAGAAGCTAGTTTTGGCTGATGATGTTTCTTGGTTCGTAACAAAACACTCTTTCCTTGTAGGGCCTCAGCTCCAAACCTTGTTACTGCCATTCTCTCATATGTCCCTGTTTTCTGAAGCTTCTGAGGTCTTGAATCATGCTTTGGAACTCCCATTTCCAAATTCAAACCTTGCCTATCTGAGTCACAATGTGCACCCAAAGACTCCTTCTCTCCATCACTACAAGTATCAGAAAAGGAAGCTTTCTTGGACTTATCTCGCTGTGCAGCTGGAATAGATTCTAGACCCATCAACCTAGCTATCAGCCCCGGAACTCGCATTTCATGCTTTTGCTGTACGTCTATTCCACGATTTCCCCCTTTTATGGCACTTGGGAAACCTCCACTGTTTTCGTTAGCAATCTAAAATTCAAACACAACCACAAAAGCCAACAAAAAGATTTCAAAAAAAATCTAAGAAAACGAAATAAAAGCCGTTAATAATCAAAACCAACAAGCATAGTCTTACCAAATGGAGCTTAGAATTTGGCATTTTTTCATCTCCTTTAAACATCTTAGAAGCTTGTTTTGCACGAGCTGATATATTCAGTAGCAAAAGTGAAACAATTTGTAATGTGTGAGAGACAGAGACAGACAAAGGGAAAAAATGCAGCTCATGTCAAATACTAGGAGACTAACCAGGGGACAGAAGTTTCTTGGAGAAGAGCTTCTTCTTGGCGATTCTACGGTTCCAATCAAAGAGCTGAAAGAAAATGCCAATGCAACCACCGGGTCTTTGCGTCTTCTTCTCCGCGACAGCCAAAGATGAAGACATCTTCCCTGTAGTATCATTCATTTCTGCAAATTTCTTGAACGAGTTCAAAGCAATACTCCAAAATAAACAAAGCTGTCTCTACGGCTCCCAAATTCTCTCAGTCCATAAATGAAAATCACCAAAACCGTTGACGTCAACCGCTACATTTTGAAAGCACTACACGAAAACCCAATTTTGAACATTCCCGGTCAGATGTTAATCTCAGCTTTCTACAGTGAGAGACTCACATTTGCCCTCCAAATGCCAAAAAAGAATATCTTTTTACCCAAATGGTATAATCTCAACACTCCAAACTACTAATTCACTCAAGGAAATTACGTAAAATAATGTCACCCGTAAAAGACACGGAACAATCTGCAGCTGCAAATCCCTGAGTCACCCGCAGAAGCCCGAAGCAGAAAGCAACCTCTGAGCCGGAAAACGACGACGGACCCACGCACAGCGAGCAGAACAGACACACTTATACTTACATACTTCCACAAGCAAAGCACCAATCGCTTCGTTCCAAAGCTGCAATATCAATGTTGCAGATGAAGACCAGATGAGAGGCATTAAAAGCACTGCTCGAAAAAACTCAACGTGTTTTGCAAAATCCAAGGAGAAGAAACCGAAGCTGGAGGCTCTGCTGTCAGGCAGTGGCGGGCAGAACAAGCTTTTTCTTTGTCCTTCAACGTCTTCTGCTGTGACAGAGCCTAGTGGGTGAGAGCGTATGCGCGCGTGCAAGATAGAAGGGTAGAGTGTGCGTAGGATAAGCTCAAAGAGACAAAATGGCCACCCACGCGCATCGAAGCATTGGACACCACGAGAGCAGTTGTTAAAAATAAAAATCATGGACTTTTCAGATGATAGGGACAAAAGTTGAAAATAGAATAGGGAACAATTTGGCAGTGTTCGGGGTTAAGTAACGTTGAGTCTACGGCTGTCTGCAATTTGGCGCTACGGGGCCGTAAATTCATAACTTTTCAAACAAGAAGGCTTCATGGGACTTACTCGCGTTGCCCATTATGTACTCGCATTTGGGATATTATGACACGTTACATCCAACTACCCAGTAATGTTGTAACTGAAAATGATAGTAATTTTGAACACATTATACATATATAATTATATAAAAATTTTAAATGATATAGATATTATATCATTTAAGGTTTTTTCATGTAATTATAAAAAAATATATTTTATCAAAAATTATATAAAATTAATATTACTTTTATGTAACTATTTAAGAGAAGTTTATTATTTTTGTTTAATTATTATAATATAAAATTTATATTATTAAATTTATTAATTATATTAATTTATAAATTAAATGTTATTAAATATTTAATTAAAATTTTACATTATTAAAATTGTTTGATTTTATAAATTTAATTATGGGTTTAAAAATTTTAATATTTTATTTAAATATTGTGAAGTATTTAATAATATTTATTAAATCAATATTTTTTCTTTTAAATTTATTAAATTGACATGATAAATTATTAAATTTAAAAAATTTTAAAATGTACACCATCAAATAAAAAAATTATAGAAATTTCATTTCCATCCATCATAGCCTGAACAACTAAATAAGAAAATTACTAAAGAGGGGAAAAGTTTAAACAGAGAAAAAATGTTTTACTGTTTGTTGCCAACTTGTTAGGTGCCGTTTGACATGTGAAATAATAAAATTGGTGAGTAAACATTTTGAGTGGATATTGCATCCTAAAATTGTGAAAGCAATGCAATGGAATTTAGAGTTAGAAATCTAGTTATAGAGACAAGGAGAAAATAAAAGAAATAAAAAAGTTACAAAAAGGTAAAATTTATAAATATATATATATATATATATATATATATTACAAATAAAAGAATATCATTAAAATTATAGAATAATAAAAGAAATTCGAATTCCCAAGTCAAGGGAACAAAAAGTGGGAGTCATAAGGTAATGTACTTGAAGTTTTGCGATGGTGACGTAGATGAAAAGGTCAAGAGTAAAAACACCTGAGTTTGAAAAAGTATAATTCGACTAATAAGGGAATTGTTAAATTATTAAAAATAGTAAATTTATTGTAAAATTTGTTGAATTTTAAAATTTAAATTTTTAATTTTAATTTTTTAATAAATATTTTATAAGATTTAATTTAAATAAATATTTTTGTAAGATTTAATGACAAAAATCATGGGCGGTCGCGACCTTTTTAGGACGGGCTTTCAACTGTTAAATCTTAGCTTCAGACCCAGTCCCACATCAAAAAGTATTTGGGGTAGTAAATGAGTTTTTAAAGAAGGCTCCCGGTAGGTGGTGGGTCTTTTATTCTTATTCGCATCTAGGAGGACAGACGACTCCCTTGTCAAAATGGTGGTAAGCCTTGGTCACCAAGATCTAGCTCTATTTCATTGGGGAGTGATCTGATTGATAATCATTTAAGGGCTTGGAGGAGGAAAATGGTGAATTCTACCTTTTAGCCATTTGAGGGTAGTCAAATCCTGAATAGCCCTGTCACCAGATTAGATAGAGCAGATCGCTTGGCTTGGAGTGGCACTGAGGAATTTGTTGTCAAATCCGCATACTTTTTTTTTTTTGGTAATTAAATCCGCATACCATTTTAAACTAAAAAAATATACTCTTGGAAGGCAGCAACAATTCGGAAAACAGTGGGCTCAATTGGAATGGCATGTGAAAATTAAATGCCCCCAAAAAGGGAAAACATTCCTGTGGAGAGCCATTATGGGCCACCTGCCAACGTGAATGAATTCGGCTCAAAGGGGTGTATGCATCGAAAAAATATGCCGATGCTGCTCTCAAGAGGAGGAGATCGAATGTCATATCTTCAGGGATTGCACGTGGGTGCAGAAAGCTTGGTGTAGTTCACCGCTTGGTGGTTCATATGTTTTCACAACCTCATTCCTACGTAAATGGTAGAAGGAGCCGTCGGGTTTTCTTAGGGGTGAAGAAGTGGAATGAGCGGCACTTCTGATATGGGCCTCTGTTACGCACGAAACAAGCTTCTTCTTTAAAATACCTGTTTTTCCCAATCGGAGGTAATCCAACCGGCGATAAAGACGAAAAATGACGATGCCGGGACTGCGGCGCTACGAGCAACAACCCTGATGCTGCCTCCACGCTCGGCGAGATGGCACCTTCCTGTGGTGGACTACTTAAAGTTAAATAAGGATGCCTCTATTCGTTATCCTTCAAAGTAGGAACTAAAAAAGGGATTTGAATCCTTAAAAGAAGTTTAAACGTGTTCAAATAATTAGTACGAAAATTGAAAAACTTACAAATATTGAACATTCATCTAAAGTTATTAAGAATCCCTAATTACATGAGATTCAGATTCCTAAAAGGCAGAGGTCAAATGTGGTGAACATGGATGCGAACAAGGGAACTGTGGCCACATGAAATATTGGCAACAACATGTGACACAGTGAAGCATGCACGCTTACCTAAACAACATCACAGCCCATGTCAACAATATTGTTGACTAACCATCGTTTTTTCACTTGTTTCAGTGTAATGTCACCCTCTCCTACACTAATTAACGCTAATATTATCAAACACTAATATGTGAATGCGCCCTTAATCCTATATATACAGCGAAGTGACACTTAAGTACTGCTTTGGCACTTTCTCGTTTTAAAATCAAAAATTAAATAAAAAATTTTTCATATATATTGAATGTCTTACCACTAATGTAATCGAATAAAAAAACAAGAGACTATCGAATTCTTGGCTACAGAGAAACAATGAGAAGTGCGCTCGTGTGATACTATTTTAGTTTCACGGTAATCGAGGATGTTTTGTTGAACCTTGTGTTTGTAGGGTAAATTGGGCTTTAGATATTCTTATTTGGGTTTGGGTTGGGTCAAATGATATGGATCAAATTCAGGTAAGAAAAAGAGAAATACTAACTCAGCGGAAGATTTAAAAATGGAGTCAGGGTGGTTTTTTTTCTTTATTTTTTAAAAAAATAATTTTATCTTCTAATTTTTTAGTTTATGTAATTTTATCTTATATATAAAATTGACACAAAATCATCTCTAAATCACTAAATTTTCATTTTTTAGCCTCACATAATTTACTGGTGATTACATATAATTTTTCCCCTATTACATGTAGGGAAGAACTAGCCCCGCACCTTCATTTTTACATGTGCAAACAGTACCTTTTAATATATTGAATTTTAAAATTTAATTTATAAAATTTAATAAATTTAATAATATAAATTTTATGTTGTGTGAATAAAATTATATAAATAATATAACTCTTATATATAATTTATTTGTCAACTTATAAAACTATAATAAAAAGTTAAAAAGATCAAAATCCTAGAATCACTATAATAATATAACTCTTATATATAATTACTACATTGAGTTATATTAGACCATAAAATGAGAATATGATGACTTAAGTATAATTTTATATTAATTATTTAAAATTAAGAACTAAATTATTTTTTTTTTAAAAAGTAACAACGCCCTTATTCCGTTTAAAAATGAATGTTTACCCTTATTACCCAAAAAAAATATGAATGTCTATCCCTTCCAAAACCCTGAACATCTTGTTCAAAGCCCCGAGATGCAGGCAACCAATTTGAACTAAACTTATATTTTACTAACTATTTCAGTACTCAGCATTTTTGCGTATGAAAGTCAGAGTTAAAAGTGGAATCAGTTTTGTAACGAAATTATTTGCTTATATATTTCTCAAGTTTATAATGGTTACTGTCTTACTCTCATATGTCCTAAACTTCAATTTACTTACTTGTAAAGTATTAAAAGAATTAATATTTATAAAATCATTTACAATCCCCTTTGTGTACATTTCTTTTCAAATCTAGAAATCAACACTATTTTTCTTTTATTTCATTTTATACTAGTTAATATGTACATAAAATTTTAAATTTAAATTTAAGATTTTAAATAAAAAATTTTAAATAATAATAAATACTATTACATCATTAAAAATATCAACAATTCTAATATACGTGTAACGGGTGGCATACAATACTTCCTGAGCAAACTGCAAAATTTTGATCAATCACTTTCCTGGAAAAAAAAAAAAAGGACTAGGCATGGATTCTTATATAGATATACCCTTTGGCAATAGGGCTCGAAGAGAACGACAAGAGAATTGGACAAACATCCAACTAGATACCACATCAAGTAAAGGCATACAGTGATACACATCTAAAGCCGTCTGACACTCAGGTTTGCGTGTGTGTGTGTGTGTTGTCTATTTGCAATAGTAGAAGGCATGTGTCGGAATTATGTGCTAGAAAAAAAAAATAATTTATGGGTGAATGGACAAAATTCATATTATAAAATGGCAAATTTAAGCTGTACTGCAAATGGAAAAAAATTGGAATTAGCCCTTAATTTTATACATATAGCTTCAATCTCTATTGTTCACAAATAAAGGAAAAAGAAATGAAAAAAAATATCTTCACATCTTTTTACTCGCGTTTGTTTCATATTTAATGGGCTGTTTGGGTCAAGAAATTGGATGGAAGATAGGTTGCTGTTGTTGGTAGGCCATCCAATCATCCATGCCCTACGCGTTTAAGATGCTTTCAAATCTAATAATTCAACAGACAGCACCTCCAATTGGTTGGGGTTTCCACCACCAGTTATACCCACAGCTGACCAGAGAACATGTGTTTGACCAATGGATTTGTAAACCAAACATTTGATAGGGTTACGTGCATCATTAATTGAAGGCCAAATTTTGTGTACAATTTTACTTCTCAAGAGGTTGACTCTTTTTTTTTGTTGCATGAGACTTCATATGATCAAGTAGAACTGAAGATATAGAGATTAGAATTCAAATTTACAGTATCGTAAGTTTAGTTGATGTCATATATGAACGAGCTAAAAGCTCTTAGCAGGTTGACTCTTTTTATTATAAAATTACTTTAACAAATCCTAAAAAACATCTTTATCTCAGAAATATCCTTTATAATTTGTAAAAATATTAAATTATAAATCTTAAAAATCATATATATTAAATTTTAAATTTTAAAACTTAAATACTAAATTATAAAATAATAAATAGTAAAATCTTAAAATTTTAAATTTTAAACATTAAAATTTAAAAAGTTATAAATATTAAACACCAATATTAAAAATTTAAAACCTAAAATATAAAATAAAAATCATATGCCCTAAAATTACGAGAGATGTAGATACCTTATTTTTGAAAAATGGTACTTTGGTCACTCAAAACTTAACCTGCACTTTATTATTACGGTGAGTCATTACATTAAAAGCACTAAATTTTAGCTGGTAGAAAATCTTTAATACCAATCAAGGGTACAAGCTAATTTTTTTAATTTAATTGGTGATGTAATAATACTTATTTAAATTATCATATTAATACAACTGTTGAGGTGTTTAACATTGCACCTAAATAGTAAACATAGTCTGCAATTATGCAGTTTGTAGTTGTTTCAGTCCAAGTAAGATTATAAAGTATAGACTACTTCTATTTTCACTGACAGTTCTGTGTCACAAATTGTGGGCACAATATTTCTGAAAATTATTTATAGAAAAAAGTTATTGTTACATTATGTGCAAGAATAAAATGTTTACATCCCAAATTACTAGGTATAGTTTAATAGTGATGAATTTAGGTAATATTATAGGAGAATTTATGTTTAGGTCATTTTTGCTGTATTTGTACCAAAAAATATTTATATTTAATGTGATAAAATTTATATGCTAAAACAATAAGAATCTATAAAGTAAATTTTATAAAATGAGAATTATATAAGAAAAAAATGTTTGAGAATATATTAACTCTTATATGTTTGGGGTATTTTTTTTCCTAATTTCTTCCCATTAAAATAATTGAAAATCCCAATTTTATTTTCCAAAATATCGAATCCTTTTGAAATCTGTAATGTCATTTTCCTTGTAGTTGATTGAAGTCATTGAACAAACACACACAAGTACGCGAACTTATGGACAACACGAAAAGCCATAGGAGCTACGCTACAACCACCGCGAGCTTACCCCCAACCTCTATAAAACAGTGTTTCAAGCTTTTAAGTTTCAACGAGTTGGTTGGACTATAATGGGGATGGCATTTCATTGTTAAAGCTTGACAAGAAAGTTTTTGCAATGGTAATATGAATTGGGAAAATTTTCATTTATGAATGCTTGTTTTAGATTGACGAATTTTTTTGTTTGGGAAAAAATGTTTGTTTCAAAAAGTATTTATTTCTAAAATATATGTAGAGATAATTATTCTCAATAAGAATTTAGTTTTGTCTTTTTCTTTCTTTGATATTGATTAAAAATTCAAGTAATTTGCTAAAAACAAAAGATACTTATTTTTATTGCATCATATGAACTATATATAATTCATTATGAATGGTACAAGTGTGACCATTTTCCCTTACAAGTATGCATATCTGGGAAAGAAAGGTTTATGAAGAAATATGAGATGTGAACTAGTAAATTGTTGTAAGTGTACGTATTAGATTAAAGAAATGCACAACTTGTTTTCACGAAATTATTTAAATAATATTATCACGTATAATAGATAAAGATTAAATTTTATTTATTAATTTTATAATCATAAATAAAAATTAATTTATTAACTAAATTAATTTAGTTAGTAAGATACGAAATACCTAACATATAAATTTAAATGTGAGGCTTTGAAATGAGATAACCTATCATTATCTTAAACTTTTTATAATAAAAGATGAAGTAAATGAGCTTTTGATTTTTTTTTTAAAAAATAATTTAATTTCTTAACTTTTAAGTTGAATAATTTATTTTTTTTATAATTATAATTAAAGTGACTTACTTTTTTATAAGTAAAATTAAAATAATTTAATTTCTTAATAAGTGTAATTGAGGTAATTCGTTTCTCACTTATCAAATTTTTTTTTAACATGACATAAATAGTCAATGATAATCTAAATTTTATTTTATTAAAAAAATTTTTTTTTACTAAGTCTTATATCCTAATTTTATGTATTTTTATAATTTTTTTAATCATGAAATAAATACATATAACAACTATATTATGTTATAATAAAAAAATAAAATTTAAATTATTATCAAAAATTAAATTATCTTAATTATAATTATAAAAATATTAAATTATCTCATTCAAAAATTAAAAACTAAATTACTTTTTAAAAGAACAAAAAGACAAAAATTGTCCTAGCTCTTATAAAAGTAGTAAGCCATCTTTATTTATTGTGTGTGGTAATATTATAAGAATAATTAACTGGAGTATCTTTCTATACAATTAAAATCACATGAACGCACCGCCAAAAAACAAAATCACATGAAAAAATCTTTAGACTTCTTCAGTACTATTGATACGGGTCAAGCAAGTTGTTTGTCCCCATCTAAGGTTCTGAATAAGGGCATTAACCTTTTCTCTTGCTCAACCTTTTCAGGTTGGCTACTTCATTCAGTGCATTCATATTTTAGCTTTTTTACCAATCAGTTGATAAATACTAAATATGAACAATACAGCAGCTGGACAGATAGAGAGGGCGGGAGGCAACAAGGCAAGAACCTGAGAATTAACGCCTGACAAAGGACTAGGTGAAAACTAACTCAAATATTTAGAGAGAGTTCACCTATGATCAACTATGCTCCTGTTTCATTGCTTCCTTGATCTTTCTAAAGCTGATGGAATTTGAAACTCCAACATCTTTATCAAAGATAAAATGGTTACATACTAGTTGGAATGTGCATTGTAAAATAAAAAAAATAATTTTCATTGAATGGGTGTTATTAAATACTTATAAATATTCCTTTAATAAATTTAATTATTTAAATTTCTTAAAATAAATATTAAATAAAATTTAATTTATAAGAATAGTTAGTAAAATTTCTCATCTACCCCCATCATAAACCAAGTAATATACATACACAAAGATAAGTCAGAAAAGCATATCTTCTTATTATTTATCAATCCATGCAAGACAAGAGCAACCGACAGAATTAGAGAAAACAGGTCAAGCTCTTCTCACATACAAATACAATGGTACAATCAAGTTCTCTGTATTAGTATGTTATTCATACAGAGTAAGAGAGAAGAAGAAAAAGGAAGACATGAGAATTCAAATATCAATGTATTTACATATTTTCTGACCAAAGAACAAAAGCAGAGCAGCAAAAACACAAGCAAGGGACAGCCATGAAAGTAACAGTTACCAGTCATTTTGTGGACCAAAGCATGTGCCTGCATTATGTCATTCCTTTCCTACCTTCTTCACGCTCTTTCCTTATTTATCTGTCTCCTTGATGCAAACCCTTGACCTTCCGAGTTTTGCCTATAACTAATTGACCCAATTAGATGGTAAACCCAGCAGGTACATTAGAAAAAAAGATGGGTTCCATTATTTTGAAGATCATGGAATTTTGAGACTTTGGAGTAAAATCATTGTAATTACTTCTTCTTGGTCTTATCCCTATTGTTGGAGAAGATTGAGCCCAAACCAAATAGATTTGCTGAAGGAACATTCAGAACAGGATTGACTCGAACTCCATTACCATAAGAACCGTGACTCTTCTTCAATGGAGGCTTTTGATAACTTGAAGACCTTGCGGAAGCATGTTTCTGGGAATTTTGCTTAATGCTAGAACCCTCCTTTGACAGCGGCACTCTCTTAACACTTGGGTTAGACCCCGTTGAATTGCTTCGAGATAGAAGTGGTAAAGGGCATAGACTCCGTCCATATCCACTACCACAACTGCTACTTCTCTTGAAGCGCCAAGAAAACTTTGAACCCAGCTTTTCTTCAGCATCATGATTCACATACTTGTTCTCCTTGGGGATTTCTTTCTTCGAGCTTTTGCTGGTAGAAGCATTGTCACGACTAGCTTCTGGGGGTGGCAATGGGGGCTGGGGTGCTAATTGACCCATTTGCTTCAAAGGAGCATTCTTTTTCTTGATTTCAGAGGGAAGCAACCTCCCATCAGAGAAAAGCTCTTCTGCTGAAGATGATTCCTGCTCAAAGCTTTCACGAACACAAAAATCAAAATCAACGCCTGAATTCAAACCAGATGAGTTTGATCCGAAAGGGTGTTGTTCGACTGGGATAAAATCAGATTGGCTGAAGTCATGTGAGAATGAAATTCTTGGACTCCCACAATTCTCTGAGCAGAGTTCAATTGCCATTGATACAAGATTTGAAGAAAATTGAGAAATTGCTCAGACCCAGAAGTTTGTAACAGCAAAACTACTAGGAAAAGTGGTTTAGCTCAGAAAACAAGAATAGAGAGAGAGGATTCTAATGGGGTAATAGTCAGTAAACTATTAAATAGCTTCAAACCTAACAAAGACTACAATAAAAGAAGTCTCAGCAGTCAAAGAAGAACAGCACAAAAGGGTGTTTGAATTCTGAGCATATATATTTTATTTCCGTGGTGTTCTCTGCGAGTAGAAAATGATGAACAAGTACGCTACTTTAAGTGGTCCCAAGGGGAGAAAATAATGGGATCAGAGAAGACACCGAAAGGGAGTGAGAAAGAAGATGGGATCTGATACCTTTTACTGGGTTCTAGGAAATTGAAGTAAGTAGATTGAGAGACTTTGGAAATTAACCAACCAACATGGCGGTTTAGTTTAATTCGGAGAAGATTTTGAAGAGTCAGTTTTGTTGGGTAGAATTATAAAAGAGACGCGCGGAGAGTCTTAAGCTTGACTGATTATTCACAAAAATGCCGGCTTTGGTGGAGGCGCTTAACAACTTCATAAATAAATAAATTATGAAACAGTAACGGCGAAAATACTAAAAAATGATTAATTTACGGAAAAAAGAAAAATGAGAAATGCATTATTTAAACATTTATTTTTAACTAAGGGGTTTGTGTAAAAGCATGCCACATCTCAAATTATTTTAAAACACATTATATATTCAAGATTTAATTCTGCAATCACTCATTTGGGTTGACAAAATTATTTTGCAATTCAGAATTAGTTTTATTTAAAGGGTAAAACCATTTTGTAGAAACAAATATTTATATTTAATTTAATGAGTTTTTAATGAATTTGCATATACATTTTTTTAGCGTTGTTTAAAGAAAAAAATGAAGATGCATGGATGGAAAAGTGTTTTATTATCTGATTATTATAGTTAAACAAGATGCATGGGTGTTTCCTATGAAATACTGATCAATGAATGGTAAAATTAAAGATAATAAAAATCACCAAAAAAAAAAAACTAAAGATAATAAAATGATTGGCTATCCATAATTGTAGTTTATGGTCTTTATAATTGTGATTAGAGGTATTAAGCTCAATTTCATAAGAGACAAGAGAAGGATTAGATTTGTGTGATGTATATATCCCATCTTGAACAACAGCTTTACATCTGCTTAATTTGTCAATCAAATTATTAATTATGCACGATGTCTCTTGGGCTCAATCAACTTATCTTGAATGTTTTTTTCCCTTTCGTAACCCATTTAGAAATTAAAATTCTATTTATTAAATTATCTCGCCTCTTAACTTTAATTTAAATATTTGATGGTCGACAATGATAATTTATAAAATATTGATACATATATATTGATTTATATATAAATTATTCTGTGATAGTGTTTAAATTTAAATAATTTTATTTTAAATTAATTTTAATATGTCACTTAAATTCAAATATTACCATATGACAATATAAATTACAAAACTAAAAATATTTAGCCATTTTTTTTTTATAAAAAGAATGCATTAAAATTTTGATAAAAGGTAAAGACTGATCTTTTTTTTCTCTTTACATAGACTTCCCGTATACAATTAAATAATTTCTTTTCCATAAGGCTATACAGATTTGAATCCAAAATCTTCTACAAATGTTGTAAAATTTAGCTCTCAAAACCACACAAGGAGAAACGCATATGGGTAGAATTGAGATACAAAGTTGATCAAATTAAGTAAAATTAAGTTTGAAAACGATTATATGTATAGATTAAGTTAGATCAAATTAACAGATTATACAATTAATTTAGATTTAGATTAAATATGACAAAAATTATATATAATTCATCACCAACTAATATAAGAGTGGATGAGTCACAGGTCGAACACAAATTTTTTAAGCACCCCACACCCAAGTGTGGATTTAACTATCTATAAAATATATAGTTATACACTCCCCCCAAGTATATACCAAGAATAAACCCAATGTGGCATACAAGCGATGTTCCAAATAAAATGGATGTAGGTAGTAGACAAGCAGCATGGTTTCAAAGGAATTAATTTTAAACATTGAGTAAGCAGCAATTGAAAAAAAAAAATTAGCTTTTGCGAATTGGGAGAAGGCAATAGCATCAAAGCTGATTCATGATTGAATTAGAAAGTCCTTCTCAAATAATTTTAGATTTCGTCAAACGTAAAATCTTTGTAAGATTTCTTGTGTATAATGATGCGACATAATAATAGTGTAATTTCTTTATCTTTTCTTCTTTCTTGATTTGTTTTATTTGTTTGTTTGTTCTTTCTTATTTCTATTGGTGACATATATGATATATGGCTCCATTCTAGTCATCCATCGACCACTTGTCATTACTTCCCAATATGGCAATGGGTGATCATGCCCTTCTCTATGCATACAAATATTTGTTCCTCTTGTGGCTTTCAAGGCACAATAAACTCCTTAGTCTTCATCGTAAAATAATAATGATGATAAATGTCCTAAAAGAAACTTAAATTTCTTACTTGGTGATTCGGAAATATGTAAACCTTGATTAGTTTAATTTATAAGATCAAGTTTCGTCGATCCAATATAATTGATATAAATTTTTTAAGATTTTATTTATTAAAATATTCTAATTTAAGTTATCTTAAAATCATATGTCTTTTATTATTAGAAATTAAACTCTACTTTGTTTAATTGTTATCTTTATTGTTTTTTATTTAATATATTTATAAAAGAGATGATTATGATCCAGTAAAATACAATTAATGTACCGATACATCCCTCAAATACTTTGATAGTGTATATTTGGACACTGTCTTAAAATAGTGATACCTTGACTATATTTTAAAGTATCATAAACATATCTTAATTAATATGCTTTTATTCAAAATTAAAAATAATAATATATATTGCTACATAATTTTTAGGTTGGTCCTTATAATTTTTTTCAAAATGTAATTTAGTTCCTATAATTTAAAATTGTACAAATCAATTCTTACAATTGTAAAAAGTTATAAATTAGTCCCTTGATGTGGCATATGAGATGTGTAACTATTTGCTTATGTGGCAAACATTTTGGATAAATTACTTTGTAGGTTCTTATAATTTTCTAATCCTTTTAATTTAATCCCTATAATTCAACCCCAAACCTAAATCCTCAAATCTAAACCTTAAAAAGCTCAAAGCCCTAAATCTTAAAATCTCAAACTTTATAACCCAAAACCCCAAACTAATGCCTGATATCTTAAATTTAAAATCCTAAATCCTAAATTTCAAATATTAAATGTGAAAACCTCAAACCACAAACTTGAAACTCAAAACCTCCAACTTGACATCCAATTAATCCTCAAACCCTTAAACCCACATTTCAAATCCTAAACCCTAAACTTAAAATACTTAAACTCAACCTAAAAATCAAAACCCTAAACCCTTATTTCGGGTTTTAGTTTTGGGTTTTCAACTTAATTCAAACCCAAAACACCAAACCCCAAATTTAAAAGCCCAAAATTAGGGTTTGGGTTTCATGTTTAGGTATTAGGGTTTTAAAGTTGTTTAGAATTTAAAATTTAAGATTTGGGATTGAGGGTTTGAGGTTTAGGGATTCAAGTTTCAAGTTTAATGTTTTAGATTTTGGGGTTTGGAATTTACAAGTTTTGGATTTCAAAATTTTGGGTTTTGAGTTTTTGGATTAATTTGAGATTTTGAGTTTTAAGATTTATTGTTTAAAATTTAGAATTTAGAGTTTAAAATTTAAGAATTGAATTAAAACAAGTAAAAAACTATATGGATCTACAAAGTAGATTGATTAGGATATCGGCCACATAAGCAATTAGTTATTAATCTTATAAGCCATGTAGGCACAATATTAAAGGAGTTAGGCCTAAAATTAATGGTAGGGACTAACTCATGATTTTTTATTTAAAAATGTAATAATCATTTTATATGATTTTAAATTACAAGGATAAAATTGCATTTTAAAAATAACGGATCAACATATTAATATAACCCACTTTTAATGTTTCACATTGCACATATCTGTTATTAATAATTGCATGTAAGTTAGTATATATGGACTTTTATTTTTAGTACTATAAAGTTGAGGACTATGGGACAAGTAATTTGCTTGTGATATACTAAAAGTGGAGTGCATCTATGATTGGAATAATTATCATCTTTTTGTGTAGTATCACAGCCCTTGAAGAACGGCCCTGACTTTTAGAAGTCATCTATAAAAGCCGTGATGCTTAATGATCTACAAGTAGACCCTTTTAAAATGTATACCGAAAATTATTTTGAAATCTACTAAAAGAGCGATTTTTTACTTTGCAATTAAGGAGTTGACCTATTTGAAAATAATATTTATTTTAAGAAAATAAATATTATAAAATTTTAATTAATATGGGCTACACAAAAAAGAGATAACTCTACCATTCTTAAACTCCTCTTTTTCTAATAAAAATGGAATTTAAACTTAAATTCTTAATTGCATTTATTATAAAAGATTTCACCGGAGACTCAACTCAAATGATTAGTTTGTAATTTTTTCATAAATTATTCAAAAACTACTTGTCTTTGATATCACATAAATTATTTGAAAATGATATATATAGTGATATCAAGAAAAAAAATGATACATAGAGAGATAAGCTTGTTTCTACTCTGAATTGAACTAAGAATGTGTTTTTACTTCAGATTAGGGACAAAGGTTGAATTGGTTACATTATTGAAAATAATAACATGATTTCAAGTTAATTGTAATATATTCATCCTAGAAATAAAAAAAAATATATAATATGGGCCTGAAATTAAATTAGGAATTAATTAATAATAATTGATAATCACTTCCCTTATTCTATCCCTTCTGGGTGACGTCCATGGCCCAGCAAAGGTTGGGGCCCATGTGCTGACAGGCCCACACAAAAACCAGAGATGCTTGTCAACTTTTTCCCTCATCCTTCTTTTTTAGGTCTTTTCGATTTCAAGTTAGGCCACATGGCATGTGATCAAAATCCTAAAGTAGAAAAACCAATGACATTATAGGAATCTTGTGCCTCGATCCAGATGAACCAATAATGCACAAGACTACCCCATCATCTTTAGACATTTGGGTTATTCGATTATAATAAATTAAAATTTATAAAAATTTTATTTAAAAAAATTTATTAAAATTTTATTTAAAATATAAATTTAATAAATTTAACGCTCACATAACCAATTTTATAAAAATATTTGCTAACTCAGTTTTATTGAGGTAGCTTTTCCCCAATTCTTGTCACTGTCCAACCTGCTATGCTATCTAGCTGCTCCAGCATCACTTTATTCATTCATATATATATGCTTGTAGTTGCTATTTTTGGGACAGACAAACACACACAAAAGGCAAAAATGGTGGGCAAGTAAAGCTGTATTCCATCTGATAGCTCTGATTGTCTTGTGTCGGAAGAAGAGAATAGAATAAGGAACTTTTTGATGCACTAGAAAAAAAGAATCTTTATTCTTTGAGGGTTACAGCGAGCGAGCAGAAACAACAGGACCATATTACAGATTGGCGATTTGCTTGCTTCACAGCTCACACTTCACACTGATGGCAAATTGGCAATGCAAAATGCAAGAGTTACTTTGCGGATTTGAGATGCTTGCCCACTCCAGAGGCTAAAGCTAACTAGACAAGCAAGGGGGAATTGAAAGGGGCCTGTTAGGAAGAGTGCACATCCGTGCAGTTGTGTCTTCTGCTAGAATGTTTTAGTGCCTTACACGTGATTGGGTAGGGGCGGACCCACATACATTAATGTGGGGGCAAATATCCCTCATTTTTTTTATTAAATTTTAATACTAAATATATTTTAAAATTACTACTACTATACCATTTAAAATAAAATAAAAACTCATTAAAAATTTATATGATATTTTTTATTCTTTTTTTATTTTACAACTTCTTCATATATTCAATTACATTTATTTATAAAAGTATATAACATGATAATGACTACATATAAAAAATATTTCATTAAAAATGGTACAAAAAAATAAGAGTTTTTTGTTCTCATTATTTTTTTAATATATTATATATTTATTACTTTTATTACTCAATTTTTGGGTCCACTCTTGAATTGGAGACAGAAATACATGAATGAAGAAAGCATTTGCGAAAGAAATCGTTAATGAGTAGGGTTGGGAAAAAAACTTTTGTTAAGAGAAAAAAATTGTTAATGTTTTAATTTTTAAATGGTTAGCACTTGATCATGGATCATCAAGTTCTTACAAAAGAAAGCCCCTGCAAACGGATAACCGAAAAGAAAGTAATTTGAGATATATAACTAATGCATCAAATTTTTTATAAATGGGGATCTTTTGATTTTGATAACTTTAAATAAATTTTAATAACATTCCTTATTTAGGAGTGTCACTATTTTTCTTCATTAATTTTTTAACACTTTCAAAATTATATATGTATCCTACTAAGATCACTTATACAGTTGGTTTCCAACCGTACAGATCCGATCCATAACCCCCGAGTCATACATAGTTTGGACAGTTTTGTATGGTCTGTGGTTACATAAAATGGGTGTCGCAGCTTTTGGTACTGTAAATGGGAAGATCACATGCATGCTCTTGAAGGCTCCTCCAACTTGAAATCAACTAATTAAATTGTTTTTTTCTTAATAAAATCACATCCTATTCTATTTGATGCATTTTTCTTTTTTGCTTTACATCGACAACACATAAGTTTGTATTGAGATTTATAGCAAATTATTGGAAACCCTTGTTCATCAACAGTTTAACATAATCATTATTTCTCAAAAGTTTGATCAAATACTTTCCACTTCAAAAATTCAGTGACTGGTCATATACTTTTGAAAACAGTTCATCACTTTTTTGCTTAAATGCTAGAACAAAAGAAATATAAAATGGTTTTAACCAAAAAGCAGAAAATGACTTGTTTTCATTTCGCCACAAAGAAAAATTTATACTTAATTTTTTGCACAATAATTATTCAAGATCAATTATAAAACGATCTTTACAAATAAGAAAACTCTTTGCCAAAATTGATTTGGTCATTTATTGTTGGTAATTTGACCAAATAATCCCTGATATTTATACTTTTTAATATAATGTTCCATCTTTGGATCATTTTTGTTAAAGTTGACAATGCAATGAGCCCCAGCAGTTGAGAGCTCTCTAAAAGCTAGCCTTGATCGTAGCCACTTGGTTTGGTCTGGAGTGCGGAGTGCAGACTTGTGGCGATGAATTTATGGAGACTGCAATATTTGATTATGTTCTCAAATGCTGTGATGGTTTTGTGAAGCCCATTTAAAAATTTTGGGTACATGTGGAAACCCCATTTTTGACAAAACCCAGCTTAGAAATGGACAAAGTTGTATGGGTTTGAAGTGGGAGACCCTGTTCCCAGTTGTTGATGGGTATCAGGCTAAGTAGGAAAAAAAAAAAAAAACCAGAACCAGAATTCGGCTTGAGGGACAAACGGAGATTTCTATGATTACTGGTCTGTAAGAAAGTTGTACTTTTATTAACCAAAACATAGTGGAGTTTTGTTGTAAGCTTCGTTTAGTTTTACATTCAATCAGCAAATTTAATAAATAATAAATTTAAATTTTTTAATAAATATTTAATAAAATTTAATTAATAAAAATTATTAAATAAAATTTTGTTTATTAACACTTAAAAGTATTAAAACAGTTGAGTCTGTCTTAACCCATTCAATTATGATTTACCAGAGGTTGACATTTCTACTGATGGTTTTAAAATCATTTGATAAGAATAATAATATTAGTATATGCGTTTAGAAATACAAATTTTAAAATCATTTAAATTTATTTAAATAAATATTTATTAAAATTTAATTTATAAATTATTTAAACGATCTATTTAATAATTTCGTAAATTTAGTAAGTTTTGTTAATGAAAACAACTTCCCCACCCCCCAAAATAATAGGAAAACAGGTACGAGAAAACAGAGAAAAACCTTCCAATGTTAAAATAAGTTACCAGAGTCACACACCCCATTGGCTGATTGACGCATTTGACTTTCCCGTTGGACAGAGGACAGGTCAACAACTACCCCTTCTCTCTTCTGTTTTCGTAAAAATCGCGTCTTTTTGGTTTGTAAAATTCTCTTTGCAACACTTTCTCTCACTTTCTTAGCTACCAAACACTTTAAACACAATTTTTTTTTCTCCCTTTCAAGGTTTAAGTTCTTCTGCCCAGTCATCACCTGTGATTTACTTTGGCTGAAGCAGAGCAGCAAACAATGCCGAATTGGGAGCTCAAGAACTGTTGTAAGCACGACCAGGTCGTGTTCTTGGCCTGTGTTGGTGCCTTCACTGTTGTAATCCTCGCGGTACGACTTTGTTTCTCTCTATCACTTTCTACGAAATAAAACAGGAAACGCACTTAAGAATCTGCTTCCTGAGAGAGGAAAAGAGACCTGATTTGCAATTATAACTGCTTTTTCTTTTAAATTGAAAAGGAATGAGCCATACAGTTCAACTGGTTCAACGAGACATATTCTTCATAGTTCCCAATGGTTTAGATAAAATAAATCATTTATAATTCATGATTTGTTTTACATGTAATAAATCTGCTCCTAATTCTTCTGTTAGAGTTGTTGATAGTTGACATTGTGCTTGACTATGCTAACAATTGAATACAGCAGAAAAATTGTTATTTAAAGAGTTTGGATTATATTTCACCAAAAAAAAAAAAGGATTTGGATTATTGTCAACGTTGTTACCATGTTAAGCTTCATATCTATTCATTTCCCCCGAAATCGAAGTTTATTTGCTTTCCAAAAGGGTAGGCCAATAGGACGAAGATTTGAAGTCTTATCAGTTCTTGCTTGACTTATATCTCAAATTAGTTCTGTCAGTTTGCTTCTGTATGAGCTGAATCAAAATAAGTATGACAGGAACTAATTGAACTGGATAACATGTTTGACTTGATAATGGACCTATTGAAAGAGAGGCCCTTAGTTTATTTTTCGTATGTATGTATGTCACATCATATATTAAATGCTATTGATTCTAATAGAGAAGTTTTCCAGTGATTTGTCTGATAAACATAAATATCTTAGTTTGATGAGTTGGTCTCTGGACTCTTTGCAACTTGTCTTCTAATGAAAAACCTTTGTTCTGGTTATTATAGCTCTGGAGGACTTTCCTACTTACACCTTTTAAACTCATCACTGTGTTTCTGCATGAAGCAAGTCATGCAATTGCTTGCAAGCTCACTTGTGGCGAGGTAAAACCATCAACGTAGAAGCTTATCATTCTATGATAATAGTAGTAGATAATTGTTTGAAGTGGTTTTATCATTATGATATATGTGTACATGACTATATATTATCTGAGGGTTATGAGATTTAGTTTGGATTCTGCCACGTATTGAATGCTTTGTGAACATAAGCAAATACAAATATCAGTTATGGCTTTCAATCTCATATTATAAAAAACCCAAGCATTTCTGGGGGTAATAATGGCTCTTATTTATAATATACCATCAAGCATGGAACTACCAGCTGCTTGATTTGGGTAGATATGTTGTGCTTCAAGGTCCATCTTATGATCTAATTTATTTTGTTGCTTTTCCAACAGATTAGATCTTGATTTTTCCAACTAACAAATTTGAAAAGGGAGTGAGCTAATATGTTTCAAGATGGTAGCTACTTATCAAGGATGAGCAATTGTTTGAGTTTCATGGTCTTTAAGCAAGACCACACTGCAACTTGGTTCTCATTTTAATCAACTTGATACTGTTAATTCATATAGCTTTCTTGCTCTCAATGTGAGTACTTGTCACTTTTTATGCATATATGAGAAGTATCAACATAGCAGTGATTGGTTGAACTATACTATTAGCAGAGGTGAAATTTTTAAGTTTAGCTTGCACCAACTAGAAGCCAAGGCTACTTTTGCTTTTGAAACAGAGAAGTAATAGAAAGAGATTTTTTAGTCCTTCAACTTTTAAGAAATGATGTCTGATTTGGGTCTTATGAAAATCTGAATGTTGACAATCTGGGACAGACGGTGACATTAGTATGTAAGTTGCTTTATATTTTATTTGTTGTTATTATTATTGTTATTGCTTTGCAATTAAACCTCAGCCTCATTATGAATTTGAGAAACTCAAGAAATGAGAATAAGAAAAGATGCACGACAACCAGTTAATGCTGCAAAAATTTGAGTTTGTTTTGTTTCCCCATTCTTTGGAATAACTATTGCGGTTCATATATCTTTATGCTTGTTAATCATTTCCTGAACATTACAGCACTTGCAATGTCACTGTTCTAGCTTCTAAATATTGGATTTGTTTGATTTAATAACTAATTATCTTTTCATAGCACCTTGCCCTACATTTAAAGCTTTTAAGAATTTCATTTTACCATTTTGACTGTATAAAGATGTGTGATATATCCACCCATGATGTTTAGTTTGCTTACTTATATCATGTTAGGAACTTAAAACGATAAATCCCTTAGAAGGGAGAATTGTATTGATATGCAGAATAGAATTACAAACAGAGAAATGGAACAGAAAAAAACCCGTACAAACTCATACCACCGAGTTCGAGATAGGGACTGACTCCCTCACCTCAGAACCCTCCAGAGCATCAGCTCTTCACTCAAGTTCCTAACTGGATTCCTGAATGATCCCTCCTACTCACGTGTACATCATTTAACTCTCTTGCCTCAGCTAGTTGCTACCCCTAGTAGAATATCCTACTAACAGACCAGCTGATGTGGCATAACTAACTTGGGGCCTGGCCCCTTTTAATTTTTGGAAACCTCTTCCTAAAGTAAATCTTCCACTCCTTATTACCTCCCTTATTATTTTCAGCCCTATCATATCAAGTGAACTCTGTTGACTGCTGGTGTTATAAATTCTTAATGCGTCAATGCTATGTGTCCTCAATGAAGTGTTCTATTCAGCTACAGATTATCATTTTGCAATTTATGACCATAGGCAGGATCACAAATGGCCTTATCAATAAAGCTGAAATATTTTACATGTTTATTTCTGCTGCGTGCTTCTTCATAGTTAATTCCTTGCCTTCTGCATATGCTGAATCAGAGTTAGTCTGATGCCAACAGGTGGAGGGGATCCAGGTCCATGCAAATGAGGGTGGGGTGACACAAACACGTGGTGGTATATACTGGGTGATTTTGCCTGCCGGATGTAATGCACTTTTTCCTATCAATTTTTAGTTAAAACTAATTAACCCTTTATTAAATACCAAAAAAAAAAAAAATTAACCCTTTATTTAAAGCCAAATGCATTGGTTATGTATAATATATATAAACAGGAATGGCATAAATAAATATTTTAAGGTTGAATAAAAAGATGGATATTACACATAATATATTCGTAATGTTTTGATGTCTGATGAAATAAACAGTACCGCTTTGCTAATTTTGTGGTGTGAACTTTCATACATCCAAATTGTAAGCATATAATGTGAAATAGAAACATAGATTAGGTGCTCTATACCTGGAATGAGCTGTTTTTCCCTCTCTCACACGAGTGCTTGTGCTTACACAACCTTCTTGTATGTATCTTGAATTTGTAAGAGCTTTTTCTCGGTTGCATTTACAGTTTCTGTGATTGGCTTTTGCATTTAGATCTCGGTTCCTCATTTTGGGGAATGGCTTTGATACTGGCTTCAACAAATCTCCTCACAGCAAGAATTGCTGCTGGTTGTTTTATTGTTGCTCTGGTTGTTGTGCTCTTTATTGCTAAGAATGTAAGACAGTTGTAAATGCAGAAGTGCAGATTGTTTTACAATTTTAAACTTAGTAAGTTATCTGCTGGCTGAATTATACTCTCTTTTTTGTGCCTTGTTACATGTTCTTGTTCAATGAAGTGGACGCTACGAGGACTCTGTATCGGTTAGTGTTTTTATGATCATAAAAGGAAAAAGGATATTCATAGCATTTTACTCACTTATCTTCTTTATCTTTAACTATTAGGATTTATTGTTTTTATTGCTGTAATATGGCTTCTGCAAGAGAAAACAACTGTCCGAATTCTTCGCTATGTCATTCTTTTTATTGGTATGTTCTTGTCCTCTTCAACTTTTCTTGTATATATAATTTGAGTTTTAATCCGGTAAAGAGTTGTGTCATCTCCAGGGAAAGTATAGGTAACTAATCTATGGTTTGTTTAATTTCAGGTGTGATGAACAGTTTGTTCTCGGTGTATGGTATACTTCAAATCACCTCTGTAACTTATATGCTTTTATTTGCTCTTACATTGCTTATATCTTAAGGTTGAAAGTCTTCTGGTGTAGATATTTATGATGATTTAATATCTCGAAGAGTTCACTCCAGTGATGCTGAGAAGTTTGCAGAAGTTTGCCCCTGCCCCTGTAATGGAGTTGGATGGGGAGTTATTTGGTGAGTTTTGCCTTATGAAAAGCACCTGTGTATATGTGTGTGTGTATATATATATATATATATAAAACCCATTGCAAGAAGGCCTGCCTTCATTTTTCCACCCTCTAGTTTTCTTTAAATTATTTACGCTTTTTTTTGCTTGTACCGTAATTACTCAGTAGCAATTTATATTAATTATTGAGACTAAATATTTAAATTTTTAAATCTGTTAGATTTTGAATAAAAATTGTTAAATCTGACCTTGATCTCTCAAGCTAGACAAAAAACAAAAGGAAAAAAAAATTGGACCAGTTTAGTAATTTTATAGTACAGCATAAAGGGGAAAAGTGCACCAATAAATGGCAAGATGGTAAAAATGAAAATGAAAACTGTCTTTTCTCTAGGGTTAATCAGAATCTAAGTCTTTTTATTTATTAATTTTTGGTTAGAATTTAAGCCATTTTACTGTTTATTGTTCTCATTACTCTTCTTTAATGTAATGCGTTCCTCTTACAGGGGAATGATATCATTTGCATTTCTTTGCGGATCTTTGTACCTTGGACTTGTCATACTTTCATAAGGTAAAGTATGCTATTGCTTCTGTGTATATTCGCATATGTAAGCAGGCTTCAATATCTCAAGGGAAATTAATCATTTGGGTAATGGGTGCTGTAGTCCCATAAAGTTAAATTTGACATGAAAAACTGTAAGTTGTTAGTAAGTACTAGCTGATAGAAAATAGTATGGCAGCAGTTATGGTTGAATGCCTCAAATAGAACTATTCATTTGTTGAATGTGGGCACATTGACTCAAATGAAGACATAGACACTCACATACACGCAACTGTGTGTATATATGACACAGCCAAAAGTTTTTCCAGACTTGAAGGTTATAACTTTTCAGTCTAGAATTGATGGATCACTTCACAGCTGCAAGGCGGCTGGTGTGGGTGTGAAATTGGAATGTTAGATTGGGGAAGCTAAGGTCTAGTCTTGGGTTGTTAAGAAAAAGATTTATTTAGTTTGAAAACTTGTGGGAAAGTGACATTTTTTTATTTATAGTTTTGTTAATATGGACTTCTTAGAAACTATAAGAAAATCAAATGACGACTTTGTTTCCATATCATGCCTCTTTGCTCTGTTGCTTAATGCTGCATTTAATCAGAGGGCTGGGGCCAATCAAAATTGAACCCTAAACCGTATTGTTTGAAGAGGCCTTGATACTTTGCATAGAACCATATAATGTTTCAATGAATCTACTGAGGAGCCAAACACCAGCTTTCATATCTTTTTATGTATTTGAAAAAATAAAAGATATGACTGGTATGAAGGGTAAACACGGTGGACTGGTTGTATTTGTAATATCATGGCTTAAATAACCATCCAGTGTGGTTTTTATCTCTTCGTTATCATAGACTTAGCATAGAGTTCCTTGCTTGAAATTCTCAAAAGCTACTTCTTCTTCTTCAACTTGATTCCACTAATAATATTTGTATGACAATTTAGTGAGTGTTTGGATTAACTGTGAGTAGCATTGATATGGGCAAAATTGATTTTGATAGAATTGATGCTGAAAAAATTAATTCTGTAAGTCATCTATCTGAATGTTCAATTTCATCACATTTTAAAATCTCCTGCATTTTATGTTTTCAGGTTGAGAGAATTGTATTCAAACTGTTTTGAACTTGCAAGAAGCTTCTCGCTTGCTATTGTACTGATTCTTGGTGGTCTCTCTCTCTCTCTCTCTCTCTCTCTCTCTATATATATATATATATATATATATTATTTTGGGAGTTTTCTCATGCCATCTCATTCTTTGCAGCCTATATGAGGTTGCTTCATTCATGATAGCTTTGGTATAGGAATTGCTTGGATGTGTTGAATTGTTGGCGAAGATTAATTTCCTGAAGGATAAAAAAATTTGCCAATTTAGTCAAAGTATTTTTGAGTAGTGACTCCAATACTGCAGTGCTAGATTTCTACCCCTGTATCGTGCAGCATGCTTATCCCATGTGCAATGAATTCTATTCTTCCAAATGGACTAATATTTTCACATTTTAATTTCTACTACCTTTGGATTATATAGGTTTTACAAATTAAATTATAATACCTAATAAATTTAATTGTTTATAATATATTCAGTGAGAATTACGTAGAAAAAAAGTGTGCATATAGAGACTGTATTTTTTTTGGTTACAAAATTTATACTTGTTTGAGAGTGTGGTTAAATTGATAACGTGGTAGCTTCTTGACTCATGAATGACTCTTTATTATTGTTGTCTTAGACTATCAAACGTACAATGCCTTCACATTCACATTCACCCAATAGTTAAAAAAACTCAAATCTTTGCACATACTTTTAGGTCATATTATCTATATATTTTTGGAGATATCAATTCTGTATATTTTTTCATATTATTATTTTTTAATTTATTTATACATGTATATATAGAGCATAAAATTATATATAAATAATTTTTTTATTTATCCTAATCATGGATTTGATGCACTATAAATATTTGATATGAAAATATATTCCTAGTGAAAATGATGATGAAAATTAAAACTGAAAGATGAAATTCTTGGATGCTTCAAGAAGAGAGAAGTTCTTCTTCTAACATCAAACTAAATGCACAAAAGGTGTCACCATAAGGAACCTAAATGCACAAAAGGGGTGTCAACCTCACAGAGTGATGTCACATAAATTTTTGTCTTGATCTTAGTACCTTAAATTAGTACCCAAGGAGCAACTAAGAATATTTTCTCTCTAATTACAAGTGGTCATTACACCGGCCATTAAATGAATTTTACAAGCCTTTTACATACAAAATCTCAAATCCATCTTAATATTAAAATTTTTTTGGGTACAAATACAATAGAGAGAATTTGAATTTAAGCCATCTTATAATATTATTTAAATCCTTCATCATTATATTACATTTAATGTTTAGGTTAATTTTAAGAAGTTATATCATTTGTACGCGGTTCATAATCTTTGTATACAAATAAAGATAGAAAAAAAAGTTAAATAATATTTAATTTTTTTTTCTTGTTGTGTGTATATAGAGAGTACTTATTCTTTATATACTCCAATAATTTCCCATATCAAATATTGATGGTGCACCAAATTCAGTGATTCATAAACTTTGTAATTTGCACGTAAGTGTAATTTTTGTGTAACATTACTTATTGTCCCTATGATTAGTCTAAGATATAAAAAGACACAAACTGTGGTATATACTATGGTAATAATAATAATAATAATAGTAAAACAATTAGTTGTAGTCTTTTAGTTGCAGTGGCAAGGTGTGTATTTGTTTGCAAAACAATATAAAAGAATGAATACAAATAAAATAACAATGGGTTAACTTTTCATATTTTTGTACAATTTTTTCATTTCAATTATGAGATGAAGTGATATGGTAGTGCATAATATAATTACAAGAAGATTAAAACATAAGTCAACTTACAATTATATTTAAATACAGCATATTGCAAGGCGCATAGCACATCCTTTGGACTTTTGGGTTGGATCTTCTTCCTCTTCTTTCAATCGGTTTGTCTATTCGGTCGGCACACAAAATTTAATCATTATAATAATTTATCAGCGGAATCGAGTGGTGAGCTCCACTAAATTATTGGCGTGTTTTATTTTATTTTCTTTGTTATAAATTATTTATTATTTATAATTAATGTATAATAATTAAGAAAGTTATTAAATAATTTATATATTTTTAAAAATTATTTTATTATAAAAATTCAAAGAAAAAGAGAAATAATTTAGTTAAATGTTTAATAAAGATAACACTTTTGTTCAGAGTAAAATTAAAAAGAAATAATTAATTGTTACTTTAATTTTAAAAAATGATAAAAAAAAGAAAAACTCTAAAAAAACAATTAATTTAGATAAAGGAAATATAAAAAAGCATTTATCCTTCTAATTGCAAATAGCTAAGTGATAGCTATCTTTGAACAAAGAAAAAAACCCTATATTTATGACATAGGCAATTTAGAGTAAGATGACAGGTTCCTAATTCCCATGCAGGCTTAGGCTTGTGAGAACAAAGAAAATTAAAAGCGTTGTCCTTGGAATATATGCTAGTGAATGATGATGGGATGGCTTATTCTGCTTGGCATAGGCCAAAAGGCCGAAACCAAAAACCTCAGAAGTGGTATATTATGCCTCATGGCTTATGCTTTAAGAGATGCTAATTTCATGTCTTAGAATGTCAAAGGCATAAAATCCCATTTTATCCAATGAATTTGAAACTCTCCCCCTACTGTCCCATTAATTTAATGGTTACCCTTAAAGACATTCTTTTTGGCTCTCCATTATCTTTACAGCTCTGAAAGTGGGGAGATGTAAAGTTTCATGCCTTGACTCAATGAATATTTAAAATTTGGACAGAAAGGTTTAATTATTTGGGCTGCTTTAACATTTCTGTTTACTTCACTTTGTCTCCCTGGACTAATTATGGCTTGTTTGGCCGTGCTGCACCAAAAAAAAAAAAAAAAACTGCATTTTAGCTAAGAAAAGCATTTTATTACTATTTCTTTCCTATGCTTGGCCGACATGTCAAATTACTTTAACATGCCAGCATAATCTATTTATCTGCTTGCAGAGTAAAAAAAAAAAAAAAGAATTAAAGCTTGTTTTATAGTAAAATCAAGCAAAATTAAAAATTTTTAGAATAAATTACTTTAATTATTTTAATATATTGTTTCCATTACATAAACATTTTGCTTATTTTGAAAAGGATTAAAAACATATAAACAAACCTTTTCAAACAATTTTTATAAACCTCCCTCATGTAAATTAAGTTTTAGTTATTATTAGATTAATATATTATTTTTGTTCTAAATCAACAAAATTAAGTTTCTTGAGTTGAACAAAATATATTTTAGTATAAATAATGTATATTTGTGAGTTTTTTTATTAGTACTTTGATACTATACATTTTAATATTTTTAATTTTTTAGAAAAAAATTACAAATATCTTCATATATTAAGGTTACAAAATCTTTAATAAGTTGATATTATTATGAAAGAAATTACTTGCTTCAATAGTAATCATATATTTTTTTTTATTTAAGAAACTTTGTATATGTTTTCTAAATAAAATAAAGGTTTGTTTCATAAAAGTAAAATCAAGAGAAGTGAGAATAATTTAACCAAAATAAAAAAACACTGCATTAGAAAAGGGCTGAAAATTACAAACATTATATTCAAAATCTTTCTAAAGTGCACTGATATTTTAATGTTATTATCCTATCTACATTTCAATCAGAGTATTATATGTTTTGCTTTATAACCCATAGATAATCCTCACATATCTAGAGCAGATTATGTGCCTTAGCTTAGGCATTGTATAGGCAAACAATTACATTGTGTTTGAAGCGGTATTTGCTGTTTGTGCAATATGTAAATACAATTTAATTGCATTTTTGAACCTATACTACGCTTACACTATTCATAGTAAGGGATCTAAATTTTTTGCTATTGGGAATTTAGAACGGAGGGTGATTTTTGGCAAGATAGTGAGCTTGGGTGATTGAAAAAATAAGTAAGAGAAGGTAGATCCCAATATAAATTGCAACTGAGATTACCATTTTTAAAAAATTAAAAAAGTTATAAAAGTCAGTAATTTTAGATAGTAAGAGATATATTTTCATAATTAGATTAATAAATTCATAGCACAAAACATCGACTACTAAGCACTACTTCACATAAAAAGGGAATCGGGTCATATTTGTTTTGTTTTATAGATTATGTAATAAGATGTTACGGTTATGATATTCTGAAATATAATTATATTATTTATATTTTTATGAAGTGTTCAAATCTACACTACATAACTATTTGAGGGATATTTCAATATAAAACTAGTGACGCAAATGTAGACATTTCATTAGATATGCAATACCTTGATTATATTTTACGATAACATAGTTATACTTGTAATAATATCCTGCTTCAAGTAAAATTTCTTTATATATATATATATATATATATATAAATTTTCATACACTTATATTGCATGTGAATTTAAAAAATTAATAATAAAATAATAGATCTTTTTTTAGAAAATTCATTGTTGTTATATCAAATATTTAATAAATAAATAAACACTAAAATAGAGTGAGAGTAAATGTTTTTACAAAAAATACTTATCATAATTTTTTTGTTAATATAATTGATTTTATTTTAACACTTACTAGTATTTAAATATGTGTTTTGCATGTGAATTTGAAAAATAATCATAAAATAACAATTTTTAAAAATAATTAATATTATTTGAACTATTTATTAAAAATAGTAAATACTAAAAAGTTATAAAGTAAAACTTGAAGGGGAGAAGCTTTGTTAGGAGAGTCATGTTCACTTTGACAATTTCTTCACTTCGAAAAGGATTTGTCTTCAGTTGCTGGTTAGGGATATCTTGGGTTAAAAAAAAATGAAACTTGATTTCTAGAGTTAAAATTTGTAGTCAATAATGACACTAAATTAATTTATAATTCTTAAGTTAGTAAAATTTATTATGATGCAAGAGACTAAATTAATTTATAATTCTAAGGTTTGTAAAATTTATAGTTAAAAATGATACTAAATTGATTTTCAAGTAAATTTTAAAATTGAAAAACTGTTATAAAAAATTAAATAGAAGAGTACTTTTCGCAAAAAAAGTTTGTGCTCTTTTCACTTTTATGTACACTATAGATAAAAAAAAATTAAATATTAAAAATTTACAAAACTTAAATTTTTTGAGTAAAATGCACTAAACCCCTTACAATTAAGATCATACACAAAAAACTCCAATGTGGTATCAATTAAGACAAATTACTATTTACACTTTAAAAATTATGTAAATTACTTTTACATATTCTAAATTACTTTAAAATTACCTTTAATTTATCTTCAAATTACTCTTAATTACCTTAAATTATTCTCAAATTATCCTCACATATTTTAAATTTTCTTAACATATCTTAAATTACTCTTAAATTATGTTCAAATGATCCTTAATTTAGAGTATGTGAAGGATAATTTGTATAATTTTTAAAACATTAGGGGTGATTTGTCTTTATTAATACCACAAAAGAGTTTTTTACACATGATTTAAAGTGCATGAGGTTTGGTGTATTTTACCCAATTTTTTTTATAGGATGCATGTTTTTAATTTTATTTTTAATAAAAAATATTAAAATTTTAAGATACTATGAATTAATAATAAAATAGTATTCTAGTAAATAAGATTTTTTTAAAAAAATATTTTCGCTCATTTTTACTTTTATATGTAGTGTGTGTGTGTATATATATATATATATATATATATATATATATATATATATATATATATATCACTTCTATTGCTATTTGCAGAATAAAACGAAAAAAAAAAAGAAAGAGAGAAGCAATATATACCTACAGTATATATGGAGATTTGTTTGCTTTGAAGGGTGTCGGAATTGGAATGGAGAGAAAAGAAGTTGAGACTGTATTTGTTCAAAAAGCCGAAGAAAATCCAAATTGCCGAAAACACCATCATATATCAGAACTGGCATTGAAAACAAAAGGAAAAATAATGATTTCGGCGCAACCCTCTCCGGGCCCCGCGACTCCATATTTTCGGATCTGGGAGTTCCATTATTATATGAGGGCGTGGAAGCCTTTGAGGGTTGCCGAAAGCTTTTTCCTTTCAGACCCCATCAACCAAAACTTGCTATGAATGAACCACCTTCAGTGGAGTGCTACTATTTATAAGGAGTAATGCTATCCCACCTTTTGTTGAAATGGCCACTAGTTAGATGTGTGGCCCACAAAAGTTCTTATTCTTTGCTTCTCTAGGTTTTGATTCGACCACATGTTATATAGAAAAGATCAGATTACTTCTTCCGATTTAAATTAATTACTCTTAGTCCTTTACTTGTCTTTTTTAAAATATAAAAGAGTACTTTGTTGGTCTCTTCCCACCATGGAGTTAAATCAATAATAAGATCACGACAATAAAGAGATCATGTTCCTCCCAAGGTACTCTGTAAGCTGTGTTGATTCCATGGGTGAATTATTGTGGATGCCAACACTCAACCCAAAAAGATTAAAGACCTTAAAGTGATGTCTGGTGTGGCTGCTCTTGGTAATAGTGCACCTTTAATGGATGCCTATGCTGTCAGAATGTCAAATGCATAATGTCATTTTGTCGATATGGCGTTAAATGACGATCCACGGGCGCTCGGGCAGACATACATTACTGCATGCATGGGGCAAGAGTATAGACATATCTGTTTTTATGATATAGTCAAATGCAAACTATTCACATTGACTTAGACTAACAAAATCTCTAACTCTAAAAATTTAAAATAATTAAAATATGAACATTTGATTAAGTATTTAACTATAACACACGTTATGATATTGTGGATGACCTAACTTATAAGATAGATCATAAAAATATAAATTTAAAAGTACGACTAGATAGATTAATTTAATAAGTTTAACCTGTTTTGACATCTGAATTTATAATTAAAATAACACCTTAAATTAGACTTGATATATTATAAATATTAACAGTTATATATTGATATTTTATGACTGTTATTCCTATGTCCCTTTAGTTTGGGCTCTGAGTTTCATGTGTTATGTGGCGCTACTTGTTAACTATTTTAAGTTGTAGAATATGAATTAATTTTTAGAAAAAAAATAAGGTGATTTTTGTGATTTATAATAACACAAATGAATTAAAATTACAATAAGCAGATATTTGGCCAGCGTACAGTACTGAGTCTTGACATTGGAACCCGGCCTGAAGTTATGACAGACTCCGTGGAGGTTGCCAGCGCTTTCAACAGCTCGTCTAATTCCGAATCCTATTTTGGTGCTCTGATGAAGGAATGCAAGGACCTAAGTAGGGAGTTTTCTTTCTTTAGATTATCTTTCATACCTCGCGAATGTTGCTCTTTAGCTCACTGGGTTGCTAATGAGTCCACCGTTGAGGCCATTTCCATATGGATTGAGGACGATGTACCTCACCACTTTGCTTGTATGGGACGTTCTGATTTTGTTGTTGAATAAATCTCACGCATTTCCCATATATTTTTTTCATTGTCTATGATTTTTTGGAATATCATTGATATTATAATCAACTGTCAAAATATATATTTGAATTTTCTTTTAGTAAAAAATGAGGTAAATGCCCAAAACAGGAACAAAACACCTAATTTACCACGAATCTAACAGAGGTGATATGTATGTAAAACATCAGCGAGAACAAGGAAATCCATGTCTCGGGGGAGCTAAAACCGAGAAGTTACTACATCTCCTTGTAAATCCCCTAAGCCACCGCCCATTCGAATCCGCATCAAACCACCACAACTTGCCGCCGCGCTAGCTAGTGTTCTTATCTTCATTCGTATTTATCTTCATTCCATCTACAGGGGGAGGTTCCCATCCCACTGCGATCTCCTTCTTATGGAATATGGATGGTCGAAGTGTTTGAGGCTCTGTGAGCACCACAGACGTCTTGAATGAATCTATCTATAATGTTCCCCGTGTAGTGAGGACGCGTGAACTCAGGGTTGTGGTAAGCCTCATTTCTCCATTTTCACATGAACCAACAGTCATTACTACTTCACAAAGAACATCTTGGGAAGCATTTCCGCGAGTAATGGCTAGCACCATTCCCTGTCATTGACAACTAGTAAGTTCGCAGTAGCCGCCCTTTGTTCCTCATCAACTGGCCACATCCCAGAATTACCTAATAACGTTTTATGTAAGCCAAATGAGAAAATGTAAGAATTACTTCAACAAAAAAATTAATAAAATTTTAAAATTAGCGTGATGGACAAAATTAGGCCCATGATTGATAAATCAGTAATGATTGATTAGTTAATTAAAATTAATTGCAAAGTTAAATTAAGGTTGATTTATTTACCTTGATGGAGGAAACTTATTTAAGTCACTAATTATTGAGGATGCCCAGCCAAGTCCATAAATTGCCTGTGTGACCATCCCAAATTCCAGAGAAAAAGGCTATAGACTACAAGCTCCCTCCCTCATATTCTATTGTGAGCCAAAACACTTTTGAGTGACTGTGTTTCAAGAATCAGGCTATGGCTGGAGGTAAAAATACGTTAGATCCTAATTTGAATCTATACATGCATGTCTTTCTTTCAGCATGCACATTCTCTGAATTTGATATTAAGAGGCTTGATGGCAAGAAGTTTAGTCCCCTTCATTTCTCTTTCTCTATATTTCAATGCTCTACATTTGTTTATCGTTATACAAGAAAAACACAAGCACATTCCCATGCCTCTTTCAGATTTTTGGATTTGAAAATAAAATCTTGTGTGTGTTATATGACTTGCTACTCTTTCTGTCATTAAAAAAAAAAAAAGGAACCCTTACACCTTCACCAATGAAACTAAAGCAATGTTTGCAAAATGAAATTTTCATTTTTAAATGATTGTAAGTTTTTAATGTCCACCAATTTTCATATATATATATATATATATATATATAATGAAAGATATGACTGATATGAAGAGTAAACAACCTGGACTGATTATTATTATTTGTAATGTCTTTGGCTTAAATAACCATCCACTGATCCATTGTGGTTTTTATCTCTTCGTTGTCCCAGATTTAGTCTATAGTTCCTTGCTTAGAATTCTCGAAATCTGCTTCTTCTTTCTTTTTTCCTTACATGCAACTTGAGTTAAGTCCACTAATAGTATTTGTCAGACAACTTATCTATCTAAATCTTGGATTTTATCATTTTAAAATCTCCTTCATTTTATGTTTTCAGATTTAGAGAATTGTATTCAAATTGTTTTGGACTTGCAACGAGCTCCTTGCTTGCTATTGTACTGATTCTTGGTGGTATACATATTTTCTTTTGGGCGTTTTCTCATTCCTTATTACTCCCATGGCTTCATCTTTGCAGCCTATGTCAGGTTGCTCCATTCATGACAGCTTTTGTATAGGAATTGCTTGGACGTATTGAATTATTGGCGAAGATTAATCTCTTGAAGGGTTAAAAGTATTGCCATTTAGTTGAATTATTTTTCAGTACTGACCCTAATACTGTACTGCTAGATTTCTCCTCTTATATGGTGCAGCATACTTAACGCCATAAGCAATGAATTTTCCTCTTCGCAATGGTCTAAAAGTAAGTTCTTAAATAATTGTTTATTTTTTTTGTTCACAAAAAATTATACTTATTTGAGTATATGATTAAATAGACAACATGTCGGAATCTTTAATGGTGTGATAGTATTTGTTATTGTCTTATGACTTTGTTCCTTAAGAATTTTGAATTTAATTCTAAAACTTTGTATATGTAGTTAAGTGATTTGTCATTCTTTTCATTAAAAAATAAAAAAAAATAACATGATAGCTTCTTTAGTAGTGATTTATTGTTGTTTTCTAAGAGGATCATTAGTGTAATTCCTACACACATTCCCCGAACAGTTAAAAAGAAAAGAGTCAACTCCCTGGATGCTTCAAGAAGGTGGAGAATTTCTTCATCTAGCATCAAACTAAATGCGCAGAAGGATGTCACCCTCACAGAGTGATGCCACCTTGTAAAACTTTGTCTTGATCTTAGTAACTTAAGCGAATATATATATATATATATATATATATATATAGATATAGATATATACAGTTTACAACACAATCAACTTGGGTACATCCTTTGAACCTTAGGGTTGGATTATCTTCTTCTTGCAATTGCAAGTAGCTAAGTGATACCTATCTTTCACAAAAAGAAAAAGCCGCAATTATGACAAAGGCAAGTTAGAATCAGATGACAGGTTTCTAGTTCCTATGCAGGCATGTGAGAGCAAAGAAAATAATAACATTGTTGTTGGAATATATGCGTTTGGCGGATATCATGGGATGGCTTATTCTGCTTGGCAAGGGATGAAAGGCCAAAACCAAATCCCTCAAAGTGTTATATACCGTAAACTTTAATTTCTTGATGGGAGATCCTAATTTCATGTATTAGAATGTCAAAGGCATAAAATCCCATTTTTCCAATGAATTTGAAGCTCTTTCCCTGATCCTCCCCTGCTGTCCATTAATTAAATGGTTATCCATAAAGGCATTCCTTTTGCCTCTCCATTATCTTTACAGCCCTAACATGTGGGTAGACGTTTCATGTCTTGACTTCATGAATATTTAAAATTTGGACAGAAAAGTCTAATTATTTGGGTAGCTTTAACATTTCTGTTTATCATCATTAAATTTATTAAATTTTATAATTATAAAACTCATTAAATTAATGGCCTAAAGAGATTATAAGTGTAGGTTTTGACCAACTCATAGGGCAAAAAAACAGAGAAAAAACTTTGTTATATGTCAAATTATATTAAAATTACAAAAGAATTGAAATATATTTATTTTTATATAATTATTATTTTATATACTTAAATAATTAAATTTATTAAATTTTATAAACTAAATTTTGAAACTTATCTAATCAAAGTTTGCATGATAATATAGGAATATATTTTTTGTATAAATTAACTCGCAGTTAAAAAGAAAAGAATTAAACTTATTTAATAAAGCAGAATTTAATGAAATTAAAATTTAAAGTAAATTATTTTAATTTTCTTAGTATACAGAGATTTTTTTTCTTATATAAATATATATTTTTTAAATTTACACAAATATTTCTTGAAAAATATTTAAAAGTTATACAAATTCGCTTAGTTTTTTAAAATTTTTTTATAAACCTCCGTATGCAAGTTAGTTCTTGGTTATTTAATTAAAATTTTTTCTAAATAAGTAAAATTTAGTTTCTTACATTGAATGAAATATATTTTAATCATATGTAAATAAATATTGTATATGTTTGAGTTTTTTTTTTTTTAATGGCACTTCGATACTAGAAATTTAATAGTTTTAAGTTAAAATGTAATTAAATCTTCATGTTTTAGGGTCACAAAATCTTTAATAACATGGCAATATAGTTTAGATTAAAAGAAGCAATTATAATATTTTATTTAAGATAAATTTGTATAAGTTTTTAAGATAAAATGAAAGTTTGTATACTAAATATAAAATGCAATAGAAATGAATTTGCCCTAACGTTTTTAAAGAAACAATCACTGAAGATTAGAAATTACAAATATTAACTTGAAATCTTTCTTTAAGGGTCCTGATGTCTCTTTTTTTTTAAATATTGTTATCATAGCTATATTACAATCAGAATTCTTTTTTTTTCTTTCTTGCAATACCAATCTATTTATAAGATTATTTTTAAAGAAGCAAAAAAATTCATAGCCCTATATAAGAAATAACGTCTAAATTCTTTTGTAAGTCGGCGCCATTTTTTTACGTAAATGTAAGAGGACTTATTGGTCACAAGCTTAATTCTTATTATTTTCTTTGACTTTTTAATACCTGAACTAATTTATAACAGAAAAGAAAATTCAATGTATTCTCGATATGTAAGGGTTATATATGGATGATAAAGCAAAACATAATAATATTCATCTTTCTCTAAAATCTAATCTGCAGGTCTTTGACACTAACCACTAGACACTGTCAAACATTCAGGTTAATAATTTGGTGCCGGCCGAATAGATCATTGTTTATATATATATATATATATATATATATATATATATATATAAACTTCAACTAAATATACTGAAATTATCAAAAAAAAATTATTGTAGTTAATACTCATATGACTTACAAAAAGTTTTCCTTTTTTCATAGCCAGTATCGATTAAAATTAATGATACCATGTTTGAAGGATAAAACAAAGAATTGCATGTCTATGACATAAAGTCTACCGGCATGCACAGTCTACATCTTGTTACAAAAACACTAGCAGCCTCACCTATGAAACTAAAGAAATGTAGTCGCAAAATGAAATGCTCAAATCTTTAAATTATTGCAAAATTTGAAAAATGATAGAGTTACGCACCTGAAGTGTGTAGCTTTAATACATCTTCTCACATACTCTTTAAAATGTTATGTAGTATTTTAAAGATTTATAACTTTAATACATATCAGATGTATAGGAATATCAGGGCTCCGAATTTTTCATGCCTTAGACTTACAAATAAGACAAGTTGGCCAACTTCATCTGAATGGGCATTGATAGAACCGAATTCAGAAAAGAGCAAAACCTTTCAGCGCAACCCTCGCAGGCTTCCACAACTCCATATTTACATCTTGATATTTTCTGAAATATCCGATTACAATATGAAGTGTGGAAGCCTTTGAGGGTCGCTGAAAGCCTTCTCCATTTATTCAAACCCTTGCTGCTCATAGCCATATCCTTAGGTGAATGCCCTATTTATAGAGAATGAACATCGCCCACTGCTTTTTCAAATAGCTGCAACTTTTCTTATTCTCACTCTGTCTATAGGGTCTGATTCTATTGTCTCATGTTCGATATGATTACTTTCTTGATCAGGATCGAATAATAAAAGTTTATGCTTTATCAACCTGATTTTATAGAATCTCAACTCGATCAGTACATGTCGATAACGATCTGTAATATGAAAAACAACAATAGAAAAATATATGGAATTGTCAGAGTTTGAGAGCTACAAATCTTTCTCAATTATATTCAGACGATAGTTTCAAATAACACATGGTAGCTCAGGAAAAATTTGAGTCATTTAACTATTTCCTAAGCATTTAAATCGGGGCAAATATCTCAAGATTAAAAACCCTAGTAGCCTAAATATCAAAGACACTAATTGTAGATATATTATTTAATTTTGAAAAATTATTTATATAAAAGATGATATTCTTACAATTATTTATCTGAAATTTGCATGTAACTTTATTTCAATAAAGAAATTGTACTAAGGCAATTATACTGACTTTTTCAATTTACTGATTTAACTATTTATTCTCTTTTGAATGTGACAAAAGTATCCTTATTATTTAGTCAAGTTATCAATACCTAAAGTGTTGTGACTTATTTTGAGCCATTTGATTTGAAATGTGTAATTAATAATAATTGTCAATGAAAGAATTCAACTATTTATTGAACTAATTTATACAAATTAAAGAGAAAAAATAAAATTTAAAAATATAAAAATACGAGTCAAAATAAAAAGAAAAATGAAAAAATTATATATTTTTTAAAATAAAAAATGTAAAGAAAATACAACATAGGAATCAAACCGATCATTTAAGTTATTATTTTGAGCTTTTTCACATGGTTTTATAGATACCAATATTTTGAGATTAAAATAAAGATATTACACCTTTTGTTTATTATTTGAGTAAGCTTATGATTGACATTTCGGGACTACTGTCTTGAGCCCCTCTCTTCAGCTACTGAACGAGTGCTAGCAAGTCAGTTTCTAGTATGATCTTTCTCCCGTCACTGTCCCAAGCTAACTCAGGCCCCTGTAGGGGGCCCCAAGCCTCAGCCTCGAACAGCACAGAGTTACTACAATTTCTTCTTAGTGCACCATGGGCAAGAGTACCCACCCCGCTCCAATGACGTATAAAGACTATAGTTGAGTGCTTTCCATGAGCCGCCAAACCTTTGTGTAGAGTCACATAGGGGCTTTGATGCTCCAGATTCTCCGCCATATTAGTTTGAATATAGTTACGTGTACATAAAAGCAGGGTACAAAGAGTATACTTTCAGAAATAAATTTTTAGAAGAAAAAATAAAAGATATGAGAGTGTGAGAGAATATACAAAATGTGTGCAAAATTTTTATGTGGAAATGTCATTACTCTATTAATTTCTTGATAATACAAGGGGTGAGGTGGAAGGGATGGTTGCCGTGTTAGGTGCAATGGTAGCACAATGATGGGGTGCAAGGTTAAAACATTGAGATGTGTTTTATCAATGTTTTATTAGCAAAGTATTAATGCAATGATTACTGTCTGTATTTTAAGTAGAAGAATTTAAGATCAAAAACCTAGGTTCAAGTCTTAGAATTGTACTTGTTAGGAGGGTCTATCAACAATCCATTTTAAACATAGATTAGTTTTACATTCAATAATAATATAAGAATATCATGTGAAGAAATAAAAAAAATAATTTCTTAATAATGACAAATTAATGAATGAACACTTTAATAGCAATTTTTGCAGTGCTTTTAACAATTGAGGGCATATTATTTATATAAAAATCAATTTTATGTCGTCAATTGAGTGCATTTTATTTATATAAGAATCAAATTTGTCATCAATTGATTGCATATTATTTTTATAAAAATAAATTTTATGTCATCATCTGATTCAATTATCTGTCGAATAGTGACTTACCCTCCAAATGGTTCGTTACTTGGTTCGCTGTTTACATTGGACAAGATGTGAGTTGATTTGTTAGATATGTTAGTCAAAGAAATAAAGTTTAGTATTATTTCATTAAAACTTAATAGTAGAGAGATTAATTGATCAAAAATTGTTGCAAAAACATTAAATTTTTTAATATTATAAAAAGTCAAAAGAAAGTACGGGTTGTTTTGTAAAGCAACTTAATTTAAGTTGATAAGTGGACTAACTAGTTTAAAAGTTTATAAATTGAATTTTATTAAATATTTAAAAAATTAAATTATAAAATTGATTAAAATTTATAAATCAAATTGTACACGTAATAAATTTATATATCACAATAAATTTTATAAGTATTTAATATAAAAATTTCTGCGAAAATAATGTTTTTGGTCCAAAAGCATGAGATTAAACAGTGAGAAAAGCCAATCCCAATGCGACCCTTATCCTGAGTTGGCAAACTAAAGTTGGCCAACATCGCCTGAATGGGCATTGATAGAGCCCAAGGATACAAGAGCAAAAGCTTTCAGCGCAACCCCCGCAGGCTTCCACAACTCCACAATTAATTCTTGATATTTTCTGAATTATTCGATCACAATATGAAGTGTGGAAGCCTTTGAGGGTTGCTGAAAGCCTTCACCATTTATTCAAATCCTTGCTGCCCACAGCCATATCTTTAGGTGAATGCCCTATTCATAGAGACTCAACATCACCCACTGCTTTTTCTAATAGCTACAACTTGTCTCGTTCTCACTCTGTCTAAAAGGTCTGATTCTATTGCCTCATGTTCGAATACTAAAAGTTTATGCTTCATCGATCAACTTGATATTTTAGAATTTCAACTCATCATGTGTAGATTAAAATCCCAGACTAGATTTTAAAGGCCCTAATTGTAGATGTATTATTTAATTCTCAAAATTATTGTATATTAAAAATATTATATTTTTACAACTAAGTATATCAAAGACATTACTTGTACCGATTCGTAAATATAAATGATCAACAGAATTACAATCTTTTAGGCAAAAAGTTTTTTGCATTTAAATACTAGTAGAAGATGTTTGATCATTAACTGATACTACCAACAATACAAAATTTTTAATAAATACAAAAATTTTTAGTTTTTAATAAAATTTTATAGTAACATTTAATTCATGTAACTGACTTTATCTAATGAAAAAATGTACTATTTATTGTTATTGTACAAAAATTTTTTATGAATAATTTATTGGTAAGAGCAAAATAAATTCAATCAAAAACTTTTTTATCATTCTTTAATACTTTATCAACAAATTAATTAATATTTTTATTAGTTCTAAGTGACAATCAACATGATCAATTTTTTCATTGGTAATTATTTTCGTGGGTAGGATTATCAATAAGATCTTTTCCTCTTAAAAATTCATCTATAATTTTTGACGAATAAATCTATAGACGATAAATTTTTTTTTTCTTTTATAGTGAAATGGAGTGGTCCTATTTGTTTGGATTAATGATGATCCACCATCTATAGCCACTAATTAGTTGTGTGTATGACCCACAAAAGTTCTCATTCTTCTCTGTTTGTTTAGGTTTTGATTCGGCCGCATGTTATGTAGATAAGATAAGATTACTTTGTTGCTCTTGTCTCACCATGAAATAAAGGGATTATGTTCTTCCTAAGGTAATATAAGCTGGTTTCATGGATGATTTATAAATTCTGGATGCCAAGAGTCAAAAGCCCAAAAGATTCAAGAACTTAAAGTGACATCTGGTGTTGTTGCTCCTGGCAAGTGCAGTACCTTTATTGGATGCTATCCTATTAGAATGTCAAATGCATAATCCTCTTTAATTGAAATCCATCGGCGGCAAGATATACATTACTACAACTTGTCACTTATTGATCCCATTTTGTAGATGTATCTACTTTTTTGGTACAAGCAAAAGTAAATCATTCACGTTCGAATTAAATTTACAAAGATAATCTTTGTGATTTGATCTCACAAGGTTAGAACAAATGTTATTTAAGCATATGACCGTCTGTCTATATATAATAAATTATATAGCCTTGAACATCATTAAACTATCCCCTTAAAATTACTCTTGATACATTGCAAATAAATTTTTATGATCATGGCCTTGTTATCCCTAAGTCCCTTATTTCGATGACTAGGTTTCATGGATTTGAATCATCTATATTTTTATCTTCTTATTTTGACAACTTTTTATTTATTTTTTAATTTATATATATATATATTATAGATCTCACTTTTTAATTATTTTTTCTTGTAATTTTACATCTGTCTCATTTTTATTGTATACATTTCCTACCCTTAGATCCTAAAAGTAGAGAATCCCAATTTGAATTGCCAGTGCTATGTGGCCCGTTTAGTAGAGATTTTAAATTGTAGATAAAATTTTTAAGAAAAACAAGATTATGACTTTTGTGACTAGTACTTTTTTAATGAATTGAAATTTTAATTTGTAGAGATATTTGATATCATTTAAAATTTTGAACTATTTATTCTTGTTTAAAAATATGGTTGATAATTGAAATCAAATAAAAAAAATATGTTTGTAGTATTTTTTTGTATTTTGTGCAAAATATTTAAAAAAAACATATTTTTTGTATTTTTATATTTTATGAAAAAATTTGTAAATTATAAAAAGATCAATATGAGATCATGCTGTAAGTGAGACAAAACAAGAATTTTTTTTTAAAAAAAAAATTACTACTCAATTTATAAGATTATTTTGATAAATCATAATAAATTTATTACTTAACTAAGAGTATTTTTAATAATTTAAATTTATGTATAGTATATTTATAAAATGTAAGGAATGTTAATGTAAATTTTAATAATAAAGAAAATTTATATAAAAATTGTAAATAAAGCCAAGGATGAAGTAATTTACTTTATATGTTATTGTCCATCATTAAAATAACCCTTAAAATTATATGTAATACTTTATAAATGGATATAAATCTTCTAAAGTGCCCAATGCACTTTATATTGTAAAATACAGTCATTTTTCTTAAACAATTAAGGGCTAAGATTAAAAGTTAAAACACATAATCATCGTTAAAAGTGCAATGCCATCTTTTTATTTGAGAGCATTATAAAATTAAAATAAATGAAAACAAAAATGCGTCAAATACAAAATCTGAAAACTTTAAATTTTAAAATAAAAAATATTAAAATTTAAACTCAAAATTTTAAAATTTTAAACATTAAAATTATAAATTCTAAACCTAGACTTTGATTTATAAATTTTAAATACTAAACTTTAATCTCTACAATTTAAACCTTAAACCATACACCGCTAAAAAAGAATGAATTGCAATGGCATTTTCCAACGTTTCCGTCACGAGTTCACAACGGTTATGTTATATGAAATATATGAGAAAAGTTGCGATGCAATTGTGACAAGCATGCCTATCGCTTCTTTTTTTTAATTTAATTCTAAAATGAGGTCATGCGACTCAAGGGTGCTTCCTCTTCTCAGGCGTCTGATGAGGCTAGTGTTGGTTCTACCTATGGGGATCGTTAATCTCAACATGATGATTCCCTCCCCTTGGCACCAACTGGGGGCAAAAAGAACGGGAGGGTTTACGGACTGGTTTATAGAGAAGTCCATCGGCAACGCTTCATTGGGTGCGTCGGGTGCAGTTGGTGGAGTGCCCGAGACATCCACTAAGACTGAGGTTGAGTTGAGGGTGCTGTTGTCATGACATGAGGAGCAGATAATACCACTTCGCATCGGCCAATGTCGCACTAATGAACTTTATTCGGAAGCGTGCTCCAACAATTGCGGATGGACACTACTCCTGAGGAGTCCAAACTATGTATAGAGACTTTAGAGCCAACTGATTAGACACTACAGACAACACAATCTGCTGATCTGCCACCACAGCAAGCACAATCTATTGATCCACTACTACAACCAGCACACTCTGTCCCATCAGAACCATGCAACGAGGAGCTAAAGCATGTTGATGACAATGAGAGTGGAGATGAAGATGATATATAATTATATGGCATGACATTTGTATTTTTTTTTTCCTATTTTCACAATTGATTATGTTTTTATTGACAATGACAGTGACAATTACTTTTGAATTAACTAAGTGTTAAACAAAATAATTCCAATCAAAATTTTTTCTATCAAAATGTTCATCTGTCCATCTAATTTGGGATGGAGTTTATGATAGATTACGGAATTTTTTAAGAAATTTTGATCTAATTTTGTGTCGATTTGAGACGCACATTCCATTGCTATTTACAGCGTGCGACGGAATTGCAACGATTATGCTATGCATATGTTATCGTCTTTATGATGTTTTTGAGACAATTTAAATAATTACTGCGATGAAATGGTAACATATATTTTCATCTCAATTATAGAAAACTGTGACATATTTGTTACAACATTTACCCTCACAGTTGTCATAAATCTGTCATGAAATCATCGTAAACTTTTCCATTTGATATGGCCAATATGTCGCAAGTGTGAAGCAACTTTGATGTTTTCTTCACAAAGATACTACTTTGCGACAAGTAGTGCGTTGCAATTGAAACACAATTTCGTAGTTTTTTTTAATAGAATGGTACTGTTCTACAACTATTTTTCCGTTGCCACGTAGTCACAAATTTCCTTTTTTTTTTTTTTTTAATCTCTTCTTCCATTGTACAACGAGACCACTTGAAACTATAATATCAGGTTTTTTACATCAATAGATATTAATCTCAAGTGATAGTTTAGATGGTATAACAGCACCTAATTTTTCCGGTAAAGTTTTTCCCCTTTCAATTTTCTAAAGGTTTAAATCTATGCCTTTTGGTGTGTGTAGCATATCACTTCTTCTATTACAAAAAAATCTCAACTAAAAATACAAAAATTATCAAATAAAAGTATAGTGTGTCGTACGCATATGACTTATAGTTTTTTTTTCCCAATAGTCAGTAACAATTAAATTGATACCATTTTTGAAGGGTAAAACAACAAATTGCATGTCAATGACTTATAAGTCTAGAGGCATGCACATTCTGCATCTTGTCACAAAAGAAAAAACACCAGCAGCTTCACCAATGAAACTAAAGAAATGTAGTTGCAAAACGAAATCCTCATATTTGTGTATGATTGCAAGTTTTTCATGTCTTAAAGACTTATATATAAGACAAGTTGGCAAACTAAAGTTGGCCAACTTCATCTGAAAGTGCATTGATAGAGCCCAAGAAAAGAAGAGCATAAGTTTTCAGCGCAACCCCCGAAGGCTTCCACAACTCCACATTTAATTCTTGATATTTTCTGAATTATCCGATTACAATATGAAATGTGGAAGCCTTTGAGGGTTGCTGAAAGCCTTCTCCATTTATTCAAATCCTTGCTGGTCATAGCCATATCCATAGGTGAATGCCCTATTTATAGACTCAACATCTCCCACTGCTTTTTCCAATAGCTACAACTTTTCTCGTTCTCCCTTTGCCTATAAGGTCTGATTCTGTTGCCCCATCTTCGATATGATTACTTTGTTTATCAGCATCGAATAATAAAAGTTTATGCTTCATCGATCAACGTGATTTTTTAGAATTTCAACTCGGCGTGTGTAGATAAAATTCCCTAGACTAGATTTGAAAGGCGCTAATTGTAGATGTATTATTTGATTTTCAAAAATTATTTATATTAAAAGTAATATATTTTTACAACTAGGTGTACCAAAGACATTAATTGTACCGATTACTAAACATAAATGATCAATAAAATTAAAATCTTTCAGCCAGAAAGCTTTTTCCATTTAAATACTGCTAGAAGATGTTAGATAATCAACAGATACTATCAATAATACATAATTCTTGATAGGTATAAAAATTTTTAATGAAGAATTCATCAATAGGATTAAAAAAAATTCAATAAAAAAGTTTTTTTTTTCTCATTCTTTGATCATTTATCAACAAATTAATTACCATTCTTTTTAAAAGTCCTCATTCTTCTATCCTTGTTTAGGTTTTGATTCGGCCACATTTTATAGGATGGGATAACTTTGTTCGTCTTGTCTCACTATGACAATAGGAATAAGATCATGACTATAAGCTGATTTCATGGATGATTTATATATTCTGCAAGCCAAGAGTCAAAACCGCAAAAGATTCAAGACGTTAAAATGACATCTGGTGTAGTTGCTCTTGGCAAGTGCAGTAATACCTTTATTGGATGCTATACTATTAGAATGTCAAATGCATAATCCTCTTTAATAATCCAAAGGAGGAAGACATATATTTGTACAACTTGTCACTCATTGATACCATCTTGTAGATATATCCACTTTTTTGGTACAAAAAAAATAATGCATTCACTTTTCCAATTAACAAAGATAATATTTCTGATTCGATCTCATGAAGTTAGAATAACTACAATTTAAACATATGACTTGCGTCTAACTATGGTACATTATTGACAAGAAATAATTATTTCAAAAATTTAAGATGTTTAATTAATAATAATTGTCAATGAAAGAATTCAATTATTTATTGAACTAATTTATAAAAATTAAAGAGAAAAAAGAAATTTAAAAATATGAAAATACATGTCAAAATAAAAAGAAAAAATTCAAAAAAGTTATATATTTTTAAAATAAAAAATGTAAAGAAAATACAACATAGGAGTCAAACCGAAAGTTATTATTTTAAGCTGTTTCACATGGTTTTATAGATACCAATATTCTGAGACTAAAATAAAGATAGTAAACCTTTTGTTTATTATTTGAGTAAGCTTGTGCGAAGAGTGTGAATATATGGCTGCGAACATATTATTACTCTTTTATATTACACCACTAGTAGACCATATTATACATGTTCTAATTTTTTTCTTAAATTGGACATTAGCAAAATCAGATTATTACAAAAATTCCAATAAAAATTAATGAATAAAAAAATGATATTACTAAAGAATTCGGATAAAAGGAAACGGTTCAACTTAAGAATAGAAAATTAGTTTTAAACTTGCAGATTTGTATTCCAGCTGATGAAATTGAAAACTTGCTATTGTTTTCTCATATAAGTAAAGGGTAAATCCCATTCAGAGATCAATGTAAATCTCCAAATCATCTTGCACCGATTACAAAACATTCATTATCACTATAATTAAAATCTTTGAGGGTCGCCAAAAGCATTTTCTATTTAAATATTGTTAAAAAATTTTAAATTAGCCATAGATATAATACATAACCCTAATTGAATACAAATGTTATTGATAGACTGAAAAAATAAAATTCAACGAAAAATCTATTCTATTTTTTAAATTATTGATGAATTAATATTTTTAATGACTATATTCATCAAAAAGATAATTGATGGTTTATTTTTTTCGCTAATAATTATTATAAACACTTTTTTTCTTAAAAATCTGTTGATGATTGATGATTATCCATAAATTTTAATTATTTACTATAAGATAAATCCATATATAATCTCCATTTTTTTAGTAGTGAAATGGAGTCCCACTATTTTATAAAGATTAAAGATGAGTCACCATTTGTTGATATATTATGACCCACAAAAGTTCACATTCTTCGCTGCATGTTTAGGCTTTGATTCGGCCACATGTTATATGGATAAGATAAGATTACTTTGTTGGTCTTGTCTCACCATGAAATACCGAAAGAAACATGATTGCAAAATGAATAAGACAAGTCCACTGACTCATGTTTTGCCAACTTCATCTGAATGATAATTGATATAAAGCCGAATCAAAGAAGAGCAAAGGCTTTCAGCGCAATCCTTGCAGGATTCCACGACTCCATGTATATTTGATTCTTGATCATTCTGAATCATCATTCCATTACAGGACTGAGGTGTGGAAGCCTTTGAGGGTTACGGATGAAAGCCTTCTCCATTCAACCAAATCGTCGCTGGCCATCACTTATTCTTTGGCGAATGCCCTATTTATAGAGAGAGAGACTCAACATGATCACTGCTTTTTCAAATAGCTACAACTTTTCTCATTCTCACTCTCTCTAATGTCTGATTATATCGCCACATGTTAGATATGATTACTTTCTTCATCAGTATCGAATAATAAAAGTTCATGCTTCTTCAACCTGACTACGTCGCGAGTAATTAACGAAGTGTAACTTGAACTTGTCGTTCAACTACTTTCTAAGCATTTAAAACTGGATCTATATCTTTGAACTTCGCTATTCCCAGTCATAAAAAGCTCATAAAATAGTGCGAGAGACTTCTAGCTGGCAAATTTCCTCCTTCGAAAGAGTTTATTTCGTCATTGTGCAATCATTTCCGAGGTTTCCGTGAGTAGCTTCACGTCAAACATTAAGCTAGAGATCAAAAAACCACTTGTTGTCACTTTATTATATAATTTTAATTAATTAGTTTGTATTATACCGTGGGAGAACATAGCATAAACGTTTTCATTTTTTACTTAAATTCCCCAGAATAAGTTTTCCAGGTGCTGTTGTGTATTCTAGCTTATCAAGAAATCAATCATCTCAAAAATTTAAATTATTAAATATAGTTTCATAAATAATTTTCATTTTATATCTTTAATATATCTCTTACATAAAAATTTTTTTAGACTTGAAGCAGTGTGAACAATTTTAATTTTTTAGGTGACAATAAAAATTAAATTCTTAACTATTTGTTTATATAAATTCTAATATCATTCCTAAGCCTCTACCTTATAAGGAGGTATATTAAAGATACAAAAAGAAGTCATTTCTAAATTTACACTTAATAATTTAAATTTTTAAAATGATTGATAATTTAATATAATATTAAAATTTTTATGATCAATTAGTTAAAAGTTAAATATTCACCTACCACCTGAAGTTAAAAATTAGTCACACTGTAAGTTTAAAAAAAATCTTTCATATGAGCAATGTATTAAAAATATAATATAAAAAAATTCCTAAGCTTATAGGTAACACCTTAACCACATGATAGAGATATAATATAAAATATTTTTAAACTTGTATCTAATATCTTAAATTTTTAAAATTTTTAAAATTATTAAAATTATTGATTTCTTGAGAAGGCAGAAGATAAAAACTTTGCTATTCTGTAATTATCTTTTGGTATAAGTGAAGGTTAAATCCCCATAAGTGATCGATGAAAATCTGGAACTCATCTTGTATACCGATTACGAAACATGAATGATCAATATAATCAAAATCTTCAATAGAAACTAACCCGTTCTAATCTTAAAAGATAGGTTCCTGAATTTGTGAGAATGCAGTGAAGAAATGTTGTTCCTAGAATATATGCTGTTTATCAGACATGAATATTCCAAAGCGAAGTTTGATTCTGTTTTTGATAAGAGCAACTTTACACGATGCTATATTTCACTGTAATAGAATGTGAAACATCATAGTCTCATCCCGTTTCAACGGCTAATTCAAGTTAAAGACAAATCACGCAATTCAACTCAAAATGGATAACCGAATCTAATTCAAGTTTTATCAATGTGGTGTTGGACAACGAATTAGATTCAGCCGTCAGAGCACTGCAAGGCTAGCTAGCTGATAATTTCACTATATATAGAGTCACTGAACCTTGGGTTTCCCATAAAAAGCAGATGGAAATGGAAGAAAAATTGCCAGATATATATGAATGGGAGAAGTTTTCAACTTCCCTCAAAGGCTTCCAGTATTCCATCTACAGATGCTATGTATTAGTTATGAATAGTAGTATATGAGAATGCTGGAAGGCGATGAGGGAAATTTGAGAGCTTACTTCTGGTGGCTGCCATGGTTAGTGAAATTGATTAGCTGAAACCCAACTGCATTTATATTTATAATTAGTTAGTCAATGGTATCTGTCGTTTTTTATTATAATTATAGCACGCAGTATGCATACTGATCTATGCGCACTTTGCCTGTGCTTTTTTATGTTCAAATAGAATTTCCCTATCCTGGTTGATCTTTCTAACATAGACATGCACTATGGCTCCGTCAATTGAACTTGTACTACTCTTCTATTCAAATTTGCAGTTGTTGGAAGGATGTCATAAACATTATCTCAACAAAATTCTATACCTTACTGGAAATATGCTTATATGATTTCTCTACAAGATTTTGAAGTCATATATGTTGCTGCAGTTAATTTCTGGCTCATCATATGATTTCTGCATAGGTGGTTTTGCTGAATATTTGCCTGCCTCACCATGCAAATGCAGATGAAGTAGAAGTGTATATTAACTGATGGAGTAGAATTACAACCAGAAGGTGAATGTTCTGCTGATAATCATTGTTACATTGAGTTTTGTTAGGATGTAGCAGAAATACTAATGAAAATTTCAGTTCCCATTTTTTTTGGTGATTATTTCAGTTCCCATTTCTTCTTATCTTAATTCATGCTGTTGTAAATGTTGAAAAAGCGATACCACATGCTCTAAACAGGCATGTCAGCTATGAAACACCAGAAGAGTTGTTGCGAGCAAGAAAAATATTCTATGATGTGGGAGATGCAATTCACAAATAATTAAGTAAAGCAGGGTGAAGAAATTAATAATTTAATTTGTTTTAAAATACAAACAAATTATTTTATGACTTTAGTATTTTTTATATATCTTTTTTAATATTATGCTTAAATATACTTTATGAATCTTATTTTTTATCTTTTGTAATTTTATATATGTCACTTTTTTATTGCACCCCTTATTTTGAATATTCCTAAATGTACGGGATCCGGATCCAATACAATAAAAATCATACAAGGTTAGAAACTATATATTGCATACTTATAATTTTATACAAGGTTAGAAACAACTTTATGTCAAAAGTTGTAATGCCAAAGTTTCTTTATTTCAAGCGTTTGTATATAAGGTTCTTAGTAAAACCAATTAACTCATTTAATTTGTAAAATAACTCACACTTGCTGTACGGACAAATAATAAATTTAAAAGAGAGAAAAAAAGGTGAAAGTATAAAAATTGTACTAAGCATGTACATAATTTATTTATATAAATATCATTACTCATTTAAGATAAGCTATAAGTATAAAAAGTTCTACTACCTTTAGCATAGTAGAAAGCTCCTACAATTAGTACTCAAATTAATGGTGTATGAGAGCATGCACTAATTATTAGCATTTTATTTAGATATATAGATAATAGATGGGATGACATTTTTGTGAATTTCAATTGGCAACCAAAAGAAAAAAAAAGTACACTTATTAAATTATTAATAAACAGTAAATCTAATGCTTCAAAAGTAGTTATGAAAAATATCTTTTATCATTTTGCTTTCTTCTTAGGTTATATTCTGACTAAAGATTCGTTGACTGCTCTGTCTATAGTGCAAAAGCTGTGTCTCACAAACAATTATTTTGGACAAATTATCTTGTCATAAGTTCAAATTAAACATGGAATTGTTCGATTTCTGTAACATTATTGAGAAGTTAAGCAAGCACACCTTCTCCACCGTAGAGGAATTACACTTCAAATAGACAGGTTCTTGCATAAAGCATAAAATTTTATAATGATCAAAAAGTATTCTTGTCCAACATTTGGGGAATCAAAGCCTACAGAGAGAATGAGAAAATATTTTTAGGTTATCATCTAACTGTACATATAGCCGTTTGGAGCCATAGTGGATCATATAGAATCTGTTATTTGCGTATAAATTGATATTCTGAGTTAACAAAGCTAGCAGTGCCTCAGAAACAAGTTGATTTGAATAGAGAAGACTTTTGGTAACCCTCAAAGGCTTCCACCTCTCCATGTTCACTCTTCAAATTGATCTATCATTCGATGGAGGGGTGGTTGCGGTGAGTGGTACCCAAGGCTTGGCTCTTCTATGTCTTTTTCTCCTAATGAAACCCAGCAAGAAATATATATTTGGGTCAGTGAACACAAGCTTCACTATCATCCCTCATATAACTTGCTGATTTTTATTCTTTTTGATTTGGGGTATTAACTAGGGTTTACGGTTCACCTCTTTTTTGATTGATTGAAACAGCTATTTATAAACTAACTCCAGAATAAATCTACTATCCGTATCAGGAAAACTACATCCTAATACAAAGCTTCGAACACACACGCCTCTCAGGGCTGTAGTTTAGGGTTCTCTCTTCAGCTTTTTTCAGTTATTTTTATTTTGGTTTTGTTCATCGAGTTTTTTTATTTTCCTTCAAATTCATTTAATTTTTGCATTTCTGTATGTACAATGTGGTTCATTCATTACCTGCTGAATGATCTTTCCATCTGTAAATATTCTAATTTACACCTCTATTCAGTGTGTTTCCCTACTTGAGCTCTTTTAATTTGTTTAATTATTCAGCCAGTTTTTTCCTTCCAAATGATCTGCATATGATTTGAATGCAGATTTTTTCATCCATTACATACACCTCGAAGGGCTATATTAATTAGGGTTCAACCCTAATTAAACAAATTAAAAGAGCTCAAGTAGGGAAACACACTGAATAGAGGTGTAAATCAGAATATTTACAGATGGAAAGATCATTCAGTAGGTAATGAATGAGCCACATTGTACATATAGAAATGCAAAAATTAAATGAATTCGAAGGAAAATAAAAAAACTCGATGAACAAAACCAAAATAAAAATAACTGAAAAAAGCTGAAGAGAGAACCCTAAACTACAGCCCTTAGAGGCGTGTGTGTTCGAAGCTTTGTACTGGGATGTAGTTTTCCTGATACGGATCGCAGATTTATTCTGGAGTTAGGTTATAAATAGCTGTTTCAATCAATCAAAAAAGAGGTGAACTGTAAACCCTAGTTAATGCCCCAAATCAAAAAGAATAAAAATCAGTAAGTTATATGAGGGATGATAGTGAAGCTCATGTTCACTGACCCAAATATATATTTCTTGCTGGGTTTCATTAGGAGAAAAAGACATAGAAGAGCCAAGCCTTGGGTACCACTCACCGACAACCACCCCTCCATAGAATGATAGATCAATTTGAAGACTGAACATGGAGAGGTGGAAGCCCTTGAGGGTCACCAAAGGCCTTCTCTATTCAAGCCACAGCCAGCTTTGTCGACACAGAATACCAATTTATACACAAAGTGACAGATTCTATATGATCCACTATGGCGATATGTACAGTTAGATAATAACCTAACAATATTCTCATACTCTCTCTGTAGGCTTTGATTCCCCAGAAGTTGGAAAAGAATACTTTTTGATCGTAATAAAATTTTATGCTTCATGCAAGAACCTGTCTATTTTAGAGTGTAATTCTTCTAAGGTGGAGAAGAAGTGCTTGCTTTACTTCCTAGCTGAAATGGAAAAATTCCATCTTTAATGGGAATTTGTGACAAAAGAATTTGTCCAAAATAACAGTTTGTCAGATGCAGCTTGTGCACTACAGACGGAGAAGTCAACGAATCTTTAGTCATAGTACAACAGCAAAATAAGAAAAGATATTTTTCATAACAACTTTTTGAAGTATTACATTTCATTGACTAATTAATCATACGTAGCTATATCACTTACTCTTTCATCAAAACCAGAAGCGAGCTCTCAAATTCCTTTTAAAAGCTCCTCAAGTTTCTCCAAAAGACTCCAATATTTATTTTTGAAAGTCTATGAGAGAACTAGAAGCTTAAACTGTTAGAGATATAAGATAAAATTATTTTTAAATTTTTATTTAATAATTTAAACTTTTAAAATAATTATCTTTTTAACATGATATTAAAGTTTTATAACCAAGTTATTAAGAGTTCAATTTTCACTGTTATCTAAAAAATTAAAATTGTTCACACTTCAAACACAGAAAATAAAAAAAGAAGGGCATCTGGTTTCTTGACATAAACATCATTCATATCTCATCTACCAATGTCTCTTCGTAATCTCACTGCGTACTGCAAAATGAACAAAACCTCTTCTGGCTTTATATACACATTATGAATATTGCCTCTCACTATTCTGTGTCGTTACAAACATGTATTTAGATTCCTTTCTCCATTAATTTGAATTGCAGTTTCTGATTTGTCTATCTTAGTGACAACGAATATAAAGTAGTGGGTGACAACTTCTCTGTTATACATCCATTTTATATAATTTTTTAGCAGACAAGAACATAGATTTGGAATAGAAATAAAAAAGTTTAGAATGGTTCTTGGGGAATATATACAAGAAATCATGAATCAAATATTATGAATGCATGTGCGTGAAAAAGGCAACAATTGATTCTCTAAAAAGGAGCAAATATGTGGTGCGATTGTGATTTTAGTAGGCATTTTTGTACAAATTATTGAAATAAAGAAACTTTTGCATTATTACTTTTGTTAATAAACATTACAATATCAAATGTGTAAGAAGACAAAACAAGGAAAATTAAAGCTTGAAAACAAAATTAACAATGTATCAATATGTACTTAACGTTTATAAGTATGATTTATTTTCATTAATTAGTTGCTACTAATTAGTTTTTCAATATAAGAGTGTTTGATTTTTAAATTAAAAGTTTTTCACATCAAAATTAAAAGCCATTCCATCGGTAAAGTTAAATTAGAAACAATTTAGTATTGTTAATTATTTTCAGCTCAAACTTGAAGTATATTTTGTGTAAGTTTAGAATAGATGACAAAATTCAGCAAAGTTTATAGGGTTGACTTAATGAGTTAGCAACAAGTTCTATATAATGGGAAGCTTAATCACTAAATCACACACACACATATATATTCTGACCCATCTTTTGGAATAGATTCCATTTCATATACAATCAGTACTCCAAGGAAGCCAAGCATGCAGCTGATGCTTCGAGCTTGCATGATTATGACTATTGTAGCACAAATGCTCATAAATCGTACTTTGTGTATAATAGGGAATATGTTCTACACATACCACTTTAATTTGCAAATCATTAAACACTTTTTTTTTAAAAAAAATTTCGACCCCATTCATATCGGTTGAGTTGAATCAAATTGATGAGTTATACGTATAAATTTAATATGTTAGCCGGATTCAAGTCAATTTTTATAAAAATTATGACCTGTCACCCGATATATTCATGTGCGAGCAAGTCACAATTCGGAGAACTTTGTATGCGTCGGGTCACAATTTTTTACGTGCCCCTGATAAAAACCATTGCTCATGCAAATTATGTATTTCCTTCAGCAACAAGAGGGGTAGCTAGTTTTCTTTTTTATTTTTTTATGGGTACATAATAAAGTTATGAGGTTAGAATTATCTGAGTAAAGATATGTTCTCACATGATTAAATTTACAAAATTTTCTTTATGTATAAGAGATCAACATTTAAGACAATTTCAAACTGTTATGTTGCCTTTACTTGAGACTTACGTAGATTTCTTTGCATGGGAATAGTTTTACTCTAATCTAATAGAAAACAGCTATATATATTGTTTGCTGGTTAAAAAATAGTGAAGTGACTCCTATGCTTGACACTCTGAAACCTAAGTACGCAATGCACCAATGAAATAAAGCTGCACCCTAGTTTCCAACCTTCAATAATTTTGCTGTAAATGTGTTTTATCTTTAATTTTTTGTTTTCCGCCAAAAGAAAACTTCATTGAAAATGAGAATTCAAGTCCTGGACAACTAGAACTACAATATTTCGAGAACCCTCCTCCACCCAAACAGAATTTGGAAAGGAAAATGACATCTTAGCAAGAGCAAGAGCAACACATGCAGTTGCTCATATCAAAGAATCAATAATATTAAAAGTTTAAATTATTAGATAAAGATCTAATAATAATCTTATATTATATTTTATATTTTTAACATGTTCTCTTACATAAAAACCTCTATAAGATATGAATTATAAATAATTTTTAATTTTATTATTAAATAAAGATTTAAGAATAGTTATATATTATATTTTATCTCTCTAACAGCCTAATCCAAGTACATGAGAAATTGCAAAAGAGAGAAAATGCCTAGAGAGTTGTATGCAATATTCCATAATGCAATTGAAGCATGAGCGGGATTTCTTTGAGTCATTGAAAGCCATAACACCCATGCTGTCCATTTGAGCGCAAAAACCCGGTTGGAAGCCCATTTCATACGCCAAACTCAACCCATACCGCAAAGCGAGAGCTGCCACTGTTCTTATATCAATCCGCTCCTGGATAGTTTGTGAATAGCAGCCACTATCAAACCAAATTCGTTTCTTATAATCATACCCCGCAATTTGTACTATCACGCACATGCATTCGTGTTGATTTTGAAGCAGCCAACAGGCGAAGGAATGCAGCGAGATTGGAGTTTTGGTGGAGTAAGATAGTTCCTAAGATCTCTGGCATTACCGAAATCATTCATCTGCCTGGGGACTAATCGAAGAGATTCTGGTGCGAGATTTCTGTGCCTTCAAAACAAAGCTTGTTACGAGCAAACCAAAGGCCCCAAAGGAGAGTCACAACCTGGACAGGAGCATCAGAAGGAACCGAGTGTATAACATCAAACCACCACGAAATAAAATCCATCCCACTCTGCATATCAACACGGCCACCCAGAGGTGAACCAAACCATGCAAGTCTGGCCCACTAGCAGTCCCTAAAGACGTGAATAGAGGGTTCTTCAGCACTGTAACAACGAGGACAAAGGGAAGGAATAGCCACCCCTCGTTTCTGGAGATTCTGCCTTGTAAGTAGACACTCCTGCACTGCCCTCCACAAAAAAATTTTCAGTTCATTGGGCACCGAAATAGACCAAAGTTTCCGCCATGGTATCATTGACCTAGAAGATGCCGAACTGTCCCTGCAGGTCGAGTATCTTGTTCAATTATCAAATGATAAGCAGATTTTGTAGTGAATGTGCCATCCTTCGTACCAAACGAAACAAACTTATCCTCCCTAGATAGACTTGTTGGTGTTTTATCCTTTATTTACTATAAGCTCATAAAAGTATGGTAATAATATAGGATTTGGAAGGACTTTACAAGGTAAAGTGTGTACTCATCTCATCCCTTAAAATAATCAAGTACTAAGACTATTACACATTATTTTAATGTGAAAAGTTTCACATCATCTTTTGAAATAAAATTTTAATTTAATATTTTATATTAAATTTTAAAATTTAAAATTTAATATTTATACTCATAGTTGTACTTGTATTTTAATTTATGTTTTTATATTTTGAAATAATTTCGAGAAAAAATTTAGACTGTGTCAACTTATAATACTATTCAAATTTCTTATCATTAGACCATGTTTAGCGGCTTAATTTAGGTTTTTATTTAATAATCCTCTCAAACAAAAAGATCACATGGCACTTTTAATTAAGATGATGTATTTTATTGTCAACCCTTAATTATTTTAAAAAAAAAGATTACCACACTTTTCGCACTACAAGTTAGAGAATTCAATTCCTAAATTTTATTTAATAATAAAAATTTCAAGTTCATTATGCAGTTTTTATTAAATAAAGTGTCTAATTTTATGGATGAATACAATGGTAGTTAAGTGAGCAAATATTTAGAAATTAAAACGTTAATTGTTTCTTTCCTTGCAACAACGATCTTTATCGTAGTTAAACTCCTATATATTAACATCTAAAATTCACTTAAAGTTGACATTTTTCTACTAAACAAAACCTTATTAGCAAAAAAATGACTAATTTAACATGTAGTTTGAACCAGTTTCTTTGTCATTCAAGAATTTGAAAGTAACAATTATTAATACATTATGCATACTCTCTCTCTTTTAAAGTGCATATTGTACTTTAAAAAAATAATATATTAATAAAAGTTATCAATAGAAAAATTGAACCAGTTAATTCTTTTAAATTCATCAATTAAAATTTAATTATTTATAATTTTTAACAATCTGAAACATTAACTTTTTAATTGTTTATACTTTAAAATAATTTAAATTAATAATTTTTTATCAGTTCAAACTCAACATTTTATTATGTGAATTGCATCTTCCACTTCATGGAACCCTTTCCTCGTTCGCAACAACTCTTTTTGGTGTTCCGTAACTGACATGCATGCCTGTCTAGAAGCATATGGTATCACTTTTTCAACATTTAGAATGGCATTAATTAAGATAAGAAGAAAAAAAGTAAATAAATTGAAACTGAAATTTTACATAGCATGTCTGCTATAAATTAACAACCTAATTGACAAAGTTTTACAGTAACAATGATTATTACCTACTTCCAACATCAAATATAAATTAGTTTTATAAATTAGTTTTAAAATAGAGCTTTCAAAACTAATTTACAAAATTATCAAATTAAAAGTCCATATTTTTTGAAACATTAAATTCACAATTATGCAATTCATACTAAATATTTAACCCTAAAGTTAAGAGTAGCAATACAAATATGTTATCTTTATTACTCACGCGTGCAAATTTCATACCTCAAGCTGTCATGCATACCGTTTTCTTTTTCTCATCCCAACTTCTTAAAATCGATTCCCTTCTTATAGTTTAATAACTTAGATTATTTGATTTAACACAAAGCATCATTTTTCAATTAACTGTTAGGTACCCCTTTTACTTTCTTGTATTTTTCTAAATTATATATTTATGGTTTTGTTGTTACGTGTTTTTATTAATTAACTGGCGCTTTTATTTTAACATAACATTGATTTTATAGAATTTAAGTTATTAGATTTACTTTGATTCTAGAGATCAAAATATAAAATCCATAAAAATTAATGAGCCACAGGGCCATTGTGAAGGTGTTACGTAGTAGCAACATTTCGTATTAATTGATGAGTACTCTTTAATCCCCAAAAATTTACTTCAAGATCCACCCCTATATAATTGCAAGGTAGTTGCCCTGGAAGAGTTCATGATGTTTCATCTCAAGTTTTCCTGCAATAAGGTAGGAAAAAGCTTTGACACAGAATTGCGACAGACTTTTTTGGCGAAAATTTTATCCATCCCGGTTCCGTATTCATATTGCATGCTACAATTAAAATAGAACAACACATACCAATGACTAACCATAAATATAAATGCAGTTGGATTTAGTAAATGAGTTTCACTTATCAGCAGCCATCAGAAGTAAGCTCTCAAATTCCCTTATCGTGCTCCAGCATTCTCATAATATAATTCATAATTAATCTATAGCATCTGTATGTGGAATACTGGAAGCCTTTGAGGGAAGTTGAAAACTTCTCCCTTTCATGTCTATGACTGGCAATATTCTTCCATTTCCATCTGCTTATGGGAAACCCAAGGCTTAGTGACTCTACATATATAGTGATATTATCAGCTAGCTAGCCCTGTGCTTTGACAGTTAAATCTAATTCCTTGTCCAACAACAGTGATATTTTGAGTTGCGTTGCATGATTTGTCTTTATCATTAGACAAACCGAAGCTCATCCCCACTTAAAATATTTTTTTCTTTGAATATTAGAAAAGTTATAATATGAGACTCTGGGAGAAAGGAGCCAATAAAGCTAAATTTAACTACTTGAGACAAGTTCAAATGACCAACCCCACATTAAATGTAAAAGTAGTATATCTGACTTTCAGATTTATATGCATTTATGGCTGTACCTAATAAATTGCATGTTCTTTAAGAATTAACCTCATCAAATTGTCAAGTCAGCACTAATGAGGAAATAAAGTAAAAAATGTATGGACAACACTCGAATCAATTAATGGCATGCAGAGAAGATCACCAATTTTTTTAGGGATAATAATATAGACATAAATAAATTTTGCATTCTGACAGTACAATTTCTCACGTTTTCTATCTAAATTTTTTCTCACTTAAAAATTTATGTTACTGTACATGGAGGGAGAGTACCGGCTCCCACATACCATTAGCATTTTCCGTTTTAAGCACACATATACTTAACTTTTTTTTCTCCTTTTTTATCAATCTATCACCAACATTTGTTGAGATTGATGTCTAAATCTATTACACTAAGTATTTTATTTTAATATATATATATTTTCCTAAAGTATTTTGGTAGTATAAACTTGGATACATCACTAGAATACTAGTACCCTAACAACATTTCAAAACAATATAATCATGTCCTGCCAATTAAGGCCAATTTTATAGCACTAGGGATAAAATGCAGCATATATTATACTTGCAGTGTGTTTATAGGTAGATAGATGAACTTAACAAATAACTCACCCATTAGCTTTTCCTGATGGCAACTAGCCGAATTACAAAAAGCATCAAAAGCTTTTATTTCTAATATTATATATATTTATTTCATAAATTTTTAAAAAGGTTCATAATTTTTCTCTTGAGAAGATGTACTATAAACTTTAAAATATAAAACCTAAATGCTAAATTATAAATTATAAAATTTGAAATTCTAAGTCTCAAAATTCAGCATGTTTTAAAAAGGGAACCAAACTGGCTTAGTTTGAACAGTGACTGGTCAATAAATGGGTCCAATTTGGCACTGTCGAAGTCAAAAAACTGGTGAATTGGTCAAATTAGTTGAACCAGTTAGTTCAGAAAAACTTTAAAAAAACCATTTATAGTTATAAATTCCATTGTCCCAGTCAAATACACAACTTTTGAATGGATGAAAAAAATTAGTTATTCGAATGATTATAAAAATTTAAATTTTTGTGAAACACATCATTTATTGAGTTAAGATCCACATTAATTTGATGTGAATAAATGAATAAAAACTTATTAGCATTTTTATCAATAAATAAACATTATTGATGTAAAAATCATACTTCCAATTGAAACAATCTAACCAATACTCATCCTTCAAAATGGGCTACTAACTGGTGTAGTTTTTAAAACACTACCTAAAATCTTAAGTTCTAAACATGGCATGGTATTCCCTAAATTATAACATCTAAAATTAGATCATAAAACATGCATAGACCCTAAAACTGGATTGTAAATTGTAGACCCTAAAATTAAGCCATAAATTACAGACCCTAAAATAGAACCTTAAATTATAAACTCCATAGTTAAACCCTAAATTTCAGTTGAAGAATCGTGATGTTAGATTTCAAGTTTTGAAATTTAAAATTTAAGATATCAAGTTATAAAATTTAAAGTTTGAGACTTAAAATTTTAAAGTTTAGGATTTTATATTTTAGGATTTAAGGTTTCATAGTTTCAATTTTTAATGTTTAAGTTTTAGAACAAGTGAATACTAAGAATAATAATGCACATACATAATAATTTTGTGTATACTCTCACATTCTCTCTTTTATGTATTTGTATCTACACGTGTATTAGACATGTAATCCAGTATAACTTGCAAGAAACATTTCTCAATACTAATTGCAAAATATTAAATTCTTAAATTAATTAAAAGTTTTTTAATAAATATTGTGATGACCTACAGATAACCTGTTGAAAGAATTGATTTGCCCACATGTCATCAATCTATTTAAAATGAGCTCCAAGTATAAAAAATTTTAAAAACTAACTTTGGCACAATAGAAAGCTCCTATAATTAATAGCCAAATTAATGATGTATGAAAGCATGCACAAATTAATTAGCCTTTTATTTAGATTTATAGTAATAGATGGGATGATATTTCTGTAACATTATTAATAATTAGTATATCTAATACTTCAAAAAGTAGTTAAGAAAAATATGACTAAAGATTCGTTGACTTCTTCGTCTATAGTGCACAAGCTGCATCTCACAAACAATTCTTTTGGACAAATTCTTACACATGGAATTTTTCCATTTCTGTAACATTATTGAGAAGTAAAGCAAGCACAACTTCTCCACCTTAGAGGAATTACACTCTAAAATAGACAGGTTCTTCCATGAAGCATAAAATTTTATTATGATAAAAAAGGATTCTTATCCTATATTTGGGGAATCAAACCCTATGGAGAGAATGAGAATATTGTTAGGTTATTATCTAGGTGTATAGATATAGCCATTTGGAGCCAAGTGGATCATATAGAATCTGTCATTTGTGTATAAATTGGTATTCTGTGTAGACAAAGCTGGTGTGGCACAGAAACATTTGAACAGAGAAGGCCTTTGGTAACCCTCAAATGCTTCCACCTCTCCAGTTTCACTCTTCAAATTGATCTAACATTCTATGGAGTGGTGGAGGACTTTGAGGCCTACCTAAAGCTTTACTCTTGTGTCTTTCTTCTCTTAATGAAATCCGCCAGGAAATATTTGGTTGTGGCTCAAGCATCTAGCAATGCTTTCTTTAACAAGTTCACTGCATTAAGATATAAAAATAAATTTTAGATCCTTAGTCAATAATTTAAACTTTTAAAATAATTAATTCTTTGATATATTAGTAGAGCCTCTATAATCAAGTGATTAAGAGTTCAATTTTTATCATTTTCATTTTTCAGCACAAGATTTAATGAGCCTGTCCATTTATTTACACTTCAAACTTAAAAAATTTTTATGTGAAGGGATGTGTTGAGATATAAAGAGAATTGATATGTTTACCTTAAGGATAGTATACGTTATCTATGTCATCTTATAAAGTACATAATATTTGTCCTTAAATTTGAATAAAATTACAAAATAACCAGTAAAATTTATTTACTTCTTATTGTATGTAACCTAATACCTAACTTTAAAAATATAGATATAACAGAACTCGATATAAAATCACTTTTGGATCTTCACTCAACAATTTAAGTTTTTAAAACAATTGGTTCCATCACACTCTAAACCGGTGCAATGGAAGTCTGACTACAAGGAGAGAAGTTGATATTATCATACATCGTCTCTAACAATCTCTATATCTGTATAAATTAATTATAGATAAATAGGTAGATGAGCAAGTATTTATAATAATCAAAAGCATTAGCTAGCAGGTTTTAAATTGAAATAGGTCCTCCGATTGCCTATTCAACTAAACTCACCTTAATTATTTATAGTAAATGCTATCAAACTTACCTTATTTATAGTAACGCTATCGCAGCTATAGCTATATATGGAACAATGCTGCTTTTAATCTCTCATTTTATTTGATAGTGTAATTTTGTTCTTTATATTTTAATTTGAATAAATTTATTTTTCAAAAAATTGAATTTACATAAAATAGTCTAACTCGTTAGAGCACTAATTTTTTATTTAATCAAAAGTTGATACAGCCAAATGATGTCATGGAGAGGTAATTTTCTTGCCTTATTCATCACATGATAAACCTGTGAATTGATTTTTGTTGTTGATGATGAATAAGGCGAGAAAATTCTCTTAATGTGGTATTGTTTGACACTATTAACTTTCAATTGAACAGAAAGATAATTGATGTTCTAGCGAAATAAAAACTATTATTTGACAATAAAATTTTTTAAAGAATAAATTTGCCTAAATCAAAAAAATGGGAGACAGAAATTATACTTTGAGAAAAGATAATAAATTTGTCTAAATTAAAAAAAAATGGCAGATAGAAATTACACTTTGAGAAAAGATAATTAAGAGACTAACAGCACCATTGCTTCTTTATATATGGGATTCTAACATAGATCTACATCATTGTATTGCTAACTACCAATCAAACAATAGCCTGTCGATGGCAGCAAATAAATTCTAATAGTATAAGTTCTGATCACGCACAAATAATTAAATTCCGGGCGCAATGGACTAGCCCCAATTGTATAGCAACTAAAAGAATTTAATAAATGGTAACCAAATAAATAAATAAAAGACACTATTTTTATTTCAATATGGTGCTGTCAGATCCAGGTCTCCTTGTAGACTGTCACAAACTCTGTAACCAAATAATTGGTATTGTAGTGGGGTTGCAGATAATTAGTTAGCTCGTTATGCTTTCAATGTTTCTCGGATGTAAACAGTTGGCGGGGGAATCCTCCTCTTGTCATCTGTGATTTGTCGTTTCTTGATTCTTCTCAATGATCATATATATGTTCACATGATCTTGTATGATGAAATATTTTTGGGGTAGAGTATATAAAATTTTCAAAGACCTCTAGGGGCCATGGCCACCAAACTACCCTTGAGAAAATGCTGCAAATGTAATGAAACAGCTAATTGTGAGCATGATAGAGCATGATAACTTACCTGATAGAGACTTGACAAAAAAGAGTAACTTAATGAATTAGGAGCATAAACCAGAGGTTGAAGCCATCTCCATAGTACGTACGTGTGGTCTCACATCCAACATAGAGTCTCAATTAAGAACAGCTTCCAAGATTTGCATAATTGCATTATCGATCTCAGGCATGCTTTGATAATCTTCGTTCATGACCAGCAGTATATATTCTTCTTATATATAGCAATCACTTTAACTTTTCATTCTAGATATTCTTAAAATCCATGGTCGTTTTTAATTTATTTTTTAAAAGAATGCAACATTCAAATTTTTTTTGTGTCCTCAATACCCTCAACTCAATTTTGGATACTTGACTTTGCATTTTTCAAATTTTGGTCATTTTTTATTTCTTTTAATTTTATAGTTGAATTTATGCTATAAATAAAAGAAAAAATATTGTCAAATAATGGAAGGTAGAGAAAAAATTACAAGAGCAGAGTTAGAGTTAGGGGAGCTTTGTGGCCCTCAACTCCTATTTATAGTCTTCGAGGTGCAGCTAAGCCACTATCAACAGAAACAAAAACAAAAACCTTGCACATCATTTTTATCAAAATACCGATAAAATAATGCTACAGCTTGCTCATCTTTGGCAGCTAAATATATATACAGATTTTCAGTGGCTAATCATACATAGCTACATCACTTACTCATCATAAAAACCAGAAGTAAGCTCTCAAATACCTTTAAAAGCTCCTCAAGTTTTACCAAAAGTTCCCAATATCACACAATATTGGAAACCTTTGGGAGAACTTGGAAGCTTAAACATCATTCATATCGATCTCATCTGGCAATGCTTCTTTGTAATCTCACTGCCTGCTGCCTAATGAAAACCAAACTCTAGTGGCTTTATGTATACATTATTACTACTCCCTCTGACAATGCCGTGTCCTTACAAGCATGTATTTAGATTCCATTCTCCATTATCTTAGAACGAATATAAAGTAGTGGGTGACTTTCTCTGTTAACACAGATTTGGAATAGACAATGAAAAATGTAAAAATGGTTCTTTACGAATATATACAAGAAAAGAATCATCAATCAGAGATAATGAATGCATGTGCATGAAAAACTCATTACTTGATGTAAAGGAATCAGTCATGTAAAAGTTTAAATTATTAGATAAAGATTTAAATTTAGTTAAATTTAATTTGTTTTAATTTTAAAAATGAAAGAAATAAGAATTGAGCTGTTGAAATATCATGTTAAAAAATTAGTCATTTCAAAAGTTTAAATTGCTAAGTGAAGGTTTAATATTGATTTTTATATCACTCCATTCTCTGAAAGGGACAAATATGTACTGTAATTCAAGAATTAATTGATGTTAGTAGGCATTTACAAATTATTGAAATAAAGAAACTTTTGCATTATCATTTTTTACATTAAACATTATAGTGTTAGTAATAAGATAAAATGAGAAAAATTAAAGCTTGACAAATTTAAAATAAATTAACAGTGTATCAACATGTACTTTATGTTTATAAGTGTGATTTATTTTCATTAATTAGCGGCTAATAATTAGTTTTTCAATAGAAGAGTAATGTTGAATTTTGAAAATTAAAGTTTTTCACATCAAAAAGTAAAATCTCTTCGGTAAGGTTAGATTAGAAATAATTCAATATCTTTTAACTATTTAATTGTTCAAAATTGAAGTATATTTCGATTAGGTTTAGAATAGATCACAAAATTCTCAGACAAAGCTTACAGGGCTGACTTAATGAGTGAGCAACCAAGTTATATATATTCTGGGCCATCTTTTGTAACGGCTTTGATTCGTCGCAGTAGATCCCATTTGATAGAGGGTCCTCCAAGGAAGCCAGAGGTCAAACATGTAGCTGATGCTTCAGGGCTGCATGATTATGACTATTGTAGCACAAATGCTCATAAATCATACTTGGTGTACTGTAGGGAATATGTTCTAAGCATAGTCACTTACCACTTTAATTTGTAAATCATTAAAGATTTTTTTTTAAACAGAGCAATGATGTTTTTAATTTTTTTAAACATAATTTCATCTCTCATATTTTAATTTAGATAAATTTATCTTTAAAAATTCAATTAATAGATAACAATCACTAAATCGCCAAAGATCCTAATTTTTAGTTCAATTAAAAGTCAACATGATCAAACGAGTAATACATAGAGAAAATTTTTCTTTCTTATTTATGACATAAGAAGCATATGGTTTGATATTTCTTCTACTTATTCTACTCACTTTCTTTCAAGATGTTAAAAAATTAACTCACATGCCTATCTCACAATTATAAGGCGGAGAATTTTTCTCCATATAACACTATTTAGTTATGCCAACATTTATTTAAATAGAAAAATGAGACATTTAACAAGTTAGAATCAATATATATAGATCAATTGAAATTTTAAATAAATATTAAAAGTGTTACCTCATTTTGTCAGCAGATTGTCTATTATCATAGGGTAAAGATGCATCATCACTGTTTGTAATTCTGAAAATTATTGCGTAAAAACCATTGCTTATGCAAAATGCAATTCAATAATAAGAATAGCTTTTTTTTAGTATATTACACTCTACATCTTTAAAGTTTTTTTAAATGATACTAAATTTTATTTTTGTTTAAAACTTATACTTCACCTCAATATGAAAATGTTAACTAACTTCCATCCAAAAATCTTAATAAAATATTCTTTTTGAATAATTTGGTATAATTTTTATACATATTTTTAAAAATTGAATTTAAAAATAAGAAAATTAGTTATAAATTTCTCATGAAACTAATATTTATGTTAAAAGATTTATAAAAATGTTATTATAAAACACCAATTAAATGATTATCAATTTCATATATTTAATTAATTAATTAATTTAAAGACAAAGTTCATGAACTCTAAAACCAAAAATATGAAATATTAAAATCTAAAACCTTAAAATTAAAATTTTAAATCTTAAGCCCAAACTTTAAATATAATATGGCATTAAACATTAAACTATAAAATCTTAAATATTAAACCCTAAAAATAAAAATTTTAAAATTTTAAAATATAAAATCCTAAAGCCTAAATATATAACTTGAAATTAAATGCTTACTTATAAATATCAAATCCTAAATTATGAATCTAAAATCAACAGCCTAAGATAAAATTTAAATCCTAAAACCTAAATTTTAAAATTATAAATCTTAAATGCTTAAACTCTATATATTTTAGTATTTAAATTTTAGAATTTTAGAGTTTGTGGTTTTAAATTTTAATGTTTAGTGTTTAATATCCTATTTATGGTTAAGAATTTTAAAGTTTTGGTTTTTAAATTTTAAAGTTTAAGATTTTAGATTTGAGTTGTAGAAATTAAGAATATTTATTTTAGAATTTAGAATTTAATGTACTATTATACTTAAGATTTTAAATTTTAGAATTTTGTATTTATAATTTCAGATTTAACATTTTAAAATTTAAGACATTAAGATTTTAGTATATAGGTTGAGGATATACATTTTTACTACATCTACATTCGCGTGGTGAGGTAAGCAAGTCTCCGGCAAGGTGAAGAATTTTGCTGAGAGATAACGCTGATGACATCCTTCCAACAACCGCAAATGAATAGCAGAGTAGTAAAAGTTCAATTGAGCGAGCCATGGTGCATGTCTATGCAAGTCAGAGAGATAATCAGGAGATATATATATATATATATATATATATATATATATATATATATATATATATATATATATAGCATATTGCGTGCCACAATTAAAAGAAAAAACAACAGATACCATTGACTAACTAATAACAAATATAAATGCAGAATAACTTCAGCTAATCAATTTTACTAATCAGCAGCCACCAGAAGTAAGTTCTCAAATTTCCTGAAAGATTACCAGCATTCTCATAATATAATTGATAATTAATATGTAGCATCTGTGGAATACTGGAAGCCTTTGAGGGAAGTTGGAAGCTTCTCCCATTCGTATACGTGACTGGCAATTTTTCTTCCGTTTCTATGAGCTACTTATGGCTAGGAAACCCAAAGTTTAATGACTGTATATGGTGATAATAAGCTAGCTAGCCCTGTTCTTTGAGAGTTGGATCTAATTCGTTGTCCTATACCACATTGATAAAACTTTAACTATTTTTTGTCACATTAATAGATTCGGTTGTCCACCATTTTGAGTTGAATTTCGTGATTTGTCTTTCTCATTAAACCAAACGAAGCTCATTCTTGTTAAAAAAACTAATCATATTAAAAGTTTAAGTCATTAGATAAAAATTTAACAATAAGTTAATATTTGGGATATATTCATTTACATGAAAGTCTTTTTTAAGCATAAAATATAAATAATTTTTAATTTTAGATAATAAAAATTAAAGTATTGATCATTTGATCATAAAAACTTTAATGTTATATCAAAATTTAATTATTCTAAAAATTTAAGGTATTAGGTAAAAATAATTTCAAATATGGATCATAAAGGCTTTAATACTGTTACTGTTGCACAAGTGCTTAGGAGTCACTCTTGATATGTCAATGGGAATAAGATGTACTAATTTGTTCTCAACATTTATTATTCTAAACCACATGCTACAGTTGCAGATAATATTCATGCCTTTTTTTTCAGTCAGTAAGTTCCTAGCTTCTTTTATATTATATATATATATATATATTGCGTTCCTGCCACCTAATAATTATTAAGTGAAGAAAAAACTATAAATGTATTCCTTTAATTAACTATAAATTATTTATAAATATATTCTTTCGACCATAAAATTTATAAATTCCATACCATATTTGAAAATTTGGATCACTTTACATTAATGCTTGTAAAAATAATCCGCACACTAAACCAAGGTAGACGTAACACAAAAGTATTTAGATCGTAATTGTAACACTTTTTCTAATTTTCTTCTATTAAATCTAATATTTTAATATCTAAAGTTTATTGTCGGTAAATAAAGAGTTTAATGGAAAACCTAATGGCCGCATATCATTTGTACTAAAAAAATTTTTAAAAAAAATGGAAAAACTTGTGTTAATAACTATGCATGTACAAGCTATACAATCACATATATTTATAACACTTGTATGTTTTCTGGTTAACGTTGTTTACTAGAAAAATTAGAACACACAGAAAGTCTATATGCATTGATTGGAATTCGCTCCTAAGAGAGATCCAATTATTCCATATGCAATTAAACAAATTAAAAAAGACCAAGCAATCAAACACTGAATAGGGGTGGAGTCCCACTATTCCCATGCACAATATTATTTTTATTTCATTCTCACAACATAAAATTTATATTATTAAATTTATTAAATTTTACAAAATAAATTATGAGACTTAATAAAATTACAGATTAAAAGTGTGGACATAAACTTCCCCATCAAAGTGCATGTCAGAATATTTACACACAGAAAGATCATTCAGCAGGCAATGGATGAACAAAATTTTACATACAGAAATATGAAATATGAATGAATTGGAAGAAAACGAAGCTCCTTGAACAAAATTGAAAACAAAAATTGCTTAAAAAAGCTGTAGAGAGCCTAACAGCCCTTAGAGTCGCGCGAGTTTGAAGGCTTGAAGCTCTGTACTGGGATGTGGTTTACCTGATGCAGATATCAGGTTTATTCTGAAGTTAGGTTAAAATTAGCTGTTTCATGAATCAAAAAGACGGGAACTGTAAACCCTAATTAATTCCACCAAAAAACTAGAAGTCAGCAAGTTATACGAGGAATATGGCAGTGAAGCACATGTGCACTGACCCTAATATTTCCTGGTGAATTTCGTTAAGAGAAAAACACACACAAGAGTAAAGCCTTGAGTAGGCCTCAAAGGACTCCCACCACTCCATAGGATGATAGATCAATTTGAAGAGTGAACAGGAGAGGTGGAAGCCTTTGAGGGTTACCAAAGGCCTTCTCTATTCAGATGTTTCTGAGCCACAGCTAGCTACAGATTACCAATTTATACACAAATGACAGATTCTAGATAATCCAATTGGCTACATATGGCTATATGTACATAGAAAATAACTAAAAATATTCTCATTCTCTTTATGGGATTTGATTCCCCAAATGTTAAATAAGAATCCTTTTTTATCATTTTAAAATTTTATGCTTCATGCAAGAACCTGTCTATTTTAGAGTGTAATTCCTCTAAGGTGGAGAAGTTGTTCTTGCTTTACTTTTCAATAATGTCACAGAAATGGAAAAATTCCATGCGGAAGAATTTGCCCAAAAGAATTGTTTATGAGATGCAGCTTGTTCACTACAGACGGCGAAGTCAACGAATCTTTAGTCATAGTATCACCTAACAACAAAGCAAAATAATGAAAGATATTTTTCAAAACTACTTTTTGAAGTATTAGATATACTAATTATTAATAATGTTACAGAGTATGTGATTCAACAAAGTATGTCGTTCCTAAAAATTATTAATTTTATAATCATTCAAATAATTATTTTTAATTTTTTTATTTTTCATCCATTCAAAAGTTGTATATGTGATTGGAATAATAAAATTTGTAACTATAAATATTTCTTTATATTTTAAAGTTTTATCATTTTTATCAAAATCTCGATAAAATCATGCTCCAACTTGTTTTAGCAGCTGAAGAAATAGATTTCAGTGGCTAATTAATCATATATAGCTACATACAACACGTACTCATTATCAAAACCAGAAGTGAGCTATCAAATTCCTTTATAAGCCCCTCATATTTTCCCCAAAGGATTCCAATATTTCAATATTGGAAGTCTTTGGGAGAACTTGGAAGCTCAAACATGGTTCATATATATCTCATCTGCCAATGTCTTCTTTGTAATCTCACTACGAACTGCCTAATGAAAAACCAACCTCTAGTGGCTTTATATACACATTATTACTAACTACTCCCTCTCACAATGATATCTCCTTACATACATGTATTTAGATTCCATTCTCTATTAATTTGAACAGTTCTACTATTCTTATTAATAAAATTTTATTAGATTTTAATATAGAAAAAATTATTAAATATTTATTTAAAAAATTTTAAATTATTATTAAATTTGTAAACTAAATTGTAAGGTCCAACTAATCTAACAATCTATACCAATTTAATGAATGTTTAATAAGTTTTATTTCGTAGGGGAGACTTTTCCTAATTGGAATTGTGGTTTCTGATTTGTCTGTATCACAATTACAACGGATATAAAAGTAGTGGGTGACTTTCTCTGTTATATATCTATTTTCTATTTTTTTTTATCAGACGATAACGTAGAATTTTGAAATAGAAAAAAGAGAAAAAAAAAGTTAAAATGGTTCTTAAGGAATATATACAAAGAATCATGAATCAGAGATTATGAATGCATGGGAGTGAAAAAGACAATAATTGATTCTCTAAAAAGGGGCAAATATGTATTGCAATTCATGAATGAATTGATGTTACTAAGCATTTTAATTTGTACAAATTATTCAAATAAAGAAACTTTTGCAGTATCACTTTTTGACATTAAACATTAATTAGTTGCTACTGAAATAGAGATTGTAGCCTGACAAAAAAAAATTAACAATTTATCATTATAGAAGTGTGTAAGCGTGATCTATTTTCATTAATTAGTTGCTATTAATTAGTTTTTCAATAAAAGAGTGTTTAACTCTAGAAGTAAAAGCTTTCCATATCAAAATGAAAAGCCCTTTCGTAAAGTTAAATTAGATATAATTTAGTGATGTTGACTATTTTCAGTTCAAACTTGAAATATATTTTCATACAAAGCTTATAGGGTTGACTTGATGAGTGAGCAACAAACTATAAATAATGGGAAAGCTTGATTACTAAATCACGTATATATTCTGACGCATCTTTTTCCATGGCTTTCATTCGTTTCCATAGATCCGATTTCATGTGTTGTCCTCCAAGGAAGCCGAGGGTCAAGCATGCAGCTGATGCTTCAGGCTTGCATGATTATGACTATATATTATTGTAGCACAAATGCTCACAAATGCTCATAAATCGTACTTCGTGTGTCATAGGGAATATGTTATACATACCAATTTAATTTGTAAATTATTAAAGAATTTGTTTTTATTTTTTAAATTCTGACCTCATTTCGTTTCCAGTAACAATATGCTATGGAAAAATTTAAGTTTCGATTTGCTTACTTTGTTGTCTTGTATATCTTAGTTGAAAAAGTAATACCACATGCTCTAGATAGGGATGTCAGCTATGAAGCACCAAGATAGAGCTGTTGCGAGCAAGGAAAAGATTTTATCAGGTGGGAGAAGCAATTCACATAAAAAAAGAAAATGATAAGCAAAACACGATGAAAAAAATTAATAATTTAATTGTTTTGAAGTAGAAATTGTTAAAAAAAAATTAATGTTTTGAGCTGTTAAAAGGTTTAAACAATTAAATGACAACTAATTAATTTAAAAGAATAAACTCCTCCAGTTTTTTTAACAATAATCTTTTGCGTATATTTTATTCTTTGAAATACAACATATGCTATTAGAGTTGTTAATCTATAAAGAGCGTGTATAATGTATGTAGATAAATATATAAAATCATCTCTAAAAGATAATATCATATTTAATTTAGTTTTTTTATAAATCTAATTCAACCAATTGCTCTTCAAAAAATAGAAATAACCGACAATTTAGTCCCTCATTTGTTCCCTTTAACACAATTTTAAATCATAAACCATAACCCCTAAATACTATATCTTTAAACCCTAAATCATATAATGTAAAACTAAATCTTAAAACCCTAAAATCTTAAACCACAACTCAAAAACCCTACATACCAAAACCCTCTAAATCCTAAATGCTAAAATCTTAAATCCTTAAATGCAAATTCTTAGCTTTATAACACAAAATGTTAAAAATATAAAACCCTAAATCCAATCATAAGCCTAAGTGTTAGGGTTTTAGAGTTTTTGGGTTTATAATTTAGAGCTTTACATTTTTAGGATTTAAGGTTTTTGAATTCTTGTTTAAGGTTTCAGATTTTAAACTTACAATTTAAAGTATAGAGTTTTAGACTTTCAAAATTTAAAAGTGTAAGGACTTTGAGTTTAGTATTTTACAATTATGGTTTAGTTTTTGGTTTGTAATTAAATTTTTAAGATTTTTATTTTGAAATTTTAAATAATTACTTACATAAAATTTTTTTTTAAAATATTATAATATGAGAATCGAACCCAAGAAGAAGGAAATATAAGACTAGGTTCGAACACTTAAACCAATTTCAAACCGTTTTAATAAAAGGATTAAATTGTAGATGATTTTTATTTTTAGAGGATCATTTTAAATATGACCCTATTTTTAAGGTATTATTTTGAATATTTTGTCCATTGTTACTTCCAAATTCTTAACTGACTAAGGAAAAAGTTTAAACTACAGCATTAACCAGGTCAAATTTTTAAGATAGAAACTGCGTTCGTAATCAACTTGATTCTTATTCATTAGATAAAAATTATACTTATATCATTACCATTTATGAGCTTATGCTGATAATAATTAAAAATCAAACTCATTTTACTCTTGTGCAATACCAAAAAAAAAAAGAAAAAAAAGAAATTATAGAAGATTGGAAACAGTAGAGTAGTTTTACTTCATTGCACCACCCAACAAAATCAGGCAAATCTATTAGGGGAGTGCAGGCGAGCCTTGGTTCCTTTCAATTTTGAAAATTCTATATATACTATGAAAAAGTTTACACATTCTTGTTTTTGCTTTGGTAAACTTTAAAAATTTTCACTTATACCGTAAAAATTAAAAAGATATATATATATATATATATATATATCTTAATATGAGTCTTTGAGTGTTGTATAATTTTATATATAACTTATGATAATTTTAGAACCTTTCAAATAATTTTATATATTTTACCTATATTTTATAAAAATTATAAAAGTGATCCATGAATGTGTTAATTAAAATTACACAAATACTTCATTTTATTAAGATTAAAATGCATAGAACCCCCTTAAACTTTAAGTTAATTTTAAAAAATCCTTCTGAACTTTAAAAGTTTTCAAATGACTCTCTTAAGCTATGAAAAATTTTCAAAACACCCCATTTCGTCAAGTTTTTCGTCAAAATTTGGATGTTTTTTAGTCAACTTCCACTTTGACCCGATAAAAAGATAAAAATACCCTTCAAATGCATATAAATTTTCAAATCTGCCATAAATACAAAAGAAGAAAACCTAATGTAGATTTGTAATTTAGGATTTAGGGTTTAGGATTTTAGGATTTAGGATTTAGGATTTAGAGTTTAGGGTTTAGGGCTTAGGGCTTAGGATTTTAGGGTTTAGAGTTTTAGGGTTTAGGGTTTAGGATTTTAGGATTTAGGATTTAGAATTTAGGGTTTAGGGTTTAGGTTCAATGTTAAAACTCTAAAATTTTATTGTTCACGGCCTTCAATTTCTCAGCTTTATAATAAAGGTCATTTTCGTTATTTTCTTAAATTTTGACACAAAACTTGACGAAAGGGGTTATTTAAAAATTTTTCATAGCTCAAGAGAGTTATTTGAAAACTTTTAAAATTCAGAAAAATTTTTTAAAATCGACCTAAAGTTCAGAAAGATTTTATACATTTTAACCTTTTGTTAATTAATTAACAAGCGACATATAACTACATGTATATTAATTAACCTTTTAAATAGATTTTTTGGCTCCGCCCCGGCTCTTGGGGCTTCAAGCATGAGTGTCACTCCCTTGCAAACTATAACTATAACACCTTTTGATATATATATATATATATATATATATATAATTAGAGTAAATTTTTTCTCATTTAAAAGAAATCTACAAAGCTTTTATAAACAGATAACATGACAATTTAAATTCTTTTTTCACGTTGCATACTTATCTCCAACACAAAAGATGCCTCCGCCGGCTTTCTTACATAAAGATTTAGTCAATTTACTTGTGTTAGAGTATCTCTACCCATATAATTATAAAGACAAGTTGCATGAGCTATGGTTTTTACATAGTAATTTTCAGAATTACAAGCAGTTAAACATCATTACCCTAATACAATAATGAGGGAAATATATAGACAATCTGCATGCACATAGGGATCCCATCACTACAAGAAAAATAGGATCTTGCGATGGTCCTTGCGAGGAGATTTTTCCGTCACAAAATCGCAACAGATTTAGGCTATGAATTTTATGATTTTTACCTGTACAATTGTAACACAGCGGTGACGAAAGAGTCTGTCGCAGAGAAAGCCCGTTGCTGTTTCATCATGAGTTTTCCCGCAACAAGGCAAAAATAAAGCTTTGATACAGAATTGCGACAGACTTTTTTGTCATAAATTTTACCCGTCGCAGCTCTGTATGCATGTTGCATGCTATAATTAAAAGAAAAAAACAACAAGTACCAATGATTAACTAATCATCAATATAGATGCAGTTGTATTTCAACAAATCAATTTCTTCTTTAATAAGCAGCCACCAGAAGCAAGCTCTCAAATTCCCTCATCGGCCTCCAGCATTCTCATATACTACAATTCATAATTAATATATTGAATACTGGAAGCCTTTGAGGGAACCTGGAAACTTCTCCCATTCATACATATGACTGGCAATTTTTCTTCCATTTCCATCTGCTTCTTATGGAAAACCCAAGGTTTGGTGACTCTATATATAGGGATATTATCAGCTAGCTAGCCATGTGATCTGACAGTTGGATCTAATTCCTTGTCCAACAACACCACAATAATAAAACTTTTTTTTGACACATTTTTAGATTCGTTAATCTTTTTTGAGTTAAATTGCGTGATCTGTCTTTATTATTAGAACGAAGCTCATCCCCACTTGGATTATAAAAGTAGTATATCTCACTTTCAGATTTATATGCATTTATGGGCGTAATTGATTGATATATTGCAAGTTCTTTGAGGACAGAAAAAAAAAAAAAAGAATGTTGCAATTTTAAAAAATAAATTTAAGAAATTAAAAACGACCATAGCTTTTAAGAATATATAGAAAGAAAGTAAAAGTGATTTCTATATGTGAAGAATATATACTAGTGGTGATGAAAGACAGATTATCAAAGCTTGCCTGATAATGCAAATCTTGAAAGCTATTCTTAATTGATACTCTACATTGGATGCAAGACCAAATGTACTATGAAGATGGCTTCAAACTCCGATTGATGTTCCTATTTCATCAAGTTGCGCTTTTTTGTCAAAGTTTCTGCAGAGAAGTTATCATGCTCACAAGTAGCTGCTAATTACATTTGCATGCATGCAGCATTTTCTCAAGGACAGTTGGTGGCGGGCCCATAGTCTTTGAAAATTTTCCAAATTATATAGCACAATTATATAAACCCGAGCTACCCCAAAAATATTCCATCAAATTAATGTGCCATCTAAGAGCAAATCTTTTGCCTGATTCAATTTTTAAGTCCATTATTCACACACTACTAAACCATTCCCCTAGCGGCCTATAAAGAAAAATGATATGTGCCTGCAGTTCTACTTACTATATATGCATATGCAGAAATAGATTAAAAAGAGAAAGATAATGAATATGTGAAAGTGTGCAAAATTTGTATTTCTAAAATGGTACACATAATAAGACCCACCTATAAATGCATTATTAACTCTAGCCTATTGCCCATCTTTTTGCTAAGTTGAAAATATAGGTGAAACAGTACTTTGGCTTTCATAAATTAAAATTGATAAAAATTTTATTTAAAAAATTTAAATTATTAAATTCATCATATTTCACATATTGAAGTATGAGACTTAATAATTTAATAACTCACATTATTTTTCATAAATCATTAATAATCCACTTAATTTACATGGGCAAAACGTTCCCCTAGATTGAAATGTGTTGATGGTGCTTCATAGTATGTATCCTACAGGCAAACAATACCATGTAGTCACTTTAGTCGGAGACTCGAAGAAACTTTAGTTCATATGTAGATGTATATTATTTTCACTTAATACATGATTGATGCAACCACCAACCTTATGATACTTTTGCCAACTAAATTGATTTAGTTTATTTTGAAAGAACAAATCCTATCCACCCTCGATCGGTTTGGATTGGGATATAGAAAGCTTGGCGATTTTTTTTTTCTTTTGGGGTATAAATGCAGCAGAGAAGAAATTTATTTAAGTTCTTCTTTAATACTACTCAAATTCTTTCATATATACATATATGGATCTCGTTTCCAACGTTTTCGATTCATGTATTTTTGCAGCCTGGATCACTTTGTTCTCCAAGGAAGCCAAAGGTCAAGGTTCAAGGAGGTAGCCGATGCTTCAGTGCTAGCTTATATCATTAGTGTAGCACAAGTGCTTCGGAATCACACTTCATAAGTCAATGGGAATATGATGTATTAATTTGCTCATTAGCTGCAAATTTGAATAGAAGAGTAGTACAAGTTCAGTTGAGGGAGCCATGCTGCACGTCTATGCATGTCAGAGAGCTAGATCAACCAGAATATATATTAATACATAGATCAGTACGCATATTGCATGCAACAAATATTGAAAGAAAAAACAACAGATATCATTGACTAACAAATCATAAATATAAATGCAGTTGGATTTCAGCAAATCAATTTCACAAATCTGCAGCCACCAGAAGTAAGCTCTCAATTTCCCTCATCGGCCTCCAGCATTTTGAGTTGAATTTCGTGATTTGTCTTTCTCATTAGACCAAAGGAAGCTCATTCTTGTTAAAGGACCAATCATATTAAAAGTTTAAGTATTAGGTAAAAGTTTAGGAATAAGTTAATATCCTGAATATACTCATTTATATGTAAGTCTTTTTTAAGCATAAAATATAAATAATTTTTAATTTTAAATAATAGTAAAAATTAAATTATTAATTATTTGATCATAAAAATTTTAATATTATATTAGAGAATTAATTATTTTAAAATTTTAAACTATTAAGTAAAGACAATTCCCACTTAAATTATGAAAGAAGTATATCTCACTTTCATATTTATATGCATTTCTCATAATATACACAGTGCAAGACTCATCTACAGCAGGAGGCCCCAAATTCCATTCTTGCAAAAGATAATTGAATCATTTATTTTGCGACTATCGCTTCGTATATCTGTCCAACATAATTGCATCCTAGATCACTTTGTCCCCCAAGGAAGCCAAAGGTCAAGGATGACCGATGCTTCAGTGCTAGCTTATCGTTACTGTTGCACAAGTGCTTAGGAATCACTCTTGATAAGTCAATGGCAATAAGATGTACTAATTTGTTCTCAACATTTATTATTCGTTTTTTTTTGGGTACAACATTTATTATTCTAAACTACGTGCTTCAGTTGAAGATAATATTCATGCCTTTTTTTTCAGTCAGTAAGTTCCTAGCTTCTTATATATAAATATATATATATATATATATACATATATATTGCATTCCTGCCACCTAATAATTATTAAGTGAAGAAAAAACTATAAATATATTCCTTTAATTAAGTATAAATTATTTATAAATATATTCTTTCAATTATAAAATTTAAAAATCCCATACAATATTTCAAAATTTAGATTACTTTACATTAATGCTTGTAAAAATAATCCGCACACTAAACCAAGGTAGACGTAACACAAGAGTATTTTAGATCGTAATTGTAACACTTTTCTAATTTTCTTCTGTTAAAGCTAATATCTTAATATCTAAAGTTTATTGTCGGTAAATAAAGGGTTTAATGGAAAACCTAATGACCACACGCCATTTGTGCTAAAAAAATTTGAAAAAAAAATGGAAAAACTTGTGTTAACAACTATGCATGTACAAGCTATACAATCACATATATTTATAACACTTGTATGTTTTCCGGTTAACGTTATATACTAGAAAAATTAGAACACACAGAAAGTCTATATGCATTGATTGAAATTTCGCTTATAAGAGAGATCCATTTATTCCATAAGTAATTAAACAAATTAAGAGAGACCAAGTAATTAAACACTGAGTAGGGGTGGAGTCCCACTATTCCCATGCACAATATTATTTTTACTTAATTCTCATAATATAAAATTTATATTATTAAATTTTTTAAATTTTACAAATTAAATTATAAAATTTAATAAATTTAAAAATTAAAATTGTAGACGTAGACTTCCTCATAGGTGTGCATGTCAGAATATTTACAGACGGAAGATCATTCAGCAGTTAATGAATGCACAGAAATATGAAATATGAATGAATTGGAAGAAAAGGAAACTCGATGAACAAAATTGGAAACAAAAATTGCTTAAAAACGCTATAGAGAGCCTAACAGCCCTTAGAGTCGTGCGAGTTTGAAGGCTTGAAGCTTTGTACTGGGATGTGGTTTGCCTGATCCAGATATCAAGTTTATTCTGAAGTTAGGTTACAATTAGCTGTTTCAATGAATCAAAAAGACGTGAACTGTAAACCCTAATTAATGCCACCAAGAAACTAAAAGTCAGCAAGTTTTATGAGGAACATGGTGGTGAAGCACATGCTCTGACCCTAATATTTCCTGGCGAATTTCATTAGGAGAAAAACACACACAAGAGTAAAGCCTTGAGTAGGCCTCAAAAGACTCCCACCACTCCATAGGATGATAGATCAATTTGAAGAGTGAACAGGAGAGGTGGAAGCCTTTGAGGGTTACCAAAGGCCTTCTCTATTCAGATGTTTCTGAGCCACAGCTAGCTTTGTTAATACAGATTACCAATTTATACACAAATGACAGATTCTAGATGATCCACTTGGCTACAAATGGCTATATGTACATAGATAATAACTAACAATATTCTCATTCTCTTTGTGGGATTTATTCCCCAAATGTTAAATAAGAATCCTCTTTTATCATTTTAAAATTTTATGCTTCATGCAAGAACCTGTCTGTTTTAGAGTGTAATTCCTCTAAGGTGGAGAAGTTGTGCTTGCTTTACTTTTCAATAATGTTACAGAAATGGAAAAATTCCATGTGGAAGAATTTGCCCAAAAGAATTGTTTATGAGAAGCAGCTTGTCCACTACAGACGGCGAAGTCAACGAATCTTTAGTCATAGTATAACCTAAGAACAAAGCAAAATAATGAACGATATTTTTCAAAACTACTTTTTGAAGTATTAGATATACTAATTATTAATAATGTTACAGAGTATGTGATTCAACAAAGTATGTCGTTCTTAAAAATTATTAATTTTATAATCATTCTAATAATTATTTTTAATTTTTTTATTTTCATCCATTCAAAAGTTGCATATGTGATTGGGATAATAAAATTTGAAACTATAAATATTTCTTTATATTTTAAAGTTTTATCATTTTTATCAAAATCTCGATAAAATCATGCTCCAGCGTGTTTTAGCAGCTAAAGAGATAGATTTCATTGACTAATTAATCATACATAGCTACAGACAACACGTACTCATTATCAAAACCAGAAGTGAGCTATCAAATTCCTTTATAAGCCCCTCATGTTTTCCCCATAGGATTCCAATATGTCAATATTGGAAGTCTTTGGGAGAACTTGGAAGCTTAAACATGGTTCATATATATCTCATCTGCCAATGTCTTCTTTGTAATCTCACCACGAACTGCCTAATGAAAAACCAACCTCTAGTGGCTTTATATACACATTATTATTAACTACTCCCTCTCACAATGATGTGTCCTTACATACAAGTATTTAGATTCCATTCTCAATTAATTTGAACGGTTCTACTATTCTTACTAATAAAATTTTATTAGATTTTAATATTGAAAAATTATTAAATATTCATTTAAAAAATTTTAAATTATTATTAAATTTACAAACTAAATTATAAGGTCCAACTAATCTAACAATCTATACCAATTTAATGAATGTTTAATAAGTTTTATTTGGTAGGGGAGACTTTTCCTAATTGGAATTGTAGTTTTTGATTTGTCTTTATCTCAATTATAACGAATATAAAAGTAGTAGGTGAATTTCTCTGTTATATATCTATTTTCTATTTTCTTTTCAGACGATAACGTAGAATTTTGGAATAGAAAAAAGAGAAAAAAAAAAGTTAAAATGTTTCTTAAGGAATATATACGAAGGATCATGAATCAAAGATTATGAATGCATGTGAGTGAAAAAGACAATAATTGATTCTCTAAAAAGGGGCAAATATGTATTGCAATTCATGAATTAATTGATGTTACTAAGCATAATAATTTGTACAAATTATTGAAATAAAGAAACTTTTGCAGTATCACTCTTTGACATTAAACATTAATTATTGTTACTGAAATAGGGATTTTAGCTTGACAAAAAAAATTAACAATTTATCATTATAGAAATGTGTAAGTGTGATCTATTTTCTTTAATTAGTTGCTATTAATTAGTTTTTCAATATAAGAGTGTTTAACTCTAGAAGTTAAAGCTTTTCACTTCAAAATGAAAAGCCCTTTCGTAAAGTTAAATTAGATATAATTTAGTGATGTTGACTATTTTCAGTTCAAACTTGAAGTATATTTTCAGACAAAGCTTATAGGGTTGACTTGATGAGTGAGCAACAAACTATATATAATGGGAAAGCTTGATTACTAAATCACGTATATATTCTGACCCATCTTTTGGCATGGCTTTCATTCGTTCTCATTTCATGTATTGTCCTCCAAGGAAGCCAAGGGTAAAGCATGCAGCTGATACTACAGGCTTGCATGATTGTGACTATATATTGTTGTAGCACAAATGCTCATAGATCGCACTTTGTGTGTCATAGGGAATATGTTCTACATACCACTTTAATTTGTAAATTATTAAAGAAATTGTTTTTATTTTTTAAATTCTGACCTCATTTCGTTTCCGGTAACAATATGCTGTGGAAAAATTTAAGTTTCGATTTACTTACTTAGTTTTCTTGTATATCTTAGTTGAAAAAGTAATACCACATGCTCTAGATTGGGATGTTAGCTATAAAGCACGAAAATTGAGTTGTCGCGAGTAAGGAAAAGATTGTATCAGGTGGGAGATGCAATTCACATTTAAAAAAAAAATGATAAGCAAAACATGATGAAAAAATTAATAATTTAATTGTTTTAAAGTAGAAATAGTTAAAATAATTAATGTTTTGAGTTGTTAAAATGGCATAAAGAATAAATGATAACTGATTAATTTAAAAGAATAATATTCTTTTAATTTTTTTATCAATAATCTTTTACGTAAATTTCATTTATTAAAATATAACATTCACTATTAGAAATATCAATATTTAAAGAGCATATATAATGTATGTAGATAAATATATAAAATAATCTCTAAAAATTAAGATTATATTTAATTTAATTCTTTATAAATTTAATTCAACTAATTGCTCTTCAAAAAATAAAAATAACCTATAATTTAGTCCCTCATTTATTCCCTTTAACACAGTTTTAAATATTAAATCATAACCTCGAAACATTATATCTTTAAACCTTAAACCATATCATGTAAAACTAAATCTTAATGTCTTAAAATCTTAAATCATAATTTAAAAATCCTACATGCTAAAATCTTCTAAATTCTAAATGTTAAAATTTTAAATACTTAATTCATAATCCCTAAATATAAATTTTTAGCTTTATAAAATAAAATGTTAAAATTATAAAAGCCAAAATCCTAAAATCATAAGCCTAAGTGTTAAGATTTTAGAGGTTTAGGATTTATAGTTTAAAGGTTTACATTTTTAGGATTTCAATTTTAGGAATTTTGGTTTGAGGTTTTAATTTTAAATTTATAGTGTAAAATATAGAGTTTTCGAGTTTTCAAATTTAAAGACTTTGAGTTTAGCATTTTACAATTATGGTTTAGCTTTTGGTTTGATAATTAAGATTTTAGGATTTGTATTTTAATTTTAAATAATTACTTAAATAAAGGAATTCTTTTAGAATATTAAAAAGGTTACAATATGGAAATTAAATCCAAGAAGAGAGGAATAATAAGATTAGATTCGAATACTTGAAGTAAGCTCAAATCCTTTTAATAAAGAGATTAAATTATAGATAATTTATATCTTTAGAGGATCATTTTAAGTATGACCTTATTTTTAAGAAACCATTTTAAATATTTTGTCCAGCTTGTCACTTCCAAATTCTTAACTGACTAAGAAAATAGTTTAAACTACATATTAACCTGGTCAAATTTTTAAGATAGAAACTGCGTACGTAATCAACTTGATTTTTGTTCGTTAGATAAAAGTTATACTTATATCATCACCATTTATGAGCTTATGCTGATAATAAATAAAAATCAAACTCATTTTACTCTTGTGCAATACCAAAAAAAAGAAATTATAGAAGGTTGGAAACAGTGGTGTAGTTTTACTTCATTCCACCACCCAACAAAATCAGCTGGATCTATTAGGGCAGTGTAGGCGAGCCTTGGTTCCTTTCAATTTTGAAAATTCTATATACAGTATGAAAAATTTTACAAGAATTGCTTTGGTAAACTTTAAAAATTTTCACTTATACCACAAAAATTAAATATATATATATATATATATATCTTAATATGAGTCTTTGAGTTTTGTATAATTTTATATATAACTTATGATAATTTCAGAACCTTTCAAATAATTTCATATATTTTACCTATATTTTTTAAAAATTATAAAAGTGACCCATGAATGTGTTAATTAAAATTACAAAAGTACTTCATTTTGTTAATTAATTAACAAGCGACATATAACTACACGTGTATTAATTAACGTTTTAAATAGATTTTTTGGCTCCGCCGAGGGTCTTGGGGCTTCAAGCATGAGAGTCACTCCCTTGCAAACTATATTATAACACCTTATATATATATATATATATATATATATATATATAATTAGAGTAAAACTTTTCTCATTTAAAAGAAATCTACAAAACTTTTACATACCGATAACCTGACAATTTAAATTCTTTTTTCTCGTTGCAATACTTATCTCCAACACAAATGATGCCTCTTCCGGCTTTCTTACATATAGATTTAGTCAATTTACTTACGTTAGAGTATCTCTACCTATATAATTATAAAGGCAAGTTGCATGAGCTATGGTTTTTACACTGTAATTTTCATCATTACCCTAATACAATAACGAGGGAAATATATAGACAATCTGCATGCACATAGGGATCCCATCACTACAAGAAAAAATAGGATCTTGCGATGGTCATTGCGAGGAGATTTTTCCGTCGCAAAATCGCAACAGATTTAGGACGGATGAATTATATGATTTTTACCTGTACAATTGCAACACAGCGGCGACGAAAGAGTCTGTCGCAGAGAAAGTCCGTTGCTGTTTCATCATTAGTTTTCCAGCAAAAAGGCAAAAATAAAGCTTTGATATAGAATTGCGGCAGACTTTTTTGTCATAAATTTTACCCGTCGCAGCTCTGTATGCATGTAGCATGCTATAATTAGACGAAAAAACAACAGGTACCAATGATTAACTAATCATCAATATAAATGCAGTTGTATTTCAACAAATCAATTTCTTCTCTAATAAGCAGCCACCCGAAGCAAGCTCTCAGATTCCCTCATCGGCCTCCAGCGTTCTCATATACTATAATTCATAATTAATATATTGAATACTGGAAGCCTTTGAGGGAACCTGGAAACTTCTCCCATTCATACATATGACTGGCAATTTTTCTTCCATTTCCATCTGCCTCTTATGGGAAACCCAAGGTTTGGTGACTCTATATATAGGGATATTATCAGCTAGCTAGCCATGTGATCTGACAGTTGGATCTAATTCCTTGTCCAACAACACCACAATAATAAAACTTATTTTTGACACATTTTTAGATTCGTTTATCTATCTTGATTTAAATTGCGCGATCTGTCTTTATCATTAGAACGAAGCTCATTCCCACTTGGATTATAAAAGTAGTATATCTCACTTTCAGATTTATATGCATTTATGGGTGTAATTGATATATTGCAAGTTCTTTGAGGACAGAAAAAAAAAAAAGAATGTTGCAATTTTAAAAAAATAAATTTAAGAAATTAAAAACGAGCATAGCTTTTAAGAATATATCGAAAGAAAGTAAAATTGATTTCTATATATGAAGAATATATACTAGTGGTGATGAATGACAGATTATCAAAGTTTGCCTGATAATGCAAATCTTGAAAGCTATTCTTGATTGATACTCTACATTGGATGTGAGACCAAATGTACTATGAAGATGGCTTCAAACTCCGATTGATGTTCCTAATTAATCAAGTTGCGCTTTTTTGTCAAAGTTTCTGCCAGAGAAGTTATCATGCTCACAAGTAGCCGCTAATTACATTTGCATGCATGCAGCATTTTCTCAAGGACAGTTGGTGGCCATGGCCCATAGTCTTTGAAAATTTTCCCACTTATATAGCACAATTATATATACCTAGCTACCCCGAAAATATTCCATCAAATTAATGTGCCATCTAAGAGCAAATCTTTTGCCTAATTCAATTTTTAAGTCCATTATCCACAGACTACTAAACCATCCCCCCAGCTGCCTATAAAAAGAAATGATATGTGCTTGCAGTCTTACGTACTATATATTCATATGCAGAAATAAATTAAAAAAAAAAGAAAATGAATATGTGAGAGTGTGCAAAATTTGTACTTCTAAAAATGTACACATAATAAAACCCGCCTAAAAATGCATTATTAACTCTAGCTTATTACCCATCTTTCTGCTGATTTGAAAATAGAGGTGAAACAGTACTTTAGTTTTCATAAATTAAAATTATCAAAAATTTCATGTAAAAAATTTAAATTATTAAATTTATCATATTTTATATATTGAAATATGAGAATTAATAATTTAATAACTCACATTATTTTTCATAAATCATTAATAATCCACTTGATTTACATGGGAAAAACTTTCCCCTAGATTGAAATGTGTTGATGGTGCTTCATAGTATGTATCCAACAAGCAAGCAATACCATGCAGTCACTTTAGTCAGAGACTCGAAGAAACTTTAGTTAATATGTAGATGTATATTATTTTCACTTAATACATGATTGATGCAACCACCAACCTTACGATACTTTTGCCAACTAAATTGATTTAGTTTATTTTGAAAGAACAAATCCTATCCACCCTCAATCGGTTTGGATTGGGATATAGAAAGCTTGGCGATTTGATTTTTTTTTTTTTTTTGGGTATAAATGCAGCAGAGAAGAAATTTATTTAAATTCTCCTTTAATACTACTCAAATTCTTTCATATATATATATATATATATATATATATATGTGTATGGATCTCGTTTCCAACGTTTTCGATTCCAGTACTATTGCAGCCTGGATCACTTTGTTCTCCAAGGAAGTCAAAGGTCAAGGTCCAATGATGTAGCCGATGCTTCAGTGCTAGCTTGTATCATTACTGTAGCACAAGTGCTTCGGAATCACACTTGATAAGTCAATGGGAATATGATGCACTAATTTGTTCCCAACGTTTGTGGTTCTAAATCACGTGCTTTAGTTGAAGACAATATTCAAAAACCTTTTTTTTTTTCTGTCAATAAGTTCCTTGGTTCTTATTGTATACCGCCACTTAATAATTAAGTAAATAGCATAAATGCGATAATGAAATGAGTATTCTTTATTTTATGAGAATTTAAGTAACTAAATTTTTTTTTATAGAAGCAACTAAATATATAATTAACCATTTCACATTCGCTATTTGTATAAGTATTCTTTTCTGACTAGTCATCTATTGATAGCCTCTCTCTCTCTCTCTCTCTCTCTCTCTCTCTCTCTCTATATATATATATATATATATACACATTTTTATTTGGGAGTTTATTAATATCAATTAAATTAAGGGAAAGAAGGCCATTATAAATATTAGCATGAAACTAATTAATATATATTTAACAACACAAGTAGTTTGTTGGTATTTTTAATGGCATAATAACACTCAAACTTAATGTTACCTCTGATTTTTTTTTTAAATTTTGCATTTAAACCCAAAATATTACGTCTACCTTTTTATAAAAAAAATATTAAATCATGCACAAACTTGAAATATATTGTTGTTGGTATCATTATTATCAATTTTGATGATAATGTTGTTGATTAATGAATGTTGGTATGCAGCTAAAATACTTGTGTTACTATTTTAATAAAAATCAAAATAGGGTAAAATCACTCACCAACTTCATTTTCCTTCACTCTTTCCAACAACTTGAGGTTGCCTCAAGTGTTTTGGTTGATCATTTGCGATAAATGGGAACCTGAAAATGCAAAGGAGGAAGCATCTTGTGCTTTCTTTTAACTTTTAGTGTTGACATTTATATGCTCAGTTCTAGTGACTTTACAAATTATATCTTATTAATTCTTATTTAAAAGAATTTAAATTATTAAATTTACTAAACTAAACTATATAATCATAAGTTTAATGACCCACAAAGTCGTTTGTAAAGATTTAGTTAATCCTAATTAATGGGAGAAACTTTTTTTTTATGTTGGCTGAATAGTTTAATATTTTTTTATTCTTTAGGCTATTAATTGTTACTTTTCTGTAATTGAATATTGTTATGGTCGATCATCCCTGCTTGGTCTCTTTATCATTAAAAAAAAAATACAAGTGAAAAGGAGAGGGATGAGTATGAGAGAATGAATGCTATATGCAAGTAAAATAAAGTAGAAACTAGAAGAACCTGTAAATTTAAACTTTCAAGTGAATATAAAAGCTCTCAAGTCAGAACTCAAAGGATTGCTCCAGATACAAACTAAATGAGTTTTAATACTCAAAACCAATGTGTTTAGCTAGACGAAGTTATCCTCTAAAGACAATTATTCTTTTGTGAAAAATACTCTTCATAAGTTGCATTGTATTCCACTGTTTAAAGAATATATATACACTAGATACAAGAAAGACGTGGGTGATAGAAAGACTTATAGGAGAAAAAAGCAAGTACATGTGATGAGAAGGGATATGTTATGCCTACATTTTTAGATATGTAAATTTTGTATATTTTTTTATATCTTTATCTTTTTAATTTATTTATGTATATATATATATGATACATAAAATTATATGCATACATCATTTTCTTGTATCATTTTTCTAATAAAAAAATGGTGATCTTCTGCTACCATTAATTGATTTGACCATTGTCCGTAGTCATTGATTTTCCCCTTGATTGCTCGTTTCCCGCTGCCTCGCTGGCTAAGGAGTTATTCTTCTAACCACTAGGTTACGGGTTCAAACCAGCACCCAGAAAGCAATGATTTTCCCCTTGATTTCCTCGTTAGTGCTGACTTGATAGTCGAATCAAGCCATGGAGGGATCTTTGAGTAATGCTATTAGTATACAGAGAGACAGTACTCTCTGTGTACTAATACACACAAGGAAAAAGCGAAACAATAACCATCCACTTTTTCTCTATTTTTATTAGTACACAAAAAGTATTACGTCTTTGTGTACCAGTAGCATATTTTCCGAGATCTCTTAGATTTTTTTTTTTCCTTACTTTTTCTCCTTCATTTGCTCATTAGTGCTGACTTGATAATTTGACGACGTTAATTCTTTAATACCCTCAACTTAGTTTTAAATCCTAACTGTTCTTTTCATTTTAAGTAATTTTTTATTCTTTTTTAATTTATAATTGAATTTATATTATAAATGAAAGAAAAAAATATTACAAAATAATAAGAACTAGAGAAAAAGTTACAAAATTAGATAAGAGCAGAGTCAAAGAAACCGGAATTTTACATAGCAACTCTGCAATAAATTAACATCCTAGCAATAATAATTATCTACATAAAGAAACAGAAACCACGCCAGCAGAACATTTGCTTTTTGGTTGTTTCTTCTACTTCATCAGTTAATATACACTTCTACTTCATATGTGAAGCCAGGCAAATCTTCAGCAAAACCACCTACAGAGAAATCATAGAAGTAGGAAATATTAACTGGAGCAGCTACATGTCTTCAAACCTTGCACAGAAATCATATTTCCAGCAAGGTGAAGAATTTTGCTGAGAGATAGTGTTGATGACATCCTTCCAATAGCTGCAAATTTGAATAGAAGAGTAGTACAAGTTCAGTTGAGGGAGCCATGCTGCACGTCTATGCATGTCAGAGAGCTAGATCAACCAGAATATATATTAATACAAAGATCAGTACGCATATTGCATGAAACAAATATTGAAAGAAAAAACAACAGATATCATTGACTAACTAATCATAAATATAAATGCAGCTGGATTTCAGCAAATCAATTTCACAAATCTGCAGCCACCAGAAGTAAGCTCTCAATTTCCCTCATCGGCCTCCAGCATTTTGAGTTGAATTTCGTGATTTGTCTTTCTCATTAGACCAAACGAAGCTCACTCTTGTTAAAAGACCATTCATATTAAAAGTTGAAGTATTAGTTAAAAGTTCAAGAATAAGTTAATATTCTAAATATACTCATTTATATGTAAGTCTTTTTTAAGCATAAAATATAAATAATTTTTAATTTTAAGTAATAAAAAAAATTGAACTATTAACCATTTGATCATAAAAGTTTTAATATCATATTAAAAAATTAATTATTTCAAAATTTTAATTTATTAAGTAAAAACAATCCCCACTTAAATTATAAAAGGATATCTCACTTTCATATTTATATGCATTTCTCATAATATACACAGTGCAAGACTTATCTTCTACGGCGGAGGCCCCAAATTCCATTCTTGCAAAAGATAATTGAATCATTTATTTTTCAACTATCGCTTCGTATATCTGTCCAGGATAATTGCATCCTGGATCACTTTGTCCCCCAAGGAAGCCAAAGGTCAAGGATGACCGATGCTTCAGTGCTAGCTTATCGTTACTGTTGCACAAATGCTTAGGAATCACTCTTGATAAGTCAATGGGAATAAGATGCACTAATTTGTTCTCAACATTTATTATTCGTTTTTTTCTTTGGTACAACATATATTATTCTAAACTACGTGCTTCAGTTGAAGATAATATTCATGCCTTTTTTTTCAGTCAGTAAGTTCCTAGCTTCTTATATATAAATCTATATATATATATATATATATATATATATATATATTGCATTCCTGCCGCCTAATAATTATTAAGTGAAGAAAAAACTATAAATATATTCCTTTAATTAACTATAAATTATTTATAAATATATTCTTTCAATTATAAAATTTTAAAATTCCGTACAATATTTCAAAATTTAGATTACTTTACATTAATGCTTGTAAAAATAATACGCACACTAAACCAAGGTAGACGTAACACAAGAGTATTTTAGATCGTAATTGTAACACTTTTCTAATTTTCTTCTATTAAATCTAATATCTTAATATCTAAAGTTTATTGTCGTAAATAAAGGGTTTAATGGAAAACCTAATGACCACATACCATTTGTGCTAAAAAAAATGGAAAAACTTGTGTTAATAACTATGCATGTACCAGCTATACAATCACATATATTTACAACACTCGTATGTTTTCTGATTAAGGTTATTTACTAGAAAAATTAGAACACACAGAAAGTCTATATGCATTGATTGAAATTTCGTTCCTAAGATAGATCCATTTATTCCATAAGTAATTAAACAAATTAAAAGAGACCAAGTAATTAAACACTGAATAGGGGTGGGGTCCCACTATTCTTATGCACAATATTATTTTTACTTAATTTTCATAATATAAAATTTATTCTGTTAAATTTTTTAAATTAAATTATGAGATCTAATAAATTTAAAAATTAAAAGTATAGATATAGACTTCGCCATAGGTGTGCATGTCAGAATATTTACAGACGGGAGATCATTCAGCAGTTAATGGATGCACAGAAATATGAAATATGAATGAATTGGAAGAAAAGGAAACTCGATGAACAAATTGGCAACAAAAATTGATTAAAAACGCTATAGAGAGCCTAACAGCCCTTAGAGTCGTGCGAGTTTGAAGGCTTGAAGCTTTGTACTGGGATGTGGTTTACCTGATCCAGATATCAGGTTTATTCTGAAGTTAGGTTACAATTAGCTGTTTCAATGAATCGCAAAGACGTGAACTGTAAACCCTCATTAATGCCACCAAAAAACTAAAAGTCAGCAAGTTATATGAGGAACATGGTAGTGAAGCACATGTGCTGTGACCCTAACACTTCCTGGCGAATTTCATTAAGAGAAAAACACAGAAGGGTAAAGCCTTGAGTAGGCCTCAAAGGACTCCCACCACTCCATAGGATGATAGATCAATTTGAAGAGTGGACAGGAGAGGTGGAAGCCTTTGAGGGTTACCAAAGGCCTTCTCTATTCAGATGTTTCTGAGCCACAACTAGCTTTGTTAATACAGATTACCAATTTATACACAAATGACAGATTCTAGATGATCCACTTGGCTACAAATGGCTATATGTACATAGATAATAACTAATAATATTCTCATTCTCTTGATGGGATTTGATTCCCCTAATGTCAAATAACAATCCTTTTTTATCATTTTAAAATTTTATGCTTCATGCAAGAACCTGTCTATTTTAGAGTGTAATTCCTCTAAGGTGGAGAACTTGTGCTTGCTTTATTTCTCAATAATGTTACAGAAATGGAAAAATTCTCTGTGTAAGAATTTGCCCTAAAGAATTGTTTATGAGATGCAGCTTGTGCACTACAGACGGGGAAGTCAACGAATCTTTAGTCATAGTATAACCTAAGAACAAAGCAAAATAATGAAAAATATTTTTCAAAACTACTCTTTGAAGTATTAGATATACTAATTATTAATAATGTTACAGAGTATGTGATTCAACAAAGTATGTGGTTCCTAAAAGTTATTAATTTTATAATCATTCAAATAATTATTTTTAATTGTTTTATTTTTCATCCATTCAAAACTTGTATATGTGATTGGGATAATAAAATTTGAAACTATAAATATTTCTTTATATTTTAAAGTTTTATCATTTTTATCTAAATCCTGATAAAATCATGCTCCAGCGTGTTTTAGCAGCTAAAGAGATAGATTTCATTGAATAATTAATCATACATAGCGACAGACAACACGTACTCATTATCAAAACCAGAAGTGAGCTATCAAATTCCTTTATAAGCCCCTCATGTTTTCCCCACGGGATTCCAATATGTCAATATTGGAAGTCTTTGGGAGAACTTGGAAGCTTAAACATGGTTCATATATATCTCATCTGCCAATGTCTTCTTTGTAATCTCACTACGAACTGCCTAATGAAAAACCAACCTCTAGTGGCTTTATACACATTATTATTAACTACTCCCTCTCACAATGATGTGTCCTTACATACATGTATTTAGATTCCATTCTCTATTAATTTGAAAGGTTCTACTATTCTCATTAATAAAATTTTATTAGATTTTGATATTAAAAAACTATTAAATATTTATTTAAAAATTGAAATTATTATTAAATTTACAAAATAAATTGTAAGGTTCAATCAATATAACAAGTCATACTAATTGAATAAATGTTTAATAAGTTTTATTTCGTAGGGAAGAGTTTTCCTAATTGCAATTGCAATTTCTAATTTGTCTTTATCTGAATTACAACGAATATAAAAGTAGTGGGTGACTTTCTCCGTTATATATCCATTTTCTATTTTTTTTATTATCAGACGATAACATAGAATTTTGGAATAGAAAAAAGAAAAAAAAAAGTAAAAAAGGTTCTTAAGGAATATATAGAAAGAATAATGAATCAGAGATTATGAATGCATGTGAGTGAAAAAGACAATAGTTGATTCTCCAAAAAGGGGCAAATACGTATTGCAATTCATGAATGAATTGATGTTACTAAGCATTTTAATTTGTACAAATTATTGAAATAAAGAAACTTTTGCAGTATCACTCTTTGACATTAAACATTAATTATTGCTACTGAAATAGGGATTTTAGCTTGACAAAAAAAAATTAACAATTTATCATTATAGAAGTGTGTAAGTGTGATCTATTTTCTTTAATTAGTTGCTATTAATTAGTTTTTCAATATAAGAGTGTTTAACTCTAGAAGTAAAAGCTTTTCACATCAAAATGAAAAGCCCTTTCGTGAAGTTAAATTAGATATAATTTAGTGATGTTGACTATTTTCAGTTCAAACTTGACGTATATTTTCAGACAAAGCTTGTAGGGTTGACTTGATGAGTGAGCAACAAACTATATATAATGGGAAAGCTTAATTACTAAATCGCGTATATATTCTGACCCATCTTTTGGCATGGCTTTCATTCGTTCTCATTTCATGTATTGTCCTCCAAGGAAGCCAAGGGTAAAGCATGCAGCTGATGCTACAGGCTTGCATGATTGTGACTATATATTATTGTAGCACAAATGCTCATAGATCGCACTTTGTGTGTCATAGGGAATATGTTATACATACCACTTTAATTTGTAAATTATTAAAGAAATTGTTTTTATTTTTTAAATTCTGACCTCATTTCGTTTCCAGTAACAATATGCTGTGGAAAAATGTAAGTTTCGATTTACTTACTTAGTTTTCTTGTATATCTTAGTTGAAAAAGTAATACCACATGCTCTAGATTGGGGTGTCAGCTATGAAGCACCGAAATAGAGTTGTCGCGAGCAAGGAAAAGATTGTATCAGGTGGGAGATGCAATTCACATTAAAAAAAAATGATAAGCAAAACACGATGAAAAAATAATAATAATTTAATTGTTTTAAAGTACAAATAGTTAAAAAAATTAATGTTTTGAATTGTTAAAAGGTATAAACAACTAAACGACAGCTGATTAATTTTTTTAAAAAAAAATTTCAATTTTTTTTATCAATAATCTTTTATGTATATATTATTCTTTGAAATATAACATACTATTAGAGCTGTCTATCTATAAAGAATGTAGATAAATATATAAAATAATCTCTAAAAAATAATATCATATTTAATTTAATTCTTTATAAATTTATTTGAACTAATTGCTCTTCAAAAAATAGAAATAACCTACAATTCAGTCCCTCATTTGTTCCCTTTGACATAGTTTTAAATCTTAAATCATAACCTCAAAACACTATATCTTTAAACTCTAAATCATATCATGTAAAACTAAATTCTAAAATCCTAAAATCTTAAACCACAACTCAAAAATCTTACATGCTAAAATCTTTTAAATTCTAAATGTTAAAATCTTAAATCCTTAATTCATAATCCCTAAATATAAATTGTTAACTTTATAAAATAAAATGTTAAAATTATAAAATCCTAAACTCAAAAATCATAAGCCTAAGTGTTAAGATTTTAGAGATTTTGGGTTTATAGTTTAAAGGTTAACATTTTTAAGATTTTAGTTTTTGGAATTCTAGTTTAAAGTTTTAGATTTTAAATTTATAGTGTAAAATATAGAGTTTTTGAGTTTTCAAATTTTGAGGTATAAGGACTTTGAGTTTAGCATTTTACAGTTATGGTTTAGCTTTTGGTTTGGTAATTAAGGTTTTAGGATTTATATTTTAATTTTAAATAATTACTTAAATAAAGGGATTCTTTTAGAATACTGAAAAGGTTATAATATGAGAATCAAACCTAAGAAGAGAGAGATAACAAGATTAGATTCGAACACTTGAAGTAAGCTCAAATCCTTTTAAGAAAGGGATTAAAATATAGATGATTTATATCTTTAGAGAATCATTTTAAGTATGACCTTATTTTTAAGAAATCATTTTAAATATTTTGTCCAGCTTGTCACTTCCAAATTCTTAACTGACTAAGAAAATAGTTTAAACTACAAATTAACCTGGTCAAAATTTTAAGATAGAAACTGCGTACGTAATCAACTTGATTCTTGTTCATTAGATAAAAGTTATACTTATATCATTACCATTTATGAGCTTATGCTGATAATAAATAAAAATCAAACTCATTTTACTCTTGTGCAATACCACAAAAAAAGAAATTATAGAAGGTTGGAAACAGTAGTGTAGTTTTACTTCATTCCACCACCCAACAAAATCAGCCGGATCTATTAGGGGAGTGCAGGCGAGCCTTGGTTCCTTTCAATTTTGAAAATTCTATACATAGTATGAAAAATTTTACAAATTCTTATTTTTGCTTTGGTAAACTTTAAAAATTTTCACTTATACCATAAAAATTAAAAAAAATATATATATATATATATATCTTAATATGAGTCTTTGAGTTTTGTATAATTTTATATATAACTTATGATAATTTCAGAACCTTTCAAATAATTTCATATATTTTACCTATATTTTTAAAAAATTATAAAAGTGATCCATGAATGTGTTAATTAAAATTACAAAAGTACTTCATTTTGTTAATTAATTAACAAGCGACATATAACTACACGTGTATTAATTAACCTTTTAAATAGATTTTTTGGCTCCGCCCAGGGTCTTGGGGCTTCAAGCATGAGAGTCACTCCCTTGCAAACTATATTATAACACCTTTGATATAAATATATATATATATATATATATAATTATAGTAAAATTTTTCTCATTTGAAAAAAATCTACAAAACTTTTACATACAGATAACATGACAATTTAAATTCTTTTTTCACGTTGCAATACTTATCTTCCGCACAAAAGATGCCTCTTCCGGCTTTCATACATAAAGATAGATTTAGTCAATTTACTTACGTTAGAGTATCTCTACCTATATAATTATAAAGGCAAGTTGCATGAGCAATGGTTTTTACACAGTAATTTTCATCATTACCCTAATACAATAACGAGGGAAATATATAGACAATCTGCATGCACACAGGGATCCCATCACTACAAGAAAAAATAGGATCTTGCGATGGTCATTGCGAGGAGATTTTTCCGTCGCAAAATCGCAATAGATTTAGGCCGTATGAATTATATGATTTTTACCTGTACAATTGTAACACAGCGGCGACGAAAGAGTCCGTCGCAGAGAAAGTCCGTTGCTGTTTCCTCATTAGTTTTCCAGCAAAAAGGCTAAAGTAAAGCTTTGATATAGAATTGCGGCAGACTTTTTTGTCATAAATTTTACCCATCGCAGCTCTGTATGCATGTAGCATGCTATAATTAGAAGAAAAAACAACAGGTACCAATGATTAACTAATCATCAATATAAATGCAGTTGTATTTCAACAAATCAATTTCTTCTCTAAAAAGCAGCCACCCGAAGCAAGCTCTCAGATTCCCTCATCGGCCTCCAGCGTTCTCATATACTATAATTCATAATTAATATATTGAATACTGGAAGCCTTTGAGGGAACCTGGAAACTTCTCCCATTCATTCATAAAGACTGGCAATTTTTCTTCCATTTCCATCTACTTCTTATGGGAAACCCAAGGTTTAGTGACTCTATATATAGTGATATTATCAGCTAGCTAGCCATGTGATCTGACAGTTGGATCTAATTCCTTGTCCAACAACACCACAACAATTAAACTTTAACTATTTTTGACACATTTTTAGATTCGTTTATGTATTTTGAGTTAAATTGCTTGATCTGTCTTTATCATTAGAACGAAGCTCATCCCCACTTGGATTATAAAAGTAGTATATCTCACTTTCAGATTTATATGCATTTATGGGTGTAATTGATATATTGCAAGTTCTTTGAGGACAGAAAAAAAAAGAGAATGTTGCAATTTTAAAAAAATAAATTTAAGAAATAAAAATGACCATAGCTTTTAAGAATATATAGAAAGAAAATAAAAGTGATTTCTATATATGAAGAACATATACTAGTGGTGATTAATGACAGATTATCAAAGTTTGCCTGATAATGCAAATCTTGGAAGCTATTCTTAATTGATACTCCACATTGGAAGTGAGACCAAATGTACTATGAAGATGGCTTCAACCTCCGATCGATGTTCCTAATTCATCAAGTTGCGCTTTTTTGTCAAAGTCTCTGCCAGAGAAGTTATCATGCTCACAAGTAGCTGCTAATTACATTTGCATGCATGCAGCATTTTCTCAAGGACAGTTGTTGGCCATGGCCCATAGTCTTTGAAAATTTTCTAAATTATATAACACAATTTTATATACCCTAGCTAAACCAAAAATATGTCATCAACTTAATGTGCCATCTAAGAGCAAATCTTTTGCCTAATTCAATTTTTAAGTCCATTATCCACACAATACTAAACCATCCCCCTAGCTGCCTATAAAGAAAAATTATATGTGCATACAGTTTTGTGTACTATATATTTTATGCAAAAATAGATTAAAAAGAGAAAGAAAATGAATATGTGAGAGAGTATATAGAATTTGTACCTCTAAAAATATACACATAACAAAAGCTGCCTATAAATGCATTATTAACTCTTACCCATTACCCATCTTTTTGCTGAGTTGAAATATAGTTGAAACAGTACTTTGTTTTCATATGTTAAAATTGACAAAAATTTTACTTAAAAAATTTAAATTATTAAATTTATCATATTTCACATATTAGAGTATGAGACTTAATAATTTAATAACTCACAATCATTAATAACCCCCTTAATTTACATGGGCAAAACTTTCCCCTAGATTGAAATGTGTTGATGGCGCTTCATAGTATGTATCCAACAAGCAAGCAATACCATGCAGTCATTTAGTCAGAGACTCGAAGAAACTTTAGTTAATATGTAGATGTATATTATTTTCACTTAATACATGATTGATGCAACCACCAACCTTGTGATATTTTTGCCAACTAAATTGATTTAGTTTATTTTGAAAGAACAAATCATATCCACCCTCAATCGATTTGGATTGGGATATAGAAAGCTTGGCAATTTTTTTTTTTTTGGGTATAATTGCAGCAGAGAAGAAATTTATTTAAGTTCTCCTTTAATACTACTTAAATTCTTTCACACACACACACACACACACACATATATATATATGGATCTCGTTTCCAATGTTTTCGATTCATGTATTATTGTAACCTGGATCACTTTGTTCTCCAAGGAAGCCAAAGGTCAAGGTCCAAGGATGTAGCCGATGCTTCAGTGCTAGTTTATATCATTACTGTAGCACAAGTGCTTCGGAATCACACTTGATAAGTCAATAAGAATATGATGTACGAATTTGTTCCCAACATTTATGATTCCAAATCACGTGCTTTAGCTGAAGACAATATTCAAACCTTTTTTTTTCTGTCAATAAGTTCCTTGGTTCTTATTGTATACCTGCCACTTAATAATTAAGTAAATAGCATAAATGCAATAATGAAATGAGTATTCTTTCTTTTATGAGAATTTAAGTAACTAATTTTTTTTTATAGAAGTAACTAAATATAAAATTAACCATTTCACATTCATAATTTGCATAATTATTCTTTTCTAACTAATCATCTATCGATAACCCCTCTCTCTCTCTCTCTCTCTCTCTCTCTCTCTCTCTCTCTATATATATATATATATATGCATATATATATATATATACACTTTTATTTGGGAGTTTATTAAATCAATTAAGGGAAAGAAGGCCATTAATAAATGCATATATATATATATATACACTTTTATTTGGGAGTTTATTAAATCAATTAAGGGAAAGAAGGCCATTAATAAATGCATATATATATATATATATACACTTTTATTTGGGAGTTTATTAAATCAATTAAGGGAAAGAAGGCCATTAATAAATATTAGTATGAAAGTAATTAGTATATATTTAACAATACAAGCAGTTTCCTGGTATTTTTAATGGCATAATAGCACTCAATGTTACCTCTCAATGTTTTTTTTAGATTTTTGCATTTAAACCCAATACGTTAGGTATATGTTAACTAACTTGTCACACTTCTATAAAAAAAAAAGTATTAAATCATGCACAAACTTTAAATATATTGTTGTTGGTATCATTATTATCAATTTTGATGATGATGTTGTTGATTAATGTACGTAGTTATACAGCTGCAATACTTGTATTGCAATTTTAACAAAAATCAAAATAGGACAAAATCACTCACGAACTTCATTTTCCTTCACTCTTTCCAACAACTTGAGGTTGCCCGCAATTGTGCCCTTGGAAAGCTTGTTTTGTTGATCATTTGTGATAAATGGGAACCAGAAAATGCAAAGGAGGAAGCATCTTGTGCTTTCTTTTAACTTTTACTGTTGACATTTTTATGTTTAGTTTTATTGATTTTATAAATTATATCTTATTAATTTTTATTTAAAAAATATAATCATTAAAATTATTAAATTTATTAGACTAAACTATTATTCATAAGTTTAACGGCTCACAAAGTCGTTTGTAAAGATTTAGTTAATCCTAATTGATGTATGAAATTTTTTTCTTTTATATTGGCCGAATAATTTAATATTCTTTTATTCTTTAGGCTATTAATTGTTACTTTTCTGTAATTAAATATTGTTATGGTCGATCATCCCTGCATAGTCTTTTTATCATTTAAAAAAAAAAATACAAGAAAGTGAAAAGGAGAGGGATGAGTACGAGAGAGTGAAGGCTATATGCAAGTAAAATAAAGTAGAAACTAGAAGCACCTGTAAATTTAAACTTTCAAGTGAATATAAAAGCTCTCACGTCAGAAATCAAAGGATTGCTCTAAATACAAACTAAATGACTTTTAATACTCAAAACCAATGTGATTAAAGAATACAAATACACTAGACACATGAAAGACGTGGGTGATAGAGAGATTTAACGAGAAAAAAGCAAGCACATGTGAGGAGAAGGGTTATGTCATATATATATATATATATATATATATATATATATATTTTAAAAGTATAAATTTTGTATTTTTTTATATTTTTATATTTTTAATTTATTTTTATATATAATTATATAATATATAAAATTATGTGTATATATTACTTTCTTAATAAAAAATTGGTGGTCCTCTGCTACCATTAATTGATTTGACCATTGTCCGTAGTCATTGATTTTCTCCTTAATTTTCTCATTAAAGCTGACTTGATAGTCGAATGAAGTCATGGAGGGAACTTCTCTGTGATAAGGAAAATGATATTTTTATGTAAAAAAATAATGTATTAAAATTTTATTTATTATGTAATATAAAAAGATAAAAATAAAATAATAAAATATAATATTTTATTATTTTAAATTTCTATCATATATTAAATATAAAAAAATTATAGATGTAAAAACATAATCTTAATCATCCACTTTTTTTCTATGTCTATTAGTACACAGAGTACAGCCTCTCTATATACCTCTAGCATATTTTCCGAGATCTCTTGATTTTTTTTCCTCATTTTTTCTCCTACATTTCTTCATTAGTGCTAAATTGATAATTTGATGACGTTAATTCTTTAATACCCTCAACTTAGTTTTAAATCCGAATTGTTCTTTTCATTGCAAGTGATTTTCTATCCTTTTTTAGTTTACAATTAGATTTACATTATAAATGAAAGAAAAATATGTTCCAAAATAATAAGAGTTAGAGAAAAAGTTATAAAATTAGATAAGAGCAGAGTTAAAGAAACCGGAATTTTGCATATAGCATCTCTGCTATAAATTAACATCCTAGCAATAATAATTATCTAAATAAAGAAACAGAAACCGCGCCAGTAGAACATTTGCTTTTTGGTTGTTTCTTCTACTTCATCAGTTAATATACGCTTCTGCTTCATATGCATTTGCATGGTGAACGCAGGCAAATCTTCAGCAAAACCACCTATAGAGAAATCATACAAGTAGGAAATATTAACTGGAGCTACATGACTTCAAACCTTGCACAGAAATCATATTTCCAGCAAGGTGAAGAATTTTGCTGAGAGATAGTGTTGATAATATCCTTCCAATAACTGCAAATTTGAATAGAAGAGTTGTACAAATTCAGTTGAGGGAGCCATGCTGCACGTCTATGCATGTCAGAGAGCTAGATCAACCAGGATATATATTAATACATAAATCAGTATGCATATTGCATGCAACAAATATGGAAAGAAAAAACAACAGATATCATTTACTAACTAATCATAAATATAAATGCAGTTGGATTTCAGCAAATCAATTTCACTAAACTATTAGCGGAGTGCAGGCGAGAGCCTTGATTCCTTTCAATTTTGAAAATTCGATATATACTATGAAAAATTTTACAAATTCTTGTTTTTGCTTTGGTAAACTTTAAAAAGTTTCACTTAGACCATAAAAATTATAAAAAAATATATATCTTAATATGAGTCTTTGAGTTTTGTATAATTTTATATATAACTTATGATAATTTTAGAACCTTTCAAATAATTTTATATATATCACCTATATTTTTTAAAAATTATAAAAGTGATCCATGAATGGGTTAATTAAAATTACGAAAATGCTTCATTTTGTTAATTAGTCAACAAGCGACATATAACTACACGTGTATTAATTAACCTTTTAAATAGATTTTTTGGCTCCGCCGTGAGTCTTGGGGCTTCAAGCATGAGTGTCACTCCCTTGCAGACTATTAGAGTAAAATTTCTCTCATTTAAAAGAAATCTACAAAACTTTTACATACAGATAACATGACAATTTAAATTCTTTTTTCACGTTGCAATACTTCTCTTCAACACAAAAGATGCCTCTGCCGGCTTTCTTACATAAAGATTTACTCAATTTACTTACGTTAGAGTATCTCTACCCATATAATTATAAAGACAAGTTGCATGAGCAATGGTTTTTACACAGTAATTTTCAGAATTACAAGCAGTGATACATCATTACCCTAATACAATAATGACGGAAATATATAGACAATCTGCATGCACATAGGGATCCCATCACTACAAGAAAAATAGGATGTTGCGATGGTCATTGCGAGGAGATTTTTCCGTCAAAAAATGGCAACAGATTTAGGCTATGAATTATATGATTTTTACCTGTACAATTTAACACAGCGGTGACGAAAGAGTCTGTCGCAGAGAAAGTCCGTTGCTGTTTCATCATGAGTTTTCCCGCAAAAAGGCAAAAATAAAGCTTGGATACAGAATTGCGACAGACTTTTTTGTCATAAATTTTACCCGTCGCAGCTCTGTATGCCTGTTGCATAAAAGAAAAAAGCAACAAGTACCAATGATTAACTAATCATCAATATAGATGCAGTTGTATTTCAACAAATCAATTTCTTCTCTAATAAGCAGCCACCAGAAGCAAGCTCTCAAATTCCCTCATCGGCCTCCAGCATTCTCATATACTACAATTCATAATTAATATATTGAATACTGGAAGCCTTTGAGGGAACTTGGAAACTTCTCCCATTCATACATATGACTGGCAATTTTTCTTCCATTTCCATCTGCCTCTTATGGAAAACCCAAGGTTTGGTGACTCTATATATAGGGATATTATCAGCTAGCTAGCCATGTGATCTGACAGTTGGATCTAATTCCTTGTCCAACAACACCACAATAATAAAACTTATTTTTGACACATTTTTAGATTCGTTTATCGATTTTGAGTTAAATTGCTTGATCTGTCTTTATCATTAGAACGAAGCTCATCCCCACTTGGATTATAAAAGTAGTATATCTCACTTTCAGATTTATATGCACTTATGGGTGTAATTGATTGATATATTGCAAGTTCTTTGAGGACAGAAAAAAAAAAAAAAAAGAATGTTGCAATTTTAAAAAATAAATTTAAGAAATTAAAAACGACCATAGCTTTTAAGAATATATAGAAAGAAAGCAAAAGTGACTTCTATATATGAAGAATATATACTAGTGGTGATGAATGACAGATTATCAAAGCTTGCCTGATAATGCAAATCTTGAAAGCTATTCTTAATTGATACTCTACAATGGATGTGAGACCAAATGTACTATGAAGATGGCTTCAAACTCCGATTGATGTTCCTAATTCATCAAGTTGCGCTTTTTTGTCAAAGTTTCTGCCAGAGATGTTATCATGCTCACAAGTAGCTGCTAATTACATTTGCATGCATGCAGCATTTTCTCAAGGACAGTTGGTGGCGGGCCCATAGTCTTTGAAAATTTTCCAAATTATATAGCACAATTATATATACCCGAGCTACCCCAAAAATATTCCATCAAATTAATGTGCCATCTAAGAGCAAATCTTTTGCTAATTCAATTTTTAAGCCCATTATCCACACACTACTAAACTATTCCCCTAGCTGCCTATAAAGAAAAATGATATGTACCTGCAGTTCTACGTACTATATATGCATATGCAGAAATAGATTAAAAAGAGAAAGAGAATGAATATGTGAAAGTGTGCAAAATTTGTATTTCTAAAATGGTATACATAATAAAACCCACCTATAAATGCATTATTAACTCTAGCCTATTGCCCATCTTTGTGTTAAGTTGAAAATATAGGTGAAACAGTATTTTCGCTTTCATAAATTAAAATTGATAAAAATTTTATTTAAAAAATTTAAATTATTAATTTTATCATATTTCACATATTTAAGTATGAGACTTAATAATTTAATAACTCACATTATCTTTCATAAATCATTAATAATCCACTTAATTTACATGAGCAAAACTTTCCCCTAGATTGAAATGTGTTGATGGTGCTTCATAGTATGTATCCTACAGGCAAACAATACCATGTAGTCACTTTAGTCAGAGACTCGAAGAAACTTTAGTTCATATGTAGATGTATGTTATTATCACTTAATACATGATTGATGCAACCACCAACCTTATGATACTTTTGCCAACTAAATTGATTTAGTTTATTTTGAAAGAACAAATCCTATCCACCCTCAATCGGTTTGGATTGGGATATAGAAAGCTTAGCGATTTTTTTTTTTCTTTTGGGGTATAAATGCAGCAGAGAAGAAATTTATTTAAGTTCTCCTTTAATACTACTCAAATTCTTTCATATATACATATATATATATATATATATATATATGGATCTCGTTTCCAACGTTTTCGATTCATGTATTTTTGCTCGATTCATGTATTTTTTCAGCCTGGATCACTTTGTTCTCCAAGGAAGACAAAGGTCAAGGTCCAAGGATGTAGCCGATGCTTCAGTGCTAGCTTATATCATTAGTGTAGCACAAGTGCTTCGGATTCACACTTGATAAGTCAATGGGAATATGATGTACTAATTTGTTCCCAACGTTTGTGGTTCTAAATCACGTGCTTTAGTTGAAGACAATATTCAAAAACCTTTTTTTTCTGTCAATAAGTTCCTTGGTTCTTATTGTATACCGTCCACTTAATAATTAAGTAAATAGCATAAATGCGATAATGAAATGAGTATTCTTTCTTTTATGAGAATTTAAGTAACTAAATTTTTTTTTTTATAGAAGTAACTAAATATATAATTAACTATTTCACATTCGCTATTTGCATAATTATTCTTTTCTGGTTAGTCATCTATAGATAGTCTCTCTCTCTCTCTCTCTCTATATATATACACATTTTTATTGGGAGTTTATTAATATCAATTAAATTAAGGGAAAGAAGGCCATTATAAATATTAGTATGAAACTAATTAATATATATTTAACAATACAAGTAGTTTCTTGGTATTTTTAATGGCATAATAACACTCAAACTCAATGTTACCTCTGAATTTTTTTTTTAAATTTTGCATTTAAACCCAAAACGTTATGTATATGTTAACTGATTTATTACTTTTTTGTAAAAAAAAAATATTAAATCATGCACAAACTTCAAATATATTGTTGTTGGTATCATTATTATCAATTTTGATGATAATGTTGTTGACTAATGAATGTAGGTATGCAGCTGCAATACTTGTGTTACTATTTTAACAAAAATCAAAATAGGGTAAAATCACTCACCAACTTCATTTTCCTTCACTCTTTCCAACAACTTGAGGCTGCCTCAAGTGTGCCCTTCGAAAGATTGTTTTGTTGATCATTTGTGATAAATGGGAACCTGAAAATGCAAAGGAGGAAGCATCTTGTGCTTTCTTTTAACTTTTACTGTTGACATTTTTATATTCAGTTATATTGATTTTATAAATTATATATTATTAATTTTTATTTAAAAAAATTTAAATTATTAAATTTATTATATTTACTAAACTAAATTATATATGTATAAGTTTAATGACCACAAAGTCCTTTGCAAAGGTTTAGTTAATCCTAGTCATGGGAGAAACTTTTTTCTTTTATGTTGGCCGAATAGTTTAATATTCTTTTATTCTTTAGGCTATTAATTGTTACTTTTCTCTAATTGAATATTGTTATGGTCGATCATACTTGCTTAATCTCTCCATCATTAAAAAAAAAATCCAAGAAAGTGAAAAGGGAGAGGGATGAGTATGAGAGAATGAAGGCTATATGCAAGTAAAATAAAGTAGAAACTAGAAGAACCTGTAAATTTAAACTTTCAAGTGAATATAAAAGCTCTCAAGTCAGAACTCAAAGGATTGCTCTAGATACAAACTAAATGAGTTTTAATACTCAAAACCAATGTGTTTAGCTAGACGAAGTTATCCTCTAAAGACAAATATTCTTTTGTGAAAAATACTCTTCATAAGTTGCATTGTATTCCACTGTTTAAAGAATATATATCCACCAGATACAAGAAAGACGTGGGTGATAGAGAGATTTAAGGAGTAAAAAGCAAGCACATGTGATGAGAAGGGTTATGTTATGCATATAATTTTAGATATATAAATTTTGTATTTTTTTTTATATTTTTTAATACCTTCATCCTTTTAATTTTTATATATATATATATATGATACATAAAATTATATATACATTCCATTTTTTTATATCATTTTCCTAATAAAAAATTGGTGATCCTCTGCTACCATTAATTGATTTGACCATAGTCCGTAGTCATTGATTTTCTCCTTGATTTCCTCGTTAGTGCTGACTTGATAGTCGAATGAAGTCATGGAGGGATCTTTGAGTAATGCTATAAGTAGGAGAAAGGTGGAATTATCTTTGTAGCTTACGTGTTAGTCATGTTTTTAATATAATGGGAGGTAAATTTATGAAATTTGTTTTTTAAAAAATTTAAAACAAAAATTAAATTGAATATAAAAATAAATATTATAAATATAAAAATATAACAATAAAAGTATTCTTATTAATATATAAAGAGACAATATTTTTTGTATACTAATAAATAATATTATTAATAATTTTTAGGAACCACATACTTTGTTGAATCACATAATCTGTAACATTATTAATAATTAGTATATCTAATACTTCAAAAAGTAGTTTTGAAAAATATCTTTCATTATTTTGCTTTGTTCTTAGGTTATACTATGACTAAAGATTCGTTGACTTCCCCGTCTGCAGTGCACAAGCTGCATCTCATAAACAATTCTTTAGGACAAATTTCTTACACATGGAATTTTTCCATTTCTGTACCATTATTGAGAAATAAAGCAAGCATAAGTTCTCCACCTTAGAGGAATTACACTCTAAAATAGACAGGTTCTTGCATGAAGCATAAAATTTTAAAATGATAAAACAGGATTCTTATTTAACATTAGGGGAATCAAATCCCATAAAGAGAATGAGAATATTGTTAGTTATTATCTATGTACATATAGCCATTTGTAGCCAAGTGGATCATCTAGAATCTGTCATTTGTGTATTAATTGGTAATCTGTATTAACATAGTTAGCTGTGGCTCAGAAACATCTGAATAGAGAAGGCCTTTGGTAACCCTCAAAGGCTTCCACCTCTCCTGTTCACTCTTCAAATTGATCTATCATCCTATGGAGTGGTGGGAGTCCTTTGAGGCCTGCTCAAGGCTTTACTCTTGTGTGTTTTTCTCTTAATGAAATTCGCCAGGAAATATTAGGGTCAGAGCACATGTGCTTCCCTACCATATTCCTCATATAACTTGCTGACTTTTAGTTTTTGGTGGCATTAATTAGGGTTTACAGTTCACGTCTTTTTGATTCATTGAAACAGCTGATTGTAACCTAACTTCAGAATAAACCTGATATCTGCATCAGGTAAACCACATCCCAGTACAAAGCTTCAAACCTTCAAACTCGCGCGACTCTAAGGGCTGTTGGGCTCTCTACAGCTTTTTTTAAGAATTTTTGTTTCCAATTTTGTTCATCGAGTTTCCTTCTCTTCCAATTCATTCATATTTCATATTTCTGTACGTAAAATTTGTTCATCCATTACCTGCTGAATGATCTTTCCGTCTGTAAATATTCATACATATGCTTTCATGGGAAAGTCTACGTCTATATTTTTAATTTTTAAATTTATTAGATTTTATAATTTATTTTATAAAATTTAATAAATTTATTAATATAAATTTTATGTTATAAAAATTAAGTAAAAATAATTTATGCATGGGAATAGTGGGACTTCACCCCTATTCAGTGTTTAATTACTTGGTCTCTTTTAATTTGTTTAATTATTTATGGAATAATTGGATCTCTCTTAGGAGCGAAATTCCAATCAATGCATATAGACTTTCTGTGTGTTCTAATTTTTCTAGAAAATAACGTTAACCAGAAAACATACAAGTGTTATAAATATATGTGATTGTATAGCTTGTACATGCATAGATATTAACACAAGTTTTTCCATTTTTTTTCAAATTTTTTAGCACAAATGATATGTGGCCATTAGGTTTTCCATTAAACCCTTTATTTACTGACAATAAACTTTAGATATTAAGATATTAGATTTAATGGAAGAAAATTAGAAAAAAGTGTTACAATTACCATCTAAATAGTTTTGTGTTACGTCTACCTTGCTTAACTGTGCGGATTATTTTTACAAGCATTAATGTAAAGTAATCTAAATTTTGAAATTGTTATGGAATTTTTAAATTTTATAGTTGAAAGAATATATTTATAAATAATTTATACTTAATTAAAGGAATATATTTATAGTTTTTTCTTCACTTAATAATTATTAGGTGGCAGGAATGTAATATATGTATATATATATATATATATATATATATAAGAAGCTAGGAACTTATTGACTGAAAAAAAGGCATGAATATTTTCTTCAACTGAAGCGCGTGGTTTAGAATAATAAATGTTGTACCAAAAAAAAAAGAATAATAAATGTTGAGAACAAATTAGTACATCTTATTCCCATTGACTTATCAAGAGTGATTCCTAAGCACTAGTGCAGGATAAGCTAGCACTGAAGCATCAGTCATCCTTGAACTTTGGCTTCCTTGGGGGACAAAATGATCCAGGATGCAATTATCTTGGACAGATATACGAGGCGATAGTTGAAAAATAAATGATTCAATTATCTCTTGCAAGAATGGAATTTGGACCTCCTGCTGTAGAAGATGAGTCTTGCACTGTGTATGTTATGAGAAATGCATATAAATATGAAAGTGAGATATACTCCTTTTATAATTTAAGTGGGGATTGTTTTTAGTTAATAGTTTGAATTTTTCAGATAATTAATTATTTAATATAATATTAAAAGTCTTTACGATTAAATAATTAATAATTTAATTTTATTGTTATTTAAAATTAAAAATTTTTTATATTTTATGTTTAAAAAAGGTTTTTATGTAAATGAGTATATTCGAGATATTAACTTATTTTTGAACTTTTACCTAATACTTAAACTTTTAATATGATTGGTTCTTTAACAAGAATGAGCTCCGTTTGGTCTGATGAGAAAGACAAATCACGAAATTCAACTCAAAATGGTGGACAACCGAATCTATTAATGTGGCAAAAAATAGTTAAAGTTTTATCAATGTGGTATGGGACAACGAACCAGATCCAACTCTCAAAGAACAGGGCTAGCTAGCTTATTATCACCATATATAGTCATTAAACTTTGGGTTTCCTAGCCATAAGTAGCTGATAGAAACGGAAGAAAAATTGCCAGCCACGTATGCGAATGGGAGAAGTTTCCAACTTCCCTCAAAGGCTTCCAGTATTCCACAGATGCTACATATTAATTATGAATTATAGCATGAGAATGCTGGAAGTCTTTCAGGGAATTTGAGAGCTTACTTCTGGTGGCTGCTGATAAGTGAAATTGATTAGCTGAAGTTATTCTGCATTTATATTTGTTATTAGTTAGTCAATGGTATCTGTTGTTTTTTCTTTTGATTGTGTCACGCAATCAACTGCCCTTGAGAAAATGCAGCAAATGACACAAGACAGTTATTTGTGAGCATGATAACTTCTCGGGCAGATAGTTGACTAAAAAGAGTATCTTCATGAATTAGGAGCATCAATCAAAGCTTGAAGCCATCTCGATACGTTTGGTCTCACATCCAAATCCAATATAGAGTATCAACTAAGAATAGCTTTCAATATTTGCATTATTAGGCATGCTTTGATAATCTGTCATTCATAACCACCAATATATATTCTTCGTGTATAGCAATCACTTTTATTTTTCTTTCTAGATAGATATTCATAAATCACGTGATCGCTTTAATTTCTTAAAATTATATTTTTAGAAAAAAAACTTGCGACATTCATTTGTTTTTTTGTCCTCAAAGAATTTGCAATATGTTAATTATATCCATAAATGCATATAAATCTGAAAGTCAGATATACTACTTTTATAATCTAAGGGGGGATGAACTTCGTTTTGTCTAATGATAAAGACAAATCACGCAATTGAACTCAAAATGGATAACCGAATCTACAAATGTGGCAATAAAGTTTTATCATTTTGGTGCTGGACAACGAATTAGATCCAACTGTCAGAGCACAGGGCTAGCTAGCTGATAATATCACTATATATAGAGTCACTCAACCCTACATTGTCCATAAGAAGCAGATGGAAATGGAAGAAAAATTGCCAGTCATTGGTACATGAATGGGACAAGTTATTCCAACTTCCCTCAAAGGCTTCCAGTATTCCATACACTGATGCCATATATGAGAATGCTGGAGGCCCATGAGGGAAATTGAGAGCTTACTTCTGGTGGCTGCAGATTAGTGAAATTGATTAGCTGAAAGTCAACTGCATTTATATTTATGATTAGTTAGGCAATGATATCTGTTGTTTTTTCTTTCGATATTTGTTGAATGCAATATGCATACTGATCTATGTATTAGTATATATCCTGGTTGATCTAGCTCTCTGACATGCATAGACGTGCAGCATGGCTCCCTCAACTGAACTTGTACTACTATTCAAATTTGCAGTTATTGGAAGGATGTCATCAACACTATCTCTCAGCAAAATTCTTCACCTTGCTGGAAATATGATTTCTGTGCAAGGTTTGAAGTCATGTAGCTCCAGTTAATATTTCCTACTTACATGATTTCTCTATAGGTGGTTTTGCTGAAGATTTGCCTGCCTTCACCATGCAGATGCATACGAAGTAGAAGTGTATATTAACTGATGAAGTAGAAGAAACAACCGAAAAGCAAATGTTCTGCTGGCACGGTTTCTGTTTCTTTATGTAGATAATTATTATTGCTAGGATGTTAATTTATTGCAGAGATGCTATGCAAAATTCCGGTTTCCTTGACTCTGCTCTTATCTAATTTTGTAACTTTTGCTCTAGTTCTTATTATTTTGTAACATTTTTTTTCTTTCATTTATAATGTAAATCCAATTGTAAACTAAAAAAGGATAGAAAATCACTTGAAATGAAAAGAACAGTTAGGATTTAAAACTAAGTTGAGGGTATTAAAGAATTAACGTCATCAAATTATCAAGTCAGCACTAATGAGCAAATGAAGGAGAAGAAGCGAGGAAAAAAAAATCAAGAGATCTCGGAAAATATGGTAGTGATACACAGAGAGGTAATACTTTTTGTGTACTAATAGACATGGAGAAAAAGGGGTAATCCTAGTCTTACGTTTTCCAATCCACGTTTTCTATGTTTTTCATTTTTTTTTTAAATCTGCAGAGTGAACAGTACTTATGTACTGTTTATTCTGTTGATTTTGATAAAAAAAAAAAAACGTAAAAAAAGTGTAAGATGAAATACGTAGAAATAGTAGTACTCGTACTAATACACACAAGAAAAAAGTAAAACAGTAACCATCCACTTTTTCTCCATATCTATTAGTACACAAAAAGTATTACCTCGCTGTGTACCACTACCATATTTTCCGATATCTCTTGATTTTTTTTTCCTTGCTTTTTCTCCTTCATTTGCTCATTAGTGCTGACTTGATAATTTGATGACGTTAATTCTTTAATATCCTCAACTTAGTTTTAAATCCTAACTGTTCTTTTCATTTCAAGTGATTTTCTATCCTTTTTTAGTTTACAATTGGATTTACATTATAAATGAAAGAAAAAAAATGTTACAAAATAATAAGAACTAGAGCAAAAGTTACAAAATTAGATAAGAGCAGAGTCAAGGAAACCGGAATTTTGCATAGCATCTCTGCAATAAATTAACATCCTAGCAATAATAATTATCTACATAAAGAAACAGAAACCGTGCCAGCAGAACATTTGCTTTTCGGTTGTTTCTTCTACTTCATCAGTTAATATACACTTCTACTTCGTATGCATCTGCATGGTGAAGGCAGGCAAATCTTCAGCAAAACCACCTATAGAGAAATCATGTAAGTAGGAAATATTAACTGGAGCTACATGACTTCAAACCTTGCACAGAAATCATATTTCCAGCAAGGTGAAGAATTTTGCTTAGAGACAGTGTTGATGACATCCTTCCAATAACTGCAAATTTGAATAGAAGAGTAGTACAAGTTCAGTTGAGGGAGCCATGCTGCACGCTATGCATGTCGGAGAGCTAGATCAACCAGGATATATATTAATACATAGATCAGTATGCATATTGTATTCAACAAATATTGAAAGAAAAAACAACAGATATCATTGACTAACTAATCATAAATATAAATGCAGTTGGATTTCAGCAAATCAATTTCGCTAATCTGCAGCCACCAGAAGCAAGCTCTCAATTTCCCTCATCGGCCTCCAGCATTCTCATGTATGGCATCAGTGTATGGAATACTGGAAGCCTTTGAGGGAAGTTGGCATAACTTCTCCCATTCATATACCAATGACTGGCAATTTTTCTTCCATTTCTATCTGCTTCTTATGGAAAACGTAGGGTTTAGCCACTCTATATATAGTGATATTATCGGCTAGCTAGCCCTGTGCTCTGACGGTCGGATCTAATTCGTTGTCTAGCACCACAATGATAAAACTTTATTGCCACATTTGTAGATTCGTGGTTATCCATTTTGAGTTGAATAGCGTGATTTGTCTTTGTCATTAGAAAAAACGAAGTTCATCCCCACTTAGATTATAAAAGTAGTATATCTGACTTTCAGATTTATATGCATTTATGGATGTAATTAGCATATTGCAAGTTCTTTGAGGACAAAAAAACAAATGAATGTTGCAAGTTTTTTTATAAAAAAATAATTTTAAGAAATTAAAGCGACCTATAATTTAAGAATATCTATCTAGAAAAAAAAGTTAAAGTGATTGCTATACACGAAGAATATATACTGGTGGTCATGAATGACAGATTATCAAAGCATGCCTGATAATGCAAATATTGAAAGCTATTCTTAATTGATACTCTATATTGGATTTGGATGTGAGACCAAACGTATCGAGATGGCTTCAAGCTTTGATTGATGCTCCTAATTCATGAAGATACTCTTTTTAGTCAACTATCTGCCCGAGAAGTTATCATGCTTACAAATAGCTGTCTCGTTTCATTTGCAGCATTTTCTCAAGGGCAGTTGATGGCCGTGGCCCCTAAAAATTAAGTCTTTAAAATTATTCCTAATTATATAGAAAATTTTACTTGCCCTACTGCAAAAGCATTTCATTAAATTAATGTCCCATCTAACAGTAAATCTTTTGCCTAAATCAATTTTTAAGTCCATTATGATATTATATTGCTTATATTTAAGCTGTAAAATATGTGTGTTACGATAGCAACAAGTGTAAAAGCTCAAAAGTATGACAGAAGATTTTGCCATCAACTTATGTTTGTTCTAAGGATCATTTTTAAGTGCATACTTTTTTACATTAGTTTTGAACGTATTTACTAGCCATATCAAATAGGTAATTCTGAAGTGCATACTTTTTGTATATGTATACAGTCTTAGTAAAGGAATCATGAGATGAAGGTAATTCTAAACTTAAGATATAGAGAGAATCTTAGTCTGAAATTAAAGAACTTTTTTTTTAAGTAGGAATAAGATAAAGTGTATGGAGTACAAGTTTAACAAAAGATGAATTAATAATGATTTAGATATATAAATTGGAAAGCACATCATACCCTACAAGTGTCAAGATTTTGATATCTTAAATCGATCTTCAAAATAATGGAGAGATTGATAAAGATGTCATACACAAAATATAAGCTGAATAGTTAAAATAAAGAAATGTCTCAAAAGTAATTTGTTATCACAAAATATTTTGTAAGCTTAAAATTTTTTTTATTAAAGTACTATAAAACCAATTATATTATATGGTAGTGAGTACTAAATTTTGAAGGGCTAATAAGAGTAAAAGAAATTGAAAGTAGGAATATATTCAAAATTATTGTAATACGAAAAAAGTTGGTATTATATTTATCGAAAAGAAAATGGCAAAAACTTAGTTAAATAGTTTGTGCATGTGCCAAAAAAACTTCTAAAAGCTTCAGTAAAAAAAAAAAAAAAAGTCTAACAAATGATATTTATATGATGTTTTTGCCAACCAAGTTGATTTAAAAAGTAAAATCCCGTCCATCTTCAATCCATTTGGATTTGGATATTATGGATTTTACTTTTTACATATTTTTTACAAATAATTTTCACACCTTAACATAAGATATATAACTAAAATACACATACATACCACATAACATGACACACACATCTGTGGAGTCATTTGATGTTTGAGCCGTATAATTTATTATGTGAAATTTAATAATCATAAATATAAACCACCTATAGAGAAATCCTACAAGTAGGAAATATTAACTGGAGCTACATGACTTCAAACCTTGCACAGAAATCATATTTCCAGCAAGGTGAAGAATTTTGCTGAGAGACAGTGTTGATGACATCCTTCCAATAACTGCAAATTTGAATAGAAGAGTAGTACAAATTCAGTTGAGGGAGCCATGCTGCACGTCTATGCATGTCAGAGAGCTAGATCAACCAGGATATATATTAATACAGAGATCAGTATGCATATTGCATGCAACAAATATTGAAAGAAAAAACAACAGATATCATTTTCTAACTAATCATAAATATAAATGCAGTTGGATTTCAGCAAATCAATTTCACTAATCTATTAGGGGAGTGCAGGCGAGCCTTGGTCCTTTCAATTTTGAAAATTCTATATATACTATGAAAAATTTTACAAATTCTTGTTTTTGCTTTGGTAAACTTCAAAAATTTTCACTTAGACCATAAAAATTATAAATATATATATATATATATATCTTAATATGAGTCTTTGAGTTTTGTATAATTTTATAAATAACTTATGATAATTTTAGAACCTTTCAAATAATTTTAGATATATAACCTATATTTTTTAAAAATTATAAAAGTGATCCATGAATGGGTTAATTAAAATTACAAAAATACTTCATTTTGTTAATTAGTCAACGAGCGACATATAACTACACGTGTATTAATTAACCTTTTTAAATAGACTTTTTGGCTCCGCCGTGAGTCTTTGGGCTTCAAGCATGAGTGTCTCTGCCGGCTTATTTATAACACCTTTGATATATATATATATATATATATATATATATATATATATATTAGAGTAAAATTTTTCTCATTTAAAAGAAATCTACAAAACTTTTACATACAGATAACATGACAATTTAAATTCTTTTTTCACGTTGCAATACTTCTCTTCAACACAAAAGATGCCTCTGCCGGCTTTCTTACATAAAGATTTAGTCAATTTACTTACGTTAGAGTATCTCTACCTATATAATTATAAAGACAAGTTGCATGAGCAATGGTTTTCACACAGTAATTTTCAGAATTACAAGCAGTGATACATCATTACCCTAACACAATAATGAGGGAAATATGTAGACAATCTGCATGCACATAGGGATCCCATCACTACAAGAAAAATAGGATGTTGCGATGGTCATTGCGAGGAGATTTTTCCGTCACAAAATCGCAGCAGATTTAGGCTATGAATTATATGATTTTTACCTGTACAATTGTAACACAGCTGTGACGAAAGAGTCTGTCGCAGAGAAAGTCCGTTGGTGTTTCATCATGAGTTTTCCCGCAAAAAGGCAAAAATAAAGCTTTGATACAGAATTGCGACAGACTTTTTTGTCATAAATTTTACCCGTCGCAGCTCTGTATGTATGTTGCATGCTGTAATTAAAAGAAAAAACAACAGTTACCAATAATTAACTGATCATCAATATAGATGCAGTTGTATCTCAACAAATCAATTTCTTCTCTAATAAGCAGCCACCCGAAGCAAGCTCTCAGATTCCCTCATCGGCCTCCAGCGTTCTCATATACTATAATTCATAATTAATATATTGAATACTGGAAGCCTTTGAGGGAACCTGGAAACTTCTCCCATTCATACATATGACTGGCAATTTTTCTTCCATTTCTATCTACTTCTTATGGGAAACCCAAAGTTTAGTGACTCTATATATAGTGATATTATCAGCTAGCTAGCCATGTGATCTGACAGTTGGATCTAATTCCTTGTCCAGCAACACCACAATAATTAAACTTTAACTATTTTTGACACATTTTTAGATTCGTTTATGTATTTTGAGTTAAATTGCTTGATCTGTCTTTATCATTAGAACGAAGCTCATCCCCACTTGGATTATAAAAGTAGTATATCTCACTTTCAGATTTATATGCATTTATGGGTGTAATTGATAAATTGCAAGTTCTTTGAGGACAGAAAAAAAAAAAAAAAGAATGTTGCAATTTTAAAAAAATAAATTTAAGAAATTAAAAACCACCATAGCTTTTAAAAATATATAGAAAGAAAGTAAAAGTGATTTCGATATATGAAGAATACATACTAGTGGCGATGAATGACAGATTATCAAAGCTTGCCTGATAATGCAAATCTTGAAAGCTATTCTTAATTGATACTCTAAATTGGATGTGAGACCAAATGTACTATGAAGATGGCTTCAAACTCCGATTGATGTTCCTAATTCATCAAGTTGCGCTTTTTTGTCAAAGTCTCTGCCAGAGAAGTTATCATGCTCATAAGTAGCTGCTAATTACATTTGCATGCATGCAGCATTTTCTCAAGGACAGTTGGTGGCCATGGCCCATAGTCTTTGAAAATTTTCCAAATTATATAACACAATTATATATACCCTAGCTACCCCAAAAATATTCCATCAAATTAATGTGCCATCTAAGAGCAAATCTTTTGCCTAATTCAATTTTTAAGTCCATTATCCACACACTACTAAACCATCCCCCCAGCTGCTAATAAAAAAAAATGATATGTGCCTACGATTCTATGCACTATATATTCATATGCAAAAATAGATTAAAAGGAGAAAGAAAATGAATATGTGAGAGAGTGTGCAAAATTTGTACTTCTAAAAATGTACACATAACAAAACCTTCCTATAAATGCATTATTAACGCTAGCCTATTACCCATCTTCCTGCTAAGTTGAAATATAGGTGAAACAGTATTTTGCTTTCATAAATTAAAATTGACAAAAATTTCACTTAAAAAATTTAAATTATTAAATTTATCATATTTCACATATTGAAGTATGAGACTTTATAATTTAATAACTCACATTATTTTTCATAAATCATTAATAATCCACTTAATTTACATAGGCAAAACTTTCCCCTAGATTGAAATGTGTTGATGGTGCTTCATAGTATGTATCCAACAAGCAAGCAAACCATGCAGTCACTTTAGTCAGACACTCGAAGAAACTTTAGTTAATATGTAGATGTATATTATTTTCACTTAATACATGATTGATGCAACCACCAACCTTATGATACTTTTGCTAACTAAATTGATTTAGTTTATTTTGAAAGAACAAATCCTATCCACGTCAATCGATTTGGATTGGGATATAGAAAGCTTGGCAATTTGACTTTTTTTTTTTGGGCTATAAATGCAGCAGAGAAGAAATTTATTTAAGTTCTCCTTTAATACTACTCAAATTCTTTCATATATATAAATATATGATCTCGTTTCCAACTTTTTCGATTCATGTACTATTGCAGCCTGGATCACTTTGTTCTCCAAGGAAGCCAAAGGTCAAGGTCCATGGATGTAGCCGATGCTTCAGTGCTAGCTTATATCATTAGTGTAGCACAAGTGCTTCGGAATCACACTTGATAAGTCAATGGGAATATGATGTACTAATTTGTTCCCAACGTTTGTGGTTCTAAATCACGTGCTTTAGTTGAAGACAATATTCAAACCTTTTTTTTTCTCTCAATAAGCTCCTTGGTTCTTATTGTATACCTGCCACTTAATAATTAAGTAAATAGCATAAATGCGATAATGAAATGAGTATTCTTTCTCTAATGCGATAATGAAATGAGTATTCTTTCTTTTATGAGAATTTAAGTAACTAAATTTTTTTTTATATAAGTAACTAAATATATAATTAACCATTTCACATTCGCTATTTGCATAATTTTTTTTTCTGACTAGATATCTATTGATAGCCTCTCTCTCTCTCTCTCTTTCTCTCTCTCTCTATATATATATATACACATTTTTATTTGAGAGTTTATTAATATCAATTAAATTAAGGGAAAGAAGGCCATTATAAATTTAGTATGAAACTAATTAATATATATCTAACAATACAGGTAGTTTGTTGGCATTTGTAATGGCATAATAACACTCAAACTCAATGTTACCTCTGAATTTTTTTTTAAAATTTTTGCATTTAAACCCAAAACATTACGTATATATTAACTGATTTGCCACTTCTTTATAAAAAAATATTAAATCATGCACAAACTTTAAATATATTGTTGTTGGTATCATTATTATCAATTTTGACGATAATGTTTTTGATTAATGAATGTAGGTATGCAGCTGCAATACTTGTGTTACTATTTTAACAAAAATCAAAATAGGGTAAAATCACTCACCAACTTCATTTTCCTTCACTCTTTCCAACAACTTGAGGTTGCCTCAAGTGTGCCCTTGGAAAGATTGTTTTGTTGATCATTTGTGATAAATGGGAACCTGAAAATGCAAAGGAGGAAGCATCTTGTGCTTTCTTTTAACTTTTACTGTTGATATTTTTATATTCAGTTCTATTGATTTTATAAATTATATTTTATTAATTCTTATTTTAAAAAATTTAAATTATTAAATTTATTAGATTTACTAAACTAAATTATATATGTATAAGTTTAATGACCACAAAGTCCTTTGTAAAGGTTTAGTTAATCCTAGTCATGGGAGAAACTTTTTTCTTTTATGTTGGCCGAATAGTTTAACATTCTTTTATTCTTTAGGCTATTAATTGTTACTTTTTTCTAATTGAATATTGTTATGGTCGATCATACTTGCTTAATCTCTCTATTATTAAAAAAAAAATCCAAGAAAGTGAAAAGGGAGAGGGATGAGTATGAGAGAATGAAGACTATATGCAAATAAAATAAAGTAGAAACTAGAAGAACGTGTAAATTTAAACTTTCAAGTGAATATAAAAGCTCTCAAGTCAGAACTCAAAGGATTGCTCTAGATACAAACTAAATGAGTTTTAATACTCAAAACCAATGTGTTTAGCTAGACGAAGTTATCCTCTAAAGACAAATATTCTTTTGTGAAAAATACTCTTCATACGTTGCATTGTATTCCACTGTTTAAAGATATATATATATATATATATATATATATATATATATATATATATATATATATATATATATATACACTAGATACAAGAAAGACGTGGGTGATTGAGAGATTTAAGGAGAAAAAAGCAAGCACATATGATGAGAAGGGTTATATTATGCGTGTATTTTTAAAGGTACAAATTTTATATATTTTTTTACATTCTTTTATATTTATATTTTTTTAATTTACTTTTATATATACATATATAATGTATAAAATTGTGTATATATAATTTTTTTTAATAAAAAATTGGTGGTCTTCTGCTACCATTAATCGATTTGACCATTGTTCATGGTCATTGATTTTCTCCTTGATTTCCTCATTAGTCCTGACTTGATAGTCGAAGGAAGACACGGAGAGATCTTTGAGCAATGCTATTAGTATACAGAGAGACGGTACTCACAAGGAAAAAGTGAAACAGTCACCATCCACTTTTTCTCCATGTCTTTTAGTACACAAAGAGTACTACCCCTCTATGTACCACTAACATATTTTCCGAGATCTCTTGATTTTTTTCCTTGCTCTTTCTCCATCATTTACTCATTAGTGCTGACTTGATAATTTGATGACGTTAATTCTTTAATACCCTCAACTTAGTTTTAAATCCTAACTGTTCTTTTCATTTCAAGTGATTTTCTGTCCTTTTTGAGTTTACAATTGGATTTACATTATAAATGAAAGAAAAAATCTTACAAAATAATAAGAGCTAGAGAAAAAGTTACAAAATTAGATAAGAGCAGAGTTAAAGAAAGCGAAATTTTGCATAGCATCTCTGCAATAAATTAACATCCTAGCAATAATAATTATCTACATAAAGGAACGGAAACCGCGCCAGCAGAACATTTGCTTTTTGGTTGTTTCTTCTACTTCATCAGTTAATATACACTTCTACTTCATATGCATTTGCATGGTGAAGGCAGGCAAATCTTCAGCAAAACCACCTATAGAGAAATCATCCAAGTAGGAAATATTAACTGGAGCTACATGACTTCAAACCTTGCACAGAAATCATATTTCCAGCAAGGTGAAGAATTTTGCTGAGAGATAGTGTTGGTGACATCCTTCCAATAACTGCAAATTTGAATAGAAGAGTAGTACAAGTTCAGTTGAGGGAGCCATGCTGCACGCTATGCATGTCAGAGAGCTAGATCAACCAGGATATATATTAATACGTAGATCAGAATGCATATTGCATGCAACAAATATCGAAAGAAAAAACAACAGATATCATTGACTAACTAATCATAAATACAAATGCAGTTGGATTCCAGCAAATCAATTTCACTAATCTGCAGCCACCAGAAGTAAGCCCTCAATTTCCCTCATCGGCCTCCAGCATTCTCATATATGGCATCAGTGTATGGAATACTGGAAGCCTTTGAGGGAAGTTGGAATAACTTCTCCCATTCATATACCAATGACTGGCAATTTTTCTTCCATTTCCATCTGCTTCTTATGGAAAACGTAGGGTTTAGTGACCCTATATATAGTGATATTATCAGCTAGCTAGCCCTGTGCTCTGACAGTCGGATCTAATTCCTTGTCCTGCACCACAATGATAGAACTTTATTGCCACATTTATAGATTCGTGGTTATCCATTTTGAGTTGAATAGCGTGATTTGTCTTTATCATTAGAAAAAACGAAGTTCATCCCCACTTCGATTATAAAAGTGGTATATCTGACTTTCAGATTTATATGCATTTATGGATGTAATTAGCATATTGCAAGTTCTTTGAGGACAAAAAAACAAACGAATGTTGCTAGTTTTTTTCTAAAAAAAATAATTTTAAGAAATTAAAGCGACCATGTAATTTAAGAATATGTATCTAGAAAGAAAAGTTAAAGTGATTGCTATACACGAAGAATATAAACTGGTGGTCATGAATGACAGATTACCAAAGCATGCCTGATAATACAAATATTGAAAGCTATTCTTAATTGATACTCCATATTGGATTTGGATGTGAGACCAAACGTATCGAGATGGCTTCAAGCTTTGATTGATGCCCTAATTCATGAAGATACTCTTTTTAGTCAACTATCTGTCCGAGAAGTTATCATGCTCACAAATAGCTGTCTCGTTTCATTTGCAGCATTTTCTCAAGGGCAGTTGATAGCCGTGGCCCCTAAAAATTAAGTCTTTAAAATTATTCCTAATTATATAAGAAAATTTTACTTACCCTACCGCAAAAGCATTTCATTAAATTAATGTGCCATCTAACAGTAAATCTTTTGCCTAAATCAATTTTTAAGTCCATTATGATATTATATTGCTTATATTTAAGCTATAAAATATGTATAAAAAAATGTATGTTACAATAACAATTGTAAAAACTCAGAAATATGATAGTGTATTTTGCCATCAACTTATGTTTATTTCAAAGGTCATTTTTAAGTTTATACTTTTTTATATTAGTTTTGGACGTATTTACTAGCCATATCTAACAGGTAATTCTGATATGTATACTTTATGTAAATATATATATTCTTAGTAGAGAAATCAAGAGATGAAAGTAATTCTAAACTTAAGATGTAGAAAGAATTTTAGTTTGGAATCAAAGGACTTTTTTTCTAAGTAGGAACAAGATAAAGTATATAGAGTGCAAGTTTAACAAAAGATGAATTAATAATGATTTAGATGTATAAATTGGAGAGCACATCATACCCTACAAGTGTCAAGATTTTAATATTTTATATTGATATTCAAAATAATAAAGAAATTGATAAAAATGTCACACACAAAATATAAGCTAAATAGTTAAAATAAAGAAATGACTTGGAAGTAATTTGTTATTACAAAGTATTTTATAACTTTAAAGAAGAATTTTATCAAACTACTATAAGATCAGTTATACTTTATGATTATAAGTGCTGGACAATAAAAGACGAACAAGAGCAAAAGAAATTGAAAGTAGGAATATATTCAAAATTATTATAATATGAAGAAAGTTAGTATTATATTTATCAAAAAATAATAATAAAAATTCAGTTAAAACAGTTTGTACATACGCATAAAAAAACTTCTAAAAGCTTTAGTAAAAAAAAAGTCTAACAAATGATATTTATATGATATTTTTGCCAACCAAGTTGATTTAATTGATTTAAAAAGTAAAATCCCGTCCATCTTCAATCCATTTGGATTTGGATATTATGGATTTTACTTTTACATATTTTTTACGAATAATTTTCACACCTTAATATAAGATATATAACTAAAATACACATACATGCCAAATAACATGACACACACATCTGTGGAGTCATTTGATGTTTGAGCCTTATAATTTATTATGTAAAATTTAATAAATTTAGTAATTAAATTCTTTTGAGTATATTGTAAAATTTAATTGGTAGAAATAGCATTACCCATAGCTAATATTAGGGGTCTTCACGGGTTGGCTTGAGTCTAGGATATTCAAGAGTGAGTTGGATTGAGTGGGTTCGGCTTGGGATAAAATTTGTTCTCATATCGACATTATTGGAGTATTAGTGGGTTGAGTATATGGGTATCCAAGTAATATTTTCATACCCAAATCAATTTAAAATGGTTGATTTTATTTTTTTTATAAAATTCTATTTCAAGTTGTAAATTACATAAAATATAAACAAAGTAACTTGTACTTAATAGTAGAAATTAATATGGAAGCAGGAATTAAATAAGTTTGAGCAGAAAAATAAGCATTAAATTGCAAATGGCATTTCACTTTCACACAGTGCTATTATGCTACTGTAAAATTTTGTCCTTTGCAAGAATTAAAAAAAAAAAAAACACGCACACATACAAGAACCTTTCCACAGAAAAGTGAAGATACACGCAGGTTTACGGATTGCACATTGAGTACATGTCATGTGAATAATATCCTTAAAATACAACCTAACAATACATGTAATGTATCCTTAAATCACTCCTCCCTAGCATTCGACCCTAACCCATAATCAACTACCACTCCACAAACTAAAGATATTGTGGGAAAGATGGCAAATTGTATACTATATAGAATGAAGATAAAGAAACGGAGGAAGGCATCCATTATTTTCAAAACCCATGAAGGTTGCTAATTGTTTTACCTTACACATTTACATAACGACAATCATTTGGCAAAACAAGGCCAAGGAGGAAAAACTACACGCGATATCTTCAACTAATACAAAAAAGTGAATATTTACATATTACCCCATTCGAAGAAGCAAACCAATTAATTAAGACTTCTTAAAATATGGACTCTCAAATAAAACAAAATTTAAGTACTCGGTTTTCAAAAATTAGATGACTCAAAATCTGCACTTAAATCCCCACAATGAAAAATTATACTTTTTATGTTGATAAAGGAATGTAAATAATACAAAAAATATTCGATAAGCTCTTAGGATGAAATACTTTACTATGCAGATAAATTGAAAGAAAACAAAATTCGGATACTTATAGATATTACAAAACATTCCAACACACCTTAACTAACAAAAATCTATTTTTTGTATCAGGTTGGTTGGGTTGGTTAGGATTTGGTTGAAATGAAACTTCCAAACCTGTGACACAATCTCATTTAATCGAGTTGAAAACTTTTTGACCCAATCAAATTCAGCCTATTAAAATGTGTTTGGTTTGAATCAGTTTAGCCGATTTGTGTGTCAACTCGAACCAATAAACACCTTACCTAATACGGAAATGTTGCATCTATGCAGCATTTTTTATGCAATAGAAATGACCCAAATGTAAAATATTAAAAATTAGTATAAAAAATTTAAATAGAAGAGATGAAAGTTATAAGTAAAATTACAAATATAAAGATGTAAATGTATCATTGTTATACCTAATATACATAAATCTTATTATTCTCAATCAATTATCACTTTACGAAATTTAATAATTATATTTATTAAATTTTACATACTAAATTATAATAAAATAACAAATTTAAAGGCATATACTCATTAAGTATAAGCTTTATGTAATAATAAAGTAATGACTAGTAAAAATTTCTCAAATATACATAGCTTCTGTTATATTATATATTAATGTAATATAAAATATGATAAATGTTTCATACAAATGAGTAAAGCACAATAATAGGGCCAAAACATAAACTATACGTACTTATAATTAAATATGTCCAAGGTCAGCGAGTCATATAATCCACCATGTGGAAAAAGACAGATCTTTCCGACGTGATAAATAAAAGATATTTGGTAACATTTTACAAAATGAATACTAGGCCCTCACCCCACGCATTTTATGATGGCAGCTAATAAAGGGAGTATCTTTACTGTCATAAGATGAGAGTAGAATTACAAGCAGATGAACCTTGAAGCCAACAACCTCATTGCTTATCGTCATTGGATCTTCGATATGGCATGTATCTATGATCCTTTGCGGCATTCCTCTTCCGCCTTTTCTCAATAAAAGCTTCGAGTTTGCCAGAGGCCTGACAATGAAGCGTAAAATATAGTAAGTGAAAAGGACAATTCTTAAATGACATAATAAGTATAATGGAGGTGAGGTGTGTGTGAGAGAGAGAGAGTGAGAGAGAGAGAGGGAAGAGGGGGGGGGGGGGGAGGGATGTTCTCTTTTATAACATAAGCCCAGGCAGATGCGTACCTTGAGATCCTTATATTTTTCAATAAGCCTTTCCTTCCGGATTTCAGCTGCAGGTAACAGAAAGAAATCAGCATCTAAAGCTAATTTTTTTTCGTTTAATTCTTCTTATACTTGCTTGATATGCTTCCGAGTTCATTTTTAGAGAACACCTAAACCACACCTAGAAATAAAATTACCAATGAACCGAATGGCAGGCAAGAATGAACTAGCTTCTTTTCAAGTAATACTACATAGAATATGGTTTCATACCTATGGTGTTACTTAACTACTGCAGATTACTCTCATCATCTTCATCAACATGTCATCACTAATACCAACTTTGACACCATGTTATGGACTCAATCACAAAAATTTTTTTCTGCTACAGAAGCTATAAAGGAAATTACGATCACTCAATATAAAGAATTTTTTAATGCAAATCATGTAACAGTATCTAATCAAGCAGCATCTCCACGTGTTTAACATGAACACAAAATATCAAGTTCCCAGGGACCTTGGCTTCTCTGCTAACCAAGCTGAGAAAAACCAATATGCCAGAAATTAAATATCCCAAACATGGAAAGTAAAAAGAAAGTCCCACTAAATTGGGACTACTAACATTTTACAAACTATTTTATGAACTGTTAGATATATTAAGTCTACAGTTTAGTTTATGTCACTCGGTAAATTTAATTATTCAAATTTTTTAAAGATAGTATTTCATAAGATTAATTTGTGAGAATAATTAGACCAAAGGGAAAAAGGAGTGCAGGGGAAGGGTGGGTAAGAAGAAAAAAGAATAGAGGATGAAGAATTACATTTCTTAAGATAAAAGGGACGTTTCCCCTGCTTTGCTGCTTCTCTCTCTTTCTTCCTGTGCTTAGTCAATATCCCTGCTTCAAGACGCTTTGCTGAGTCAGACTTCATCTGTTTATCCTGAAAAGGTATGCAAGTGAGATCAAGTCAATCAATGAGTGTAACCTTTCTGGAAATAGAAGATAAATAATACACTGAACAACATAAATGAAAAAAATAGTTAAATAGAGAAAATCTCCTCCCGTTACACAGGTACTCACAATCCATGATATGTGTTCTCCTATTTCGTTGATGATCTTTGGATCTTTATATTTTTTCAATTCCTTCCGTAAAGCCTGTTATGCCCAACCGAAATTCCAAGAAAAATTAGCTAAGTCGTAGCTTAAATTAAATGAAACACAAGACTTCACGATATGATTCAGGAAAACTACCTCTCTTTCAGCAGGAAGATTGCCTTCAAACAAAAAATCATATCTCTTCCTGAAACTGCAAGTCACGCCCGTTTTATAAATGAAAAGAGAAAAAAAAGCAGCCACACCAAAAATGTTTACATCAAGTTATAATTGGGTAGTATCATCCTGTATCTGTTAGTTCAGAGCAAATGCTATGATCTAATTATATAATGATATAGTTACAAACTTCCGCCCATGAAAATGCTATCTAGCCAAAAGACAGCAGCACATTACAGAAATTAAGAAATACCTATAGTATCATCATCCAGAATGAAGATACCAAATGGAAGTCTCAAACCAGGATGCTTAGGTAAAAATAGAAATCTATTTATTTCTCCAACAACCCACAGTAAGACCAACAAACTCTCTTACAAAATTGCCCTGCGAAACATGCCTGAAGCTAGGTGTTGAATCAAATAGATAATTAGATATCGCTAGAGCAGGCCATGGATTGTAAACTTATCATTCTTTCAAAGCAAATGCAGCCTAAAAAAACAGCTTCTATATATTTGTCAAGCACTAAATATACATAATAACAGGTTGATCACTTCAACATTACACTAAAGCCCTGCATTTGGACAATAATACTAAGAATTTTGTTATTTGGCCCAACACATAAACCGAGTCTGACAAGTTTTGTTATCATAACCAAAGCTGAAAGTTATTTAATCTTATCTCAATATTACTGCATCCAACTTTCAACAAACATGGTTGCTTTAAAATGTGGGTTCGGTACAACATGCCATGTAATATAGTTTTTTTCCCATTACTAAATAGTATTAACCCTGGTGATTTGTTGCAGCCTCATAAACTGACAAAACTTTTTCTCCTGATAGCCGTACAATGTGTTATTCAAATTTGAAGACAGCTGTATATTTATTTTTTCAATGCCCAGCAGGCCATTACATTTGGAATAGACTCTTCCAGTGTGATTGGTCTTAATTAAGTGCAAAAGTTTTGGTAGGAGCAAGGAGGGTAAAGTTTTATGATAGTGTACTTCATATGCTGTCATTTGGTCTCTTTGATTAGAGCAAAATGCTCAAACATATAAGGGGAAAAAATCTCTTAATAGATTTGCTATGGCATAAGATAAATTTTAGGGCCTTTCAAAGAGTTGTTTTGATAGATAGAGGGAAGCATTAGGGAGGTCTTATATAAATATGCGCAGGCGCACGAGCGCGCGCATACACACACACACACACACACAAAACTAAAGAAGGAGATCTTATACTTCCTCTCTTTGTAATCCTCCTTTCTTTCTAATAAAATTTCAGTCAGTTATATTTGAAAATAAAAAAGAAAAGAAACAGATAAATAGTACAGACACAATATTTTTAATCAGCATCTGAAGAGATGATGTTTACCAATGTTAACCTATCCCTCCATTGTGGTAGAGTCCATGATGTATATATATGGATCTCAACCTAAGACTGTAGTCCGACATCTTGTTAAAGAAACTCCAGGATTTATGATGAAGCAGAGACTGTCAACCCATATTAATACCATACATAAGTTTTTACTGCACACCTCACCTCTCACCCAAAACAAACACAAAATCTCACATACACATAAACAAACCTGGAGAGAAATCAGAAAACAAACAAATAGACACAAATTGATACAATGCAGAAGCCAGACCCAAAGCTGCACAGAGTACTTACTATGAAAGTGACAGGAAACTCAACAACTGAAACCTCATTCACTGATGCAGCACTCTAAAGCCCTTCCTAACTCTAAAAGAGATGACTACTCTAAACACTCATAAAGGTTTGGATTTTGTCATGAAAAACACAACTTAAAAATCACATTTATTAATGGAAAATTACTAAACAACAATAGACAGAAGAACATAAGAACATATGCTCAAAGAAGAACGTACCCCTCAGGGTCAAGTCTACCACATAGAGATTCAAACCGTGGATCACGTACAACCTGAACATAATTGAGGTACACACAAATCAACAAGAAGCAAGCAATAAATAGAATGCCAAGATCATATTTAAATTCATCATTAGTTTCATATCATATTCCACAACCACTAAAATTTAAAAACTATTATGTATTTACATATCAAAAGAGTTTGCCATACTAAACTTTAATTAACTAATATTATCTTTAAGTTCACAAATGCTGGTGAACCAAGAGATTCAATGGGAAATGAGCATATCTGTGTTTGTAAAGCAAGCAATAAGAAACAGGAAGCATTCACTCTTCATGCTACATGGGCCTGCACATGGTTGTTGCAGGGCAGAAAAAAACACTAAACTGTTTTGCGGGCACAGTAATAGAGATAAAAGAAGAAAACTTAGAGATGAAAACCTTTATTTGATATTGAAAGATCATTCATCTGCATGTCTATGAAAAGCAATAGCAACAATCTAAGCATTCTTCTTTAATCTAATACGAATACCATCAATAGAAGTAGAGAACATTAAATACTAAACATTTAATTCTCTGCACAAAAATCAATAAGCAAACCCACCTTCTTAGGAGCTTGCACAACCTCTCTAAAAGTGGGAACTGGCTTCTTGCTACTAGCCTCCATTGGCCTTCATAAAACAGAAATCAGTTACTTCATTGTGTTTCCTGAAGACAAAAAACATCACCATAACGCTGTTAAAATACCTATTCTTGTTAGCCCTCCTAGACTTTTTTTCTTCTTTTGATTTTTGGATAAATACATGTGCCCCATTGGAGCGTGCTTTCTGCAACTCCTCAAATGTTATATCAGCAAGCTCCTGCTTTATCTCCTCCTCCTAATTTATCAAACCAAAAAAAATCATATTACAATACATTCAGAGTTTTGATAATATTGTTCATAAGTTGAAATTTTTAAAGCTACCCACATCTTCTGAGGAACTAGAAGATGACTGGTCCATCTCACTGTCCTCATAATAGGTTTTGCTGGAATCTGGAATTCTGCTTTCTTGTTTCTTCATTTCAACCACTAAATAAATGGGTTTCCCCAAAGTTAAATATTAATGTTATGGGGAAAAAGCAACTTTTGAAAGAAAAAGAGTCGAATCTACATGAAACTGAAAAAGCAAATAAAATATTAAACATCCAGCAATACTATAACAGAAAGACTACAAAACCAGCATAGTAATTATAAAACAAACAAACAAACAATGAAGTACCTGATTCATGTATTTCTTTTTCAAAAAATGAGAAAAAATGTCTATTAATTTTCAATGGTTTTCATGCTCTTTCATCCAGAAAACAATTCAATTAAGTACATTAGAAAATGGGGTACCTTTTTCAAACTCTTTACTTACTAAAGCAGAGTTAATGCATAAATGGTGTTGACAAATTACTTACGTATATTATCTGGATATAAGTTGAGTATCATACGCTAATTTAATATGAGTGAGCAGAATTAATATGTCAAATTTAACATTTCAAATAAGTCTAGGTCTTTAGCATGTTCAATGGCGTAATAATTTATATCAGAACATGAGCCACTTGGAAAAAACCAAAAAAAAAAAAAGTGGATCAATGGGTTTTGTGAGGACTTCTAGTCTCTCAATTACTATAAACTGCAAGCTTCAGCCTATATTGCACCAAATAAAGTTCTAATCTATTACTGCAAAATACAGTGTCCGCTTCAACAATGAAACAATAACTAGAATCGGTTATTCCCACCAACCATCAGCCGCAGAGGCATAAGATAATGATATATGTTCATTTGTGTTAACATAAAATACAACCGTCTCCCGAGATAAAAGCGTCTGTTATATGAGGTGCGTTCTCAAATATTATACCATAAACCATCGGAAAACTCCACCAAGGTTTAATTTTCAAAGGGAAACACAAAATCCAATAAACAACACGAAACAAAAATAATTTGAGCTCAGCAAATCAAGTCTTATCTAAGTGCCACTGCCAATAGCAAAGAAGAATTCTCACGAAGTGTATTGTGGAGCTCAAATGCATTACCAACAAAGTTAAGATTGACATTAAAATGAAGGGGTCTGAAGTACTCCCTTCCGTGTTTCAATTAATATAATATCCACAAGATTGTCCCCCAAGTGCAAGAACTCACCTCGGCCCCAAGAGTGAATTGTATGTGCCAGTAATTCCTCAGCAATTTGAAGCTCTGAAAGTCGAACACCTCCGAAACTGCTTTGAGGCTTGAAGTAGAATTGAAGGAGGAAGAGGAAGGTCGGCACAAAATTGGAGCTTCTCTCAAACAGGTTGAGGCGTATCCGTTATGAGAGGGAACAAAAAATGGATCCCAATACCTAAAACGCTACGTTTTGAGTTAGGGATGAGATGGGCCATCAATCCATTGTATTTGCGTAGAAAACCAGCCCATCCTCAATTCCCAAAACTTGTTTTATTTTTGTATTTATCAGTGAATAAATCTTTTTGTAATTTTCAGATACAAGTAACTAAGAAAAATTATATTAGTTGTTTGAAACCCTGTAATTGCTGTACCAAATAAAAAAAAACCTGTGAAATTCAGGATTTGGACAATAATTTGAGTGATTTACCTTGAATGTTGCTTACACAACTTGATATTAAGAATACAAATTATATTGGATTGTGGATGAGGGTACTTTGCTGTTATGGTTGATGAAAGTGAGAGAGAAAAAGAAATAAAATTAAAAAAGTAAAAGTAGTAAAAAAAAAAAGGTAAAATTTTTATATTAAATTATAAAAAAATTAAAAAAATCATTAAAATTAAAAAATAAAAAAAATCCAAATTTATTAAACTATACCTGCGCAAATGTAGATGTGACACCAAAATGTGTCGCGGTATAATTTTCTTTTCTTTATAACGAGTGTTATCAGCATTTCTCTTCTTTCAAACCTTTCTTATGAGTAATTGAATAATAGCAAGGCGAAGAATTTAGAATTGTAATTTCAAAGAAGCCCAAATTCACACATTAACTAACAATTTTCTTTTTAAACCACTAAATTACAACTAGACCATTGAAACCTTTATGAACAACTCTCGACATATGTTTGGTAAAAGTTAAGTGTGTAAAGAGTGAATATATAAAGTATATATAATGTATTATTATTAGTTGAATTATATAATTTAATTTATAAAATATAATAAATTTAATAATATATTATACACACTTTCTGTACTAACCTTTATATTATACTCATGTTTGTATAAATGTCATTATTCTAAAAGTTAAGTTGAAAATGTAGAAAAGCTTATTTCACTATCAAACATACTTGGATTCTTTAAAGTAGCACACGTATAAATGAATAATTATTAATAAAAAAATTAATAATATAAATTATTATAAAATATAAATAAATTATAATTTATAAATTTAAAATAATTTATATTATTAATTTTTTTATTAATAATTATTCACTTATATTTTATTTTTTAAAATATACCTTATATTTTAAAATATCCCAATCTAATGTCAAGCAATTAGATTAGCATTGAATAAATGCACTGACAATCAAGACATTTTACAACATTTTTAGCATTTTTAAATAATTTTTTATGAGTAACGACATAAGTAAACATAAGCTCTGTACATATTATACACTCTTATATTCTCCTTCTTCTTTTCTCTTTTCTCTCAAAAAATGTGCTTTTTATCATGCCTCTCCTGCATACTAGTAACATTTTCCTATATGTTTGACTTTTAGAAAAAAAATTCCTCCTCATAATATTTTCAAAAAACAAACATAAAAAATAAAATAAAATATTTTTCAAAAAACTGTTTTTCTCCAAAACAAACACAACCTCAATGAATATACAATTAATTGATAAATAACTTATAAGAACGAAATAATAAATGCGTAATTATTGAAAGTAAAATCAATTCAAGAGAAAGTATATGTTAATCCATATCACTTCACCCAAAATCAGATTGGGCCTGCAGAATTGATATTGACTTTTTCCAAAAGTACAGCCAAACACCTAACTTAATACTGTTTTGGCAAAAATAACACGCACGGTTTAGTAAATTTAATCTCCAAAATTTAGGAAATTTAATTATTTAAATTCATTTAAGTGAACATTTAAAAACAGAAGGACCGTACTGTTTTCTTATTACCAACAACTCAGTTAATGTATATCGATGCTCCAGACCTTCAACAAATTGTTTCATTTCTACATAGACAGAACAGTACATATTGACAATTACAAACATGATATCAACATCTTATGGCAAGTTTGAACCATAGAAGAAGTAAAGGGATGGCAGATAAATACACCTATATATATGTAATTACAAACTGCACCTAGCTTCATGCCCCAACAATTCCTTCAACTTCTAGCCTAATCATGTTTTGCACCTGCAATTTTACCCCGTACCACCACCATCCTAGTATTTTCAACTAAATCCCTTTCCGGCAAGGTACCAATTGTAGCTGCACAGACAAATCAGATCAATTACATGCTGAAGGTCGCGGTTTTGGTGGCATATAGTATGAGTTACCACAGTCAATTGGTGTTTGCAAAAGGGGATTCCATCTATCAAATATTATACGACCTCCCCTGCCAATTCTTCCACGGAATTTATATGATGGTGCTGACACCCCATTTTTAGTGAAAGAATCTGATGGCGGTACAATGCCTGCCATAGCCAACTTTTCTGGAATTAGAGGTTTCGTAAAGAGTAAAACTGGCTCAAGAGGATCCTGCATAACCCCATGCAACAGTTCATCAACAACATACTAATTTACTAAACTAAGAAGGCAAGGTCGCATAAGTAATTTAAAAAAAAAAAAAAAATCATCTGACACAAATGGAGAGGGAAAGAAAACATGAAGTCCCAAAAAAAAGAGAGAAAAACTAGCAAATTACCAATTTATGAGGCCATCCATGTTGGACAAATCGCCTCTTAAGATCCTGCTTTGTGCTACCTGTAGGAACCATGGGCAGGTTGGTGTCATAGGAAGGAAGATTCTGTACACCGGTAGACCGACTACGGGGACGGCTAGTCATGAGATCGTCTGAATCAAGAAATTCCTCCTCACTTGAACCAAACTTGGAAGCAAAAGGTGGAAATCCAGGAAGTGCCAAGCTATCATCCAAGAATTCAGGTTCATGCTGAAAACCCACGGGAAATCATACATCAGTTAATATTATAGTTCAAAGAAACCTTTTCACTATGAAATTTTGATGACCTAATAAAGAGAAACAAGTAATGTCCGTACTACAAGCCACCTATATGTTCCTATGAAGCACTTGCACGATATTGCTGGTTTTTCATTTTATTAAACATCTTACACTAGACCAGAGGCAAGTAATTGGATATTATCAATGACTTCATAATACAATACTGAATCTTTTCCTTTCTAAATGGATGATTTTATGGTACCCCTCTTGTGGTGGCCCTGCCCAGTTGGCAGTATGACTAACAGTTGGATGACTGTTGAACGAATCTGGATACAGAATCCAATAAATATTAGTTAAAGGGGTACAACTACGGATACTGTAAAAAACTTTTTAAAAATATGGTGAAAATATTAAGTGCTATAAGTCAAAATGTTACCATAAGCACATTTTAGTGCTCAAAATTCTTGATTTTCAGCATTTGAAATGATATCAAAGAACCCGTGAATTTAAAGGCTTATAGCCTCTACCCCTTTCACCTGCCACTCACAAGTTTCAAAAATGTAGCCTCCTTGTACACAACCGATAGACATGTCCATGTAAAGTTCTAGATCACAGAAAGCAAATACACATTTTTCCGTGTTCTTTCTCTAGGGAAGAATGTTAACTTTATCATTTCGCCATCATGAAAAAGTCTTGAACTAAGATTTTCTTCCTACTCTGCTACAATAATCATTCTTTCTTTCAAGGTGTTAAACTATTTTTTCCTACATGTATATTATATCCCAAATTGTATTGACCATGCGATTTTAACAAGTTTATTTCCTGCATGACTTTACTTGATTCATACACACCTCACCTAGTGACCTTAGACTTCCTTGCTAGGGCAAGGAGCTGCTATCCAAATACCACTAACCTGTGATGATTCAACACTTCTTAAACAGGTAACACACCCAAATGTCCAAAACTTGCTCGTAAGATAGTTTAGCCTTTCCAAAATCCAGTTAAAAATCACTCAAAAGTTGCATTCTCACTTTTACAAGAATTGATTTCAGAATAATCCATTGTGAATAGATCATAAATCAGTTATGTTTAGAAATGTTGTACAAAAAGTAGCATCCTCGCTTTTGAAAGAATTGATTTCAGAAGAATCCTTTTCTTGTTTTAGTAGTAAAGAAAATTCACTTTTTAGTATTACATTTCTAATATAGGTGTGGAATTGTTTAGAAGATATTACTGTCTGAATCCTTTGTATTATTAGTAAGGGTAATTTAATATGCAAATACATTAAAGGTCTCAAATCCAGCTTTCCCAAAAGACAAACTGGTACAATCCTGCTTTCGCTCCAATGGTGGTTTTCTGCACAAGACCTTCAAAAGTGATTTTCAAATTTTTCCAGAATTTCCTATTCATTTTTTGGGCAGGGCAGTTGGGGGAAGGGGGTTCTGAAAGTGGCTTTGTCTCCTAACAAGCAACTTTAAAGCCCTTAAATAGAGAGCCAAACATGCATTTAAACCTGATGTTTTACAAGCATCATAAAGACTAAAAATTCTATATATGAAGAGATAGTAAAGAGGATGATGCCAAAGCCATATGCATACCTTATACTTCATTTGCATCCTCTGCAATGTTACCTCACAATCCATTACTTCTCTTTTTTTCTCTTCCCTCTGTTTATGATAGTATACCAACAAAATGAGATGAATGCAGAAGGATATGAAATATATAAAAACATTTAAGACGTATCTTTAAAGTGACACCTTGATCAAAGCCTCCAACAAGCTCTTAGCTTGGTCAAGATTGCGCCTAACCTGCTTATGGAATAAAGCTTAATGTTACGTATTCAACCAGAATGAAAACACACAACTAATTCAGGTCATTACATTTTAAGAAAAATGAAACAAGAGTAAACAGTTACTGCTCTGTACACGAGGCACTCATGCAGAAAACAAGCTTCAAACTTATTCATACCAATTTCAATAGATGCCAAAGAACTAGAAACATTTAGGGGAGCTAACCTGGCGAAGCTTTTCAAATGACTGCACATTGTTTTCTCTCCTCTGCATCTGAATAGAAATCAGTAAGGGCTTAGTCTACCAAAGCTTATGTACCAATATCCATAAACAAATGCCAGGGAGGAGAAATCATATACCAAAAACTGAGGTACATCAAAATATGGGCTAAGTTTTTTACTTACCCTTCTTGTGTGAAGCCTGTGAGCCTTCTCCCTTGGCCGAAAGACATTGTATGGGTTGGTATCATTAACAGGTGGAGGTGGCTGCAAGCAAATTGCAAATCTGTATGTCAATGCCCCTCCATAATAAGCTTAAAAAGCATATTATTCTATGCAAACGAGTAAGTCCTAGTTCCTAAGGCTACTACATCTCATGTGAGCAAATAGTACGAATTTAATTTACCCAATTAGTGTTAAACGAGAGAATGAAACATAGGAAGATTATTAAGAAAATGCATCCAGTAATAAACAAAACTTGGTGATGAGAAGAAGGCAAGAGCCAATAGATATTTATACTCAAAAGAACTGATAAACATATAACCAATATTCACTGACATGACTGAAAATGCCAACATAGAAAAAGTAAAGCACAAGGATGAACTAATCCAATTAAAACTCCAGATTAAAATTTGAGGTCATCGCTAGTCATTTGGAGTGGGAGGTAAAGAAGCAGCTTAAAAAATTATTATTCCCATCCCAAACAAAGTCAAAACATTGTAGCTAAAGAGACAAGTAAATTTTAAACATCACAAAGCCAATCTATTTATATCAACTTTGAACACATGAAAAAGCAGCTATAAGTAAATTGATGGTAATGTCCTGAAAACCAACCTGCAAACGTCGCAAAATTGGTTTCTGCCAATGTTCTCGCTGCCGCCAAAATCGATATGTGAAACAAGAAAAAATGAGACAATCTGTCAGCATTTTTGGCCCATCACTTACTGCTAAGTGCAAATGTTACTATGCAGCATCACCTTTACTAAGATAAAAAATTCCTATTGTGACATGAGTATTATATATATATATATATAACAGAAAACACCGGCATAGATGAGTGAGAGACAATTTTGATTTCAACATAATCCCCATCTCCTTAATGAGATCTATGGCACTCCTTCCATTTAGTATGATAGTAGAGTGTGGCATAAATTATAGCAGCCCGAATACATCCATTCTGTCATGTGAAGGTTGATTTATATCAAAACCTGGTCAGTACAATTTCCAGATCTCACAGTGGAGGCAATATTGGAGTTCATCAAGAAAGTTAATTTGTGACAGATAAAAGAAGGTCATCTTATAAAGTTATAGATTTATGCTGATTCCATACCTTCTCTTTCCAATAATCATAAACGGACTGGATAATCATGTATTTGATGGACTGTGCTTGCAGGGCCTAACAATTAAGGAAAATAACATTTGCTTAGCTTAACAGATATTTTACACACACCATATGCAGAGCAATATTTGCATTGCAGGACAATTATATTAAATGCATTCTGAAATTTCAAAAATGCTTCCACATTATCATGAATAATAAAAAAATATAGCCACGACAGAAAACCCTTTGATGGAGGACAACATTAACAGATACCAAAATACCAAAGATGCTATTGAGATCATAAAATCTTATGCATTGGCATCATCAGGTTGTTTAAATGCAATGGCAATATAGCGTAAGCACATTCACACCAACCATGAAGGACAAAAATATTCAAATTTTTTCGTCTAGCAAGAAAAATTTATGAACAAGTGTCTGTGAACTAAATGTTAACATTCAAAACCTACAGGACCCATGTATTAAATGTGAGCCTTCAAATTTTACAAACAGATATCCTTGTATCAAATGTTAACCTTCATATTTATTAACAAAAAAAAAATCACGAAAAGATATCCATGAATCAAACTCTAAGATTCTTCCTTTCCATTGAGAATGTTGTATTCCTAACTTATTGGTAACTACTAGTTAGATAAACAGGAAAATTTTAATGATAAGTCATTCAAGTTAGGTTCAATTAGCTCAAACTGTTTGCAATAGATTTCTTAAACATGTTCAATTAACTTTGGTTATGCTATAATCTTTAGACAGCTAAGTCGCATGTTATCATCCTAACTTACAACAATAAGTACTATATTACATAAATTACATCTTTCCTGGCTAATGGCTAATGATTTAAACACTCATGCACCAGACGATAAGCGACACAGGGTACACTAGCATCAAGAAAGTCCAAATTCAAAGATTAAATTGTATCAACATTCTGATTTACTTATGATTAGAGGGCTGTTTGTAATATTAATATTCCAAAGATCTAACTATGTCATTATTAACCAATGTTATAAGGATGGAGCTTTTACTTTACTTTATATCATATTTTAGTCCTAGGGGTCTGTTAGTCATTATCTCAGGGCCTAGGGTTGTATTTGTGCTTGCATTTATATTGGTTTTAGTGTCTGAGTTTTCCTTATTGGTATACAAGTAGTAGAAAGAGTCAATCTTAAAAACATTTGGAATTCTATCAACTGTAAATGTGAGATGAATTAAAGGCAGTCCATTTCAACTTTTACAATGCTTATATAGATGATGGAAAAGTCAAAGAAAAGAAGAATGACTTGTCCGCCTTTAAGAAAGCTAAAAAGTAAGGCCCTAAATACAAAGACATGAAAAAAAAGAAGCTTTACTGTCTCTGTATATCTATCTAGCAGAAACCCTAGGAGAAGCCATTAGCCGAACACTAAAGAGAAGCCATTGTACAATCTTTTCTCAAAGCAAGTTTAGGGATAAAGATTTTCACTTAAAAATCCAGGTATTTTGCTCCGGCAAAAGACACCAAGAGGTAGTGTATACAGCACACTGCTACAAACCTATGTCCTTTTTACTCCAGCCATAGCCCCAGGACTTAATTAAAAGGAAATCCTCCAAGCTTTGAAGGCAGAAGATTAAGCAAACACATCAAAAACCATTTCAACTTAGCAATGATTTAAGAGAGCACATGGCTTCTTTGTAGTGGGACAGGGGGATCTTTCCGTTATAAGATTCTGTTAGGGAATGATTAGAATAGCTAGAGGGCGAGTGCGTGAGGTAAGAAGATCCTAGAGGAAAGTGGGGAGGGGCAGGCTACCTCAAATAGCCAATGTTGTTTTCTTTCAGTACTTTTCCATTCTGCTGCACCTTTTTGAGCAGCTACTCTGTACTTGTTGAGGAATCAGTAATAAACAAAGGTTTTATTATTTTTTTATACCTCACAGTGTAAAACTAAGTTAGTTTCCTTTTTGTTAGCAGCCAGTACTCTATTTTCTTTGATTTTCTAACCTAACCAAACATGATTTCCTCACCAGCCACCTTCACTAGTCAAGTATTTCATGAATCCCCAAACCTTAATCTTGCAAGTATTGTTCACAATTCCAAATAGCCATCAACTGTCCCCTTAAACATCCTCTCACATGGCCGCCAAATTCTTCATTCTTATTGTACATACAATAAACATTTAATCCACAATCTTCCTACCCTTCATCCCCACTAAAAAGCCTATTTCCCACCTACTAAATCCTAAGCCTTACCCAATCCTAATTCAAAAAGGTACATGTTTTATTAAACTATATCAATTTTTCAAGTAGTAAGATGTTAACTCTATGAGCGCCTAACATATTAAAATACAATAACAACAAACAAAACCTTAATTTCATTAGGTGTGGTCAGCTACATGAATCAAACAATGCTATTAGGTTCTATTAACAACCAAATTTTTAGGAATGCTACTTATCCCCTTTTCTCACCAAGCGTACTTTGGTCTTCCCCTACTCCTTTTTCACTGGGTTAAATACCATTTAATCGACTTTTCTCACTAAGGCCTTTCCGATCTTCTTTGTATATATCCAAACCACCTTACCCAAGTTTCTATCATTTTTCTCTCAATAAGTGCAACACCAACTTTTTCTTACATACAATCATTTCAGATATTATCTTTTCTAATATCCACTCATCCATCTCAATATTCCTCAAATCTACTACAATTTTTTACTCTTATTGTCCCTTCAATGCCCAATACTCATTATCATAGAGCATAACTAATCTTATAATAGTTTGGTAAAACTTTCTTTTAAATTTGATAAGTACTTTGTGATCACAAATGACTCTCAAGACATTTCCCCATTTCAACTACTCAGCTTGTATTCTATGTATAACATCCTCATCAATCTCTCCATCACTTTGTAAAATCGATTTAAGATACCAAAATCTTGACACTTGTATAATGTGCTCTCTGATTTTTACCTCCAATTCATTACTAATTTGCCTCTTGTTAAAATAAAATTTAAAAAAAAAAAAACAGAGGGAATGATGGATGCTAATCACTAAGTATGGTTAACAACATTTAGTATCAGAATTAGTGCAAATCCGCTCAATCATAACAAGTTTCACCTCAATAGCAGCATCAAGTCGTAGAAGCACAGGAATAGGTGAACCAAGAGTAGGTGTTATAACTCCAGCTCTTTCACGAGCTTTATGATCCAATATCTCCAACTTGAAAAGAAGACTCTCAAGCCTATCCACCAGGAAATATACATGAATAATGGAAGAATATGATAAAAGTATATATAATGCACATCTTTTCAATTCTACAAGATAATTTGAAAAAGATAGTTACAAACAACCAAAAGGTAACTAGAATAAAAGACTGACTCAATTTGATTGGTTTCTAATAGAGGTACCTAAAGGGGCTATAGTCCAAGAGTTTCTATTATCCTACAACAACAACAAACAAAGCCTCATCCCACTAGGTGGGATCAATTATATGGATCAAATGATAATATTGAATTCTATCAAAAACTAAATTTTTATTAATGTCATTTATCATAAGATCCCTGTTAACAATCTCTCCACTACATCTTAAATCCTTTAATTCTTTTGGTCTTTTGGAATAAAATGGAGACCTGAATAGAAATCCAAACATAAATTATAATCAAGCTCCCGTATCAGAAGTCAGTAGTTGAACTGCGACTGTGAATTTCTTATCTGTTTTAACATGATTCTTCCATATAAATTATTGAACCCCAAGATAGAGGAAAACAGATTCAAATAAAAGTCACCACAAACTCAATTTGTGTATCAAAATTCTCAACTAACCCACATTTATGCAAATTGCCTCCTAGGAAATATTAAAATGTTTAAAATCTGGATTCCTAATAGCAACTCTAACCAATCACACCTTTTGGGATGAACATATTTTCTTGACATAGAAAATGCATCCAACTACCCTCATTATACCCTCAAGGAGCTACTCAAATTGCTTCTTAGAGGGAGAATATCATTTGCACGTCTGGTGGCAGCTTAATTACTTAGCAACTGACACTTGGACCAATCTCAAGCACCATATTCAAGGCAAGCTTCCCCAACTTGTAACATGGACCTTCAGAAAAGAGTTATCCTACAATAGAATGGATGTGATTGTGATGCAAACAGTATTTTAAGAACTTTGCTTCTGAAATTTCTGTCCAATAAGACCATTTTGTTAAATATCTGATAGAGACACTTCTAGGAATAGGATACATGCTGTGGAGGGTTTCATTCTAATAATGCAATCCTACCAATAATCAAAATACCCTTCATTAACTTTTTAGTTATAAAGGCTTATTCACGATAACCAAAATGGTAGTTAAATTATTCAACCAACCAACGATCAATAGAACCAGCTTGATTTCAAGCATTCTAATATGCACAGCTAATAGAGCAAACTAAATGAAAGCAAAACAGCACATATAGATTAAAACTATCAAACGATAGCCAACCTCAAGCAACAAGGGCAAAACAAATAAATTAACTGAAAGCAATGAAGCCAAACTAAGAGGTTACAGTTCAGATGTCAGAATTTTCCTCTCTTTGTTGAACTCCAAAAGCCAATCCTCATCTTCATTGTCCAAATCATACTCAACAAACTCACCAATCTCGGCCCGAGCTGCAAGAATTGAGAGCTCTCAGTACAGGGTTGGAATTTAAAAAATAAAAATCCAAAATTAATCCAACATCACTGAAAAATCTATCTAGCAGCTGTACCTCCTCTTGCCCGCAAGTAAGAAGTTGGTTGACTAAAGGTGCAAGAATAGTCCCTTTCATATGTATCCACAACAACATACTGAGGAGTAGGTATTTCAGCAGCTGATTTCTTGCTGGAAACTTGATGAACCTAACAACAATTTTTAAAAAGAAAATATGGATGAATTAAACGGAAGCTACAGAACAAGTCCCATATCTCAGACTATAACGAATTTTCAAATAATTGCAATCATGCCAACAGCATGTAGAGTTGTTTCTAACAGCAAAATATGGCTGTAGCTATAGATATTAGCCAGTTTCTTTCCTACTATCAGTCTTTAATTGGCCAGCAATGTTATTCCTGATCAATTCCTGGGTATTTGAAACTTCAACTATAGAGACATCTGCACATAATACTTCGTGTTAGGCAATTAGCTACGTTGTATAGGATATGGGTATCGGATATTAGGATAAAACAATTTCGAAAGATCTAAGACACAAATATGGTAGAATCCTTAAAATAAGAGTCATGATATTGGCACACTACTTTCAGCACGCCTACATACATGGTAACATCTGACTTTGACTGGGCCCACCTAAACTGGACCCACTTAAACTTAATTTGCCAGGCTTAGATTATCTGCACACCACCTGGTGAGCATCAAATAGTGTGAAAATAGCATTTTCCTTACAATAAACTATAATACTATTTTATATACATATAATAATTGACATTTCATGCAAAAATACTGATAAGAAAATTTAATTAACTCAAATGATTCAGTGTGTTTCAAAGCCATTTCAGTATATGCTAGCTGGATAATCTGAAACTTTTCAACCAATGCAGTCTAAAACAAGAAAATACATCTTGGATTTGTAACTACCACAATCCATTGTAAAGGTGTGTCCAAGATGAATCTGACATTCGTATGGAACTATAATGCAAGTATCTGTGCTTGTTAGATGTCTGCTGGGGTATTAATAACTCAGTAATTCAATATTTCTGAAATAGCAGATCCTGTAGGTTAACATGGTAAACATTTTTTGTATATTCATATAATTAAAAAGAAATTATAAGGTACTAGTAAGCCATAGCAGAAAAGCCACCCTCTTGTTGCTAACTATAATATGGCATATAGATGGTACTAGTTGATGTTGGAAAATCAGGTGTCTATTTTTTGTTTTCAATACTTTTATTGTAATTTTTGTAGGTAATGTTAAGATATTTCTCAAGTTATTTTAGGCAATTTTGGAGTAATGATGGTAAATTAGAGTCCTAAAGTGCTATTATCCCTAAAAAAGGAAAAGCTATGCGTAAATTGAAAAATAGGAAAGCTCTTTCCATCAATCATGAGTATGCATCAAAATTTATTCCCTCTTTTTAGATGATTTCAAAGTTATCTGCATATTGGAGTCTAGGGTGTCTGCCACATAGGAAACCCAGCCCCAATTATCACACTTCTGTCTTCAACCTAGTGGATTACAGGTAATTTGAAATTACCCAAAATAAAAGAGATCAACCAAAGACACAGGGCAATAAAATATTGCTGAGAAGCACAAAAACAAAACCCATTTTAAGCAGAGATCCCATACCTCATTATCAACCTCGGGAGCAAGACGAAGCAATTGTGAATTGCGGGTAGATGTAGGTGTCTCATCGTCTTCAAAGTCCTTGATAGATTTGACAATGGGGAGCTTCTTGTGAATGTCAAGTGGTCGAGGCCTGAAAGACAACCTAGTCATTTTTGCTCATATGTTTTTCTTCATTTCCACTGTTCTGATGCCACCTCCTCTACTACCCCCACGCTTGAAACCATATTAATAAAGTATCAATCGCCATGACAACTTACAACACACCATAACATATTTACTATTTACACACATAAACAGATTCTAAATATCATAGCCTCTTGCGGCATCCCTAATTATGCAGGTGCCAGACATGCATGATATTCAAAACACCATATTAACAACAAAACTGCTGTGTTTCCACAGAAGGGCACGGCACATTTCACAATATCATTAACAACGTCTGAGAAAGAATGAATTTTTCAGCCTGAAAAGGCTCAATGCTGGAAGTCTTTTCAGAACAATATTCACACGAAGAATGAATCACAAATCCAACAAAGTTCTCAACTCAAAATTTCAGAGATGCACACAACAAATAGTGAAATAAATCAAACATAAAATAATTCAGGGACGAAGAAGAACTTCTATTGGACTCACCGGCTGCCGGAAAACTCGCCGGAAGTTCAGAACTGGAAAGACCTAGCTTCCCGCTGATCTGTTTGCCCGATTTCGTCTCAGTTGTTTGTCACTCACACAGAGTAAACTGGATTCCTGCTATTTCAAGTGAGGAAAACCCCAATTTTATTTTTCTAACTCTATCTTTCTCACAGCAGGCCGAGTTTTCTCTTTCTCTTAGCTCCGGTGGCCTCTGTCTTCCCCGCGTTTCAGAATTCAGATCACTCCAATCCCCGGGGTGCACACCTGAATTTTTTTCTGTTTGATAAAATTTTTCTCCTTGGAGTGAAGGGCCGGAGCATTGTTGGATTGGTGACTGGGCTTTTCTTTTCAGGCCTCTTCTCCTTTTTCTTGGATCAATGTGGGCTGTGCATTGTTGGACTCCTTGAAGTCCCCTACAAAAACTGCTGAGCTTGGCCAATGTGGGCTTCCCAGGCTTCGGTGCGACTCTCTTGAGTGTTGTATACATATATTCATTGACAATTTCGTCTTTTTATTGAACCAACCTTGACCCGATTCACCCGTACAAAATTAACCTGGCCAGCGACCCAACCAACCTATTTAGATGAGTCACATATTTCTTAAAAATTGACCCAATTACCCGTACAAAGTTAGAAGTTGGAGATATTGGATCATAAAGCTCGTGAAAGAGCTGGAGTTATAACACCTACTCTTGGTTCACCTATTCCTGTGCTTCAACAACTTGATGCTGCTATTGAGGTGAAACTTGTTATGATTGAGTGGATTTGCACTAATTCTGATACTAAATATATCTTGTTAATTAGATATGGGATGAACTTATATTGGTACAATATATTGAATGTAGGACAGGCAAATGTAAGTGATAAAATGATATTTCTAACACTTGGTTATCTGTTTTATAGCAGGTTTTATGATTCCCAAGGGATGCTTTGTAGTTCCCTTTCTTTCAGCTGTCCATTTGGATGAGAATGTGTTCAAAGGAGCTTTAGACTTCAATCCTTGGAGATGGATGGAACCAGAAAATGAGGTGAGTCCACATACCATGTTGGTGCTTGCTGCAAGATTTCAAGTTCATTTGTCTTCTTTAACTCCGGTATATTGTCTTAATAAAGGAAAAAAGAAACTGGAGAAGTAGTCCATTCTATGCACCCTTTGGAGGAGGTGCTAGGTTCTGTCCCGGAGCAGAGCTGGCTCGCCTTGAGATTGCTCTTTTTCTTCATTACTTTGTAACGACATACAGGTAAATTTATAGCCCTTCTTCCACTTCATTTTTGAAAATAGTTGAAGGAAAAAAAATTGTAACTGATGTGCATTTTATAGATGTCAAGAAGGACATCATATTTTTTTCAGTCAAAGTAAAAATGTAGCAAACCCAACCATGGCAGATATATTTGGTATTCTGATCAGATGGACACAAGTCAAGGAAGACAGAATGTCCTCCTTTCCCTCTGCTCGATTAGTGAATGGCTTTGAAATCCGCTTAAGCAAACAGCATAATCAACAAACCAAATAAAAGATCCCATAATGTTTCTTTCAAATCTCTTCTTCCTCACACATCATCATTGTTATGCTCTGCCAATTTTTCTTTCTTTTTTTTCTGAGTGCTCCTCAGTTCTCCCAACGTTGAAGTATTTCAGTATTTACGTGGTGTTGAACATAAATATGTGTAGGGTAATGATATATGTAAAATGTTCACAACCAACAGAGGTTGTATAGTACACAACAGTCAAGTCTGGGTCATGGTAGATTTTTTCCCACTGATAATTCTGAGTCTACCACCTTTTGTGCAAAGTTATGCTAAAGAATAGATTTTAATTCATAATTTTTGTTTCCCATGTTCATTCCCTCTATCTCGTCTCCAAAGCATAAAGTACAAAGGTGAAAACCCAATTAGCATTTACTCTACCCATCATGTTTGAAGCATAAAGGTGGAAGGCACGCACTCCTAGTTCTTATATAACTATTACGGACCAAAAATAGTTTACTTAGTAGTAAAGATTCTTATCCATTGTAACAAATTACATTTATAATAAATACTGGTAACAAGATGAGAAAGGGATCATTCATTTTGTAATCGCAAACATTTGTGTGATTTTCTTTAATTCTTGTAATAGCGTGGGTGATTATCCTAACAATCGGTATTGGAACCAAACGCTTCCATTTATAAGTAACAAACCAAAGCTATCACGACTGGAGTAAAGGGTGTCGTGGCTTGAACATGGCTTGATGCCTTGAGTTTCATTAAGAAAAAATCTACAGACAGCTTGAAATAATTCAGCAAATGCTGAAGGGAAGGATGAAGCAACACCAATTGCTTCAAAAAACTTCCTAAAGAATTCTAGAGTGGAAGAATCATCTTAGGCTGACAATCAAGTAAAAATTGATATTGTTGAAGCTAAAATGATGGGTGAGGTTGATGTCAAGATCTGGGAATGCTAATCTCAAGAAGCTGTAAAATTCAAAGCGGCACCAAAGGTAGAGAAGGTTCTGTACAAAATCTGGAAGTGTGTTCGCGGGGATAGTGCAACATTTTATCCTAGAGGTGGTACCCTATAGCCAAACCCATCAGTGCCCTTGCAATACAAGCCCAAGCTTTGGTCGTTCTGGAACTAGAACCCTTGTCATGTTCCCCCATCCTTTACAATTGTAATCGAGCATTCTATATAGAATTCGCAACACCTTCCATAGAAGAGCATTGTTTTTCTCCAAATTTGTGGTGCCTAATAGGAGTAGGAGACAGCAAGAGCTACGTAGAGAATGGACATGGTCCCAAGAACGCTAACAGGCTAACGAGATATTTTCCAAATCTGCCTTTCGTAGTTAATGAGATGGGCCATTGGAGCTACAATACTCACAGAACTTCCGTCAGATTTCTTGATCCAAGCCTTGTCCTTACCGCATTCGTGGGAACTTCTCTTGCCTTTGCTTGTTCTCAGCAGCGATTTTGGTGGCTAAGCGTAGGGAGTACCTTTACCTTGGTGGCTTGCTTTTTCTTTTTAAGCTGTCCATTCTTCTGTGATTACACCTTGCTTCTTTCACCTTTGGGGTTCCATTGCACTCTGAGTTGTATTTTGGGCTTCTGATGTTTGTGGGCTACATTGTAGTAGCCACCCAAGAAATAATTGCTAGAGCTCACTTACGTAATTAGGATTGTGGCTTCGCACTTAATATGCTGCAATTACTTTTCCAGACTTCTAAAATCCTTGAGGACAAGGATTTTGAAGGAAGAGAGTAAGTTGCGGACCAAAATTAGTTAATAGTTAATTAATAATTAGTTAGAAACTTAGTTAATAGTTAATAGGGTTCTTATCTACTGCAACAGATTGTAACTACTGTAAATATTGATAATAAAATGAGAAAGACAACATTAATTTTTTGTTTGCAAATATTTGTGTAAATATCATTGTTTCGTATAGTAGTTTGGGTGAAAATCCTAACAATATCACTCTGTATCTAATAAAAATTATAAAACTATAAAATTATGAATTTGCAAGCATAATTACTAATTTTTTTTTTTCTTAACTAGTTGGATTCTACGTGCTACGCACATGGATCCCGGCAAGTGGATTCGGCACTGAACTTTTGTCAATAGAAATAGCAGTGGCTGGGGAAGATTGCAGCCATCTTGATTGATTAACCAAGAAGTTAGTGCCCGGAATTTGACAACAGCCATAAGCTATAAGACTCGCCTTTGGGTTGTGGGTTGTGACTAACCCTTTTGTGTTGGATGCTAAAAGCTATTGAATAGCAAAAGGTAACGCCATAATTGCACTTCACTGCATTCCTGATATTCTGCCGATAGCCAAACAAGTATTACAGTGAGAAAAATTAAATTGGAGAAGGAAAGCAAGCTGCTCAACCTTAGTACTTTAGTTCGAGCGTGAACCTTGAACCAGTTGTCTGACTTATAATGAGAGTGGATGAGCAAAATCTCCAGTAACCTTAGTAGTGGGAACCCAAATGGGATTGAACAATATGATTGAAGGATCGTACTACGTGACTCCATGTCTTTGAATTTTGCTCTCCAAAACTCTGAGATTCAAGAAAAGCTCAAGCCAATAGGAGGAATCAGACTTTTCTAAGGAAAAGCTAATGAAGGAAAAGGATACTCTTTCCCTCTCATGCCATGCTTCTACACACTGTCAGCCTTCCTCTCTCGTTAAAGCTCTCTCTACTTTCTTTTTGCTCTGCTCTGAACTGTTTGGACATAGATTTTATTAAAATATGTCATAAAAAATTTAAATCATTCCATTTATTTTTAAGTATTAAATTTTTTTGATTGTGTTATTTTATTAAAATATTTAATTAAAGTATTAAAATAATTAAATTTATTATACTCTAAGTCTAAATAAATTTACAACCAATTAAAAGTTTGTGCTCATATCTTTGACAGTGGCGAAGCTTATTCCAATTTACAACGCGCTTCTCAGAAAAATTTATAAAGAAATGAATGAAAAAAAAAGTACGTGGCATTCGGCCAAGAGAGGAAGTTGTCGTTGAAATTCCACGAGATGGAAGGATCAGTTAGTGGGACCCATGCAACGAATCAGAGATGGTGTTATCGAATGAATGCTGTGATGTGTCTCTCTCTTAACCAGCGGATCAGCTGATGAACGTGACCGCCAGAGCGAGCTCCACCGACTCACGCATTTGGCCATCGCCTAAAATACAACGGCATCGTCTTGCGTCATTCACGGCTACTCCGTTTCGAACGAACCTTTTTCGCGATAAATCCAATTCACGTGCCGTCATCATCAGATCGCGGCGGCCCCTTTGCCGCTTTCTTAACGAACCTTTCTTGGGAATTGGATTCAGTTTCCTAACCACAACATATTTCTCATGTGTTCTTTACTTGTGTAATTATAATAACAAAAAATTAATGTCTTCTTTGAAACCTAAGGATACGTACTCTTAGCTTCTTAATTTTTCAAAACAATAAATTAATTTTATAAATTTTATATAAAATAAATTTAATTTTATAATAATTATAATTAAAATAATTTAATTTTTTATTTAATAAAAATTTTTAATATAATATAATTTATTAATAATATTTAAATTTAATTTTTTTATTATAATATAACTTCGTTATCATATAAATTTTTTAAATTTAAAAAATTATAAAATCATAAAATTATAATTTAAAATTTAATAAAATATAACTAACTTCATATATTAAAATTTTTATAACATAAATAAAATTTAAATTATTATCGATTAATTATATTATAATAAAAAATTTTAATAAATAAAAAATTAATTTAATTTAATTTAATTATATTTATAAAAAAATTAAATTTATTTTATTTAAAAGTTAAGAAATTAATTATTTTTTAAAAAATTTAAGAGATTAAAAATACATTTTTTTTTATATATATGTTAATAAAATTAATTTGAGATAAAATTATAAAAATTTAGCTAAACTCCATGTTAGATATAAAATAAATGTAGTATGATATGAGTAAATATAATTAAAAAAATTACAAAAATAGTGGGATCGCCCGATTTGTACATCACTATATATATCAATAACATCATTGGGTAAGAAGCTTCAGATCGGAACCTTATGTTCTCCCTTCAATTTGTAGTTTTCTTTTTCTGTTTTTTGTTTGTTTCAATCCGCTGGGAAGACTGGCTCCCCCCTTCTTTCTCTGCGAAATTTCGTGCTCTCTGGTAAAAGTTAATGCCTTGTAGATAACAGAAACTGCAGGATTATACCCCACTTGCGCTCTCTCTCTCTCTCTCTCTCTCGCGTCGGCTTTACTCGTCGTTATCTCTCTTTGTTTCTGTCTCGCGCACAAAGTTTCCCTCTCTGGTGGAACCATTCTGAACGCTTCAAAAAGCAGCAAGAAAGCGATGACGAGCATATATTTATCTCCGCATTCACATTCGAATTCGCTTTCCTTCCTTGAATTTTCTCGCCACTAGAATTTCCACAGCCATTTGCAATTCCATGGAGACTACTGATACTGCAACGAAGTCGCAGCAGCAGGGGAAGCTTCAATGGCTCCAATGCTCCGTTAAGAACTATGATTGGGGTCGACCAGGCCGAGACTCCCACGTTGCCAGGTTCTTCGCTCTGAATTCTGGGTCCAAATTCGAATCCGAGGAGCCGTATGCGGAGTTCTGGATGGGTACCCACGATTCTGGGCCTTCGTTCCTAGCATCCAGCGGCGAAAATGGCGTCTTGGATGGTTCAGAAAAGGTGCCCCTCAAATCTTGGCTGTCGAAAAACCCTAATGTGCTTGGCGAAAAGGTTTTGGAGAAGTGGGGTTGTGATCTTCCGTTCTTGTTTAAGGTATGATTGTATGATGTTGTGTATTTGGGCTTCTAAATGTTCGCCCAAAATAGAATTTTGAATTTAAAATGAGATGCTGGGCACTGTATGAATTCCGCGCTTATTGGGTTCTTTGTGCTATAGGTACTCTCAGTGGCAAAGGCGTTGTCTATACAGGCTCATCCAGATAAGGAGTTGGCCAGGACTTTGCATAAGTTGCAGCCTGATGTTTATAAGGATGGAAATCACAAACCTGAGATGGCTCTGGCAGTGACAGAGTTTGAGGCTTTGTGTGGGTTTATCACTGTCAAGGTATCTTTATTCTCTGTTGATCATTTTTTGTGAGTATGTATATTTATGATTTAAGATGAACGATTTCTCTATATTAGGGGAATTATAAACGGTTTTATTCTTCATTGACAGTGTTACATACAATATTTATCAATGTTCAGAGAATATTTTGTGTTGTCCTCCCTGTTTGCAGTCCAGGAAATCATTGTTGTGATTTTGAGCCTTATCTTAGAATAGTAGAGTAGTTATATCTCGAATTGTTTGTCTCTGTGGTCTAGTTATCGATGGTTATTTGCAAAGTAGAGTTTGTGATGGATTCATCCAGAAGCTATTCTTTATTTTATTTTAAATTGGTATTTTTGCACTTTAGGTGGTGGGAAAAGAATTGCCCACCTATTTGGTATATTTCCATAACGATGTGACTAAGACCTTTTTATATCTTCTTAACTTTTCATGAATATGTCAATCACTTGTGAAGTTGTGATAGTTTACCAAACTATCATGTTAGGACATCAATTGAAAGATCAAATCTTAACTGTTTGTGGGAATTAAACGAACAATAGATTTATACAAATAGTGCAAGTTTGACACCATTGATTGAAGATCTTTTAGTGTGGACCACCAGATTATTATATTGTTTTCTATTTATCTATATTTTATTTCTTTTGTAGTTTCCATGAGATTGAGTTTTGTATTGAGGCTTCTTCATTATGCTAGTTATTGCAAGTTGACCAGCATTTCTGCCACTGCATCACCTGTATGTACAAAGTGGTGCGAAAGCCCGTAATTTGACCGGGGGAGGTTGATTGAAGGAATTGATTTAATACTTTTCTGAGTGTATATAACATTTCTGCCATGACCTATTTCTATGAAAATTTTAGCTATATGAGCATCTATACATATATTTATTAATTGCATATTAAATATTTTGCTCATACATCTTTTCTATTCAGTATTCCAGTAGTTTCTATTGTATTTTACTAGTCTATTATTGCATTGATTTGAGGAGATACGAAATTTTATTTGTTCAATCAAGCAACATTGATGATATGAAGCTGCTGTTGACTGCTTTAGAGCCAAAATCTTAGATTTAAAATCTGGCTGTAGTTCAAAATGGATTGACGTATGTACTGCTGATCATGTAAATAATTCAAAGATCTATTTACTTGACCCCAAAAAAACTGAAATATTCACTTGTTTCATTGTTCCATTGAAGCTTTTTGTGTACATCAGCAGATTCTTAAGATTTTATTTTTTAACCCTGTAGTTAGAATTTGTGTTTTGTTTTATAACATAAACGTGTAGGTTCTGTTGTCCTTATACTGGACATCATCTTCGTGTACATAGTCATTCTTGTTTAAATTTGTTTAGTCAATTCTGGAATGACATATGCATTATTCTGTTTAAGAAGCCACTATCTAATAGTACTTGAAAGGCTTTTGTTTAGAATTGTGATATAGTTAAGCCCCATCCAGCTTCCCACTCCATTTTTTTCCTTCTTATTGCTGCAACTTTTAAAATGTAAAATTTCAACAGACTGTGAGACAAGAGAAGAAACCACAATCTATTGCTTTCATTTTTTTTTTTTTTTTTGGCCTTTTGGCATTTAGTTATGCTGAAAAAGCCTACATTGATCTGGATTTTTTCAGAGCTCAAGTTTGTATGATGTTAAAGAAACTTGAGATTGAATTCAAATTATTAATACTTGTTGATCACTGCAATCTTTCTAAACCTTTAATTGGTCCATGATTGTTTTAGTTACCCTTTTTAATAGCAGAAATTTGAGCCAAAGGTATGTGCCACTGAACAATGAGCAATATTTAATATTGGTGTAACACATAATTGGTTTTCATGCAGTTTAATGCATTATCTTAATTTAATCCAAATGGAGCCAGTGAACAATTGTCCCTGTTTTATTCAGGAGCTTCAGGATGTGCTTCATACCGTACCTGAGGTTGTCATGCTTGTTGGCTCAGAAGGTGCAAGCTTGGTCTCTCAAATCAGTGACCAGGATGGTGAAGAGAAGGTCAAACCTGTTTTGCAGGCAGTTTTCACCCAACTCATGTCAGCAAGTAAAGACAGAGTAGCTGAAGTAGTAGACAGATTGATGTTTCGACTGCATAAGGAGAGTCAGGTTGGTTAATAAATTGCTGTACTACTTGTTAGAAGTTTAGCTCATGTGTTTGTGACTTAATACTTTTAACTGATAGAAAAATATGAATTTTACTTCTAATTTTTGTGAAAGCAAAACTGAAGTTGACTTTTAGCAGAGTAAGACCACACTATCTTCATTTTAGAGAGGATCATAACTTCATAAGTATGTAGTTAAAGTCTGTCTATTGTCACAGTGAAGTGATCTCCATGTTCAAGGGCAACAGATAGTCCTTCCTTACTCTGGCAGTCAATATATGGTTACAATCAGCCTGGAAATCCTCGCTTCTGTGCCTCCAAATTGTGTATTTAATATTGGATATTGAGGCAACTTTCATATCTTGGGGGCATTGCCCTTTCAAATGTACTAATCTCTTAAGTTGCTACAGAAATGACAGTTATTTTCTTTGTTATTAGTATGTACATGTTACCAACATTGTTGATTGATGACATAATATTGTCATGTTGCATTAGATGAGGCAGCTGACAGATAAGGAGTGGCTGGTGCTGCGGCTGGAAAAGCAATACCCAGCTGATGTTGGTGTCATAGCTGCCTTCTTTTTCAATCATGTGAAACTCAATCCAGGTGAAGCCTTGTGCCTTGGGGCCAATGAACCACATGCATATATATGTGGTGAGTGTATCGAATGTATGGCAACTTCAGACAATGTTGTGCGAGCTGGCCTTACTCCCAAATACATAGATGTCCAGACTCTTTGTTCCATGCTCACATACAAACAGGTTAATGATACATTAAGGCTGTTAGTTTTTAGAAGTATATGCAGTTTTGTTAGTAGACTTTACTGTTTTGCCATGGTTATATTTGATATGAATGTTGACAATGGCTTGTTAAACCATGTACAGGCTTACACCTGGTAACATTATACATGCCAAATATTATATGTCTCAATAGGACGAGACATATGTGGAGACTCTGCAGTCTGTTTCATTCAATTATATAGGGAGCAATATGTTCTCTTCCCCTGCCACTTTTTCTCCTAGTAATGGAAGTGCAGGTGGGGAAGGGGTGGTTGGCCTAACTTTCCTGGCTCTTACTTTTGTTTATATGACAATTTGATTACATAATTTGACCATTCTTCTTTTGTAAAAGGCACAGTTATGTGGAGTTAATTTTTAGGGCTATGGATAAATTAGCATAATTATAGAAAATTCATGCTTTAGTTCTGTTAAGGGCAAAAAAAAAAAAAAAAAAAAGAGCGTTAGTATTGTAGAAGAGCAATGGAGCTTGAAATATCTGATTTTGATAAAATTTGAGAAGAGGGGCAAGATAAAGATTTCCATTTTTTTTTCTTTATCAGTTTATCCACTAAATGATAACAGATGTCCAGGCTCTGCTGGAGTGGTACAGTAATCTTCCTTGGTTCCCAGAAATTTATGTAATTCTAGCATCATGAAACCCAATTCATTTCAAACATTTGTCTAGTAATTGCTGATTTTGTTTACTGCATGGCACGTGGATTGATCAGTGGTGGTATATATTGACTAAACTGTGGTGGACATATGCATGTGTACCGTTGGTACTTGACGACTGAATGGGGAAAAAGAAATGTGAAGTTGTTTATTCTGGCTGTTAACTATTTCAAGTACACCAAGCGTGAATGTGGCCTCGGTTTATGGACGGTCTACTTTTGCATGTGGTGACTCATTATTGGGGGCATCAATATGCAATACCAGGATCTGATGCCAATTTTCCTGCACTGCTTTTCTGTTGCAGGGTTCTCCTGAGATTTTGCAAGGAGTTCCTCTGAATCCATACGTAACTCGCTACCTCCCACCATTCGATGAATTTGAAGTCGATTGCTGTATTCTTCCTCAAGGGGAAACAGTGGTTTTCCCATCAGTCCCAGGGCCTTCCATCTTTTTGGTTGCTGGTGGGGAAGGAATGATGAATACAGGATCGCCCAGAGGATATGCAATCAATGAAGGGGATGTTCTTTTTGCGGCTGCAAACACGGAGATTAGTGTTACTAGTGCTTCAGAGTTGCATCTGTATAGGACGGGGGTTAACAGTAAATTCTTTCAAGCTTCCTAAGTTTCAATGCAGTGCTGCATTTTTTTTTGCTTGGTAGATGAAAATTTGACACATGCTTTTTAAGTGTAATGTGTTCTGTTATATGTTATAGCAGCAGTTCGTTGTACATGCTAGAACAATGGGATCATAGTATATTGATAGGAGGGTGCATCATTGAGAAATATAGAGGGTTGGAGTTCTATATTGCATTTTTGCTCCAATTAGTTTCCTGTTTATAAACCTTAAAAGTCTTTGGAGATGTATTCGTTTCTAATGATAATAATAAAATGGATGTAGCCACAAATTCTTTTATGTAAGATCCTATTAAATAATTTGCATTTGAATTCATTGAATTAAATTATAGAATGATATATAAGATGTACACCATATTAAAAAAATAAGATATGCACAATAGTGTATTAATTTGTTTATGCCATATTCTTTTCTAGTAATCATTCCGTAAATTTCAAAAAAATTAATTGAATTTTATTCAAGTATCGTCATTATAGTATATATTATATTTTAAAAATTATATTAGTTGGATAGTATGTTATCAATTGGTTCAGCTTTCCAATTATCAATTAATATATTACTTTTTTTTCAGGTCTTAATTATTTTTGTTTTCATTGATAAAGAGGATGGTTCCTTTAAGGTTTTGAAATTCTTATTGGGGGCTTGAAGAAAAGGAGTGGGGTTTATTATTCCACTAATGGCAAATTTATGTTTTAATAATCCCCATTGAATTTTAAGAACAGATACAGACAGAAAGGAAGGACATGGATCTATCACACCATTTCCTGCCCTCTCTTTTCATAGGAGAATTTCCGCTAAATTTTCATGTCTTTTCAAAAAACCAAAAAAAAAAAAAGTTTGACCTGTGACTTCTTTAATTTTAAAATATTACTAGTGAAAATAGGTTAGACCAGGGATGAATTGTAAATTCTTGATGTGTTTTTAACCTATTCCTTTAATGTAAGCTAAATTTTATATCTAACTTAGCTCGTTTCAAAAAATATAAATATTTAATCTAGGACTCATTTAGATGAGCTTTTAAATAAGAACTTTTTATTTATGACTTTTTAAAAGAATTTTTATTAAAAGCTAAAATTATAAATGATACTATTTGTATGCAATTTGACAACCAATTTGGTTATGGTAAATTTATAGTAATATATATGTTATATATTCTTCAAATTTCTAAATATATTATTTTAATTTTATTTTTTAATTAACTAAAATTATATTTTTATTATTTGAAATTTAATTAAAAATAAAAAATTAAATTTATTTTTATTTTATGAAAATAAAAAATAGTTGATGTTAACTAAATATATTTTTTGTATTTTAAAATTTTTTAAAAAAATTATTTTTAATAAAAATAAATTTAAATAAAAATAAAAAATATTTTGATAAATGCACCGCTTTTTTCATAGTACATTATACTTGTCAAAACGGGCCAGCCCGCCCCGACCCGCAACAACCCACAATCTGACGGGGCGGGGCGGGCCGGCCCGCATAATTGGCGGGCTGGGATTTACCTAACGCAACCCGCCCCGCGGCGGGTTACGGGTTAGGCGGGCCAGCCCGCCAATAATTAAAAAAAATAAAAATTTTATTAAAAATTTAAATTTATGAATGATAGTAAATGAGTAATTAAATTTAATACACTAATTTTAAAATAATTACAAATGAATACAATCAAATTTGCTTTTTAATAATATACCTAAAAGTATAACTTGAATTTAGCTTGTAATAAATTATAAAAACTTTGATTCTACTCATAAAATTGCTAATATACAATATTATTTTTTAGGCAAGGCTTCAATAATATTACTAACATACATGCACAATAAAACATGTGCTTACAAAGACAAAAAGGTCATATTCCTATATGTGACAAAGTCTAACATTGATGTTGTTCAAAATAAACTACATGCTAATTGAAAATAGAGTTATGCTATTATACATTTATATCATTATTTCTATATATGCAATGCTTGAGTTTTACACCTTAAATTATGATAACATAAAAGCTGAACAACTCAATACAAATATAAAGATAATATTTTCTGCTTCAAAAAATAATATATAAATGTGATATTGATGATAGCTATGTAACAACACAAGTTTTATATTATCATCTAAATGATTCAGAATGAGTTGTTGCATAGTATAATAATTTGTCTTCTCTTTAAACTCATTAATTTTTACTTACCTTTTAACTCGAAACCTTTTAAAAATTCTTTTGTCTCTACGGTCACCGATAAAATCATACATTATACATAAGATATTCAAAACATAAGAAAATTATATCTAAACTGTATGAGGATCCTGCCTAAATTACATAATTCAAATTGGAACCAAATGACAATCATTTGAATTGCCCTCCTCTTCCAATGCATATTCATTGATCTTGTTGTCATAATAGTATAACTTACAGTAATTTCTTAAAAGTTGAAATTATTTTAAATGATATGTCATTTAAAAAAAATTAAAATTAAATTAAAATTATGCGGGTTCAAACCCGCGGGTTGAATCCGCCCCAACCCGCATTGACCCGCGGGTTATGCGGGTGCGGGCTAATTTACCCGCGAATAAATGGGCCACTTATATAGTAACCCAACCCGCCCCTTATACATTGCGGGGCGGGCTGGCCCAGCGGGCCCAGCCCATTTTGACATCCCTAGAGTACATACACAGTTGCCAATATCAAAATTGAAAGAAATCTGCGCCGTCCAAAACTAGGGCAACCTGAACTTTAAAATTGCGTGTCCCTATAAAGCCCTCCCTCTGACTTCCTCCCGCCTCCTCTGCCTCTCAACCGGAAGAAGTTAGGGTTATCTGAACGCGCCGGCGTTGACATTGTTCGGGCTTCACCTTTTGGTACGTTGTCTTCTATAGTTACGGTAACCGCCTCTTCCATCCATTCTTTCGATTGTAATTGGAGACATCGAAGATGAATTAACTTGCTATACTGGGTATTGCTGAGTAATCTCGGTTCTGATTTTGTAATCTAAAAAAAAAGAACTTATTTTCACTCATTGGGTTTCTGAGAATTGAGCTCTGCTTTTCGCAATTTAAATGCACTCTAGACTTGCATGGTTCTTGTGCTGCAAGTGTTTGTAGAGACTAATCTGGTGGGTATCATTCATTAGTTTGCTTGGGTCCGTTTATTTATTTTAATTGAACATTTAGTTTCCTCGTTATTAGATTATGTACATGGATAAGAGATGGAAAATATATTTACATTGTGGATGGTCTTACAGTATAGGAAAAAATAACAGATGGGAATGCTCTTTGTTGCATCTCTGATTTTTGGCTTACTTTTATTTTCTATATTCTTCATTAGCGATAGTATTAAGGTTGGCGGTTACTTAGCAATACATGGTATTTGGGTTTTGGTTAACTCCTCTTACCTAAGTTTCAGAAAGCTTTGTGAAAATTTGTATTTTTACGGTGGTTGTAAACCTGAACTAGTCCAGAGTTTGGTAATTTGTAACTGTTTAGCATGTAATTGTTACTCACATTATGTGATGTGATGGTGGCTGTTACTATCATAAAACAGATTGTGCAAAATGTACACCTCATTGAAGAAAATCCACAAGGATAAGGATGTCGAGCCAACTGAATTTGAGGAGACAGTTGCACAGGTATTTCTTATTGCTGTTTGGAAGATAACATATATCAGGATCTCTGTTTGCCCTCTATATTATAACTTTGCAATATGATGCCTGTGCAGTACCTGTTTGACCTGGAGAACACTAATCAAGAGCTAAAAAGTGACTTAAAGGATCTCTACATTAACCAAGCAGTGTAAGGATGCTACTGGTACTGGATGCATGTTATGAATGACTAATTCCTCTATGTTTGATTCAAAGATTTTTTTAACCACAATTCATTTGATGCAGTCAAATGGATGTTGCTGGGAATCGCAAGGCTGTAGTTATCTATGTCCCTTACAGATTGAGGAAGGCATTTCGCAAAATTCATCTTCGACTTGTGAGAGAGTTGGAGAAAAAATTTAGTGGGAAGGTTGTTGTTTACCATGTTGGACCTTTTTATGAAACTAATATACTGTAAATTTTTTGTTCCTATGTTTCTTTTTAAACCTTGCTTCTGTTTTGCCTGACGTTCCATATCAGTTAGCTAGTCACTTGAAAAGTTTATCTTGTGCCAAATTGTATTAACCGAAGGTCCTATACCATACAACAGGATGTTGTCTTGATTGCTACGAGAAGGATCCTGCGCCCACCAAAGAAAGGCTCTGCTGTTCAGCGCCCCCGCTCCCGTACACTAACAGCTGTCCATGATGCCATGCTGGAGGATGTTGTGCATCCCGCTGAGATTGTTGGCAAACGTATCAGATACCGTATTGATGGATCAAAAATTATCAAGGTAATTGCTTCTGAAGATGTGAATTTGATTATTTTCCTTTTAAAATCATATAATGCTTTTCTAAATTATTTATAATGTAATGTATCAACTATCAGGTTTTCTTGGACCCTAAGGAGCGCAATAACACTGAATACAAGCTGGAGACTTTCTCTGGAGTATACAGGAAGCTTACTGGAAAAGATGTAGTATTTGAATATCCAATTACAGAAGCATGAAGTGCTTCTTGGTATGATGGTGTCCTTAGTGCAGCATTTGTCTATTAAAACCTTACAGTTAAATTTTGACGTTGGGAATTTTTTGTTTTATGCCTGTTTACCTCGACGACATTAAACTATCGCGAAGAGTATTTTCTGTGGGCATGAAGCTCCAAGGTTTAGACTGTGAGACTATATCTAGAGTTTTTGCATTCTTTACTGGACTGTTGACTGTTTGCCGTGTTACGCATAACAGGAGTTGTATACAGTCAAGGTGCTTTCCATGAAATCAAATGGTTATATAAAGACTATGATAGATCATTGAGTCGTAATTAGTCCTGTTCTTGACAGGCTTTTACCATTTGCATTTCATAAAATAAAATGGTCAGTTTTTTTTTTTCTTCAAACCCTTACGATATTCTTTCGACCCCAACTCTATCCTAAACAGAATGGGCAATTAACTGTTCGTCATGAAATTGTTACTCCAAAAAATTGATAAAACTGGCAGATTATAAAAGTTGATGTTTCACCGGTTAGCTGAAGAGCATTTCTTTCCAAGAAAATGAATGTTTGCCTGATAAAATTCGTTGCGTTGTTAATATTTTAGTTGCCATATACGTAATTAAGATCAGCTAGTAAGAGTTTGATACCTATTTTTTCATTCTTTTAAATTAAATTTAGGTACCAAGCAGTGACAGTGTTATACTTTATCCATTAAAGAACAAAAGATAAAGATTCAGAGAACATGGAATAATTATGCCCCTCACGTACTAGCCTAGGCTTTACCTTGTAGGTCAAATGGTTCTCAAAAACCAGTCCTAGAGCTTTATTGCATTTTTGAATTTTTGGCTGATCATTCTTTAGATATGATACTTTCACTAAATTCAGCTGGCAAATATTTTACAAAATTCAATCTGAAATTTTAAATTTTTATAAATTTAATAGTTTAAATTTTTAAAGAAAATTTTTATAAAATTAAAATTATAAAAATAAAAAAAAAACTGATATTGTTTTATACATAACAAATTTCGGAAAGAGGAGAAAAATTAGATCCCAAATAGGTTGAACTTTTTTTTTTTAATTTGACTAACCATATTGGTTGAACTTCGGTTGGCTTTATGTGAGGACCTTTACCATGTGAGCCAATGTTTCTGGGCTAATGCTGTCTTAAATTGGCACCATACGATATATCCAATCATTCTTAATGTAGAGTTTGATGATGACCAAGTAGATCAGAGTGAGATTCTTCCCTATTCCCTCCCGACTTGTCCTTTGCTCACATTTCAATTTCAAAGATTTTCAAGTGCCAGGTGTATGCAAATTACTCAATTAATTACTTTCGGAGGCTCAATAAAAAATTGTTTTCATAATTAGCACAACTTGGAACACTGTTACATCTCAATCTCATTCCAGCTGCCCTCTCTACATGACCAAATGAACCAAGCTGGTGGCGTGTATGACCCACAAAGATCTCCGCAATCCTTTCGTCTCACCTATCTAGACCATTTAGCCATGAAAGGATAACTTTTGCACCTTTATCCCACGAAATGTCCAACATCATGTCATGGGCAGCACCTTCAACACATACTGGAGAAACTCCATAAAACTTCGCTGTTTCTTTGAGACCCTCTGCATCCTATAAATAATAAAGACTCCTTGATGAGGAAAGATCAAACTAATGAAGCAGTTCAAGTTCAATGCTCTATAATTATCGGTGTAATCAACGACAATATCATTCTGGAAGATGAACAGTTTCTTTACCATACCTAAAACATAACTTACCACAATAAAGTCATCCTTTGCACCTAAAACGAGAACTTTGAGAGAGCAGTTTGGCGCTGAAGGGACTGGAAGTGATGCATTCAGCTTTCTTAAATCAAACAATGGCATTCTGGAACTTTCTTTCATAAGCTCTTGATATCTGAGAAGAATGGCTTTGAGCTTTATACAAGCTTGAAGGATAACAAAATAGTTTTGGGGATTAATTGATATAACAACCATGTTCTTTACAACCATTATTCCAAGACACCAAAACTTCCATCTTTGGGCCCATATCTCTAAAATGTTACAAATTATTAAGGAAATTTAAGAACGAATTAAATTTGGATACACTGTCAGTGTGAAAAGCTTTTCATTAAAATGCTATTAAAACTTCTACTGTAAGTAAAGTTCTTTAGTTACTCTAGCATGTGGCAGTTTCTTACCTATTGATAGTGTAAAAAAATTGTTAGTGGATAAAATTTAAACTCTATGAAATGATGCAATTGTTAATAAGGTGTTTGCAAAAGGATCAAGAATATATCCATTTCTGTACATAGGCCAAAGCCATCATTAAGAAATAAACTTGATCACATTCAGACAGAAGTCAGCAGAAGAAGCACAAAAGAAACTTTCAATTGATAGAGAACTGGAGCTGACTAGATCTTACTACCAAAAAGCACACATCAAAACAGATACACTCCAGAAATATTGGGGGAATATGAGGTAAAATTAAACCCGGTTCAACCATACATTAACTTCATCAGATTGAAATGTTCACTTGGACACAATTGTTAGTTTTACTTTGTATCTCCAGACAACAAATAATTAAGAATATGTTGAAATGAGGTTTCAAGTTGTTCTTTGACACAATACAAGTCGCAACAGATTCTATAAAGGAAATTAGGCTCAAATCAATTAACACATGGGAGCAATGTATTGAAAGACAAACCTATGGGATATTTTATAACAAAAACCAAGTTCAAATATTAAGCATTTTCATGTTTCGGTGGGTCTGTAAATTTAGTTTCTGATCCTTTAGAGACATTCTTTCACTGTACAAGCAGATACAGAGTAAATCAATAGGTTCCTACTTCCTTCTACAACAAAGTTACTCGCTTTTTAGAGTTTTAAGGTTCATTACTGTGCTACTAAGGTTTCATGTTAGGCACAGATTCCAAAAGGAGTTTCTATCTTGTATCTCCCATACCAACCCTTCTTTTAAGCTCTGATTACAACTGACAAGATTTTTCATATACTAATCATGTATTAATCCTGCTAGAGATCCATGAATATGTCATATAGCATCATTTTTTTTCAATATATATGCTCCTGAGAGAATGATCTCGGGGAAAACAAACCTTTTAACAAAATGATCCTCCATTGTGGCAGAGAAAAATGTCTCCCTACAAAGAGATAGAGAGCTTTGAAAAGCTTTCCCCGCCAAGCTGCATGTCACCTGCCAGGTTACAAATGTATTTATCAGATGCAAAACACAGAAAACTCATATATCTCCAAAGAGTCAGTTTAAGTACCTTGAAGGCAGCAATTGGCTTAGAAAAGAGATACCGCCAGACTAGTCCGCTAAAGAAAATAAAGAAGAATTCTCAGCCAGGGCAACCACATCTACAGGTCATCTCTCTATTTGAAAGGGGAAAAAAAAGAATTATAAAATAGTAGTGTTCCGTTGTCAGTCACCTGTTACCAGAAGGAGGTACAGAGCAGACAAGGACAGCTCCTCTAAGCCTTGGGTACGAATTTGCCATTTCTAGAGACCAGAATTAGCAAAAAGAACCAATAATAGAAAATGTCAATAGGACAATTGGGTATCTCACATCAATAACACATCCATTACAATGGGAAAAAAAGAAAATAGACAAACTGATACCATATGTGACAACTACAGGGAGCCTAATGTAACATTGGGTTATGCCTCAAAATCTGAGCCTTGAGGAGATTATGTATAAAGTTTGTCACTCACGCTCAGAAAGAGTCTTCTCTCCAATTTCTTATAAACTTACCATAATACTGTCTCCTCATAACAAACACTTCAAAAACGATTTTTCTATATATTGCATTTAAGAAGAAATAAACCATTTTCTGGCCTCATAAACAATAGCGTTTTTGGTAAGAGTTTGAGGTAACCTAAGAAAAGTTTCCAGTATACATAGTTCTGAACCATTGTCTAAGGCTGATACTCAAAATCTTCTTGTTATAATCATTTCAAAATGTGTATGCATGAACAAAATAGAAGCAGAAAGTACCAACTAGTTGGTCTTTTCCTAAATTGGCAATATAATATTGGATAATGAGCCCTCCAAACGAGTGTCCAAGCAATACAGGTGGTGCTCTGATTTTTTGATAGATGAAGTCTGCAACATCTCTTGCGTGTGTCTACTGCAGAATTTGGAGTAAACAGGAAATTTAAGAGTATCATCCATAATGAAAATTGACTAAACTGCCAAACAAATATTCATAGTTCAAGAATGTAAAACAATTCATTAGCATAAGAAGAGCTACTACACCTGAAGCGTACCAGCAACTGAACCAGCAGGTGCATCACTTTCCCCCTAATCATGTAGATTTAAGCCATAGATCATGTGAGAAATGCTAGAAGTAGAATATAAAAATTGCATGTTTATAAATTAAGATAAAAATCCAGGCATTGTAGCAGCAATCTGATGTCTGACACATCTGAATGCAAAAATGAGCCAACAATGATGCTAATCGCAATTCAGGGAAAGTTTGATTTAAAGGAAAAAGTAGGTAGGTATTCAGCCATGATTTGGCGCCATTGTGCAAGCCAAATTTAATATTTGCAGTTTCAGTACCTTTGCAGCAATGAAACTGCAATAACACTGAAGAGTTAAGGGAGTAAAATCTGATAATCAAAAAGCGACTAGTGATTACTACAGGAAAAATTAGGTGGGAAATTTATCAAGCTAGAGATTCCACTTTAGTTACAAAAATGTTTACCAATTACCAACTTCTTCCTACACTATGGAAAAGAAAACAGTTATAATTGAACTTATCTTTGAGAAGCAAGGATTATCAGCCCGTTTACAGATTTCTAAATTCCTTACAGGTGCGTATAATGGTTCAATTAACTTATCTTAGGGAAGCAAAAAATATACTTCAACCAAATCCTCTACCAGACTAACTATTTTTTTTTATTAATACTTCAATTGACCAGACAATAGTGAAATGAACCTGAACATATAATATGAGTTCCTCAATCAAAATACAGTTTGCATTGTGGTTGAGGCTGAACGCATTCCCAACAAATCGCAACATAAGTATGGAGATAAGTATCTGTATAGGCACAAGTTGCACTAGGACCTAGCCCATTCACTTGATAACTCAATTTGAATCGTTGCATAACATAATGAAGGAATCACCCCTATTTAAATCGTTAATATTACATTTGAAGACCCTGGATTTTAACTAGTTTAATTGAGCTCTGAATTTTTATTCGCCATTTTTGCTTTGTTCTACTGTTACAAAACCTCTATTCTAGACGAACAAACAAATTCTAACAAATCAAGGAACTAATTAAGCTTGCGGTAGGAGATAGGATATAAAAAAATTCTTTATAAAATAGACACACACTGAGAGAAATGCACCTGTCCTAACAAGCTAATAGCATAGCAATCGAACCCAGAAGTTGAAAAGAAAGGCAACCAGTGTTCAGCCCAGCACCAAGCAGCATGGTAGCTTCCATGAACAAATACCAAAGGTGGGTATTGAGATTTGTTGCCTTTACCCCTCTCTAGCTCCTTGTCTACGACACCCTTCTGCACTATTACCTCCATGCTCAGACCAGATGGAAGCTTGTGGAAAATACGAGACTGTCCTTGCTTCAGATCGTAGGGGACCTGCATTTGATTGGATCTACTGAGGGTAGCTAGAGGTTTCGTGGTGAGCCTCGAAGTCGAAGAAGAAATGTACATTGCATTGCGGGATGGGGCATGGAAGGGAGAAAGAAGAGCGGCCATAGCCTTCGATGTCTTCTGTTTAACCCAGTTGGTTCTGTTTAACCCGGTTGGAGTGGAGGGGACCTAGACTTTACTGATAATCAGTGACAAAAAAGTGGGATTATAAGTATAAAATGGAAAAATAGGAGAAAATCACAAAAATTTAAAAAAAAAAATGGAAATGAGTGCATCTTTGTATGTAAGCTGTGTGGCACAAATGGATGGGGCGATGTGCTATGTAAAAAACTCATGGTCTTGAATTAATTAAATTACCTAAACAAATATGAAATTGTAATTTTTTTTTTACAATACACAAATATATAATATACAATAAGGCCTACTTTTTATAAGAAGCACTCTAGATTCCATTCTTGTAAAAAAATGATTGAATCATTGTATACCTTAATTATTTTTCAATTTATGTTTGACAAAAAATAAATAATATAATAATTATTTATTTTTGCTTTATAAAATTTATTTACTAACAAGGACAAATGTTATATCCTTTACCAAAAGAAAAACAAATATTATATGAAATTGTTATTCAAATCAAACAAATACATGTAACAATTATTACAATCATAATTATAATTTCCCAATGTTAAATGGGATGCCTTAATAGTATATTATTAGTTCTACCCCTGTAAAATTGAATTGCATCAATCTGCTTTATGATTGTCTTTTTAAAACATAAAAGTCTCTTCAAAGTAGTTACTTCAACAGGTATCTTATTTCACATTTTAGGTGTATTTTGTGGATTACTTTCCATAATTTTGGTGTTTGTTTTCCGCTTCAAAAGGTCACCCTCTAATACAGTTTATAACTTATAGGACAAGCCTAGACCATTATATATCCTAAGCCAAAACTAATTAAGCTTCTTAATATCATAGCATTTATGGTTTGAAGAATAATGATAATATCACAGAATTTTATTAACACATCATGATCACAAATTTTTTTAACAGCCGACGATCATGTGGGTCTCACAAAATTACACGACAAGAGCTTTTCCCATTATCCAAACTGTTTGTTAATGAATTGTTGCATGAGAAGGCCCACAATGTCAGCTCTGGATCCTTGGGAATGAGCATCGTACCTTATGGACATATTTCTACTTAGGCCCAATCGGCTGGGTCTCCCTACTACTGTAACTGAAGCTTAGGCAAGGGGAACCCTGCTACTCTATCGAGACTTGAGATACAAGTCTGGTGAGCTCTTCTGGTCCTGGAGATGACGATGTCTCAGCTCGAAGCCATATTTATTTTGATTAATCTGTGATTGGGCTTGTCTAATTTGCATCATTTTTCTACTTTCGCATTATATGCTGCGCCATTGTCATAGAGATCAGTACCATTTCTAGCAGTTCTCAAAATGATGTCCCCGAACAAACTCTCTGTTGATCGAGGATCTCCTCCTCATTTCAGGTAAAAACCCTTTCTTTATATCTGGGTTTGTGCTTTCTTGCGAAACACTATTGATCCTTTGAGATGAATCAATCTGGTTTGTCACCAAAAAAAAAAAAAAATTAGGGAAGAAGGGTGAATGAGTATGTTGAATTCTGGGTATAGCTAATTGCTATTTCTATAGTATTTCTGGGGTAGGCGACATTTTAGTTCTTATTGGACCTTGGTTCGTATCAAGGGAAGAGAAGGTAAATTTGGAAGTTTCTAATTAATTAATTGAATTTCTGAAGCAATTTCTCTTATCTTATCAGCTTTTGACTCAGCGAATTGCCACGGGGCTTTCTGCATTTTAATGCATTGATGTGCACTAACTATTCGCTTATGGTCGAAGGTTAAATTATGTTTATACGGATCAGTTGTTTAGTTACTACTTTTGTGTAATAAGTTTGGCGGTGAACGCTTCTGCTATTTTTTGTTGGGTTTGCTTGCAACTATAGTGTTTCAATTGTTTAAAATCTTAATTTCCGTCTACTTGCCTTCTTACGCCATGCACGTTATTATCTGCTGTGCTTCATGCATTGAGTTTCATATTTTTGTTGGCTTAGCTTCTCGGTGAGGAGGGTTGTGGATTGAAGTTTTGACTTGGTTTGTTCTTATTATGATGATGTTATTTTCCCTTTGCAGGCACACACCATTGCAGATAATCCATATCATTGCGAACTTTATGAGGATATGGTCAATATACACCATGTATCGCTATCTATCTCAGACAGGAGCCTCAGTTGTTCTTTTCCTGTTTGCTTGCGTGACCCCAGCATCTATCCTGTTTTTGGTTTTGCAAAAGCCTTGGAAGGGCAGGCCACTTTCTAATACCCAGGTTAATAAAATTCTTATATTCTGCAGAGAATACTTAAAAGTTGAAAGAAGCATTAAATAAGATGTTAAAGTTTGTCATCATACACATGTGCCTTAACTGATACCAGTTGTTTTTCAGGTTGTGCCTTCAATAATAAATGGTGGTATAACAGCACTATATCTGATCTTGTGGGGAAAGGGACTGAAATCATGTGGACCAGTTAGGTTGGTTTTTATATGCTCTAAGAATTTCAACTGATTATTTTTAGTTTGTCAAATGCATAACCATACTATTTAAATGTCTTTTGGTTTAATTGGCTATTTCATTCTTAGGGTGTATTGTTGTCTTCAGGAATCATGTATTCTAGTTTATGGAACATTCATATAAGCATGGCTTGCAATCTAGATAGATCTTTTAAATTCATGTGCAAATACAAGTATTTAAGACACAGCGTACAAATTTATCTACTATATCAGGGAAATTCAATCTCTAATGGGTAAAGTTTTCATCTCATTACCAATTTGCATGATGACTGTTGTATGTTAAAACTAAGATGCTGGAAATAAAATACACATGCAATTTCCTACCTGAAAACATATATTTTATTTTGAATACATCATGAGATACTATTGTGGTAACCAAATGCTAAAGCTTAAAATATTAAGATTCTCAACAAGAATGAACGCAAGTTACAAAATCTTTACTTGAGCCTGGCACTTAGGGACCTGATATCCAGATTTTTTGTGGTATAATTGATGTTATTCGCCGCCATTGTATACTTATTCCTGACTATATAATTTGTTGATGTCTTGATTGACACTTCCAACCATGATTTTGTGTTATGATTTATTTATGCATGGAATCTAGTTATCATTTCTTCTTTTCTTATTCCAGAGCAATATTGGCTGAGTATTCTGGCGCTGTCCTTGGAGTACTATCTGCAGTGTTATATGGGAGGAGAAGCCATGTGTGGAAGAAGGTAGCACTTTTAGATAATCACATTAATAGCATATTTTCTACATGATACCCTGTGCTCCAAATAAATCAAATACTTATAAAAGTAAGACTATTATTAATATATGTTTCTCCTCATTACACATATGAGTAGCCTCTTCCAAGTTTGAAATATTTTGTTGTTTTTGTAAATTGTTTTACAATGCCTAAGGAAGATTTTCTTTCTTTCTTTTTTTTCATCTCTTTTTGAGTTTTGTTCCTCTGTAACATGTTGGTTGTGGATATGGATTTTGTAAGTTTGTAAAATTTCTTCATTGATCAATCTGAAAATAAATCAATTACGAAATATATCCAAGTTTTATTTATGAGTTAATGTTTATGATATATTCAAATAATCTTATTTGATAAGCCCTGTTGGTTGTGATTCCTGTATTTGAAAGATAAAATTAATCTCTTTCCTAATCAGACAAGTGCATTTTTATTTTGAATCAGATAGGTGGCCTAATTGCAATGTTGGCATCTTTTTACCTGTTATCTGAAGGGTGGGCTACAGCAACATATTCTCCATTCTATATCCTCATTCATACTGGGTTCTTTTCTCATGCCTATAGTGGCTAACTTTACTCTTTAGATAACTTTTTTCCCTGTTACTTCTTTTCTCATTTGCTAAGTCTCTTATCCTTTTGGATCTTTTCCCTAAGTGTTGTAAACTTAACTGGAACTTACCTTGGGAAGATAGAGATGATTCTGAAGCTCAGACTGAACAAATTTTGGGGTTGAAGGAAATGTTAGTTCCCATGCTTGCTGGAATATTATCAGCACTAAGAAGGGTGATTGCTAGGCGTGTTTCAATCAAGGTGATAACATTGACTAAAAGCTGCATTCGCTATTTTTCCTTTGGTGTAAGATGCTTTTTTGTGTTCTAATATCTGACCTGGAACATTTTATGTTTTCAGAATCAACTTAAAAGGAGACTGCATGCTTTAACTATTGCTTCTGCAACTTGTTTTATGTTTCCTACTGCCATGTGGGACATGATCATAGTAAGTTCTATTAAATGCTACTAAATTCCATGTCTATTATAGTATTGATTTATGTCTTCGTGGAATGCTAACAGTTTTGTTTTGTGTTTCTTACATGGATGACATTTGACAAATTTCCAATCTCTCTTCCTTCCTTTTTTCTTCCTTTGAGACCATCAGGGTTCAACTTCTGGTAGTAATGCAAAGCTGCCATTCTCCACCTGGGCCTTCTTGAGTACTATACTCTTTGGAAATGTTTTGATATTCTATGTTGACAGTATTGCGGAGGAGAGGTATGCTATGAAATCATGCAATAATAAATTCATAAATTTTAAGAGGAAGGTCACTTGCATAGTAGCAATTACTTTCTTATGCTCCTTATATTATCAGATAAATCTCTGCATGATAGATGATTCTCCTCAAACAATACTATTCTCTTCCTTTTGACTGGAAATTGGATACATGTTCCCTGTTGATAGGTTACATCTATAAATTGTTTACCATATATTTGTCTTACTTCATGCATATGTGTAAGCAAATTCTTTAATTCATAAAAGTTGGATTTTTTTTAGATCTAAATATTATTTAAAAGTTGTTAATGGTGTAAGGTAAGATGATACGTGGGATTTTGATGATCTGAGAGTACTGTGTTTTTTATGCTTGCTGAAACATCGTATCTTTAATGCAGATTGCACATGGTTTTCTCTTCACCAAGGCATTTGATGGTTGCTGGTGCATGCATCATCATCATGGAGATTGTGTACAAGATGGATTTTTCTCTTCTAGGTTTTGTGGTTTGCTGCATAATTTTAGGTTTTGGTATGTTCGGTAACTATTTATCTTATTGAAATTATTGAACTATGCTTTTATTTTTTTTAATTTTTCATGGAATGTTTCTGGTGCTGAAAAACTTATCAAATAGACCATCATGGATGTTCTAAATTATATGTTATTGTTATTTGGATTTGCAATTTAACCATTGGGAAATATGCAAATAACCTAAATTGAACACTGAAGTACATCATCTTGTTGTCACACTCATTAGAAACTCTAACATAAAGTCAGTTGCCTTTTTTTTTTTTCCTTCCTGTTTCTATTTCTAACATTTAGTGGCGCAAATCCTTGACAATGCCAAATGCTTCTAACTTAAGAAAAACCAAATTATTACATCTTTTCAGAAGGTGCCTCTCTAAGAATACACAATGGGAAAGAATAGAAAAATGACTAAGTGGGAGAAGACCAACTTCATATCTTTTAAGATATTTAACGAAGAACTATTTCTTTTATGCTTTCAATTTTCCCCATTCTGAAATTGCAAATTTGGCCATAAAATAGCCTCGTATGTTAGCTTTGGGGTTAATTTCTACTACAAGCGATCATTACTGTATGGAAAAGCATTTATGAGTTCAGAGATATTTATCTTGAAAAACTATTGATTGTTAATAGGTTGACACAAAGGCGGTTTCTTAGGCAATTTCAGAAATATAGTGAAATGAGATTTAGGTGTCTTTTACATTCACCATTGATGTTTAAGATGGTATGGTTTTTTTTATATGAGAATGTTGTGTTGCGATATTAATGGCATAAACATGTTGTCTTTTGAACATAAAAAGTTGATGACACAGATGGCTAGACTAGAGAGTTGCATATTTTGGATGACAAGTGCAAAATTGTGCCTCCTTCTACTTTGGATCCCTTTTGTATGACTAATGGCTAAAACTCTAATTTATAACATTGGTTTTCCTTTTTCATTGGATATAACTTAGAAAGGAGGCTTCTGCCTCCCCTGGCTTATTTTTTGTGTTTCATTCTTGAAGAATCGATTCTTTTGTTATACGTACAGACTTAGGGATCAAGGTGCTGAGCAACCAACTCTTAATGAATATAAGTATGGGGTATGTGGTACAACAATTCACACAGTTTTACAATGTCTTTCAGTTTTGAAGATCTGATAAAGAAATTGTTAAAACTTGGCCTGATATAAGTGATATACTTATTACGTGTTTTTTAATTTGTCTTCCTTTTGTGTGGTTTTTTAGTTGCTCTAGGTAATTCAAATACTCATTAGCTGTGATGAAATTTTGTAGGGATATATGAAGCAACGTCTTTGGAGCATACTAGAAAAGATTCTTCCCAAAATTCAAATTTATCAAATGGAGAATTAGAGGACCAGATTCAGATGTCCTCACTGCCTACCTGAAGTATGTTTATTTACATCCTTCAAATTTACATTGCCAATATTGAATCTCTGTCTTTTTGTTTGCTTTTAGGATGCATCTGCATTCCTGCCCATGTCTTTTGCTTAATTTAATCTATAGTTGCGAGACATTTAGGTGACAGCAATGTTAGAGCATCAAAATCAAATTATCAATATGGTATAACTGATTTTATATGACTTGGATTTTTCCAGTTCAGCATGTGCATTTTCCTATCTAGTGTCTTAGTGAAAGGCTGGGTTTTTCAGGGATAAGTTTTCTCGTCAGGGACAGAATTGTTTCTTTGCCTTATGGTGTTCGGCCAATGGTTATGGTGTGGTTTCCATGTCATATAGGAATAGGGACTGGAAGGCTCTACTAGTAAATAATAGTGAAGGTACAGTAAAAAATTGGGGTGGGGGAGCACACTTCAAAGTACTAGTGATGAAGACAACTTCAATTTCTCTGGAAGTACTGTTGTTATAATTATAGTTCACATTTGACCTGGAGGACTATCTGCCATTGTGGTTTAGAAGGTTTGGAAGCAAGGATCTAGGTAACTGTGAATATATGCTATCTTTACAGTTCTTTTATGTATTTGGAAAGAAAGGAACACATGTTAATGGGAAATGATAGTTGGACTTAGAAACTATGTACAAAGTGAGTAGTAATACATAGAAAAAAGTTTAGAGGGAAAGTAATTTGAATTTAAGAGGGAGAAAATGAGTTCAAGATATAAGAGTATGTGTAGAGAGTGTAGATAGTTGGTTTGTACAACTATCATTACTCCGTGTTATTAAAATCTTCTTATTAAACAACACAACAATCTAAAATTACAACACAAATAGAGTCTGAATTATGCCTTTACACGCTCTGCACATGAAGATCACAACATCTATCCCATAGAATAGGATAGCCCAGGTCTAGTTTCGAGGATCAGAAACCTTTCCACTTTCCTAACCAATATCCTACCTTTTTCTGTCCTAACTTCCTTATTAATAATACCAATAACTACTAATAATACTGACTGATAACCATCCATAACTGCCTACAAAACCACCCATAGCTGCCTATAACAGAAACTATCTACAACATAATCAGCACTTGACATTCAAAATCTGCCGCCTATGACTTTTTCACCAAGCCACATGTATCTGGTTGCCTAACAATACCCTCCCCCATAAGCTTTACCTTGTCCTCAAGGTGAGGAGCACAGTGAAAAACTAGATGCCCTTAAATTGAGTAGTGATAGGTGCATCAAGCGTAGCTTCAACAAGTGCAGCATGAAGAACCACATTGGCAACATCAAGAAGTCTCTTCCCCATGTTGAATATTGCTTTTCATCCACAATATGTATGAAACCTTTCTACCGTTAGGATCCCCCATCACAGTTGAGCTGTTCTCTTCTCTGGAGGATATAACCAATGCATCATTTTGGATGTGCTCTACTACATTTCAAAGAGTTTTTCAACCCATGTCAGAATCTCAAGTCCTCTGTTTGGTGTTTGCAATTTGGAGTTCGTCGCAGATGGCTTCCTGTTCCTCAGGGTACTGTGCATCCGCTGAGGCTTCCTCTGTCATGTCCATAATTTTGATTCTTCAGAAGCTTTCTCCATCCTGATTAGAGGTTCCTTCAGAGCACACAAATTCCCCTCCATATTCGCCATTGTTTCCCTTACCCCATCAATGCCATTTCTGATTTTGTCAACGAGCCTTATGGCCCTTATCATTGCCTCTAACTTGTCTTACATTCTTGAGTTATCCATCTCCAAGGATCTCAACTGCCCTGAGATGTTCTTATTAAACAACACGACAACACAGATTTCAACACAAGTAGTGTCTGAATTATGCCCTAATACACACTGTACATGAAGATCACAATATCTATCCCATAGAATAGGATAGCCCAAGTCTGGTTTGGAGGACCAGAAACCTCCCCAATTTCCTACCTTCTTCTGTCCTAATTTAGCCTATTAATAATAGCAATAACTGCCAATAATACTGATAACTACGCATAACTACCTAAAACAAAAACTGCCTACAACATAATCAGCACATGACATTCAAAATCTGCCACTTATGACTTTATTAACCAAGCCACATGTATCTCGTTGCCTAACACATGTAGTTATGAAATTAGAGGTTGATGCTTTTAAGTCTTTTACGGAACAAGGTTTTCTCTTGGTTATCCTGATGGTGTTCTGCAGTTGAGATGTTTCAAAGGAGTTTCCTTTGGGAATTTTCAGAGAGATTGTAAGGAATTACTGTTTTGTTCTCTTTCATTTTGTATATACATTCATTGTATCATGTATCCCAGAATAAACTTTTGTCCTCTGTGTAATGTTTCTGCGATTTCTTCTTTATCATGTAGTCCCTGGCAAGTTTAGGTTTGGCTTTTGTGTTCTCATCCTAATTGAATATAGAAAATGGACCAGAAAACATGTTTGGTTTAATTTAACTGGAAAGATTTTGCTGAAAAATATGCTAACATGGGGGAAAACTGAATGCCTAAACGTTGTTTGTATGTTTTATCTAAAACATTGTCATTTCACTTTTGAAAAATATTATTATTTGTTTAGTTTGATAGAAACACACTACCTTGTCTTAATGCTTCCCAACTGTCTTGGTCCATCTTCCCCAACTCTTTTCACCCGACTCTCTACTTTGTTGAGGGAAGGATACTTGTAAGTCCTTGTTTGGGCAGCCATATGAGATTTCTATAGCAATCCAAATAACGTGCTGTCTTAAGTGGAGGCATAAGCAACTATTGTATTCAGGGTCTTGTGGTCTTTTGATGAGGGGAATATGCTTGAGGCTATGAAATATCGTTTTCTTGGGAAACCCCTCGCGAAATGGTGTTGCAGTTCAATCAAAATTTTCAATATGATTCTGCTCACAATTTAGTTTCTTATTGGATGTGAAAACTAGAAAACAATGACTAATTAGGAATATGTTCCATTAATCATTCTGAAAATTAGTTGGTCAAATTTGCATTTTAGGTCACATTAAAAATTACCTGTGTGTAAATCCGTGAACAGTGCTATATTTAGGAGTGACCTTTGTCTCCTAGGCCGGAGTGTGGATATTAAAGAAGGCTTGGTAAAATCAGAAGCCTGTCACACCCACGGGAATGGTTGGGTAGGGAGTCATGGGACTGGGAGTCTTGATGGTAATGTCATTAATCTCTTGCAGAAGAAGTATAGCTGACAGTTTCAATGTTTACATTGTTTGGAAAAGAGCTAATAAGACATTCCCAAAGAAGCGAAAACATGAAATAAAAACTAGTTTCAAGAAAGTAAAAAATTAGAAAATATTGCCTACATTAAATACACTTAACTGGTAAGGAGCTTTGGGTGAGATGTCATATCTTCCCTTTTACGCCTAATAATAGGAAAATAATCAAAGACAAAAATACCTTACCAGTCTACTTTTGAGCTAGGCACTATATCAGAGCCCAAGACTAGAAAGCTACTAACTGTAATAATGCTAAATGAAAATTTCTTTTATTCAAGCGGTCTAAACTTTTATTGTTGTGTTTTTGCCATGCAGTGTTGGTATCCAAATAGAGGATGAACTCAGTTGATCAATAAATCTCCGGCTGTTTTGAGTATATTTCTTTGCCAGATATTTCAGTTTGTGGCCCGGATTGCGGAAAGGACGTTTTCTACACTCCTATCATCACCTCTGCATTGTGAAAATGTTATTTACCAATTGTAGGAACTTCCATTGCAGAGCTTGTAAAATTAACCAAGGCTTACTTGAATTTTTTATGATTGATCTGATCTTTTAGGACATTAAAGTGCACATTTAATGTACAAGTCCATCATTTTTCTTTGTACAGGTCATTAGTGCAGTTGTTCCTTGTAGTCTACTGAAAGAATTTTACTGTGCTCACCAGTAGACTCTAGTCAAGAGAAGTAATATTCTTTCTTCTGATTATTCGCGGTCCTGTAAAATGTTCTTTGAATCATAGGATACAATCGAATTTGACAACTCATTGTAATGAATATTATTTGAATGACAAACAGAATGTTACACTTCTTTTGCTTCTTAACCCTCATTACCTCTTTTATTTCACTCTGTATCTTTCAGGGACTAGTGAAAGAGTAATGTTAAAGTACCAAATTTCTCCTCTTAATCACAGTACACAATGGAGAATAAAGTATATGTAGATGTGCCTAAACAAAAATTAAAAAAAAAAAAAATGGGAGTGTGTCTTTCAAAATTCATGAAATGTTGATTAGTTACATATATTTAATAATATTTAACCATTTATATTTCATCAATAACAATTTATCTAACACCTCCCTTCTTTAAAGGATATTTCTTTTCGTGCAAGTTTACATATCTCCAAGACAGTGTCCTTTAAAGCCAATTATTTTCGTATGAAGAAAGAGAAAATAAAAACACTTTTATAAAAGTTGTTGAATTTTTATTTTTTTGGGTAATATATGAAGCCTATTGACTTTTTGGATTGGGGAAGGGTAAACAAAAATTGAATGGTAGGTTCAAAGGTATAGGATCATCAGGATGATCGCTGAGCCAAGAGCTCTGGTCGTCGTTGAATCTTTATTGATTGCATGCTTGCATGATTGCGTCGGAATCATTACAGAACCTAAATATAAATAATGCTGTGTTAGTTCGTGCATAGTTGCGATTATGATTATCAGAATTATTCATTTATCAATTACAAGGCTTCGAATTATCTAAGACAATATTTATCTTATGGTTCTTCTTGTTTTACTCTTCTACCTTGTATTGAGTGGCATCTTGTAAAATATTACTAAATTACCTGAAATTAAAAAAGTGCAATGAATTAAATAATATGTTAAGGCGAAGTAATATTTTGTTTGTAATTATACAATATAGTTTTAAAATATTATTCTACACTGAAGTACAAAAATCGTAAAAAATAGAAAAGGAAGAAAGAACATTGGAAGTTATCTCTCTACACTCACCACCAAGAGTCCTCCTCCATGTGTTGGTTCCAATTCCACACTCCACCATTCTTTGCTGCCTTATTCAACTGAAACAGAGACCGTATTGCGTGTAATGGCATAGGTTGGAATGGAATTCAAACTCAACATTCATTTCTTGGTAAGAAATTCTAGTGGGATCTCTGCACTTGGTGCAGCCGTTAGTGCCCTTGTAATAACTTCGTTCAAGTTCATTCTCAAACCAGCTTGTCCTGTAGAGGCTAGATCTTCTTGTCTAATGTCCAGTGCATAATGTGCCCATTTCAGGTATCGAAGAAGCCTTGCTCCCATTATCAAAATCTCTGTTTTTTTATGCCTTTTCAACAAGATTATCTATGCTAATATAAAAGCATGGATCAGCTTCTTTTTTTTATTTTTGCAAACTTTTTTGTTATAAATGCTACAGGTTAGCCTCTCAATTTTGTAAGGATTGTACACAATCAATTCTATGGCTTCCATCTGATTGCAACTAATTGCTTTATAAAATTTTAATGACCTCTAATCTTTGTGAATCTGCTTGTTTTCTTATATTCTTCATAATTGCAGTATAATTTTTTGATGGATTTCATATAATATATATCACTTTAACTCTATTGGCATTTGAAGGAGACAGCTAACTATTTATATATGGTGTCATGCGATTCATTTCAGCACGAGAGTTTCTTAACCTATAGGAGAATGGACTGGCAATTCTGTTTAAATTCCATCTCACTTGGAAGTTCAATAGTTGAATTGATTGAAATGCTGGATTGAATGGTTTTCAAGTGGGAAAAGCAATGGTTTCTGAACTCTTACCAATTTGTGTGAATTCTGTTAGTGCAACTTCACAACATATGTTGGACCTCACTACGGTAGTCAAGGAGATGGCTAGTCTAGATTTTGCAATGGAACTAAAGATTTACTATACTTTCAGCCAAGAGTAATTAGATACACTTAAGATAGAATAAGCATCGTGTAATAATTCGAGAAAAACAGGAAAAGATCTTCCAATGACATAATTATCTAATAACTCGAGATTACAACTTTCAGTGAAATCCTTGCTACTGCATGTGCGGGGTCCCTCTATAAGTTATGATCGTTATTTCTGGCAGTTTTAGTCATTGCTTTAGTGACTGCATGAGCAACAATCCCAATGGGACAAAAGAACAAGCAAAGAGAAACTGAATGCCGGGTCTCAATTTGATTCTCCAGTCCATCATGAAAAACCTTCCTGGAATCATCACCTTAGTGTGTTATCAAAAGAATTACTAGAAAGCAAAGTAGAAACAGTGAGGAGGTAGGCTGTTGAAAGGGAAGGAAAAGAGGAGAAGAGAAAATGCAGGACCTTGCAGCAAACAGATCAACAACCAGCAAGTGAATCCAAGCAGAGGCTAACGTGAGCTCACTAGAGAACATTTTTCCTATACTAGACAGCTGCACCGAAAGTGTAAGGATAGAATTACAGCTGAATAGAACTGTTCAGACAAAGGAAAACTTAATTTGATTGAGGTATACACACCTCAGGTAGCAAGTATTTACTTGCAAAAATCAGTTGGACTGTCTCGGGGGTCCAAGAAAGGTAGAGTAGATAAGCATATAAAACGCCCAGCACAAGATATGGTATATTACTTTCCATAGACTTTTTAGTCTGCATTTTAGCATTTTAGAAATTAAATCAGGTGCATGAATCAATGGAATTACAACCCAAATTTTCAAAACAAATCACCAGGAAGACTAATTTCAGAATTTACTAAGCCAATAAAGTAGAATGGGGTAAAAAGGTCTAAGTCTTTAAAATGTTGCCCTGCTAGAAAACCAAAGCACTCATCACATAAAACACAGTTATCACATTTTATCAAAACTTATGAAAAGACATTGTCATGAACCAAAAACACAAAGATGAATTGTGATATGAAGTTTTTCTAAATTCAGTAAGAAACTTACTAGTTCGGACTTTGGAGCTGCAACCATGAGTGTGTAAAATGGGAGCACTGCTGCTGTTCCCAATGTAAAGACGTTACTAGCTAGTTCAGAACCTGGTAGCCCTGCAACACCTAGGTAGAGAAACAAAGGGAACACATACAGTCACTCCCACAAAATATAAGGACTGTCCAGTGAGGTTAATACGAAGAGAATAAATGCCCAAAAAGATTAAGATAATTAAAACACAGCGTAGCTATATGATCTTAGACAAATGTTAGACCACTTATTCCCATTTCAATTTACGTCAGAAAGAACAAAAGTCCAAGCACTAAATGTGAATTTGTACACTCGGCCAGGACAATCTTATAAAAAGAGAGGATTAGAATTCTTGTAGAATTGAGGTACAAATTACACCCATGTGACTGGCAAGAATAATGCAAAGAATGGTAGATTAAGGTGCAGGGAACCTGGCAGTACCAGAACTTAGCGTCTCATATTCCTTCCCAAGAAATTAAAATTATTACTCACGAGGTCCTTCATTGCAACAAAAGTTTTGATACAATTGATTTGCAGATTTGATAGAATATTTTGAGTGCAAAATTTTGTCTTCTTCCAAGTATCTTAAAACAAGTGGCTTAATTTCACATAAAAACTAAGGCTCTTGATCACCAACCAAAACAAACATTTTCTGGCTTTCAGTCGGAGTTAGATATGCAACATTATAACAGGAAATTGAGAATTCAGAACATCAACGGTATCTAAAATCAGAAGTTGTGTAAAAAAATTCTTGATAAAAAAGATACTAAGCAAAGGGGCATTGGGCCAACTGGTCCCTGAAAGATGAAATTGATAAGAGGAAGAAGAAGAAGAAGAAGAAGAAGATTAGGTTACTGAAACATACATTCAATAGCCTTTGGCCCTAGTCAATGCATTACAAATACATTTCAAACATGATGCTGAACATCACTAACCAACCTCCTGTTATATTAAGAAGAAGAAGAAGAAGATTAGGTTACTGAAACATTCATTCAGTACCCTTTGGCCTTAGTCAATGCACTACAAATACATTTCAAACATAACGCTGAACATCACTAACCAACTTCCTGTTATATTACACTAGGAAGTATTAAATGTTAAAGGTGTTAATTAGTGAGAGTTCAAGTAAATATAAAGTACACAAAAGTATCTGCAACAATGTTAAGATAAGGTGATACAACCAGAAGACATAAACTAATCATAATATTCCTTAGTTTGCTATTCTTTTAAAGTTGATTTAATAATAAGATAGAAACAACAATTTGTGCCTTTGAAATAAACGCATCAAATAATATTTTTAAAAATTTCTGACAACTAACCTTTGTCTTGATGAAAAGTTAATCATTCCAACTAATTAATAAAGTAACAGTTGCATCAATGATATTATATTGACAGGAATCCCAGGAAAAATTCCCGGGGTTAAATTGTTGGTAGACCAGTGATGGCAACTTATAAGCAAAGTGACCTTGCAACAGAAGTCCAACTTCTATTGTTAAAGCTAAAAGACATGAAGTTGTGCCATCTATATGCAAACTTTAGTTTTGAGTGCTCAAATAAATTTGGATCAGCACAAGGTGCATTAATTTTATATCATAAACCAGAAATTCCAAAGTAGCAAATGTGGAATAAAAAGGGATTACATGAAGCATAAACTTGACTGCTTTTTCTTTCAAGAGCAAATCTTGTAACCTTTGGTTTCACTATAACTTTTGATCCTCTTATGAAACTCCAGTCTCCGATTAAGATGCCTCTATTGCTCACAATGTGTTGTTTAAAAAGTACAGCATCATCGCTTCTGATGGGCAAAGGAAAATTTGGCTCCTTTCCAATTGTACCACGAGGCTTTATAGTCTGCCCCAAGTGGTTAATCTGCAAGAAATAAAAGCTTAATTGTGAGCAAACCTTTTGAACCTGGAACTATATACACTGTGTTACTTATACATAACAATATGAATAATGGTAGGTATATCAACTTTTTTTTGGCACAAACTATACCCAGCTGTAATTTGATCGAACTTTAATGAAAATTGGTCCCGCAAGTATTGAATCAGTATGTGTGAAGTTTGTGCTAAATATTTTCTGTAGATAATACCACTCATAAGAATATATGAACTGCACGATCAACCTCTATCTTTCACCACAATTTCTCTAATATTCATTGTAAAATGACCAGCTTATTAAGATGATTCTGTTAACAAAAGATTAAATCAGTTCAATATGCAAATGCTATCTGAGAAGGCCCATAGTCGCTACCTGAGATAAAATGCAATATCCAAAATTCCATTGGAAGCAGCAGGAGCAAGGTGGAAAATTTTTTTATGCACTTCCAATAAGAACATTGAATAAATTTAGAGGGAAAGTGGCAAAAACATAACCAACTTTTGCAATATAAACTCCAATCATCAATATACCCCTAATTTAGATACGCAGGATGCCCACTTCATTCATACTGTCACGCTTATTCAGTAATTCATTGTCAATCAGAAATTCATCCAAAACTAGTACACAAGTTTAAAGATTCAAGAAAAGAACAAGAACTGAAATGGGAAAGCCCAGAGGAAGAGAAAGAACTACAGACCCAAAAACCCCCAAGGAAGTAAGGAATTCAAATAAGAAGCATAAGGGAGATCAAAATAAATAAATAAATAAGAAGCACAAAGAACAGATCAAACAGTAGACACCACAGGAACTGTACCCTCAATGCTAACGGAGAATAGCAAAAGCAAGAAGAGAAAACCATGATTGACGCCAAAAGAGGACACCCAACAACAAATTCAACAACAATCGACGCTTCATATAAATAAATTCAATACACAGCAGAAAACGATGACACAACTTCCCACTCATAAAAGCAGTGCTGGAGACAAAAGAGGAAAAGAGGGTAAATGCCCACTAACTCAGGAGTTGGAGTTGTATGGAAGACAGTTAATGCATTGAAAGTTTAGACAATTTAGCAGGGCAACGTTCATCTCCACTTCCACAATCTTTTGTCTGTTCTCTTTCTTTTCGGGGTTTAATATTTTACGTTATTGCAGTTGTTTACACTCCTAATTTTAGGGGAGTACCAAACCAGCATGAGTAGTGAAATTAATCGCTTGTGTCAAATTTTTTGGAGTTTTTTTTTTTTCTGTACATAAATTTATTTTATCATGAAATATTTAAAAATATTTATACTGTTGACATATATTTAATTACAATAATAAATAAAGAAATGGATCATAGAGTTGTGTGAATGAAATTATCACGCAAAACAAAATGGAGGTCACAAAGAAAATGTTCGGCTTTTTCAAATTATTAATCAACAGATGGTAAGGGCTACAATCTAAAGATGAAAATCATGAGAATTCTTATCGATAACGAGCACTATCCCTAATGAAAAAAAGGAGCAGTGGATGATATTTATCAGAAAAAAATTTTTTGAACTATTTAACTTGGTACATGCAATGTAATTGGTGTTCAACCATTATCATAAAAAGTAGCCTGAAATTTAATTTCTGCAAAAACAATGAAGTCATTCCATTTTTTTAATTATCCCCAAATTTTTCTTCTGAAAAAAACTATGTAGTTGATTAATACTGTGATAAAATAGGTGGTGTTCCTTTTCTAGGACAAGATCAACTGTTACAATGGTTGATTAGTCTTATTTTGTGGACTTAATTTGCATTAATAGCTCACAACTATAGTGTCTTTATCTTATATGTAATTAGTCTCCTTTAAATTTTCGTTTCAAATTTTGATGGGGAATGAAACTTCTACAATTTTAAATTGATTTAATTATCATAATTTTTAGTGTTAGTTGTTAGATTTGTTAGGTTTTACAAGTTAAATTATAAAATTAAATAAATTTAATAATATAAATTTTATATTATAAAAATTAAATGAAATAAAATTATAAAAATATCAAAACTCAATTTTGATTGTAACGATTTATACAGTTATAATTAGTTGTAAACTAGATGTTTGTAACTAGCATTATTCTAATTTAGTACCAAATTATGTAGCCCGAATGAAAGAATGAAAAGATGAACACGCCAGCCAACCAGAAAAGAAAGCAATGACATCCAGTTCAGAACCATACCCCAGTTAATCTTATTCTTGAGAAGACAGAATACTATTTGTCATAGCCCATTGATTGCCATCCACTAATTAATACTCCGTGCTCAATATTTCACTTAATTAGTATACTCAAGTAGGTCCAAAAAGGTAAATGTAACACTAGATAAAAATAAATGCATTTTAGTGCACTGTGCAGAATACTTTGTGCACATAGCTTTACTCCCATCTTTCATTATGATTTCTGGTTTTATATTAAAGGTAATATTCGTATAGAATGTGAGTCTCTGATTGTGAGAAGAGTTTTAATTATCTAGCGATTAGCCAAAAACTATGAAAAGTAAATGACCTAAAAAGTGAAAGCATCATACTTCATTCGTTAAGGGAACATTAATAAGGTTAACGTACACACACAAAGATACATCGAGATTTCGATAAGTAATGTCTTTTGGCCAGCTTATGTGAAAAACTGTTGATTGAAACTTGGAAGCGATCTCAAGAAGCACATCTTCATTTCCTGTCTTGACTGAGCCAGTCCAAATTTGCCATAATTTCCTTTAAAGTAAGTATCTACTTCATGGGAGCTAGATGGCTCATCATTCACTGATGTGCCAATGTATCTCATGATTCTCATACTAGCAATAGAGATAGGAACCAATGTATCTCATGATTCTCATACTAGAAATAGAGATAGGAAAACGGCATGGTACACACTGTAAGTAATCAACCAATAAAAAAAGCTATCTTGGACATTTTTCTAAGACTTCATTGCCCATGTCACCAAAATATCAATTAATTAATCAGGCCAAACAGAAGAGAAGAAAGAAGAACATTGCCTCCTTTTACCCTCAATAAGCACATTTGGGGTTTAAAACAACAGAAAAGAGTATTTGCACCATTCCTTCTCTTCAGCATTCTTATTGCAAGCAGTAACAAGCATAAAACAGGGAAAAATGCCGTGGTATAGGCTTTCTAGAAAGAAAGAAAGAACCAAGCCAGTAGAAAGATTAACATTATGTCAATAACTGGAGATTCCAACACCAAGTGCAGTCCTAATTTCCACCAGAACAGGCAGATAAGAACCTTCTTTTTTTTTGCTCTGGCCTATTTCATTCTTTCCATGTAATGATATGAACACAAACTAATATAATTCATATAAAATTGAGAACATGATCCAATAATGATTGGAACAAACTGTCAAGCACAAATACAGTTTCCAAACATGACACTACAGCAACTTTTATAAAAGCAGCAACAGCTTTCTTTTTGCTTTTCCCTGAAAACAATCTGAACCCCACAAAAGATAGAGAGAAAATTCATCATTAAAAAGACGAGGAAGTATGTTTTGAGCTGTGATCATCAAGCCAAGAAATTATGTCACTGAAAACTTGAATTATTATTTCATCAGGTTCACCCTCAAGAAGAGAATGGTAAGCATCCTTGTAGAGCTTAAGTGTTTTGTCAGAACTGCTTGCTTTTTCATACAACGCTTTGCTCACAGAAGGATCTGTCACAACATCAGCCTCCCCATGGAGGATCAACAATGGCAGGGAGACCTGTAATCACAGCCATTGCACTTGAAAATGAATAAATTATTTTACATAGGTGTTCAGTTTTAGACAATAACTTCATATATGTCAGCTGAATCCCAAAAGCACAATCTTTCGAATGTAATAAGCTCATTATTTATATTCTAGGCTCCATAATATAATATGTACGGAATGAAAGTAAGTCTTAAGCAAGTTAACCATCTCATGGGTACTTGGTTGCAACATAGTGTTGATATATTTATAACAAGACTCACAGATATGGATATTAGCACCTGCAAGTGTACTACAATGAGGCAGCCTAAAGCACTACAGTTAAATTCAATGAGATGTGAAGTTCAGCTAGATTGCCATAATGTAAGAAGCATTCAAAGATATTCACTATTCTCTTCTATAAATTTATGTCAATTCAAGAAGATGATAGTTGATAGAGAAAGCTTCTATAAGCACATGTTACTTATGAAGTAATGAGGTGTCTACAGGTGGATCAAAATGCTAGTGTCTTGATAGGATCACTATTTATATATGCAATTATTTTTTTGACATGACTTTTCTAAGGACTGCAGAGCATATAAATTTTCTAAGGGTCTTTCTAGATACATTTAATGGGATTGGGAGCCATCAGTTCAGTATTTTTATGCTTTAGTTTCAATTTTTGAATTTTTTTTTGGAGAAGTTTTAACCTACTTCACTATCGTTACCTTAAAAATTTTCCTCCTAAAGAAGAAGAAGAAATTAGCCATCCAAAATGAACAGAAAAAGAATACAAGACAGAATGAAGAGAGAAAATACACATGTGACACACCCAAAACGTAGTTTCCTTCATGAACCCACCAAGGGCTTGCTTTATGCACCCCGTACAGTGGCTATTAATTTATTAGTATTCTAACACTGTTGCATTTTCAATGCTAATTATCCACAATATCCATATTTTATGAGATCAACTAATAACAAAGCCCATAAAGCCTGAATTAGTCATGACAAAGACCACATGGATTTTTTTTTTTTTTTTGTTTTACAAAGAACACTCCTAACAAACACTACTTCTGCAATCTGTTCTTAATAAGTTGGGGTTTAAATGTCTATTATTCTGAAGGCCAAGCATAAAAAAAGAGGTGTAGTATATTACTATATTTAAGAACAAAGGGAAGACAAGTCAGAAGATAAGCATACTTCTTCCAAACGCTGTTCTATTTCTTGAGTAGTTTTTAGCATTTCTAGGGCAGTCCGCAAGCGTGGTTTATCCTTGTAAGCTATAACATTATAGGCTGTCTGCACAGAGAAATTAGAATCGTGTCAAGTATTTATTCATGTGCAGAAGGAAAGATACCACCAAGTAACTTCATGTTATTGCATATATAGATGTGTTGTATATCAAATATCTATATGATTTTTAGATTTAGACTATCAAACCAAAATTAAAGTTCTGTTCTAGTAAAAAGTTCAAACCAATTCTCTCTTCTTCAATTCTCTGAATGCTGCCTCTGCTAAATCCTTTTGTGGAACTAACTTCTGCTTTGGAAGAAAGTAGGCTACACCAATCAGGATATAAGTGAGCAGCCTTGGTGGAACCATGTCATCTGCAATCTAAGCAGGGCTTCTGGTCAAAATTAGATCAATTAAAAGCCCACCAGGACTCCTATGTTGATTCAGTTATTGGAAAATACTTTACACATAGGTGCAACAAGAACAGCACCATCCCACGCCTGAGGTTGTTTTAGGTGCACCTTTAAGGCAACAGCTCCACCCATAGACTGCCCAAAGAGGAAGCTAGGAAGAGAACGGAACTCTGGGTTTTCTACCATGCAATGAACCAAAACTTTTGCATTAATACAGCAGTATTCAAGATCCTTTGGTTCTTAAGTTGGTTTCAATACAACATTAAAAGCATGAACAGATCATTTAGTTAAAACTTAAAAAGAATGTAATTTTATTGTTTACATACACCAAAGAAAAAACAGAAGAATATATGATACTAAGCATATACAACTTTAATGTTTAAGCTACAGTTCTAGTTTTTAGGCAAGGAAACACATTCCGGAAACTTGATCAAATTATAGCCATCACCTTTCTTTGAACTCATAATGCCACTCATTAGAAGATAGCTCCAATACTATTTAAGCACAGTTCAGTAAATTGGGGCATGAATCCATTAACAATTTCAAGTAATTCTATTTGCAGAAGTTCAAGTCAACAGATCCACTTTAGGAACTGTTTAAACAAAGAGAAATAGCAGCTTCAGCCAATGAAGGATAAATAGATAAAAAGGTTCAGAATGATGAATTCCTTCTATTAAGCTTAAATAATACAAACATTTACTCAACATCAGAAATAGCTTGCAAATAATGAAAACAAAGGTTGTTGTTTCAGTTGCCGGGCATCATAGGACAAGCTCTTTACTACCTACAAGGATGGAACTAGATTTTTCACACCATGCACCAGGACTTAAAACTGAAATAAGTTAAAATTCCTTTTTCGTCTTAAAAGCACTCAGTCCTTTCTGTTTTGTCCACCTTCATGTTCTAATTTTGGTTTTCCCTCTGCATGAGACCCCTGTATGACATAACTCAGTAGCTCACTCTCATTTTTTTTCTAATATTCTCTAGGAACCTTTCTATGACCGTGCATTATTTCATATAGTCTACTTTCAGAAGGAACAATGCCAAAGAGTTATACAAGCAGAAGAAGATATTCAACAGCATTAGATTCCTTTACTCTTATGTCTAATATACACAGAACACCAGGACAAAATGTCACTGCCCATGCTGGGAGAGATATCAATCCCCTTCCTATTATAAGAAACTTGATGCTACCTCAACAAATTTGTTAGTATTTAAGCTTCATGATTAAGCTAGCTGATAATACAAATACAATGAGTTTCATAGCAAGTTCAAGTACCTTTGATTTTGGAGTAATGCTCAATGACATCATCAACAAGCTTGTCAAAACTGGGAATATAGCAATGGAGACCTTCTGAAAGGCCAAATCCTGGATAATCCATGGCGAAAACTCCATATCCAGATAATGCCAGCTTTCTGGCTATTCCTGTAAACAATTCCATGATCTAACTCAGTTGGTAACCCACAACTTATCTCTATCTAGTCATTAGTAGCTACCAGTTCACAATATACGAGCTACATGCCTTCAAAGAAAAAAGTGCAAGTATCTCCATAGCCATGACAGTAAAACACAGCTGCTTTGGGCCTAGATGTTCCAGGAAGCCAGCTTTTAGAGAAGATTTCAAGACCCCGTGAGTTCATCTCATATGACTGTTACATAGCACAACAGTTAATCATACACATCAAAAGAGGGGGGGTGTTTAGCATAGCAAAAACAGGACAATGCCAAGATGGCATTGATGAAGATTCATAATAATAAGAAAACAAAAGTTCTTACAGAACTGTTAATTAAACTGAATGTTATGAAATGCTTTACTTTGTAGTCATTACCTCGTTCATTTTCAGTCCATCACATGGAGTCTGCAACACAAACAAGCATAAAGGAAATGATATTAACAATTACAGAAAGTAAAACTTCACTAAACATTAGTGACATAGCCACATCAGATAAAATGACCATTACACGATATTGTTAAGTCCAAAAGCTGGGATTATTGAAATGAAAAGAAATTGACGGATTTGAAAGTGCCCGGGGAAGAACAACCGTAAGAACTTCATTGCAAAGTGAACGAGGAAATAAGGGGAAATAGAAAACAAGAGCCCAATAAGTTCAAGTAAAAATAAGCATTTATCAAAGTTGCTCAATGGTCTTAATTATCAAAATTTTCTCATAGATTATTGAGCAGTTGTATGGCACTTAGTCATGACTGGAGGCCTCTCACTCTCCCTTTATCCATCCACCTATATATATGTCAATTGTCTTTGAGGTCAACATATCATAAAGGCTTGCAGATTTGCAATCTCAAAGACACTATTTCATTAATTTAAGTTGAACCAAACCCAACAAGCTTTCAACTACCATGTACTAAACCAATTAACAATGTCAAAATGGATAGAGCCATCCTGGAAACAAATAGAACCGGTAACAACCTTAAAAGAATGAAAAAACAAACAAGAGAAAAAAAGATACCAGAACTAAAGATGTGATTTTATTAATTCCTTTAACAAAAACAAATTAAAAAGGAAAAAGTTTAGAGAGCCATACCTTAAACAGTATATGGTCAATTCCAAGCTGAGTATCCTTGAAGGCCTCACGAGCCTGCCTTCTGGGGGGTACCTCGTCCATTTTAGCATCCAAAATCTTCTGCAATTTATCGTCGACTCCTGATAACCTCCCGGTTGGTGCCATTACTTGTCTCCTCCTTTTCTCCCTCCTCCGCAAACAAACTGCAGCCCCACTTTGATTTTAGCTTAAATTATTTAAGCACCCAGAAATAGAACCAAAGAGAAGTCACAAACCAAGAAAAGAACATTAAAAAAAAATAAAAAAGAAAACTTTTCACTGTGTGGAGAACAAAAATGCAAGAACAAGGCATAAAATACTAAAAAGCCGTAGCTTTTCTGATTTTTTTTTTATTTGAAAAGTACCATTCAAAGGGTGGCATCTGTTGAACTTTGTGTCTGTGGGTCTCAAAGTCATGTGGAATTGATCATTAATTTTTTGAAACCTAATGTGAATATGAAAGAGGAAGAGAGTTCGACGAATCAAGCGAATCTGACTAAGGCGAAGGAAGGAGATAGCATTTGATCCGAGTGGGCATCAATTCCAGTTGAAAATTACCAATATCAATAAAAAAAAAATTCTTTTGTCCTTTTAACAAGGAAAGTTGAATGTGGGAGCTGAGATTTGATAGCTGTTTGAAAATGCATATGCTTTTTTTAATAGTGCGCTGAACAGGTCAACTTCTGGGCAGAACTGGAAACGTAGAATGGTAGAAGGTTCCATCAGGAAGAAGATGACGGGCGCGAAGTGAAAGTGTGAAGCAGGATAAAGAAGGGCTGGTGATGGTGGTCAAGTGGCAACGTTAGACGCTGACTGCACCCGCAAGTGAGAAACGTGTGCAGCTTTTATTTGATGGACGGAGTCACCAAGTCTGTCACGACTCTCCCAAATGAGCGAAACGAAGTTAATTGAGTAAAATCGATATTTTATAAATTAATTAATTTTTATTTTAATTTTTTATTATTAAAAAAATTTTAATTTAATTTTTTATTAATTAATTATTTTTTATTTTAACCTTTTATTATTAATAATTTTTAATTTAATTATCTAAATATTAAAATTGATATTTTTTCATGTAATTAATATGTGATGCGATTAAAATTTAAGTTAATGTCATAGATAATATTGATATAGTACAATGACATGATAAACGATGTTGATGTGATACATGATATGGTAGGTAATATAATAGATAATGTTAATGGAACTTTGTTAAATTTTTTAAAATATCATGTCACTTATCATGGTACAATGTGGTGTCAATGCTAATGTGATAATGTTAAATTTTTTTAAAATGTCACATCATCTATTACAATATTGATATGAATGGTGACGGGACAAATAGGTGTTAACATGGTGTTATAATATTTTTTAAAATATCACATCATATGTCACATCATTATATCACACTAATTTAATTTTTGACAGAATTACATATTAATTATATAAGAAATTTAATTTATATTAATTTTAAATTTTAAAAGATTAAATTAAAAGTTATTAATAATAAAAAATTAAAATAAAAATTAATTGATTAATGTAGAATTAAATTAAAAATTTTTAATAATAAAAAATTAAAATTAAAATTAATTGATTAATGTAAAATTAAATTAATTAATTTATAAATGATTAAAATAAAATTTTACTCAAGATAATTCTAACTGCGCTTCACATTATTTTTATTTTAGTAGAAGTAGCTCTTTCGTTAGGAGCAATATAATATTTATAAAATAATTTATGAATTATATAATTTAATTTGTTAATTAAATAAATAAATTTAATAATTTGAATTTTTTAAAAAATATTTAAAATCATTTGATTTATAAAAATAATATGAAATTTTTATTTTTGGAATGTGTTATATTTATAACATTGTGAGAATACTTTATTCCTATTTTATTTTCTGAAATTTGATTTGGATAAGGGAGTCATCCGATTGAAGGAAACAAAATCAGAAGAAAAATTTTCTAGAAATTTAAAATATCTTCTGGTTGGTATTGGAAGAAAACTGAAAAGGAAGAAGAGAAAGTAGAGATTCTAAATTTCAAATTTTTATTTTCTTTTTAATATTTTAAATTTTTCGCCCTTTTTAAGAAACTTTTTTTCTTTTACTCTTTTATCAAATCATCCAAAAATACAATAAAATGTTCGACCGTTTGAAGTTTTTCTTTGGTCAACTTTTAGAGAATTAAATTAGGAAAGTACCTACACCCGCAATGACCCTAATTTGACACAAACTAGCCCCGATTCGCCTTCTGTAAATGTGTATTGAATCTCGACTATAAATGTAAGTTATGGCCATTCCAGGTAAAAATGAGGCGTGAGTTATGCAATTTGAAACTAATATTTGATAAAAGTTTTTAAGTGCATTTTACTAATCAATTCTTGTTTTATAAATTAAAATTTATTTAAAATTTATTTAATTTTTTAAATTTTATAAACTAAAAGCCGAAACATAATAAATTTATTGATCATCTCATTTTTGCAAGAGTTTTATAGTTCACATTAAACGAACCTATATTTTTCAAAAACTAATTGGAGTGGTGTGCATTATACAAACGAAAATAATGTAAAAAAAAATGAAAAACATAAGCATGTCTATATTTATATATATTTTTTAGTTTTGCTAGAAAATTGATCAAAGTTTATTTAATTAAAAGAAAAAGGAAATAGAGAACGATCAAAGCTTATAATTATTTACAACAATGAGAGATCTTTAAAGCAACTTGTGGTCACAAGAATCTAAAAAATAGAAATGCCAATATGCAACAACTTCTTATGACTACTAAACATAGACCACAGACATATTCTAAGGTAAAAAGAATAAAAAAGATAACAAATAATGATACAAAGGAAGAGAAGATCCACTTGCTTATTAGCCACTATTAAATAATACCTTTGAAAAAGCGTGGCTGAAATCCTTTATCCTATAAAAAAATGATCTTGAAGCCACTTTTCAAATTTTAAGTAAACCAAACTCAAGTTTTAATATATATTTCTAAAGTCAAGCAAATTATGAATGAAAAAATATATTGACCACGGTCGTGCATGATTTTTAGTTATATCACTATCTATTGCATTAATAAATGTTTTTTAGCAAGTAATCAATGAATTGATTTAGCAATCAATTCTAATATAATAATTTAGCTTAGCTTTCTTCTTAATTCTCTGTTGATTATGGTGCATTTAGTGATAGACAAACTTAATTTAATAAATTTAGCTAACACTAATCAAATTTTAGTTTTATTTATTTAAAATCATTTAATGTAAACAAAATTTTAATTTTTATATTTAGAAAACATTATTTAATTTTGAGTGTTGTTCCTTTATTTGCTTTTCGTTTATTTCAAATCATTTAATGCAAATAAATTTTGCTTTTTTATATTTATCAAACATTATTTGAATTTGAGCATTATTTTATTATTTGCTTTTTGTTTATTTAAAGCATTTAATACCAATAAACTTTTTTTATTTTATTTTTAGAATATGTTAGTTTTCTAAATTTTAATTTTTTTAATTATAATATTTGGTTGCAATGACATGTGTCAATATTTATTACAATAGTAAATACTTAGAAATTTTCTTTTTATTCTGTATAAAGTAAATTACTTCAACATCTTTGTAATTTACTTCTATGACACAAACCTCTCTTCTATTTTGAAAACCTACCCAAACATCCCTTAATTTTTTAAAAAAATTCCATAAATCCCCTCATGTAAATTAGTTCTTAGTTTTTAATTAAATTAATACATTTTTACTCTGAATTAACAAAATTAGATTTTTTAAATTGAATTAAATATGTTCTATTCATGTATAGATAAATAGTACATATACTTGGGACTTTGTTACCATGAGTTTTAATTATTTTTAGTTGTTTAAAAAATCCACAATATCTTCATATATTTTGAGAACAAAATCTCTAGTAACTTGATATTATGATATATACAAGGAGTGATTACAACCTGGATAAACTTACTCAACCTAGCCCAAATCGTTTGAAAAAAACGTACAAGTCAAGTTAGGTTGCTCCGTGGGTTGATTCAGGCCAATATATGGTTTTATATGAGTGTCTTTGATCAGGTTTGGGTTGGGGTTTTTTAATCTGCGATAAACCTGACTTGACTCAAAGGGTAGTTTTTTTTTTTCTTTAATATGCTAAAAATAGAAACAATGTTGTTTTAACATTAAACGTATAACTCCACCTCCTTTTCCCTTAAGCTGTCACTCACTTAGTCATTCTTCTCTCGGACCTCTTTAACTCTATTTGACCTCGAGTCGTGATAGTCATTGACAATCCATTGTGCCGACCGCCATCCTAAGCACAAACTGCCATGCTCTCAGGACCTCAACTCCTACTCTTAAGCACACTGCAAGTACCGAGCCCTTCTTCCCTCTCCCGTTCATCTTCAATTGGTTGATGACTTGGTTCTCTTCTATACAACTCCTAGCAAGAGGAGTTCTTCAATTTTCATGAGTTAGAGCTTGGGAAGTTATGCGGATTTTAAGACTTGGGAAGCTATTAGTGTTAGTGTTAGGGTTTAGGGTTTTCAAGTTTTGGTTAAGGCTTTTACTAATATAATCTTTTGTTTCATCTAATACACAAACAGCTAACGAAAATAGAAGTCGGATTTCATTTCATTGCTAATTTGCTATCTAGTGAGACTTCACTCTTCTTTGTATTTAAGACTTTCAGTAACTCAGTTGCTTATTTGCTTCTTGAAATTTCCATCTTCTTTTCCCTTCTTCTTATGAAGGGAGGTTTGTGTAAGTTTTTATATTAAATGGAAGGTTTGTGTAATACTAGCTAAATAGAAGGGTGTGATATATGGTGTATAATACAATTTCAACATTAGGCTAAATAAATGAGTCTTATTATTTTTATAACTTTATTTCTATTTAAACCTTATGATACAAAATCTAAATCATTAAATTTATTATATTTCATAAATTAATTTATGAGACCTACACTAAAAAATATTAGCATTAACTGAATAATGAAGTGTGAGAATAAATTTAAAAATTATTGGTGTAAGAATTATGGATGGTTAAGAAGTCTCAAAATTGAAATAAAGAAATGAAACTAAATGTTTTTCCAAATTTATGAAAAATAAAAATACAAAATGATTTATGATACCGTGCACACCCTTAGTTTCCGAAGAGGTGCCCAATTGAAATGATCTACATTGCATCAAGAACCGTAGGTCTATAGCTCTAAATAGCCATTGCCTGCCTATATCCTTTTTTCAACAGTATAACTGCCAGAAGCATTTCCGACCCAGATTAGTCTGTTAGGAAGACCATATTTTTAAGGGTCCTGGTATGAATTTCTATAATTTTTTAATCAATTCTTATAATATAAATTTTAAATAATTAAATTTATCGAATATCATAAATTAAATATAAAAAATAATTATTATTATGAAAAAGGAGAAGAGGAGTTTGTTGTGGGAGTATTATTTTTCTATTTGTAAACAGTCCTTGGTCTGTAACTCATGTTACCTAGCTACACAACATACATAGCATAATTGAGTGTTTAGTCTATTCTTTAAAAGAGATGTAGGGCACAATTGGTGTTTGGCCTATTCTCTCACAGAGAGGGCCCATGTTTGATTTCTAAGAAACACAGTTAAGTTATTCAATTCTTTAAATATTTTCAATTCTATTTATGACAAAAAAAAAAGACTTATGTTACCTGGCTGAAAATTTGTCTTGAAAAGCCTCCAAATTCCAATTAGCTCTCTCTTCAATTTGTTCACTTCTCATTCAAGAACATTCAAATCGGTAGTAGGCTTCCATCAAAAATTAGTTCCCAAATTTACATTGTAGCCAAATGCAATTTGCCATATAAATTGATCAACACCTCTATTCATATAAATTAAAATTTTAAAAATTATTAAAAAAATTTAAATTATTAAATTTACTGTATCTTATAGTTTAAATTATAAAACTTAACATATCTAATACTTCATAATCATTTGGTGATGTATTTATTGATTTATTTTAGTGAGATTAGTAGTTCCTAAAGTTTATTAATATAACAATGTAAGAGTATAATATGCATAATATAAACATTTAATTTAATGATGGATTATATAAAATTTTGTTGTAAAAAATTTATTGAGGTAAAATCAAAATTTGATTTACACAATCTCCACAAATCATGACTCATATATACACACGTGTACACACACATATATAAAAGAATTATTTGACACTACCATAAGATTTGAGATTCTTACACTACTTACTAATTTTGTATAGACTATGAATTACATTAATCTATCCACTAAGTTTTAAGTAATTGTAGATGTTACATGCCAAATTTTATAAAATTTACTCAACTATGAAGTCACGATCAAATCATTCATAGTTTTATTATTTTAAAATATATATTATATTTATTTTGAGATAAGTTGGTGAAGCAATGAATAATCTTAAGTGAAGGTGAAAATTTTGGAGAATAATTTGTGAGATATATAATTTTTAATTTAATAGTGAATTTTATACAAAGTCTCTGCAAAAAGCTAATTATTTGGTTTAGTCTAATCTTAATTTACACCAATATCAACCAATTCTATTGCATGATTTTTTATTTTTAAATGAATTCTGTTTGGGGGCACATGGCTGGTGGACCGAACTCCCTTCTATACGCGTGAATCCCGTGGGCGTCGCTTGGTCTGTCCATATGATAAAATACTTCGGTGTCTCATGACAATGGCGTCATTTTGCCGTCCAAAAAGGTCTCCCTGTTGCCATATCGTACCTACGTTTTTAATTAATAAAGTGGTCATTGACCAGCACACCATTGTCTGCGGATTGTCTGCTGACATCTCTATCTTTATACAAATATCTTATTCTAATATTTTTAATCTATGTTTTTATTTATATTTATTATATATATTAATTTAAAAAAATATTCTTTTTTTATTCATTTATTTTTATTTTTATATCTAAATATGAACATAAAATATAAATTTAAAAAATTAAACTATCATTTCTCATCTTTATAACAGTGTCTATGGATTTTGAAAATTAAATTTTTTATTTTAATTTTTTTATATAATTTAATACCTAAATTTTTTATTATTTCTTTTTTTTTTTATTCTTTATTTTACCCTCTCAACTTTTATGACAAAGTAACTTGGTCCGCATTTTAGACATGAATCCTTGGTGGTCGCGAGGAATGAGGAGATTTGAAGTTGAAATAATATTATCTAAAAAAATGTTTTATTTATAATTTTTATATTTATAATTTATTTATATATTATGTGATAAAAAAATAAAAATAAACAAAATGAGATGAATAAATAAAAAAATAAAAAAATAAAATTAACATGGATAAATTAAAATATATATAAATGTAATATTGTTCTATTATTTTCTCACAACCTCTCCTCTCTTTCTTTTTCTATTAAAAATTGAGTCGTAACCAAGGGAAGCACTCCCCTACATGTGACTCATTTTTCATGTCACTTCTCACTATAAAAATATGTGATGTAATTAGTTTAATAAAAATATATTAATTTTAAATAATTTTTATTAAAAATTAATAATGTTTTAATCTCTAGATAATTATTATTTCACCACCATGAATTCATACAAAAAAATATGTGATGCATCCACATCTCGTGTTGTGTTTCTTTCAATCTTCTCTTTATAATGAAACCAACACATAATAATAAGTGTCTTAATAAAAATAATTTTAAAAGAATAGTAATGATTTTTAAATTTAAAGTTATTTTGTACCTTATTTAAATTTATCAAAAATAAATGAAAAATTAATTAAGGAATCATTTAACTTTCTGAATATCAAAAAAAAAAAAAAAGTAGTGTACTGTTTTTGGACGGGAAAAATAGAGAAAGATGTTACCATTGGATTGGTTGGGTTGAAATTTCCAATCTAAGGGTGACCCTCTTGGCCCATTTCCTGACAAATCGTTTTTGTTCGGTCGATCACTGTGGGCTTGCTTTGCATATGTGGCAGTTTCTCTCCTTTCTATTTCATATAAAGTGTCAAAATCAATATCTATATATATATATATATATCTATATCTATATCTTATATGTAAAAATGTAGAAGGTAGAAATATTTTTGGACTATTTTTCTCTTTTTAAATTGAAATATTTTCAGCGAATTTTTTAATGTTATTATAAATTAAATAAAGATAAAGATTATAAAAGGTTTTAGAACAAGTGTTCAAACAAAAATTTAAAACATAAATTACAAAAAATTATGATTAGCTTTAACATAAAAGTCATTAACTTATTTGATAAATATTTATTATTATTTTACATAATTATTGATCACTTTATTTCTACCATTGGATCGCATAAAAAGTACAAATAAATTATTTTCTCCTTCAATTATTATCTACGATCTTAAATTAAAATTTAGCTTCTAATAATGATTTAAAGATACAATAACTAAGTTAATTAGTATTAATCAGATTAATAAATTAGTTATTTAATATAAAAGATAGTACATCAAATTAACATTTTTAATTAAAATATTATAAGTTTTTCTAGTTTTCTAATTATAATTAAGTTTTAGTTTTATACTTACTTAGTTTCTTAATCAAAATATTTTTAATTTTTTTAGTTTCCTAATTATAAAAGATATGATGAGTTTTGTGCACATACTTCAATATATCAATTATCATGAACTCACAAGAAATTTATACATTAATATTGTTTTCTTTTATTTATATTTATTTTTGTGCTATGATTTTTTTCGCAAAGTCCATTTCAAGTATTACTCTTTAAGTTGAGAACAAAATCTTTTTGAATAACTTTTTAGTATTTATTTTTTAATTAAATATTTAACATAACGGTAATCAGTTATTTTATAAAAGAATTTATATTCTTTTATGATTAATTTTTTAAATTCTTATGAAGGCTAATACATAAAAAAACTGTTTCAATATAAGTATATTATTATTTTCTCTTTCTTTTTTTTCTTCAATTTTAATTATTTCTGTATGCTGAATTTAAATCGTTTGATTTTTTTTCTTGATTTTAGTAATTTTTTTATCTTTCTATAATTTAATATGTAAATTTATTTTTTTTCTCACACTACTTTTTCTGTTACTAAATTTTTTTATTTTCTCATTTATAATCCTCTAACTTTAAATCAAAAAAATTCTATCCTATGTGTTTCCTTCCCAAACATAAACATAACATTTCTCCATTTTTTTTATCGGAAAGGTACCACATGAAACAGTATTTGCATTGTTATTTTGATTAGAAAGTTATCATAATCTACACAAAAGCATATAAAAAGTCAAATTCTACTGTCAACAAATTCTATATTGCCATTTACAATTCAAAAACAAAATCAGTAAGTTTGAAATATGATAAGTTATCTGCAATTCTAAGAGAGAATTGATTGGCCATAGTAATTTTATTCCATTGCTAAACAAAATTACATCCGTCATAGACACCAATAATCACATTGAAAAGATTTGCGCTGTGGCATATAATTTGGCTAGCCATTGTACCTCTCTAGGAATCAGCACAAATTTCAATATAAATGGTAAGTTAAATTTGTTGTTTTACATCCTTAATCCCAAGTTTATATAATTTCCTAAATTCTTGATTTTAGAATTTTTTATTTAAATTTAATTTTCATGTTTTAGCAAATATTATTTTCCTTATTTTAATTAATAGATAATTTTGTCTGATTATTAATTCTAATCCCATAATTTTAACTCTAATAATAAAGTGAGATTCTAAACTTCAACTTCCATTTAGTTAATTTTCTCACATTAATTCTATAAATTTAACTATAATTTTTTTGTTTCTTTATTAATTATGATGTATTGAATGATAAACAGTTTTAATTTATCATATTATCTAGCATTATTTAAATTTTGTTCTTTTCATTTATTTGAAAACAATTAATGGTTAGATTTTAATATTAATAGTTCTCCTAATACTAATATCAATATTATTCATAATTTTCTCATAAAAAACACTAATTTTATCATAGAACTAAATATTATAGTATACATATTTAGGATGATGTGTTTAAATGAAAAGAATAGATAAATTTTTTAAACAATTTTATTCTTTGATATATCTTCATAGATAACCATCTCATCAAGTAAAACTAAACTCATTATTTATTAAAATAATTTATATAAAAATGTGTTTCAATATCTATATTATAATCATCTTCAAATTAAGAAACTTTGAAAATTTAAGTATCATAGAAGTCTCCTTAAAAAAATTATTTTATTAGTCATTTACCCTCAAACATTATTAGGTAAGTTCAATGATTTTATTTAATAAAAACAACACTAATGTAAATGTGCAACAAATATACTGTGCATCCCATGATTTTAAATATGGATCTTCTTATTCTATTTTTACTTTTATTTTATTTTGAAAATTTTATATTATAAAAAATTGTATATTATATTATTTATTTTTATTAAAAATTTGATAAAATAAATACAGAATGATAAAATAAAAGAAAGTTAAAGTTAATATAATAGTTTCTAAAGACAAAATAAGATAGAAAATCCTTTAAACGTAAGGGAGGTATATTTATAATTCTTTGACTTTTTTTTATGGATTTTGGTAAGTTTTTCTTTTTTTTTTGTAATTTTAAAAGAAAATGTATGTACACTTTTTAAGTTTAGATCATTTATAAATATATTTCTAAATTATAAAAATTGATAAATACACTCGTTTAACTATTTAAATAATATAAGCACACTCTTTTTATTTAATTGTCATTAAATATTAATAATTTTATAATTTTTATGCTATTTTAATTAAAATATATAAAAATTTCTTATATTTATAGTCATTTACAAATAACCCTTCTATATTTTTAATCTTTGTACAAAATTTTCAGGAATTCATAAAATATTATAATGTATCCCCTCTATCTATTTTTTCATTCAAATAATAAAAAAAATTAAAAAAAATGATCAAATCCAAAATTAACTAGTGAAAAATTCTTAAAATATCCTTCAAAAAAATAAAATTATTAATAGGGATTATTTGGAATTTGTGAAAAATTAAGGAAGGAACGTGGAGCGTGTTGTGGGTTTTATTAGTGAGTAATGATAGGGCTACTCTGTACCTTATGCTTTTAAGTAAAAATGTTTAAAAAATTAAATAAAAGATTAAAAAATTAAATAAATAAATTATAAATATAAAAATATAAATATAATAATACTGTTTATTAGCGGGATAAGATACGTACATGAAAACAGTATACTCGTCGGGTACATGAGGGACAAAATAAGTAATACGAACCATTTAATTGATTCTGCCTCTCTCACGTTGTACTCGACGAGTACAAAATTTTTATGTACCTTTATCATTAACCGTTTTATTATCATTACCAGAAAGAAGTAACAGGATTTCATTCTGGGCACGTGTCACAATCTTGATGCATGTGAAAAGTAAAGGAAGGAGATTCTAGAGAGAGGAGAGAAAAAGATATAAGTTCAGTAACACTTATATATATATATATATATATATATTTTTTATATATTTATAATTTTATTTATAATTTATATTTTTTTTATAATTTTATTTTAAATTTTTTTATAAAATTTTTAAAAATTAAAATTTATAAACATAGTCTAAACATATAACTATTTATATAACCTTATTATTTTCTATAAGTCCGTGAGAGGCTATGCCCATCATGGTGTAAGAAAAGTTTTTAAGGGGAGAAAGAACGTAAAGAATCCTGTACCAAAAAAAAAATATAAAGAATAAAAATATATAAATATATATAATTTATGTAGTTTTATATATTTTTATTTTATTAATTTTAATAATTATTTTATTTTTTAAAAATTTAATAAATAAAAATTATTTTTTTACTATTTATTTATTTATTTTTTCTCTTACTCCTAAAATTTTTTGTCTTTATGATTGAAAATCATAATCCGTGCGTATGGTTACTGAGAGAAAAGGGAGAATGGGACCCTATATTGTCGATGCGGAAATTTCGCCCGCGTATAGATTGGAAACATCACACTTCCTAAGATTTTTTCCGTGAAAATAGTTGCTGTTTTGACGGAAAAGTCAAAGCGAGAAGTTAGTTGGTGGAGGCCAGTTTGGAAAGTGGCTATTCTTGTTCTATCAATCTTGTTTCCATGGCACATTTCTTCGATGTTAGATTCACATAGTCATGCCACAATCATTTCCACTCTCTTTGCCGATAAAAGCATTCCACCCATTCCCGAATGCTCTCTTTGTCTCTTTCGGCTTAGTGCCTCTTTGATATAATTGTAAGTATAATTCATTTTAAATAAAATTCTTAAAAAGTATGTTTATAATATATGTAAATTTTTTAATAAAATAAAAGATAAATATATTATTTTAAAAAAATAAGACTCATACATAATTTTTACAGTTAAAATTAGTTAACCACCCCAAACTGGCACTTATAGGTCAATTTCTTTTTTTAAAAAAAAATTAAAAATTTTCCTCAAACAAAGAAGTATTTTCTTTTCTTTGATTTTAACCTTTAGATGAATTTTCAAGAAGTTAACTTTAGCTTTTGTGACAATGGTAATATATTTCTAATATATTAGTCTCTTTCTGTGTTGATGCTTTGTAGCTTTTATGGGGCAAAAGAAAATTGATATTTGCCTTTTGGTACAGTCAGAGATAATGCCATTCTAGTATGATATATTTTTTTTTCTTTTTTAGAGGTAGTTGTATTTTTTCTGAGAATAATATTGTTTTCTGAATTTTTTTGGAACAACTTAATAATTTTATAATGCAATGTTAATCTTTTGACCATCAACAAGGAAAATAAGTACACAAGGTTTAATCACCAGAAGACTTAACTCTAGATTCAAATTTGGTTAAAGATAGTTACATTATCTTATTTTTAATTAATTTTCATATATTTTTGACTAAAAAATAAATTATTGGGGAATTTAAAGTTTACATATAAACATATGTATTAGCATAAATTGAAAAGAAAGTAGAAAAAAAAAATCTGTTGACTCCACTCAAATTATTAAAAATTAAATAATAAATAAAAACTTTGATTTAAGTTAATGGTGATTTGACAAAAATTAAGAATATTGTTGGTGGTGAATTATGGAGTAAGGGTCATCTTCAAGAAAAAATGGAGATAAATAACGAAGAAATTGCAGAATATAGTAAAGGAGAACTTATATTGATAATAAAGTAGGGTAAAGAATCTCTTTCCCCAAACTTATTTCCAGTTAGTTTTTTCTTTTTTCTGGCACAAAAAAAGGTAGAGTAAAGTATATAGTAACAGATCACATTTGATGATTTTTTTTCTTGAGATAGAGTCAATTTGATTTTTATCAAGTAAAGTAATTTTTAAGGAAGAAATTAAACTTATCTTCTATCTTTTAGGAGACAGGTTTAATTATATATACCAGTTATAATTATATTTTGGCATCTATTTTATTTTTTTCTTATTATAAATATTATATCCTATTAAAAAAATTCAATTTTTATATCTAACTTTACTAATTTATCATGCATTAAAAATAATATCAATTATCTTCACTGAAAAAAGTTACAAGAAATAATATTAAGAAATGAGTTCAACAAATCAAATTCCATTTCATAATTTTTAGTAGTTATTCATTTTATTAAATATTTGATATAATATTAATTAATTTTTAAAATAGAATTTACGTTATTTTATAATTAAATTTTTTTTAAGATTTACAATACAATGCATGTATTTAAAGTCTAGTATTATGGAATTACCAAAAAAAAGGTCTAATATTATGGAAAGAAATAATTTTTTTGAATAAGTAATAATATTTTAAAATAAAAAATTTTTGAAAATTATCTGTTAAGAGATTAATGTCCATTTATAACACTTTAGAGGATTTGAACAAAATTTATAAACGTGACGGACACATATCTAAAATGTTGGCTATATTTTAGATGATCAAATATAAATAAATAACTAACTTCACATATATATATATGTATATATATATATATATATATATATATATATATATATAACTTCATATATAGCTCATCCTTTAATTTCATAAAAATTGATGTAAACCCTGTGACCTGTATATGAATATATTTTTCACTTAAGATAATCTTTCTTTATAATCACTTAAAAAATATCTTTCAATTAATAATGCAGTGTCTGAAATGAAATAAATTTTTTTTAGATAATTTTAAAAAATATAATTTATTTTAATAAGTAGTTAATCCGAATAATTGATATTATTTATTAACTCAGTAAGTGATGTATTATTGTTGTTATTATTATTATTATTTTAATAAATATTAGATAATTATTTTAGTTATAAAGAAATATTTTTGCTTTTTTAAATATTTTATTTAATATTATAAACTAAAAAAATAAATAAAAAATGCTACTGCCCTTTTTTTTATAAATCTTATTATTTTATTATCTTAATTTTTTTGTTACCAAATAGTGTATAAATATGCATTGAATCACATTAATCATTTTTAATAAATTATATAATTCAATTTCAATTATAAAAATAAAATAATTTAATTAATTTTACAAATTAAAATTTATAAAATTTTAATTAAACATAAAAATATTAAATTAATTATATTTTAAAAATTAAATTATATAACTCATATATTTAACAATTTATATTACAATTTTTAAACAATTAATATAATCATTTAAATAATACGTTCTTTTCAACAAAGAGTACAAAGTAAAAAAACACGAGAAAGTCAGATACTGTACAAACGGCGCCGTGTATCAAATCCCCCCTGTACCGCTGACTACTTATCTCTGCTATAAATTGAATCCAGCAACCTAGTCACCCTTCTCCTTCTTCGTGGCTGCCAGCTCCGTTGAATTCTTCTTTCGGAGGATTTCTGCAGGTACCTCTCTTTTTTTCTCCTATTTACTGTGATATTTTCATCTCTGGTTTCCGTATTCTACCTATCTCCTCTGTATCTATGAGCACCTTGCTCTTCGATATAGATCTAGTCCACATCTTCTAATTATAGTAAAGAATTTTTTCTTGAAATGGCAAATTTGTTTCCTGGGTCAGATCTACTGGAACGTTAGCTGTGCTTTGCTTTGTATCTCAATCGGAGATCTAAGTAAAACCCTTTTTTTATTATGTGACTGGAAACGATTGTAAAATGAAAGCAGTGAGTTCAGGTGGATAACTTAAGACAAAGATTGATTTTAAGGTGTTTTTGTCTTAGTTTTGCGTGACCAGGAAAAAAGTTTGGAGCTTTTCTAAGGTTTGAACTCAGATCTGCTGTTGTTTTGCGCTATTGATGATGCCCTTATCTCAGCTTTATGGGGAATTGGGAGAGAGGGAAGCGGGTTGGGGGGCCTTTTTTCTAACGTTTACATTATTTTATTGCTTCAATTGATGGTATTGATTAGGCTAAATGGATCTGTGAAAAATTGAAGATGATATGATGCAATTTTTACTCTATGTTTTGATCCCCTTTAGTAAATAATTAGGATTTCAATAATCAAGACTAAGTTCTAGATTTGTTGTCTTGTATAACAGTTCCTGAATTTATTTTTATGATTTTATCTATAATTTTGGTGTCTAGGCGTTCTACTGTTGAACAAAATCGTGTTTGAAGATGAATTATTATAGTCTTCAGCAGAATGCCTTCACAGCCTGTGAAGAAACGAGAATTTCTGTTCCCATTTCTGATCAGAATGACCAGGTCATTTGCCCTAAGCCGCGACGAGTGGGGGTTTTATCTAACTTGTCTATACGGCCCTTAAGATGGCATACGAGGTAACTTCTCCAATAAATTTGTTTCTGCTTTGATTACAATATTTAATGACGTTATTGTGTTTTAGAAGCATTTGAAGGTCTGATGCGTGTTTCATTTTGTTTATTAGTCAACAAGCTGAGGGGTCTGATACAAATGCTGGGGCAGAGCTACTAGACATTATTCTCAAGAAGGTAAATTATAACCCTATAGGGTGGAAGGTTTGGTTTGTATTTAAACTGAGAGAAACAGAACATTTAGATGCATGCTGTTCTCACATTTAGAAGATATTTTTTGATAAGTATAAACATTTATGAGATACTGTTATTAATCAGATATTTTTTGTTCTTTATTAAGGAAGCCTCCTCAAGTGTTTAGTTCTCTCTTGGAATTGTTTTCGCTCAGCGATGTAGTAGTTACAGAATTCTAATGTCTATTCAGGGCTCGAACTAAAATGCCGCACAAGCTATGTTTATTTTTTTTGTCATAAGTACTCCGACACTGAACTTTGATTAATTGTTGGTTTCAAATAGGAGAGTTATGGAGAAGAACATCCAAGTCAAGTAGCCTCATCGCCTCCATATTTTTGTGGGTCTCCTCCAGTCAGGGCTGCTAACCCATTGATCCAAGATGCTCGATTTGGAGATGAAAAGCACACTCCTGTATCAACAATTTCATCACCATCAGGTTTATCATCTCCCTCTTCAGCATCACGCAAAGGAGGATGTGTTAGAATGAAGTTTGGACTTAAACCTGCTGCAGTTAGAGTAGAAGGATTTGATTGCCTCAACAGGGATCGCCAGAATTCCAGCATCCCTGCTGTTGCTTAAACTCCGTTCAGAATTGTACATAGAAGGAGCTAAGTGCCACCATTCATAAAAACATGACTTAACTAGAGGGATTTTAAATGTTTTGGAGGGAAGTAAGAAATCCTCTTAGTAATGTATATATCAAAAGTATTTTGTCTGGTGATCACCTCATTGCTGATATTTGAGAGTAGTTTGAGGGAACTGCAGAAAAAGCAAACCTTGTAATGTCGAGAAGGTTTGATATGTAAAGAGCATTTTCTTTTGTAATATAAGGCTGTTGGATCTGAGTGTCTTTTTTGAAATTTTTTAGGTGATCTCAAGAAAGTCCTGTATAGAATTGGTGAGTTTGGTCATCATCCCTGTAAATTTGTTTAGATAATTTGAAAGTATGTTTTTATTTAATATGGTGAACTCATTTCTGTCATAAAAACACATTCTACGTGCTGATTTCTGGTTTACATAGTTTTGACGTTTGGTGTGCTGCCCTCATGTTGATGGATCAACCGACCTTGCAGTTGGCACCTAACCGGTTAGCTGAATACTGCACGGTTTTCTCAGCTTCGAACAAGGAAATTTTATTGGTACTTGTACTGGGGGGAAATATTAACACCGGCTTGTCTCTATCCCTTGAGCTTGCTTCTCTTGGTGGTTGATAGAAGGTCCTTTCTGGTGGGCTGTGATTTTCTGTATGTCGGTTTTTATCTAGATCTAGGAAGACGCGTTTACAGGATTGATACGTCTCTCTCTATTGAATAATACAAATGGTAAAAGTCAAGGCATATTAGTCCAATGGGCTGTGCGTTAGATAAATTTTCTACGAATAGTTTTTCGGTTTTTTAGGGAGGAAAAAAAAAAAAAAGATGGTAGTATCCACCAACAAAAGATTGTTTTAAAATTTTTTCATTCACAAGGGATAATGATTTGTGGTTAGTTGGAATCCATTGACCACAGAACATGTGGAATTCTTCTCCGTTTGTGAAAGCAACCATTATCGTTTGTATTTTAGTAGTTTAAATTTTTTAATGATTTAAATTTTAAACTGTAAAAATTAAATAACAATAATAACTCTAAATATCATTAGCTGAGTAACTTGAGATTCAATCCTGGTGGGGAAGAATCCTGGAAGATTACTTTATCTAAATGTCAACACAAATGGCCCTCCTAAACTAAGAAGAAACTTCAGCTGTCAATTATAGTTTGTAACACATCTGATAGTTGACCTCTCTAATCATTCTAATTTATCTTTTTAAACTGTTAGAATCAAATTTGGCAAACACACCCTAATCGTATCTAAACACTCATGAGCTGTATGCAAGAGTTGACAACATGGGCTAGGCGTATTGGGTCAACCGGGCTTCAGTTACAGAATGGTTTGAGTTGGGTTAAAAACTTGACACTTATTTGGCTCATATAAGAAAAGAGTTTTTGGAACGCTAATACCTAACCTATGGGCTGAAGGGACTGGGCTAGGCCAGCCCAGAGGGTAAAAAAATTTTAAATGAAAAACTATGATATGAGTTGGTAATTTAGTGCGTGCGCTTTTGATGTATCTTGTATGATATATAAAAAGAAAAAATTTTAATTAAATAGGATAATCAATTCAGCTCGATTGGAATCGATTTTTTAAATTTGAAATCCAACAAGCGAATCAAACCGATTTGTTCTTAGAAAAACTAATCTTGTTAATTCAATTAATAAGTTGGTTTAAGTGGATTTGAATTTGATTGATTTGATTCAGTTTGGTTGGATTGAATGACTCTGGGTTTGACTACCCGTAATTGGCTCTTTGCTGTTATTGAAATTCTTTAATGGCATCATTCTATACGATTGAAAAAAACTTTGGCCTGGCAGAAGCAGCCCAACAATCCTCCGGCTAGTATGTCATTTGGTGACCCATTTACACAATTAGCTATTAGTTCAGGCCCATAGCTAAATCCGGCTTAGCCCATGTTGACAACCCATATTGCCCATCATAAATCAGTTGCACTTTATTGACTGTAAAATGTATCTGATCTCCTTTTCATGTAGCAGTTTGATCCGTCTTTGGTGGTAAGGAATTCTGTTTGAATTTGAGCCAGCTTTTGAATTTCATGTATTGAAACCAGTGTGATACTGACATGAAAAATAGTTTTTATGGAAGATAATGGGGAATATTAAACATACACAGGGGAGTCTATACTCTCTTTAAGTTATGAAAGGAATGTTTTTGAGAAGAGAGAAAATATAAAAATATGTGCAATTTATATGAAGAATTGACGTATATGTACGTTATACCCAAAAGTAAATTTGTTAAACTAGTTATTTTAATAAAATTAAAATATTTTAGTAAAATCGTTAGCTAGTTTTTCTTTCTCAAACTTTGTACTGTAAATGAGGTTTAAAAAAATTATAATGAACTTATCTTCGAATGTGGCTATATAACCTACAAATACTACACTTACAATTTTTTTTAATAATAAACAAAGCATAAACTCATCATGTAATCCTCTCATTCATGTTTTTCATCGTAAATGATACTTTTTTTTTTGGGAATTAGACTCTTCAAAAGTAGATGGTGCATTTTATAGCAGTATATCATTATTGATAAAAAAATTATAAAACATAAATCAATAATTAATAATTTATAAATTTAAAATATTTTTATGAATTTTTATCAATAATTATCCAATTGATTTTTATTCTTTAAAATATATCATGTAATCAATCCCCCGGTGAGCTAAATCAATGATACATTATAATCTATTCAAATATATAATAAATATTAAAATAAGGTCCAAGTTCATATATATATATATATATATATATATATTCAAATTTGGAGGAGTATGATTCAATAACAGATTTGATGTTTTTTAGAAAATGAGTTTTTTTTTTATTAATGTGATTATGTAATTAAAAGGTTCAAATAAATATGACACCTATGTATACATATATATTCATAATTTGTTAACATATAAAAAAATAATTGTAGATATTAAATAAAGAAATATAAGCTGAGATGAAATATGTAACCTTTACTAATAGGTGCTGTCCACAGTACAATTTTTTTAGTAAAAAAGAGGGAGTTAAGGTCCAAAACAAACTACGCAGTCACTGTTCTCATGGAAGAGATACTCAAAACATCACCTAACAAAAGAATCCCCAAGTCCCCTGGAGCTACATCAAAGATTACTGTTCCCCTTTTCCCATGGAGGCCTTTGCTGGCAAAAGGTCAGCGCACTTGTCCCCTTGTTCCTTCTCTATAGACATGCTTAATATCAACTTCCCAGTCCCTGCGCAACACAGCCCAGACATAGGAGAGGAGCTGTCCTTCAGTACAATCGTCTTGCTGCCCTTTCGGCACTGAACTAGTGCTTTTGAATCACTCTCCAGGACTACCCATCTGAATCCCATCTCCTAGGCAATCTCCAAACCCTGCGGAGCACCCGACATCCACGGTAGAAACCCTTAAGGCATTTACCCTCATGATCTCTCAAAAGCCCACCACACACCGCGTGCCCTGCCCCTGTTCTAGCGTCATCCGTATTGATTTTCACCCAACCCAACGGAGGGGGTTCCCATGAGACTGAAACCGTTTCCCTCATGCGTTCCACGTCGCTGTCTTGTTGAGCTTACGTAGTCTCTATTTGCCTGGCATAATTCAATGCAGCCTCGTGCCCATTATTTGACCATACAAATTCGTCATTATGAATTCTCTCATTCCTCCAACGCCAGATCAACAAGTCACTGCCCATAGAACTTTCCAATTTATTTGACCCCACCCCAAATCTTCATTTGTGTTAACCCAGAACCATTCTTGATTGATGAGGGTAGTTCATGAAAGAATGAAAAATGCTTGGTGCATACCAAGCGTTCCCAAATTGGCTTAGTATGCCCAGAATCACGCAGAGTATGCATCAGTCTCTCTTTCATTTACACACCCTGCATACGAATCATCTGTATTCCCCCTCCCGTGAAAGTTAGCTTTACGACCAATAGGAAGACAACCCATAGCATGGGTAACCTGTTTGCGAAAAAACTAGTCCCACATTTATTTTTACAAATAATTTACGTAATTAAGTGTAAATTTTTAAGTCTGTTGCGCCTTATAATTTAATTTATAAAATTCATCTTGCTTTACCAACCCAACTAGTAAAATACAATTTTCGTTTAAAATTTTTTTCCGAGAAGTTAATTTCGCTACCCACATTTCATGGTTCTTTCTAATTATTTTCTCCTCAAATTGGAATTTGGTATTTGAAATTTGGGATTTGATATTTCAAATTTTGAGATTAAAGTTTGAAGTTTGGAATTTGGAGTTGAAGTCTAGAATTTGAACTTTGAAGTTTGGTCTTCAGTATTTTCGTTAAAATTTGAAATTATGTTAAAAACTATGACTCTTTTTGAACAGCTAACAAGTTACATAGATCAATAGGTATTATTTAATCGTAAAAATAGACGCTTTCTATGTACCCACTAAAACACTCAACCCGATACCATGAGTAATGAACCTTAGTCGTGCCCGAATCGTAGTTACCCACTTTGCATAATTTAGCGAGTCGGTAGGTGAGATTTATATTTATATAAATATATATATATATATAATTACTTTAATTCAATTAATATATCAAAGAAATGGCTTCATTTTGGAGTGAGTTAGGATTAGGAATGATTTTCTAAAGAAAAAAATGATAAAATAATGAGTTAATATGTGATACATGGTTAGTGTACAAAATAAGTTCATATTCGCCGCATACAACTCATGATTAGAGCTAAAAGATTAAAATACAAAGAAATATTAAGACATTTTAATGTAAGATATGTGTCCGGTAAAAAGTGAAGTAATTAATATTCTAATTGTATTTGAATTAATCAATTTTAGTTCTATCCACTCGAAAAGAGAAAAAAAATCAGTTTTAGTTCCGGACTTATGAGTCCCTCGAGTGGTTCTTTTGGTGGATTTGAACTAGACACAAATTAATTTTAAATTTAGAGAGGCTCTTTCTTGTTCAGTGTCTTTTTATTAAGGCATCCACTGTTATTAGCAGAAGACTACCTTAGTGTAGATGAGAGTGAGATGGAGAATAAACCTAGTAAAACTCTAATATCAAGATGCTATGAGAGAGGTTTTGGGATTCCAAACCGATCTCTCTCAAAATACACACTTCACACATATTTTAACATTTTAACTTATTTTCTTTTTGTAAATTCAAATTATTTTCTGTCAAAATTTTTTAATCTATCTGCAAACACTTTGTAAATAATTACTTTATACAATTATTATTACTCTATTAATACTTCCATACACAGCGTCTAATAACTGTGACAACATTCCCGCTATGGTTTCTCTGGGTCTTTCATCTCACAGACTTAAGAAAAAAAAAGACTTAATAATATAGGATTTGATATCCATATTTCTCCTTTTTCACTATTGTAATTTCTCCAAAAAAAAAAGTTGGCGTTTTTAATAATATTTGGACATCTAATTATTCTTTTGGAATTTTTCTTCTTCAAATTTCTAAGTTTACACTCAAAGTTTTGTATGTCTTAAATTAATTCTCACTCCTCTATAAAAAAAAAAAAAAACTTCTAATATAAAAAATAAATTCCAGATCTTCCCATTCTCATTTTAACAAAAACAGCTATTGCATCCAAACTTTCAAGCACCAAAAGGAAAAAAGAAAAAGGAGCAATAGAATGAAACGGTTGCTTGATACGCTATTCACATGAACCAAGGGATACGTGGTGGTTGCATGCAAAATCGGGTTAAAAGCACTTCAACGTACTTCCAAAATATACTAACTCCCTCCATCGACAAGTCTCCAGTCGGTCCGTAGGCCCCACGCTTGATGTCCTTACGTCCACCTATCACCCATGCATGTCCACGTATCGGTAAAGCAAATGCAACGCTCGCTTCATTTTTCTTTTTCCCAGCTTTTCTTCCTTTCGCTTGCTTTTTTTTCTTCCTCCATTTCAGTTTCTTAATTTTCTCTCTAATTTCTCTTTCTCTTCACATCTTCTTTTTTTTCTCTTGATCTAGTCCATGAGATGAGTTCAAGCAAAGCCAAAACCCCACTCTTGCATGACAAAATTATCGTGTCACCCGAGAAAAGAGAAAATAAAAACGACTACGAAAAACTCGTACGTAATCACAAAAGGTGTCTATATATCACACCCTGTACTCAACACTCTCTTCACCAAGCAAACTTCCATATACAATTCACCTCCTTCTTCTTCTTCTTCTTCGTCGTCGTGAAATCACTTCCTCAAAGCCTTTCGCCTTCTCTCTCTGAAAATGAAGAGAGCCAGAGCTAGCAGCCTCTACTGCTACTCCCAGGAGCAAGGTGGTGAGTGCTCTGGGAATGCAAGGATGTATGCAAAAGCACGCAAGCAAGGGCAGAGAGAGACCGGTCGGTCCTACTGCCCTATTTGCGATGCTGCCATGGCCAAGGCCCTGGGAATGAGTGAAGCAGGGGAGGGAAAGAGCATGATCCAACTGATGGTGGGATTGGTGGAAAAGAAAGAGGTTGAGGAGGAGAAGGGGGAGGGAGAGGGCAAAGGGAAAAGGAATGAAGATGATCGGGTGGGTGATCATAGTGGCGGCGAGAATGCCGGTAACGGCAACGGCGATGAAAACGGAGACGAAGTGGGTGAGAAGCTGCGGAAAGAGATGGAGGAGATGGAGCGGCAGGCAAAGGAAGTGTTTGGGGAGTGGAACATTTTGTCGGGTACTTGGGGTGAGTGGAACCGTGAAGGTGAGGAAATCTGGCGAGAATGGATTTGTTATCCGTACTATTGGGATTCCTGGAATGGTGCTTATTACTATTGGGATCTTGTGGTGAATGACACTCCTGCTGTGGAACGGCTGGACAATCTTTGGGTATTTGATGACGGATGTCCTAACCATATCAATGAAGACCCACAACCCTAACCCTGAGCCTTGAGCTTTGAGCCTCAAGCCTTGATCAGTAACGTATCCGTCAGCAGTCTGTAGTATACTCTCTCAGTGAGAGGGTTGGTCTTTTACTTTTCCTGCAAGCAACAAACCTCTTCTACAGCGATTCTGATGCAGTGTCAGTTGTTAAAATTTTTGCAATTTCACAAATCACTGTCTTTTAAGTCTGAGATGACCAAGGCTTGAGTCTGTTTGTGTGTGGGGGAGGTCAAGTTCTGCTGGTGTACTTGTAATATAACTGATGTTTAGTTAATGTAATTTGTTCTTTGTTTGCCTAACCCTAATTAACTCTTTGGCTATTTATGCTCAAATCGTACACATTATTTACAGCTTAATCTAGACACTAATGGACTCTTCCCTTAGCTTAGGATAATTGGAGCTATTCTAATTTGGTTGTTTGGTGCAAATTTGTGTTTTCTTTTTCTTCATGTAGAACTGACAACATTGAGCTTTGAACTATGGAACTGCAAATTTTTCAACCCCTGAATTCTAGTTCACTCTTAGTAGGTAGCTGTATAATGATTGCAATTGATAAGGAATTTGTCACAATAATTAGAATGTTGTGCATTCCTCTTTGCTCTAAGACTTATTATCTTGACTCTCCCAAGACTTCTTGTCTTAAAGATGTAAATCTAGAATTCCTATCTTCTCAATACCCTATGTACGGATTTGCTTTTGCTGATGCACTTATATTTTTTAATTATTGTGCATTTGTCTTTGTCTTGACACTTATATTTAATATTAACATTAATTAATAAAAAATTAGGGCTTTTCTTTTATAAACTTCTACTACTTTCTCTTTTTACATCTCTTTATTTACTTTTATATTAAATATATAAGAATAACAGATAAAATTTTATTTAATTAAATGAAATCAATTACATAAATTAAAAAATATAATTAAGTTTTATCAAAATCAAATATTAAAGATAATGTAGATAATTCTATACATATATATATTACCCTGTAATTTTTCCTCATATATATATATATTTGCAATAAAGCATTTTATATATGTTTACCTTTATTTGCCTACTCAAAGCAGAGGAGACCTTTACCCAAAAAAAAAGAAAAAAATGTAGAGGAGACGTGGTTGTACTTGTTAGATTGTTTAGAATCACATATATACAACCATATTCATCAAAGTGCTAGATAAGATACCTAAAGCTTATAGATGTTATTATCTTAATTATATGTAAATCTATAGAATTTTTACATTCTAAGTACCCATAAACAATTTTTTTAAAGCACAAAATGCTGAAGCATAGCAACCTACCCAAAATACACATCCATACTCCATTTTGGAGTTTAAATCTTATCTAGGGAATGGGTGAAGAGTGAAATATGGAAAACGGATTATGCTACTCTGATTACGTAGCCTCCAAAAAACCAAACAAAAAAAATAAGATTGAAAAAGACTTTGAGCGTTATATTTGACTTGTTCAATCTTCGTTGGAACGTGCTCCTATCCTAAAAGAGTAACTCTATATAGACAAATATCTAATATATATATATATATATATATATATATAATTTATTCACAAAGATTAGGGAATCTAATAAGGTGCACAAAAAACCTATACTCAACTTGAACCCCAACCAGCTTGTGACTCACTCCATATATATCGAACGAATGTGAGTTATATTTTTTTTGGTTCAACCCAATCCAAATACATAAAATATTTTCAACTTATCAATTTAGCTAAACCCCATCGACTCACGTATATAATTAGAATTTGATCAGGTTCAGTCAAGATTTTCAAACCCAATTTTATCCAAACACTTGACTTTTTACCCCATATCCAACTTCATCCGACCATTTCACAACCATGATTGACATCAAAACTAAGGTATTCAGAATAGGGGATTCACAAGGACAACCATTACTAGGAAGTCTAATCCAATTAGAAAACAGTTCGTTTGAAGTTAAGGTATTCACAAGATTACCAAAGAAGTTCGCAAGGACATTAACAAGCTATCTGCATTGAGATTAGAGAATTCGCAAGAACTACTAAGGATAAACCTTGCGACTCGGACTCAAGGTCATGTCTAGGATTTAGATTTATGACACTGCATCTAACTACATATCACATACTCTTGTTTTCTGCTAGACTGTCAACTCCTTGAGTTTCCTAATGTCTTACTTATGTAGATTATATACCATACTAAATCATTTGAATCTTTGCACAAGGCTACACTAAGAACATTATTTAGCTTCTTGTGGCAAATAATCTCTCCACCCAGAACATCATTTGGACGAAGGTTGTCCATTCTGTGGAAACAACATAGGAAGTGATAAACGGTAATGCTTCTCTTTGTTGCTTGTCCAGAAACTAAAATTGGATTATTTGATGGCTGCTTCTATGGGAGTTGGGGTTCGACAACCAAAATTTACAAGCTTTATGCATTGGTCTCGAAGTAAAATTGGAATTAATCTTGGGAATTGTAAGGTACTTCTTGAAACCGATTCCTTAGATTTAATTTAGTTGATCGATCGATTAATGCAAAGTTATGGCATTTTCATGGTTGTCTATTGTCAGCATTGATCGTCATAGTAATTTGGTGTGTTTGGATGTAGATGAAAAAGTAAATTCTTACCTATCAAAAATGATTTTTTGCATAAGTTAGGAAAGATTTACTTTTCTAGTGAAAAAAAATTAAACCTGCTAATATAAAATGTGAAATTTTTATTTTGTCCTCATTTATTAATATTCAATTATTAAGTTAAAAATTATTTTATATCTCATTTTGTATATTTATATATTTCAAAGTAATTTTAGTTATTTTATCCAAACAAAATCAATTTTTGTAAAATTAATTTCAAAATAACATACCCAAATACAAATAAATTCTAAAATAAATAATTTTTTTAACACAACTTATTTATATTACAATTTTATTAAAATTAATTTTGTTCATAGCTGTATGGAACAGACCCTACATAGATAGCTTCACTAATTTTTTTTAAATCATAAATTTAAATCCTCAATTTAATAATTTGACAAAAAAAGCTTACTAAGGAGTAACGTATTCATTAATTCAAAATAATAAATATAAGAAAATTGAAAAAAAAATTATATTTAATAAACTTAAAATGAAATATTGCGATCTTAAATAATATCTTATTTTTTAAATTGTAAATGATAAATTAATATTACATCTTAATCTCTTTATCAATAATTAAATATATGACCTATATCATGTCGATATATCATGAGAAACGAAATATTATCTATAAGTATAGGCGAGAAGATAAATGAAACAAAAAAATGACTTAATCATGGCATTCCATGATTGTTGGAGGGGAACCCAAATTAACAAATTGGGATTGTAAGAGTTGACTTAGAGTCCTCAACAAGTTTCAAAATTGGTAAGTGCGAGATTATAAGTCCAAACTTTTATGTAATCATTATAACAATAATTAAAAACTTAAAATTTTTGGATAATTTATATCATGAAAAAAAATTATTGAGCAAGAAAAAGCTTCTTTTAATCAAGACCTAGCTAGAGTACCACTCCTAAGGTTTATAAGAGAAAATTATATAATCTAAAAATGAATAAATTATTAACATGTTTTATATAATTAAAAGAAATGTCAACACCTCTATATGTTGTTGGCTTAAAGTTTGGTTTCGAATCTCATTCGTAACAATCAAGTGTAATATGATGTATATATAGTTGGAACCTAACTCTCTTGCAAAAGTATATATGAGTCTCTTTGATAATTGTTCTTGGATAATTATATCTTGGGGAAAATATTGAATAGGAAAAAGCTTCTTTTGATTAAGATCAAACCAGAATACCATGGTTTTTTTTTAGGGATGCAAGCAGGCAGCGGATTGTTAAGGGCCTACAACCTCGACGACTTATTAAGTTAGGGTAGGTCCAAACATTTAAAAAAAAAAAAGACCTATTTAAGGAAATAGGCTCAAGCTTATATCTATAAAGCCTATCAGGCTGGTCTGTTTCATAAATAATTGCACAAATAATTTTATATTTATATTTAAAATATAATTATGTTTATATTTCATATTAATAAAAATATAATATTTTTCTTAAAATTAACCTTTTCACACAATTAAAGTACACTGTTTTTATTGGGCAATGACTATGCATTTTAGAACCGTGGCCGCTGTTGCATTTTGCTACACACATTCATTTCCTCTCACCATCCATATACAATGATCTCGTGCCTACAAAGTCATCGACAAGCGTCTTCACAGTCCACACCGATTTCACTGATCACGAGTGCCTTAAGAACAAACCAAAATACATGACCTTACCTTCTCCACACCCCAACATCCTTTAAATATTTGGTATCTTTGAAAATGACGATTTCTTACCCTTGATTGTTGAGTTCTGTGAACCCCTTACCCTCTTTGACCAAAAGAGACTGCGAGTTTTATCAACAATTACCGCAACTCTTATAGTCTTCTTGTTTGGGTTATTGTTCTGTTTTCTTCGCGACACTTCAATAATTCAAGATCTTAAATTTGGCACTTGCCCGTTTCTTGGGAGGATTGGAAAATTCGGTTTTTTTGTGCAGCAATTCTGCAGATTTTTTCGTCAATTTTGAATTCAATGATCGTAGTTTGTAAGCTATCAGGGACTTGTTCTTGAATGGGATGCTTCAGCTATGAAGGCTTCAGTGAGTGTGCGGATTATTAACTTTATGGGCGCGTTGATTTGTGCTACTATTTCTTAAACAGGGTTTGGTGCTGCACGGGTATTGTGCTGTTCTTGTTATTGAAATTAAGGGAGATTGAATGTGACGGTTCTATAACATCCATATCAAACTACAAATCATCTTTGCATGAAGAGATTGACTTACTTGCACAAAGAACTTTGCATAGACTTTTAAGGAAGTGATTGAATAACACTAAACCGCGGAGTACATTGCACTTTGTTTGTAATCTACTGATAAGTAGGGATTTTAAAATAGGTTAGTTTACTTTAACCCGCAAATAGATGGGATGGAATTAGTTAGTCCGTAATTCAGGGAAGTTAATAAACTCTTAACCCACTCTATCTCATGATAGGCTGCAAATTAAATGGGTCAACCACTAATTTATAAATAATTTTTTTAAAAAAATTAATTATAATTGAAATAAAATATAAAATTAACTCAAAATGATATCATTTTACAATTTTTGCATTACAGTTTCAGAGCAAAAACTCCACAAGCTAGCTCACCCTAAACCTATTTTAGCCTGTTTAAGTAAGGCAAATTTTTTTAATTGCAATTAAATGAATTTCCGATAGACTAAATCCAATTTGACATTCCCTCCCATAAGTATGTGCAAATTCAGTAGAATCCGCGAAAAAGACTTTGAGGCTTTCTTAAGGGCCAATATGTAGTATTTTAAACCAGGCCTAGAGTTAAAAGGAAGCCTACTTAAAAGAAAGGTTTTAGGTCTACACTTAAAAGAGTTTTGTTATTTTTATACGTTTGAAGCATATTAAATTTACAATTCATTAAAATGTTATATAACATTTTAAAAGAACGTAAGAAATTATATTAGAGCTACGCAACTTAGGTGCGTAGCTCTATCATTTTCCCACTTGAAATGCCTTGCCTACATGCTTGCAAACGAGCTTGTTTTAATTATATAATATATTTATATATTTTATCTTATATTTTAAGTAAAATAATTATTTTTTATATAAATAAAAATTAATACTTTAATTAAAAATAATTCTTTTCTACCCATTTTCAAATCCTTCCTACGTTAGGGTTCATTTTCATACTCTCAAGTCCCAATCTCATTTACTTCCTGCTTCCGTGCAGCACTCTGGTCTCATTCACGGTCTCTCTGGATTGAACACTCGCCATTCAAAGTCCCAATGACCAGTTCTTGTCAACTTTGCCTTGCACTTAGGTATATTAGAATTACGAATAGTATGCACACTCTTTCGTCTAACTTGACCTCTCGTCCTCCTGTTTTAGGAAAATACCATTTAACTTGCATATTAAAAAGAAGAGATATGGCACCAAGTGAGTCGCAGCTTACATGGCATAGTGCTACTTTCTTCTCAACCCTATTACGGGTTTATGATTTAAAGGTTGTAGCACCCTTTTTTAATAATTATGTTCCTTTAATAAAAAGTTATAATTTAAAAGTTGTGACATTTTGTTGATAGTCACATTTCTTTTATAAAGAGTTATGATTTAAAGATTGTGATACTTTGTAAATAATTATATTCTTTTCATAAATGTGTTAGAAGACTAGTTTCAGATCCTGAGTCTCTATCTTTTTGACATCTTTACTATCTCAAAATTAAATTATTTAATTTAAACTTTTAAGAAGAAAATTTTAATTTTTGATACAACAATTTTTTGAGTGCTTTTGTTTTATCCTAAAGATGTATTATATTAGACTTAAATTTGACCCAAATAATTGAACTTGGCCTTATTGCCTCTCTTTCTTTAAGTTTGATTTTTATATTACAACTTTTTTAATATTTCAAACAAATGTATTGCATTAAATCCTTTAACAACTTAGTGAGATTAATATTTATCTTAAAAACAGTATATATTTATATATTTCAAGGTACAAATATTTTTTTTATATTATTTCATTTTTATCATATTTTCCATCACCTCCTCCATCGAACTACTAGAGAAGTTATTCTATAGTTTTACGGTTACCGTGTTTTATCAAATTCCTCATTAATGTTGCAAACGAAAGAGTGGTGGGTTTGGAATTGGAGCCACGTTACGATGGAATGGTTTTCTTGGTGCAATAAGCACTCAATTTTTTGGGGTTTTCAATGGGATTTGTGCACGGGCGCTTCTCTTCTTATTTTAAAATTAGAAAAGTTGTGAGAAGTCCGTTTTCAGGGAATTTGCCTTCAGTTCAATGAGTTATATTATCTATATAATTTTTTCTGCATTCTAGTTATGCACATTTTCATAATCTTTTTATATTTCTTTCTTCAAATAAACTGTTTTTAGGAGTACACTCCACGTAGCATAGTTCTATCATTTTCCCATTTCAATGGGGCTTCAAAGGCGACAATTTTTTTTTTTTTCTGGATTGATAAAAGAGGCGAAAGAGCCCAAAACACAAGCACTAAACAACAGCAAATCACAGAGCTAGGAGGAGAACCTCCAATTCCCTGGGAACTTCATGCAGCAGCTTTAACTCATGCAAAGCTTGTAACCCACAGTTTGCCAGATGGTCTGCACATTGGTTTGCCTCTCTATACACATGTTTAATTTGAACATTCCATTTACGTTTCAGCAGCCCTGTATATATGTCAGAATTTGGCCATCCCTTTCTGTACTGTTATCTTTTTGGTGAATCTTCTGAACTAAGGATAAAGAGTCACTTTCAACTATGACCTGTGTGTATCCAAGATGCCAAACAGTCTCCAGACCATGAAGTATTCCTCTAGCTTCAGCATGAAAGATAGTCGCATGCCCACATCTCTTGTAATACCCTTTCAGCCACCTTCCCATGCAATCTCGAATAATACCTGCACAAGTAGCGATTCCATCCCTTGACTTTGCTCCATCAGTATTTATCTTTATCCAGCCCTCCATCGGCTGTTCCCAAGCTATGGGAATGGTTTCACTCGGAAGAGCCAAGTTCTTCCTAATCTGGAGATGAGCCTGCGTGATTTCAGCTGCACGTTGAAGAATTATTTCGTGCCCATTAGTTGGTTTCACAAACTGCTTCTGGTGACATTCTTCATTCCTCCACCTCCATAACATCCAACAAGCTGTTGCCCACACAACATTCCACCTTGATCTAGCATAGATTTCCTCTTGTTGGATATTAATTGCAAACCAATCCAGCAGAAAGCAATTCCTAAACTCATTACGGGACTGAGGATATACTAGTTTCTGCCATATGAGTTTTGCCATGTGACAATCACGTAAGATATGCAGGACTGTTTCAGATGCATTATTACAGACCGGACACATGCCATTGTCCCTGCCCCCCCCTCCCCCCACCCTTTTCTTTTTTTGGTTTTGGGGTGAATCCCCTGCCCCATTTTTGAACACAGACTTTAGTGAACAATTTGTTATGCGCTGCCTGCCAAAGGAAAAAACATATTCTCATTGGAACTTTGAGTTTCCAGATTTTACTTCATAAAGGACTTTGGTTCATCCCATCCCTCCTTTGCTAAGGATCTATAAGCAGTTTTCACAGAGAATTGACCATTTTTCGATGGTTCCCAGACAAGCAAATCTTTTGGTGAGCCTTGTCTTGGTTGGGGGGGAGGGGGGGGGGGTGGAATTGCTTCAATTTCCTCAATCACACTTGGAGGCAGTAACGAGGTCAGGATCCTCCAATCCCAATCCCCATGACTTACTACCGATGAATTTGTTGTTGCATTTAGGTTGTCCTCATATAAATCTGGTCCAGCATATTGTAACAAATTCTTCCCCGCTCAAAGGCGGCAATTTTGATAAATGCAGTGATGGGTTTGAGGAAACTTATTGGAAAATGACATAAAGTCCCACAGATAACAGTAGCGTTATTTATTTATTTATTCATTTTTTGGTTGTGCTATAACAATAGTGTTATTAATAAGTCAGTTTCAAACAAATTTACGATGAACACGGTTGGCTTATTTTAAACCTGTTGGGCTAGGCTGTAGAATTGAAGGCTGAAGGCCTGCATTAATTTTCAGGTTTAAACAGGCCAACAAACTTGGTCAGGCTTTATAGTTTTCAGAAATTGGTCAGCATATTGCGCTAGTAGGGCAGGCCGAGGCTAAGGACTTGTTATGTAAGCTTGGCTTGTTTAACCCTATGTTTGGTTCAAATGAAAGGAGTCATGAGAAGATATTTTAATGAAAGGGAAAGGAAGGAAGGGAAGTAGAAGAAAATTTTTTTCTTATTTGGTTTGATAAAAAAGAAGGAAAGAGAAAGATTTTAATCTTTATTTTTCTCTTTTTATTTGATTAAGAAGGAGAGAGATTTTAAATTAAAAAATAATTTATTATTATATTTTTTTAAAAAATAATTATTAAATTATAAAATATAAATAATTTAAAATTTTAAAAAAATAATTAAAAATAACTTGATCATCATAATTTAAAAATTTTAATAAACTTTTTATCTCCTCCAAATTTTTTCAATTTAGAAGGAGAGATAAAGTGGAGAGTAGAAAGGTTTTAAACCCCAAAATCTCTCTTCCCTACCCCTCAAAGAATTAAACCAAACATGGTGTAAGATGAAGCCTGGCCTGGCCTGGCCTATTTACATCCGTATCTGTCAAGGAGTTTTGGATGTTTGTCGCTGGCTGGTAAGGATCTTTGACGAAGATGATTTACAAGGATGCATTTGGTTTTGTTTCGGAAACTATCTTGGTAAATAACTAGATGAAAATTTCTGAAAATTTGACTTTGATTTCACCAGCACTTAATGGGGTTTTAGGAGTGCTTTGATCTATTTGTAGCCCTAGAGGCTACTAGCTAGGCCTCGTGGCGTCTATCATTTAAAAGCTCAAACAGGCTAACAGGCCAGTTCAAATTGGGCCTTTTCAAATTTTTACATTAGGCTAGGCCACGTTTGGCCTTTTAAATTTTTAAAGGAGGCCAGACTTTTCACCAGGAAAAAAAAAAAAGCCAAAGGAGGCCGGACCAAGCTTATAAATTCAGCCTTCATCAAAGCTAGTATTAGACCACGCGTAGACCAAGAACTTAGTACACAGGCCAAGCCTATGTAAGGCAAAGTGTAGCCTATTCAAGAAGTTGTTTCTCAGGAAACCGTGGGAGGCAACTTCTCATGAAATATTCTATAATTATGACATTTGTTAAATTTTATTATTTAATTTATAAAATTTAATAATATAAATTTTTTAAATAAAAATTTAATAAAATTTTATTTATAAGAATAACAAAACAAAACTTATATCCACGCTTAATCTCTCCAATGTTTTATAAGAAAAATTAAAAGAAAGGTCCTATAAAAATATTCGCATGTACTATAAAATTAAAAGAAAGGTCTACACCACTATAAATTGTAGGCTTAAAGTCTGGTTTCGAACGTCATTCATAACCATTAAACGTAATGGTGTATATACATTTGGAAAATGACAATATTGCAAAATATATATGGGTTTGTTTCATAATTGCTTTTGAATAAATTTCTATCATGCGAAAAAATTGCATTAGAGAAAGCTTCTTCTAATTAAGATACTCTAAGAGCTTGCTAGAGTATCATCGTTTCTCCTGAGTTTTACAAGAAAAAATTTATATAATCTAAAAAAACTATAAATTATTGACATGTCCTATGAAATTAAAAGAAATGTTTATATCTTTATAAATTGTACAGTTTTATTATTTTCATAAGTTGAACTTTATTAAATATTTATTTTAAAAATTTTAAAATATTAAATTTATTAAATTTTATAAAATAAATTATAAAACTACAAAATCCAATAGCCCATGGACCATTTTGCATATATTTTGAAGTCCCCACAACCTATTTCTAAATTGTAGACTGAAAGTTAGGTTTGGAATCTCATTTATTACCATTAAGTACAACGGTGTATATACATTTGGAAAATAACTCTATTGCAAAAGTATATATGAATCTGTTTGATTTCTATTTTTAAAAAAACAAAGAGAAAACAAAAAAAGAATTTGATTGAGTATATGTTTGTTATTCTTAAAAACTATTCTTAAAAAGCTGTCTTTGAAATTATTGTCCATAAGCGGTTTCTATCATTAATGACAAGTTTGTATGAGATTCTTTTCCTTTTTTTTCTTTCTTCTTCATTCTCCCAATTGCTTTTGGCTTCCAAATTCAAATGCTGCACTTTTTTAGCTCATCCATTTCCTCTGCCCCTTCGACAAACCCATACCTCATCAACAAAATTGGTATCACTGAGTGACTTTATACATGTCTTCCATAACCCATGACACTCCTAGGCCGTTCCACTAACACACTCTTGCCCTCCATTTATTGTGCTCCTCCATGTTGTTAACTCCATCAATAACCCAAAACCGTACACATCCTTTTTTGTGGTGGTGTGTGTTGTCCATCCATAGTGCATGTAACCCACTTTGCAAGCCACGCACCATTAAATAACAAGAAAATTCGCTCATCCAATTTTAATGATGACATCAAGATTATTTATCAAAGCGCAACTAGAAAGGAAAAGAATATAGAACCTTAATACATTAAAAGCATTTTAAGCCATAATGACCATGATTCAAGGTCATTAGGAAGCATCAACTGGTTATTAGCGTCAATAAAGTGAAGGGGATGAAAAGAAAATGAAACTCTTGACCGTTAGTCTCAGATTGGCCAAGAAATCGCTAATCAAGAGTGCAAGTTGAAATGTGTTCCACATTTTCAACCGGAGCGGATCTCTTAAATGAAAATTTTGAGGACAATGAAGATGAGATGATCAAAGGTGAGAAAGGCTCTTTAGACGTTCACGTTGCCGCGTGGGCATATGGGTGGGAGGTAGCCAGAGATCCAGCGACAATTTCCGGTGGTCGCCTGAGGTGGGCTTTTTGGGATGTGCTTGCTAGAAGTGTTGAGTCAAACCAGGGTGGCGGTGTGTTGAACAAACCATTGGAGAGTGGGATCAGAGCTACAAAGCGTGATTGTGTTTGATAGAAGAAGCAGAGCCTGGTGGCGATCTTCTAGGATCACGCCGGCCGTACCTTCAAAACATGGTGGTGGAATTGGTTTCTGGGTATGTCACCAGGAAGAGGGTGTTCTAGGCTAGGGAGGTGGAGAGAGAAAATAGGATTTAGGCACCGCTGAAGAGAGAAATACAATCAGACTTATAGGATTTTCTCAACTTGACTCCGATGCCATATTGAATTACAGCGAGAGAGAAAGAGAAAATCTATTTTGGGCAAACCCTTACTGATAGATTCTATAACTAAGAATATATGAATATGAATATAAATAAAAATAATTAATTAATAAAGTGTTAATATAATTATTTAATTATTTGTATTTTAAATTAAAAATTTTAAAATTAAAAATTTAGATTGAAATCTAGAAGTTATTTTTGTTAAAAGAAGTTATTAAGGATTAATCTTAAAAGTGAATTAATCTAATATTCAATGATAATATAAATATATTGTGTAAAAAAAAAAAACTTTTATACTATAAAATATTAAAATAAATTATATAATCAAAAGAATAAAATACACTAAATAAAGTTACTGGGAGATTTCAGTGCAAAACTTTCTAGTATCCAATGGATTTGTCAAACATATATAAAATTTCTTGGAGTCACTTTTTTCCTTTTTTTTTTTATTTTGTATTATTTAATTTATTATATAAACCTATAAAATGTTAAAAAATAGAAAAAAAACTTACTTTTACTTTCTTATAAAAAAACTCATGGTCTGAATCAATTAGCTAGCCACAAAATGCAGAGAGAAACAACCAAAGAAATCATATTACATATCCTTTTTCTCAACCTCAGGCATTGTGACGATAATGATCCCGTTTTACTCGGGGCTAATGTGGCGATGATAATTGGCTCACTCAGTGGAGACGACCGCTGATATGTCACTTATCCTCTGAACATAATTCCAAAAATTCTCTCTAATTTATATTTTAAAAAAATTTGAGGCTCAGAATTTATTATAATAGGGACCTCAACTTAAGAATTTTGGATTACATGAATAAAAAAAAAAAAAATCGTCTTACTCCACCAGAAAAGAAAGTAACCTTACGTCTAAGAAAAGTCATGCGAGACACTTTGAGCTTTTTTTGTTGAATAAGTCAGTCTCCTTCTTCTTTTTTTTTTTTTTAAATTCTTTGGCTATAGATAAAAATTAATTTTTTTAAAATATAATCAAATATTTTAGTAAAACTTTTTTTAAATAAATTTTTTAACATATAAGATTTGAACTGGATATAAAATAATTTATTTAAAATATTTAAATTTTGTTTACTCGAATTAATTCATGTTAATTCTTTTTTTTAATTGATTAGTTTTGAACAATATTACTTTTAAAATAAGAAAAGCTATAACAGACAACATCGTTTCATATAAAGGTTCAGTGAAAGACTAGAAACAATTTCAGGGTTTTCTAAACTCAAATTGAGTTATAGAATATGATAATTTATTTTTCTTTTATTTTTTGGTTAAATAGAATAAGTACAAATATAGCTAAGTTATGAGTTTATTAAATTTTAGATGTATAATGATTAGGATAAAAGCACTCGTAGCAATATAAAAGATGGTGGTATAATGTCGGCGGGGGTTATGAGTTATTACAAGTTTCTTCATTCTCACTACTTTGGAATTAGAAATTTTAGTATGTGAATAAAGAATTGCATGATGATTATATCTTCTAATTATTTTCTGATTAATTAAAATTGTAATATAAAATTAGAATGCCAATTTTAATAAACATAAAATTTAGAATTTGAAGGCTCAACTCCAATTCCAAAATTAATTCCAATAAGCAAAGAGAACCTAAAATAAATTGAATCCTTCACTGTCAAATTCCTGCTATTCAAGTTAAATGAAAATGTCATTATTAGATTAACATGTGATTTTATTTTTGGATAGATTAAGTAGCATTTCTCTTTCGTTTTGAAACGTGCATACATATATACGCGACAATATTTGGACATTGTATACAATGTGGTAAAGGAAGCAAATTGTTATCGGTTGGTTTATCTTATTGCAAGCATGCAAGTCCACAAATGTTGTTATCAATAGAGTCCAATTCTAAGCATTAAATGAAACCTGAAAGCGGTTGGGATAAGTTTCTATCGCAACTCAACATCGGAAAGTGATTTATCAACTAATAGTCTATACTACTACTACCCATGATACCATGATAAGTTCAAATTAGTGGTTGAACTATAAATTGCACTAAATGTGGGTGGCTATGGGATAGGGTGATTGTTGGAGGAAAATATCATTTAACTTGTATGATAAATAGAAAAGAGACGGGGCAAATAAGTTCTGCCATATGGGATGGATGCTATTTTATAATTTTTGATAGTTATAATTTTTTAATTAAAGAAACTAGATAAATAGATGTATTCGTATAATTCAAATTGAAAAAATACATTTAGATGAGTAAACATGTTTCATAAAAAATACATAAAAAGTTATATTTCTTGAACATAAAAGACGTGAAAAGTCATTTTACTTGAATATAAAAGTTATGTCTATTAAATATGGATAATCATATCTATTAGTTGTAAATATCCTTTTCACATTAACATCAAAATTTGGAAACCAAATGATTAACATCTATTCATATCAATTCAAATTATGATGAGTAATGATTCTAATGTTGTAACTCTTTGTTAACACCATGTTCTGATTCAAATGTTGTGACCCATTGTTAACAGTCATGTTATGCTTCAAATGTTATAACCATTTATTAATAGCCATGTTATGATTCAAATGTTGTGACCATTTGTTAATTGCCTTGTCATGATTCAAAGGTTGTGATCCTTTGTTAAGAGTAATGCTCTTCTTATAAATAGGTGTTAGAAGACCATATTCAAAACACTAAGTTTTTTCATCTATCTTGCCTTTTTACTCTTTCAAAATCAAAATATTTCATTTAAGTTCAAATAAAAAAAAATTTATTTTTTATAGTCATAATTTTCTGGATGTTTTTGTTGTATCCTAGAGGTGTATTGCATAAATCTAGTAATAACTTAGTGAAAAAATATTTACCTTAAAAATAGTGTATATTTACATACTTTAAGACATAAATATTTTTTCAGATTATTTCATCTTTATTTCTATATATATATCTCTTATAGTTATTTATATAATTCAATAATTTAAATTATTTTAATTAAATTTTTTTATAAAATTTTATTTATGAAAATAACAAGCAGTTTCCGGACTCCTCTTCTTGGAGCAACAAATAGAGAAGTTACAGGAACTTTCACACAATTAGATAGATGTGGTAAAGGGAATACCAAGCTAAGTGAACTCTCTACTTGAAAATTATACCTAGTGCTGTGCGTCATATGATTTAGTGACATTAATCACATCAATTTATCATTAGCTTCAAGCCACCATAGTGTACAGGTAAACTCACACATAATGGGTTCTCAGGCAAATTTGAGAAGAAAGCAACTGTTTATTCATAGTTCTCATCCATTCATTTCCATTGGAAATCCAAAAAACAGATATCAAAAACAGAGGATGATATCTCTAGAAAATTAGAACAAATGAGGAAAAACAAAAGCAAAAGAAGAAAGAAGGTTCTTACAATGCTTAAGTACAAATCCCCAACACACAGAAGGGTTACAAATTGTTTCTACATTGTTCAAATTTAGACGCCTGGGGGCTTGTAGGCGATGAAACTGATGCACTGCACTTGGCGACGGTTGTCAAATCCAATGATACGAACGAAAGCGTTGGGGTATGCCTTCTTCACCTCCTCAACCTCCTTCAACACCTGAGCAGCGTCAGTGCAGCCAAACATGGGCAGCTTCCACATGGTCCAGTAGCGTCCATCATAGTACCCTGGTGACCTGTGGTACTCACGGTAGACCCAACCTTGCTATATACACACACCCCACCAAATGAAACAAACAGATCAACCATCAAAGTTCAAGATTCAGATAAAGGAAACTGAAAAACTAGCCAAAAGGATGCGTAAGTAAATTGACCTCCAACTCGAATTCCAAGCAAGGAATCCATCCCTTCCTCAGAAGGTACTCTACTTCCCTAGCCAAAGCCTGTGGGGAGAGTGGTGGAAGGTAGGAAAGAGTCTCAAACTTCTTCAAGCCAAGTGGAGGCCACACCTGTTATGCACAAATTAACATTAGTGGGGTTAAAAGCTTTGTACGCCCTTTATAATAACTCCTAATTGGCATGTGTGCTTAATTGACCCTCTAAATTCTATAACATGAAAGTGTGATATGCAAGATTCAATTTAATTTAGATGCTTCTACTTTACTATGTGCAGGTAGTTGTGTGTACCTGCATGCATTGCACTCTTCCACCGTTGCTGGCAATGGAGGTAATGTCATTGGTCTTCCTGGTGACTGGGAAGCCAGCGGTCGACTTGAGGCCGGTGAATGGAGCCACCATGCTGGCCTGTACCGGGGAGGCACGGTTAACGGTGGTGACAGCGGCGGAGGAAATCATGGAGGAGGCCATCTCCTTTCTTAGTTCTACCTAGGAATTCAGCTGCTAGAGCTGCATAGCTTCTACTCAAGCTCGCTATATATAATGGTTTAACTTGTATATTTCCAATCCAATGGTCTGAAATGGAACGGATTTATCGTTGCCAAATCTAAACCGTTGGATAGTACAAGTGATGACATTACACCATATTGACCACACGAGAGAGGAAATTTTTGAGTGTGTTAGCCTTATCGTTAGGCACCACAATGGAGTGCCACGTGGAATAACATCCATTATCTTATCTCTTCCTGGGGGAAACGTAGAATGAGTGATTCTGGTTAAGCTGATATTTTCAGTCAGTCGTTTCTCACAAGTCCTACTCTGTATTGGGGTCAAGTAATTTGTGACCAATCCTTCGTCACATATTATGCATGGGTTAAGTTAATACACTTCGTCTTTTTGTTAGGTAAAATTTCAGCGGAAAGCTACCACCACGCAAGTTAACTAAAAGTGCACAAAATTTGCCCTTGATTATTAAATTTGATAAATTTTATAATTTAATTTATATGAATTTAATAAATTAATATTATAAATTTTTTTAAATGAGATTTTAATAAGTTTTAAGGTTATAATATCAGAGGGACCCAAAATTTCACGTTGGGAGCGAAGGATAGTCCCGCTGTGGCTCTATAGAGACGAAAAGGCAAAGGTGAAACTTTTCAAACCCTTCCTCCATCTGACAGTCTCTTATCTCTTTTGTGGGGTAGTTGAAAATGCGCATCTGTCTTTACCGGTACAGGGCAAACCCTTTCTGCATTATTCATATTTTTCCGCAGCACACTTAGCTTTGCTAGTTTTGATCTAACCTGCCCAAAAATATCTCACCGATATGCAACATGTGCGCAAAGTAGATAAGCAAAATGTGAACAAGGGAGAGGGGTGACGGCCCTCCTTATCAAGCTTGGTTGGTTAATGGACAATCGTTTAAGTTTGGCATTCGAGATCCACACATTGTCAAGCCCATGAGTAAATACAGGGACTCTAGCATACAATTTTGAGAAATTATTCAATGTTTCTAGTATATTTCGTGATACAGTTGACGTGGCATACTAATTAAATAATAAATTATTATTTTTATTATTTTACTTATATAATATTATAAATAACAATTATGATCAATAAAAATTATGCAAATAATAATTTATTAATAGTTGGATATACCATATAATTTATGCAACGTGAAATACTAGGATGCTGAATAATCCCTCTACAAATACAGCCTTATCTTGAAGACTTGGAAGTGCATTGCATGAGATATCAATTTAACGGTTAAAAATCATAAGTCATGGATTCCTCAAGCACTTCTGACACAATAGCTTATAGTTTAATCCGACAAGAAAGGAGTAACCCACTGCCAAGAAAAGGGGATAGGGAGCACTTGTTGCAGTGGAAGTTCACAAATGAGACGCTGATTCCTTCTGCAACGGATAAAATTATCTCGAAACTTGTAACTCTAAAAAGAGTGTGAAAGCTTCAGTTATGTACAGAAAGTTTGTGCATTACATGTTAATTCCGTTGTATTATGTGCATTATTCCTGTTTACTCTTGCTTTCAAGTTGCCAGATTTCACTTTGTTTGTGCTGAGCTGGAGCTTTGTATTTTTGTGACGATTTTTCTCCTCCCCCTTGGCGGGGACCTCTAAAATAAAGGAAAAAGGGAATTCAATTATATTAGTACAAATTCAGTGGAAAAAGTTAAACTCTTCTGATCTATAATGAGATTGGAAGCCAAGAAAACATGTATAAAAAGGAATCCTTGAGTTTGAGAAGAGCCAAGATATGTAGAAAATATCAGAATATAGCGTTCTCCTTGTTACTTCCCTCTACACCAAGAATTCTACCAAGAAGAATGAGCAGCAAGCTTCCATCATCTCTGTAATCTTTCTCCCTTTTCCAAATCACAAACCTACTAACCCTCCCCGTCCATTTTAAGCACCATTCTTCTCAACCAAACTAACCCACAGCTGGACCAAAACCACTCCAATATAAAGCCACCCACACCTAAAGTTCAAGCTTTGACTTTTCCACCCTGCTTATGCAGCTAATTGCCTTTTGCTCCTCCTGTTTATCACAAATTAGACACAACTTTTACTGTAGCTATCTCACTTGTTTGCTTTAAAAACTCATTGCTTCGTTTCAACTTGAAAACATATGACAGAAAAGAGTCTCTAAGATATGATTAGCAGGCCTGCATCAGCAAGAGGAATGCCTCCGCAGAATACATAAAGAATGCTGAATAATGAGGATTCACAGTTTTCTATGCACTTTGTTCCTTTTTCACATAGCATCCAAATATTAAATAAGGCCTTCAATCCAAAAATGAACGGTCTACCATTTAGACAACTCATCAATTTAGAGAGCCATATCCAGCATGCAAGGTAGTCGTTTGCTAAAATGCAATAGAGAAATTGCCATAATGAAGATGTCAGTACTGATACTAATCAGGAGAAACTAGGAATGCCATTTGCGGATATTAGAATTTTGAAAATTATGAAATCAATGAATCAAAGTTCTTTAGCAACAATTTCCAGAAGGCTGGCAACTTAAACGTGAACAGCCTATAGTTTAAATGCATGATATTGTCAAAATAAACTTAGAATATATACTGGCCTAAATCAACGCATGATTTTATTTTCAAAGTGCTGAAACAGTTGAGAGGAAAATATCAACTGTTTCTTGATTAACCTAAATAAATGCAGAGTTTTGTAAACCAGATCTAGTTGATATTCTCGTGAAGAACCTGACATAGAAAAAGCTAAGAAATGACAGCAAATCTCCTGATTCTCTCTACTCCCACTTTGCACTACAAACCTGAAGTATATTACTTAATTGTGTAACTTCAAATAAGCAATCAGTAATTGCATCTCTATAATGCTAGGATATGACACTTGAAAGATGAATGATACAGGGGACATAGCAAGAAATCAAGTAATTAAGTATAGCGTCCCATGGGATTCACAATAAAATTACTTTAAATGTTGTCATTATATCTGTTGCTTAATCCCAAGATTAGAGGGAGAATGAAAATATCAACTGTGTCTGGATGCTATGAATTATGACAGTGTAAAACATGTGAGATACATTAGCAGAGACTCAGGATAACATGATTGCAAAATGGAATAGTGGATAAGCAAACAAGAAAAAGAGATAACTATGGGAAAGCCTGAAGCAGCACAGCAGTCACTGAAAGATGAAACAACTGATGACCGCTGGTTTTGGAATTGAATTATATATTCTAGCAGGAGTAATGGGGTCAAGCTCAGAAATAAATCAGAATGAGGTGGAAAGAGGGGAAATTTTGATAGACAAGAACAAATAAAGAGAGTGAGAGTGAGAGTGAAAGAGCAATGTAACAGAGTGGGAGAGGCAATACCTGAGTTGAGGTTTTTCCGTTTTTTTTATAAAAAAAATTACTTAGATAGGTAAGGATCAGATAAAATTAGCATTGAAAGAAGGGCATCAACAATGGCAGTTGCCTGACTGTGTTGTACTATCATGATAGAGTTAAATAGAGAAATATTTGGACATCATAGATGTGCAGTAGCGGAACTTATAAAATACTTCAGCACAATAAGTGGCTTCAACGAAGAGGCTATACTCCTAATAAACAAAAGCTAAACCATAATTATTTTTCACAAGTTCAACACACTATAATATTATTCAAGAACATAATAAAATAACTTTTCTTTTGGTATGTTGAAAAATATAGGTCTTTTGTTTATCTAAATAGTTGAATTAAATCTTCTTAAAGGACTAGGCAGGTGATGTTATTCCCACATTAATTTTCTCATACACCACTTTTTACATCATTACTCATCCCAAGATTTGGTCCCTTTGCAGGGCCCACACATACGTGAGCCCTTGTGCAGGTGTTTTGACAAATCCCTATATATGGGTTATGCAGATGGTTGTGTAGATTATGATACAAAAAGTGGTGTATGAGAAAAAAAACTTCCACTTTACTTTAAGTGACCACTGTCTATAGCTTTCAGACATCCATTTTATTGTCAGATCAACTAGAGCTGATTCATACCCAAATATCAGGAGCAAAATGTTCAGGGTAAACCAGCGATGTAAATGAGCAAGAATGAACCAAATGTTCTCCAAGAAGGAATGAATGTTTAAATTCCCAAGCTGTTGGGAGGTTTAATACATACATTAAATGGAAAGGAATCTCAAAGTTGGAGGACAAGAATGCTCCTATAATATAAAAAATAATATACAACTATACAAGAAAACAAAAAGAACAGAAAAGAAAGGCATTAGCCTTAAATCCCTCCACCAGAGCATCAAAGAAACCTCCCCAAGCCCCAAAAAAAATTTGAAAATATCTAGCTAAGAACTAAAGCCACAACACATAAACCCACAAGGATAATAATCTCTAAAAGAAAACTATAGCTTTACACTCTAGCCAAAAGTACCAAGGCCCTGCAAACAGAGAAAACTATGGACATACATATACTACTAATCAAATGACGTAGAGAACAGCAAAAATCCAATTCAAGTTTGTGCAATGCATGTTTTTTTAGGGTATATATTCTCACAAACAAAATTTTACTAATTAGATCATTAAATTTACTGGGTTCTACAAACTAAATTATAGGATCCAAACATCTAACAGCCCACAAAATCTAGGAGCAACCTTTTTGTATTTTGCATGATTCAAATAAGAAGGAATAAATACAAGAGGAATGAAAATGAGGAGTGACCAAGTGAAGACCAATTCGTGCGTACTTGAGATGGGAAGAGAGTTGAATGGGATAAATGGAAGTGCATATGTGTTCTCTATCCTTTCCATCCAAAAGTAATCTTCTCACATTCAAAATGCAGGATGAATAGAGGATACATTTCATGTGCCGAAAGGAAATGACCATACAACTAGTCTATACTTACCTTTTACATTTAACATATTAAGAACAAGAATAAAATCCTAGCTAATGCTCCTAGTTTCTGCTCCTATTGAGAAAGAGAAAGGGAAGTGAACGCCTTTTTCTTTTCTGTCCCTTTATCAAATTTTCTTATCAGACATCAGCAACCAGGATAAGGTCCTCTATCAGCAGATGAATTACAAAATTAAACACTATAGTGATAAACAGAGATATTAAAAGGTCATGGTGTAGTGAGACTAATTATGTTATAGTACTCCTCAAAGTAACTCAACAAGTCTTAATTGCTGCACAAATCAACCTTCTTCCAGCAACATAAACCTTCCCTAACAAACATATCCTCACATTTATATATGTCTCTTAAACCAAGAATTAGAAGATAGAATAAGACAGAAGTTAACATCAGAATAGAAAGGTACCAAGTGGCGCAAAGGATACATACAACAACAGCAATGCCAATGCCGATGGTAGAGAACTTTCAGGGAGGGATCTTAACGAGAACCTGATACAAAAATGTTGAATCCCCAACCAGACACAGTCACACAGGATTCCATTGGTACAACTTTTAGGGAGGGATCTTAACGAGAAGCTGGTACACAAATGTTGAATCCCCCACCAGACACAGTCACACAGGATTCCATTGGTACCTCGTCATACACAACTCTTTTGATAAGAGAGAGAGAGAGAGAGAGAGAGAGAGAGAGAGAGAGAGAGAGAGAGAGAGAGAGAGAGAGAGAGAGAGAGAGAGAGAGAGAGAGAGCCTAATACCATGCTCCACTCAGAAACACCTTGCAAATCAAGCTTAATAAAAGTATGGCTTTGCTAACCAACTACCCAAAAATTTATATACTTTTCAATCTACCAAATAAGGTAGTCTAAGTATTTTGTATCAACAATATGAAACACAAATTCTGGAGATTAATAAAAGTTCTTTTATCTGTAGTTGCTCTGGAAAAACAAGACAACTTTTTGATATTTCTGCAACAGAGGCAACAATATGAATATAAGTATGAAGAGAATAAAGAGACCACAATTAGCCTTCAGTTCAAGTCTATCAAAAACACTTAGACTGTCTTGAACAGCAAAAACACTATCTCAAAATGAACATCAATCAACAGCCATTTGCAGGCTTAGCAATTAGTACAATTTTTAAAACAGATATAGTAAATGGGAAGCCCATTGTCAAGGAAGAAAGTATTCAAAAACTTAAATCCAAATGTAAATAAATACAATTATAATACATAACCAATATATAAGAAATAAAAAAACTAGATTTGAAACTCACACTCAGCATAAAAAGTGAAGCTAAAGAAGATTCATGCATCATTGCGAAAATTTTAAATTCAGTTAATCCCACGTATAACTTACAAACAAAGAGGAAAACAAAGCCAATTGTGATTTATTTTTAGTTTCTGATATGAAAATTAGTAAGGCTTTCATTTGAAGTTAATATCCTTCATGTATATTTCAAATTAATTCTGACGGCTAGACCCAAGTTCATTCAAATCCCAAAATTCCAAAAAAGAGAAAACTTTTTGAACCAAATAATAATAACTTGCAAGATTGAAATCCAAAGGGCAAGGATAAAGGCCGAAGGAAAGAAACAAAAACGAAATGTAAATCACAGAACGGTAAAAGAGTAGCGTCAGATTGAAAATTGCAGAAGAAGTTTCAATGACAGAGAGATACCACCTGAGGATCAAGAATGTAGCAGAGAAGAGACTTGAAAAATGGAGCAACCTGAGCTGCCTTCGACATCCACTGACCAAGAATCGCGACTCTCTCCGTAAAGTTTTGGACCGAAACCTGTCTCCGTTGTTTCGTAATAATATTATTCTAGAGTAAATTAGTAATGAGTAATCTACAATATTTTCAATTTTGAAATATTTATAGTAAGATATTGTCTTATGAAAAATGCACAATCTTATTAAAAAGTGAATTATTAAATTATTATAAATGAATAATAATTTATTATATATTTTATTAAAATTTATAATTTAATTAATTTAATTATTTAATTTAATAATTTAAATTTTTAAATAAATATTTAAAAAATTAATTGATAAAAATAACATAACTATTATTTTCTGAAACGATCACTGCAAGTAAAAAAAAAAAATAATGTAAATATGTAATTGGATGCATGACCATATGATAATTTTTTTGTGTTTTAAATTTCTTAAATTGAATTTTAATATAACTAATAATTTTTTATTTTTTATTTTTTAAATAATACATAAGTCATTTGACTTTGGAAGAAGAATAGGGAAATCGAACCCAAGAATGAGTCCGAATAGAAGCAAGGATGCCACTAGAGCAAATGCTCACAGGCTAATAATTTTTTAACAACAATTTAGTTATAGTATTGTCAAATTTGAAAGGCTGAGAAACTTGAGTCATTAAATTTAGGTACTTAGAGAGGAGATCCGAAGGGGTTAGTACAAAACTACATGGCAAGATGGAAGGGCTTAGACACAATGATCCAGGTCCCCTACTTTTTTGGATTTAAAAATAAAGAGCCTTGCAAAAAGAAATAAATATAAATTAACAAGAGAGAAAAAAATAAATTTATTAAATATATTTAAATATAAAACAATAAATTAAAAACTTCAAAATCAAGAAACAACAGATATAGGGGACCCAAATCCTGGACACACAGGTTTTCTTTTATAATTTTCTATTTCATGTTGGATTATGCCACTTGACTCTAAGAAAATCAATTACTACAAAGGCATAATATCAGTTTTGTTATGCAAGTTTTAGGACTGTTAGTACATAATTGAGTATATCATTAGTTCCAATGTAATGACCATTCTAAAACTTTGATGTAATAACGCTAGAAATATTATTAGTTAATTTTGGTGTTCATTACCACAACTTGTCATGGTGTCAAGTTTGTGAGCTAGAGCTTCCCAATAGGTAGTGAGGAGCAGAGCCAGCATGGAAGGGATAAAAAAAAAATGATAATTCTACATTTTTATTCATTTCATATACTTATATTTTGAGAGAGTGAATAGTGAAATACTAGTCAATCTTTCTTGGAGTGTAAGTGTAGGGGAAGATTAAAAATGTAACTTTAATATCTCTTAAGGGATGAAGATCAATTAATTTTTTTGCTTAAAGACAGTAAAAAATAAAATAAAAGTTAGAGAATTTAAAATATGTTAAAAAAATAAATTCATAAATTAAATTTGATTGAATAATAAAAATAAAAATTTATAAAAATTAAGAAATCCAAATCCTCATAAAAGCATTTTAACAAACTCAAGTGGCTATTTGGTGGTCATGATTAACTGGGATCTCCATGTTGAATTACCTATATACATATACACGCGTGTGTCTATATATGAGAATTGTAAAACGGGTTGTCACGGTCAGCCTAATTAATTTCAGGTCAATACGATTTGGGTAAAAAAAAATTTAAATCATTTTGGATAAAACAAAAAATTAAACTTAGCCCTAATCGTATAAATTATTGGTTTAAAGGGATTATGACCTTGTGAGCTGATTCTTTTATTGGTTTTAAATTTAATTATAAATTTAAAGTAAATTACATATTTAAAATAGAGCATAAATTTATATATTACAAAGTCACATTAAAACACATAAAAAATTAAAAGTGATCCAAATAAATAAAACATTTTATGCTGCCAATACAATTTTAATCAATTTAGTCCCCAGCCAAAATGATTTGTGAAAAAAATCTCAAACTTTTTAAGTTTAATATTTTAAAACTTAATTCTTTATTTTATTTAATTCAAGTTTGAGTTGATTAAGGTGACACGGGCCAAAATTGATAATTCTTATATGTTTATATATATATATATATATATATATTTTGACTTGGTTATTGGTATGAATCCACTCCACATGAACAAATATTTATGATCTGTCTAATTGTGTAATTGTGTTATTCCAGTCGGTGGTTGGGTGGTTGGAACTTGGACCCACGCACCCCACGTTTAAACAAACACAAAACCTGTGGCTCTTCGATTACAAGTAACCTAAGACAATTAATTAGCTAATAATCTTATCAATAAAAAAGAAACCAACGTGAAAATGATTGATATAGTTGGTCAGAGTCACGGAAAATTGTTAGTTATTGTGGAGTAGGCTAGCCCATAGTAGGGAAGTTAAACCAGAAACCGGTCATGGGATTTTCCAAAACCACTTTTCTTTTTCTAAATTTTAATTTAATTAATTAATTAATTAATTAATTAATTAATTACGGAGAAAGAGATGAAACAAACAGCTTCCCAAAAAGCAGGAGCTAATCTGGGAACGTGACGTTTTGATTCCAATCAAATTGGCAATAGGATACACTCCTGGAAATAATGCTCACGCGCTCATCCTCTCCCAGCTCTCCCTCTTTGCCCCCACCTTTTGGCACTCCTTTCTCCATTTATTCCATGTTTCCTTAATATTTCCGACCTGGTGCCTGTTCTTTGCTCAGAAATTCTTACCTGCGCCAAATCTCTCACGTTGGATTGTGAGCACCTCAATAATATTTTTTTTAATTTTTTAATAAATTTTACTTAAATTATTTTATTAAATATGACTCCACATAACATTACCGATATAACCCGCCAGTACTTTATTTTCTTTGCCATATTTAAATTTTTTTGTTTAAAATAAAAAGATATATTAAAAAATAAAATTAAAAGAAAAAAATAAGAATTATAAATTGAATTCAAAAGAGTAAAGTAGAAAATCCGAATCTATTTTTTTCCACCCAATTGTTTCTGCTTCTGGCTATCATCAAAAGAGGAAATGGACTCAGAAAGCAATTTTGCATCTCTCTTTCTTATTTTCTTAAATTTTCACCGATTTGGAATCGATCATCACATCAGAGAGTATTGAAAAGGGGAGACTTTTGTTTAAGAATGTAATAATTGCAAAGAAAGGAGGATAATAGAAATAAAAGAAAGGGGCAAGGTCCAAAGAATTAACCTTGGTTAATTTGTAACTTTTCAAGGTTAGGAGAACATTCTATATTCATTGAATGAGAACTATAAAGATATTTTTATGCTCTTTTTAAATGTAAAAGTATCAAATAATGGTTTTGTATAAAAATATAAAAATAATGTAAAAAAATAAAAAATAGTAAAATTTGAATTAAATAAGAGAAATTCTAAATCCATGGGACTTGATGTGTGTGACAAGTATGTTTGGTGATGTCAAAATTACATAAGGTGATGTCATACTTAGCATTTGTCTTGTACCAATGGAGTGAGAAATTTCTTACCCCATGAGGACACAAGAATTTCTCTCGGATGACAATGTGTTAATTAATGGTTACGTGCCTAAATTTATGAGAAATGACAGATTTAATATTTAAATCATGTTAATCTTGTATATACATTAAAAATCCAGCACCAACTGAATTACCATAAAGCACGTGGATTCCTGGCATCAACGTTTCCCTAGTGAAGATTAGGATAAATCTAGAGCCACGTAGATGCAACGTAAGCTACAATAATAATAAAAATAAAAAATGTTAGAAGCGAAACGGTGTATTTTATTTTTAGTGTCTTGTGTTTGTGTTTATATAAGCTGCATATACCGTATGAATAACATCATCTTACAAATTAATGATTATGTTATAAAGTAATTACTTTAAAAGATTTCCTTAAATAAATTTATTAATTTTTATAAATTAAATTAAAATTTATTAAATTTAACAATAATTATAGAGTTTAATATTTTTATATTACATAAGAATACTGTTACTCAAAAATTAAAGACTATGAAAACAAAAAATATATATATATTTTATTATCTCTTTATTCTTATGTTTTATATTTAAGATATAAATTTATAAATTAGTTAAATTTTATAATTTAATATTTATAACTTAATATATTTAAAAATTTTAATTTTAATAAATAAAAATTATATAAAAATAAAAATTAGAGATGAAAAAATAAAAGACTTTGGACCCGAATCCCATATAGTCTATCTCGGACTGTAAAAAATAAATTTAAAAGGATAATAAAATAATAAAAAAATGAAGTAGAAAAAATACGATTCACCATAATTAACATACGTAGATGTTATTCTTCAAAATTCATGAAAGTCACAAATTTGAAGCATAAGGGATCAAATTCAAAGGCTTGCTATCTTGGCTAGTTAAATTCCTCACCCGACAAATTAAAATTAAGAGGTTGCCTGGCTATTAGTTACTTGTCACGCAATCAGATTCTAGAAATATTGGCATGGCCGCCAGGGAAGTGAGGACTAGACAGCGCCCACTGTGTTTGGCCACGGCCAGCTGTATTGCAAATTCAGCTCTCCCGATAGCATGGATCAGCTAGTGGAGCAGAAACCTAAGTACTCAGAGCTGCCGTTTTCATATTTTATTTCCATGCTATGTTTTCTTGTGTTTACTTCTAATCTTGCCTACTTTTTCCTCATCCTTATCTACCTTTAATTTGTCCGTTCACCCTTAGATTCACAAGGGTTATCTTAATTTGGGCTGTTCTTACTTTAATCACATGCAAGGGGTGAAAAGAAGTTGTTTTTAATTTGTGTTCCTACGAGAATACCATATTGACTAATGCTAATGCCCTAACTTATCTATCAAATAGGATAAAATAATGTAACTTTCATAAAGGATCAATTTTCAAAACCAGTATAGATTTTCTAGCTACCCACTTGTCTTTTCGCTTATCTCCCGGATACATTCCCTTGTTAAAAAGGAATCATTCTTTTTTTAATTAGTCTTACCCAGATTACTCGCCATGAGCAATGAAGCTTGCACTGACAATGCATTTGACCGCCATTTTCGTGAAACTGGCCAAATAGCCCATCATTCAGAACAGAGAAAAGAGAAGGGAGTGCTCACAAAAGGGGGGGGGGGTGGACCTAATATGTACGGTGAGAGAGAGAAGGGAGATGTTTATATTAATATATATGCTTATGGAATTAATATAGTATGCTTTTAACTCTTTGTCTTATTATTATTTTAAATGTATGCACCACAAAGTTTTTTTATATTATTATTAAATAAAAGATTAATCTTTTTCTAAATTTAAAGTTAAATGACTTCATTTCTATTAATAAAAATGACTTTTAATATTTGAATTTGAACATTTAACTTAAGTCTCAACTTGGGTTACATTCAATTTTCACTAAATCAATACTTTGTTAGTTAGTGTAGTTTATTATTTGACTAAATAATTTACTTTTTATATTAATAAGAATATTTAAAAGAATAATAATTTGAGATTAATAATGATTTATTTAACAAATTTTTCATGCATTTAAACATGCAAAAGCCTACATATATGTTCCTAAATAATTTCATTGAAATTGTGCATATACAAAGTAAATGTTATGCGTAGATGATTACATTCAAAACAAGTTGTTCGTGATTGCCTTTTGTGAGTTGCGGACGTTGAGAATGAATAGGAAACTTCACTAACAGCTCCTCTCAAATATTTAAAGTTAAATTATATTGTTGTGAATATAACGATTTTCAAAATAACGTGTGCAACATTTTTTTAAGAAAAATAACATTTTCATTGTATATTTGCTATAACAATTCAAGTATTCCTTTTATTTTTTTTAAATTGTTTAATAAATCAATCAATCAAACCTTAATAGATAAAGTTGAACATGTGAATTGCAAATAATCTTTATAACTATTAATTAACATTGATTATATTTTGATACATAAAATTTAGAATAAAATAATTATAGGTAAGACAAATAATTTTCTAATTTTTTTTATATATTAAACCATTACATTTATGCTTTTCTTAATTATATAATAATTTTCATTCTAATCTCATTTGCTCTAATTCCTTCGAAACAAAAATTTGGTTATGATTTAATTTGGTTGAGCTGGGTCAAACTGAAGTGGGCACAAGCTGGCATGTTGTACTATATAATTTTAAATTCTTTATTTTATAATTGTTGACATGGGTTCCACAAAAGTTCCCCTTATGAACCCAAAAAAAATTAGGTCAACAATTTCCTCGATTTGCTTGCATTTCTTTTAGGTATATATTTATTTTATTGTCAACAAAGAACAAATCCTGGGAACAAAATCACTATGGAACAAAACGAAAGTAGAGATTTTACTCTACTTAGGTAAGTGGTGTATTATAATAATAATAATAATAAAATGATAAAAGCAAGCTGAGCCTCTAGAATATGCCAAAATTGACTAATTTAATTAAAATCCTAAGTTCGAAGGGATACAAATTCCTAGTGGGTCGGTTGATAAATATTATTTATTTATGCTTAGAGAGGAAGAATCTTTTCGCTTCTCAGTCTACAAATTAATTAAATCCCGCATGTCTTAGTGGAATACGTACAAAACTGAGCCGGTTCCTTTAAATTTTAAAAGAGATAAATAAAGAATTAAAAGAAAAAATTAAAAAATTTGTATTAAATTATAAAAAATGAAAAATTATTAAAATTGGAAAAAAAAAGTTCATGATCCAAATCTCTTTTTACTTTTAATAAACCAACCAAATGAATATAAGGTTGACTCAATTGCAAAAGATTAATGATATGGGTACATAATAATTTTGTATATATTATATATATATATATATTTTTTTTAAAGTTTATTTTTCTTTTTTATTTGTTTATATTTATACATGCATGCATTTAATTTTTTTTTTTCAATTGCAACAGTAACGCAAAGAACATCTTAATTAAAAAAATTAGAAATTAGTGACACAATAGCTGGTGGGATTCTTTTGTCATTGACCAGCTTTTTGTCCAGCCCTCATCACTTGGTGTTAACCACTGATAAAAAAAAAAAAGGGTTTCTTTAGCAAACCCGTGTTCTAGTCATGACATATAATTATGAAATCTCCATTTTGTTTCAGTGTTTAGACTTGCAATTTTTTTTATAAGAAAGAGTGACAAATTATTTGAAAATATATAAAATTTTAAGTCAAATCTTAAATTTTGTTTAATTTGATTTTAAATTTTAAATTATGAATAAATATTATCGTATTATTAAAAATACTTAATTAAAGTTACAACTTAGATTATGTGTAGTTAAATCACACCGAAAATTTTGTCCGCAGCAACAAAGTGCATGCACCAAGATGGCTCAGTTTATGCAAATTCCCGTGATTTAAGAGAATCATATTACGCATTTTCTTATAGGTTGCTCATTTTGAATTGAGGATGCACATGCAATTGTTGACGAAGGCCTCTTTCAAATATATTTAATTCCCAATATTCCTTAGCTACAATTTTAATTTATTCTTTTGAGTTAAAGAACTCTTGTATATACTATACCAATAAAAAGATCTATCATTTTTAAGTGGATTGGTTAATTATATTTTAAGGTTAATGTAAATCTAAACTAAACTAATTAATGCAACAAATTTTGAAAAATAATAGTCTTTTCATTATCTGTTACCCCACTCAGGTTTTTAAAATTATTTTAAAATAAATTTAATTTAATCCCTCTATTTTTTATGAAATAACAAAAGTTATATTCTACCAAAAAAATAAAAATTATATTAAAAAATTTAAATTATTAATTTTTTAATCTTAAAAATTAATTTTTGTTTATAATAAGAGTTATTCAATTAAATTTTTTTAATAAAAAAATTTAGACTCAAAATTAAGGCAAAAGCCAAATTACGACGTGGGAAATGTCGTAGAATCTGACTCCATCTACTCCCTATAATTGCCTGTATTGAATTGCACTTTACACTTATTTCCGGGATTGTTTGGAATTCACCCGAACCGCTCCAACAAAACCTAACAACTTAGCGTGCGTTGGAGAAAACCATCCAAATCAAATCATTTTGCTTTCACTTTCTCTTACTTATATTCAAATTCAATGTTATTACCACAATTTTAAAATCTTTATACAACAAAACCCTTTTTCTTGAAAAATAATAGATATCTTGATCTGTTAACAACATATTTATTATATAATATTTTTTATTATGTTTAATTATCAATATTCATTTAAAATGATAATAATTTTTTTATCTGCAAAGTATATTAATATTATTAAAATTATTTTGCTTTCAAATATAATCATTACATTTATGCCCATTGATTTAACAAACCAATTAAAAAAGTATATTCTCTTTGATAGGTAGATTTAAAATTATTATAAATATTAATTTTATCATAAAATTTTTGATCTCATACGAAATTTTATAATTTAAATTTTTTGAAAGAAATTTAATTTGTGTAACTAATAGTAAAGAACCAGTTAGGCCGTGAATGGAGAATTTTCTTTGTCACAATGACAGGAACAGAGTTCAAGTTGTCCAACTAAATGGAATCTTACACCGAACCCGAGTGGACTAAGGCCACCCCACCATTTTCCTTTCAGTGGCATGTAACCAGTTTTGGCAACGACAGTAGGTAAAATGCATTGGAGTGCGGAGCCCGGCAATCCTAAAACTAGGACAGGACAGAAGCGCTTGGAGAAAGGTGTCGTATCCAGGTGCTAAGGTGTCGTTTCCGATGATACGTGGCCTCCGATGCGACTTCACTAACGATGACGTGACACAAAGTGCGTGCCACGAGCCGTCTTCTAAGCCTGCATGGCGTCGTCTTTTGCGGCTCTCTGCATGCAGTACAACTCCCATTTGGGCCCTCGCATCTGCCATCCACTTGTAGCCCTCTCCTCTTTTTCTTCTGTGAAAACACAAAATATGTTATAAATTTTAATAAAAACTTAAAATAATATTTATAAATTACTTATAAAAAGATTTGTATTTAGAATTCAATTTCTTTTTGTATTGTAATTTTCCCTAACAAACAGTTATCTCATCATGTGTTTCAATTGCAGAAAGTGGGCCCCTTCGGTCCCTTGAGTCTACGAAGCGGGTGAAGACCAAGCAGACCGCTAGCTTGCCAGAAAAGTGGACGTGTTCAATGTAACCTACGACACCTTTTCCTTTTCGAGTAGGGAATTTTTTTTATCATATTTTTTTAAAAAAATTATTATGCTAATTTTTATTTCACCATATTTTTTAAATGTTAAATAAAAATAAATGACGTATCTTATAATCAGGTTTTATAATATGAAAATTTTAAAATACGATAAGAAAATATAGAACAAGATATAATACCTCTGCAGAAATACCATTGACCTTTGCCGAAATACCATTAACGATATGGGAAAGCAAACTGAAGAGGAAGTCAAAAACTGGCGTAACAGAATTACGTTGCATGTTGTTGCTGCAAAGCTTTGCCGACTGCTCTTCTCTTGCCAACCAAACTCACTTTAATTGCAGCCTCCTCCAAACTCTTGGTGGCTGCCCATTGATTCTGTGTACATTATTTTAATTAAAAAGGGAATCAATACACCCACATTTTGGAACTCATTTCCACTTTACGCATTCGAGCTTATCGGCTTGGATCCTTGCTACTATTTATAATTAAAATAATTCGTTGTAAATAAAATATACTTTATAATTAAAAAGAGACCATTTATGTTATGTCCAATATTAGGTTAGCCCAATCTCGCACGAGATGGCACATTGGAGTGGTTTAATTACAATGAATGTTAAAAAAGACATGGATTCTCTCCAAAATGTGACAGTAAATAATAAATTATTAAATATTTTAATTATGTGAATTAATATATAAAATTTAATAAATAAAATTGCGGACAAGCAGCCACTGTCTTCTGGCAATTTTGGAGGAAGAAGTAATGATTGTAATTATAGGTGTGAAGTATGCCATCTATCATCTTAAAAGGAGACAAATTACCAAATGAATGGGAAAACACGTGTATTCAATAGTAGCTGCTATTCCATTTTTAATGTAAAAGCTTTGCTACTATGCAATTCCAAGTTGGGCAAGTTTTTTGCCCTTTTTACGATCACCATTACATTATAGATTTACGATCAATTTTTTAATCACTTCCCATTTCCGAAACCATTGGCTCACAGTTCCCCTCCCTTCTTCGCCTCCGCCCACAGTCCCAAAACCAAACCCGGAAACCGGTTTCCGGTTTTCTGCCCCCAACACCAATTCCCGAAAACCAGGAGCTTTTCTTATTTTCTATTTTTTTATTTTAAAAACCACTCCGAGTGGACCCATATTCCATGATATGTGGCGATTCGACCGCACTCTGACACCTCAACGTGCCTGCCACGCGCCTCATTCTTCGCTTCTCAAAATTTGTACCCATTTGCATGTACTCAAGCGTGGCAGGAATGGCTCCACTCTGCCTCTCCCCACTATTGTCCCTCCTCTACACAACTACCGTTATACTCTTCTCTTCCTCCGCCTGTTCTGTCTTAGATTCCGTAATTTACGAGCCTTTGTGAGGGTAATTTGGGATCCTAAAAAGCAAAGGTGGCACTTGCATCAGATTTGTCAGGGACAGTAAAAGACTGTGGCCCTTGCTGGTTATCCCACGTCAGCTACGCCCCAATGGCAAAGTTACACAGGTGGCCATGATTGGGAGTTGAAGGTACGCGCTGAATGACAGAGTGGGGTTTGGATCTCCCATTTTTGCTAAGGTTGAAAGCGGTTCGAATCTCAACCTCCTTGAATGTGGAAACCATTGCTTAAGTTGTTTGTGTTGCTATAAAAAAAAAAAAAAATTAATATTGGATAGAAACAGCTGCGTCCCCAGTACCCGAAAAATCCAGCGGCTCACCCCAACAAATATATAGCTTCCTTTTCTTCCCCTCACGAACCCCACAATTCACATTCTTCTCTCTTTCCAACTTCTTCTACCAAAGGACCCATCAATTTCTCCCTCCTTATCTTTCCCATTCTTCTCTTCAAATTTGGTTCTGTGAATCTGAGATTTCAAAGGTATCTAAAATGCGGATGAGCTGTAATGGGTGCCGGGTCTTAAGAAAAGGTTGCAGCGAGAATTGCAGTATCAGACCTTGTTTGCAGTGGATCAAAAGCCCAGAGTCACAAGCAAATGCTACTGTCTTCCTTGCTAAGTTCTATGGCCGCGCTGGCCTTATGAATCTCATCAACGCTGGCCCTGAACATCTTCGTCCAGGTTGGTTTCATTTTTTCTTCTTCTTCTTTCTTTCTCTGTTGAGTTTTATTTTCTGAGATTTGAAAGCGGATGGTTGTTTAATATGATTTTGGGTTTGTTGCAGCAATTTTTCGTTCCTTGCTGTACGAGGCATGTGGGCGGATAGTAAATCCGATTTATGGGTCCGTGGGTTTATTGTGGTCGGGAAGCTGGCAGCTCTGTCAAGCCGCTGTGGAAGCTGTGTTGAAGGGCGCACCGATCACCCCCATCACCTCCGAGGCTGCCACGAGTGGGCGGGGCCCTCCTCTGAAGGCTTACGACATACGACACGTGTCCAAGGACGAGAACTCCGCCGCTTCTAACGATCCTCAACGAGTCAAGACTCGGTCTCGGCTCAAGCGATCAGTGGTCAAGCCGAAGCCCAGTAAGGGAAGCCAGTTGGGGCCGGTTGACGGGGAAGCAGTGCGTGACGCGAGTCAAAGGATCAATACTTGGACCGGGTGTTGTGCCACCGAAGAGGTGTTGAACCGGTCTGCGAGTCACGAGTCGTCGCTGAGCCACCAGTCCGAGGCGGTGAACGTGGGGGAGGGCGAGAGCAAAGAAAGCGAGAGCATGATATCGGTGGAGACAGTGGAGGCTTCGATCCTCTTCCGAGACGAACCGGAGTCCACGGAAAAGCCCAGTGACGGAGCCGACGAGAATGGCGATGTTGGCCTGGAGCTAACACTGGGGTTCGAACCGGCGTCACGTGCGAATCACGTGGTCCCTGTGAAGAAGAGAAAGATCGAATTGAACGATTGCGGGGGATCGGCTGGGAACGGCTCATGCAGGATGGAGCTGGGGCTGGAGTACCCAGTTTGAGTTTCAGCTCAGTTTTGACTTCATTGGCTTTCTGTGTTTTTGTAGAAAAGATCAGGACCGTTGTTTTTATTTGTTCTTCACTTTTTCCGTTGTATTTCCCTCAGTTTTTTTTTTTTTTAATGCGGTACTGTACAAAGATGCTCAGACAGCTCAGTATGTGAAGTGAAAAGGGCACATCTGGAAGGGTACATTTGGAAATAAAAATATTAACCGGGGGTAACAAATGTCTTTTAGCATACAAGGTAGCATTTTTCTAGAGTAATAATATTGTCCAAAATTCTGGGGACTAACAACACACTTCAAAGAAATTAAAGAAAAAATGTTCCCAAAATTGGAAAAAGAAAAATCCCTTCATAGCTTGTGAGTGAAGCAAATTTGGTGCTTGGATAATAACCTGAAGATTAAGTACTACGTTTTCTAAAGTTGTACTAAAAGGTTGGATGGTCAATGTTCGATTTCTATCAGTTTTCTCTTTATATATTTCTAAAATATTGCACATTTTAATAAAAGAATTTTCCAAAAATTATGCTTCCTTTATTTTTTGCCATAAATATACAAAAGAATAATTGAAAAAGGAATTATTTAACTGCCTTCCATTAAATTTGAGATTTTCTCCAATGAAAATTGGGTCTTACTTTAGATATCTTCTATATATATATATATGAATAATTTTAATTTCACATTTAAAGCCTCACAGAATTTATATACCATATAATTAGCTGTTATAAAAATTAAAAGCTGTGAGGATTTAGTATATAAAGTTTGTAAAAATTTTAAGTGTGAGAGCTGCATCACTTTTTTACACATACTAACATACATACATAAATCTTTTATTATCCTAAATCTTAATCCTAGCTCCACCATTGAATGTAGAACTCATTGAACTGTATGTTCATATAATGCAATTAAAATGGAGGAACTGTATGGTTTTTTTAATACAAAAAGAAAAGGAGGAACGAGGCTTGATTTGCAATAAATCCGGGTTGGCCTAACTCAGGTTAAAAGGACCAACCCGTAAGGCCAAGTCTATTTTAATAATACTTCCTCTATTAAGGTGTATCCCAACGATCATGAACTTAATGACTTCAGAGGGGCTGGTCATTGAGAAAATTAGGGTCGAGAGGGATAAAGATCCTTTCCTTTTGAGAAGAATTTAAAGGTGGAGGAAAGGAAAAATATATATATATATATAAAATTAAAAGAATTAGATTTATGAAATATATTTTAATATAAATTAAAAAAAGAAGTAAAAAATTATCAAAGCCAAAAAATTTAAATCCATCTGAAGAGTACTTCCAGCCACTGCTTCTTTCATTAGGAAAAGATAAAGTTACACAAGCATGAAAAGCACTTTGCTTATTGCACTATTTGGTTCTTTTAAAATGTAGGCTAAATTTTATTTACATTAAAAATAAGTGCTTATCAACAAAAAAATACAAGAGAATGAATTATGAGCTGCTATTCAATTTACTTGTATTTTGTAACACTTTATACCATTACATTTTTTATTTACCTAACATTTTATTGTATAAAATATACCTTGGGTTTTGAGAGAAGTTAGATATCTATATTTACAGACCTTGAATTTGCCAATGATACAAGGAGTATCAAGGAACAATGTTACCTTCACACGGCACACAAGTGAAGTGGCCCTCATTTTTACCTTCAAAACATCAGTCACTTTAAACTTAAAAATAACTTCGTTTGAGCACCTCAATCATGTGCACTGCATGTGTATGCTATATACATCGTGAAGGTGGCATTTTTTATATGAGCATTTGATATTTGTATATATATATATATATATATTTTACATACTCTCTTACATTTTTACTTCCTCCTCTTTTTCTTTCCTAAAATCTTCTTTTTGTATGTGCGGACAGTGTAAGCTACCTGCACATCTTTTCCCTAAGTCATTACATACATAAAAGTTGCACCTGAATTAGATTAATTTGAAATCAAGATACCTCCATTGATGTGGGTACTGTGGAGCAATTTATCGTGCTATAGATATTAGAAGGTGCAGGGAGAGATTTTGGGACTTGAAGCCCATATTAATTGTACTCCATGGGCTGGCTAACTTATCTTTAAAGAGAGGTCCTTGGACTGGAAAGTTCACTAGGAAAATGAAAGCTTGGGCTAAACTGAACCCCTGCAATTTGGCCCATTCGTTAAGCCCATTCATACTTTGTTAATAGAATGACAAAACCTTTTCATAGTTTGGCATAAATATATTATGAAATAAAAAATATGGGTAAGAAGTAGATGCATTGGTTACTGGGTTGAATATGGAGTTGACTTCGTGTCTCTACAACAAGTAACAAATGAGTAAAACTTGATTTGGTATCCTTATGCACATTATGTGTACATGTGCAGATACTGATTGTTACCTCAAATTGGCACTCTCTGAGACTGAGATAGCACTTTGCCAAAACTCAATGTCCAAAACTTGTATTTGGTATAGAGAAGTACCATTTTGGTAGATTATACTCTACAACAAACCCCGTCAACATCAAGGATAGGGAACCTTAACTTTGTGAATTGTAGATAAATTTAGAGAATAATGAATACTTGTTATTTGTGAGTCCCTTTACTTTTTTCACTAATTTTTAACACTCAAAACTGTCTCTCTCACCTCTCTCACTAAAGTTACTAATACTGAATAAGAAATTAATAATTATATTATTTATTATGTTTATTTCAACATTTATGATATACTAATTATTTAGGAATTAGGGTTGTAATTGGAGACTTAGGGCTTAATTATAATTTAGGTTTAGGTGTTTGATTACTAGTTTTTCTTATTCTTAGTTGGGATAGGTATTCTAGTTTTGGATTTCTTGGGTTTTAAGTTATCTTTAATTATCTTAATGGTGTTAAGAGAAAATTACCATTTTGATTTTTGAAAGATATCCTATTTATCAATTTGATCCTCTAAAGATTTTTTTTTATCAATTTAGTCCTCCAAAGAAAAAATTACTACCAATTTAGTCCAACTATTATCCCTCTGTTCAAAACCAAATGAAACTATTGACATGTACTTAAGTGTGACCTACGTGACATCTACATGGTTATGATATGTCCAATTAAGCTTAGAAGCATACACAAAACAATAATTAGACAAAGGTTGATCAATTAACCCTATTGGCGTGTCTAGTTGACCCATATGGATCCTCTTCATATGGATTAGGGTTGCATCTTCTACAACTTGAAACATTCACTGCTCCAAGGTTGAACAGCATTATAGTAGCAGCCTTCCATGGCCAATCACAGTGCCATGGTCAAAGGTCCGATTCATCCTCTCATTTTAGAAATGATGTCAAACTAAGTGCCAGAGACAATGAAGATAATGGAATCATGGTGTCTCGTGTTGAATATTCTCCATGTAGCATCGCAATGCTCTACAACTCTAACCTTTAGTACGGCTGCAAGATTCCAAGACCAATGGCAACCCCATAGCTCCACCTTGGGACCATGGTTTTCCCCTAGTTTGAAGCCTTTGATGGTGGTTCGAAGGCCAAAGATAAGGAAATGATTACTACCAAAACTTTATGTTACAAATCCCACGGAGAAGGAAGCTTACTTTGTGATGATGGAGGGGAAATTCTGCCATAGGAAAATCCAAACCGAATAATGCTTATGACATTTAAAGGATTTTGTTGGGTTCTTAACCAAGAAGCAATTCAATTGCTATGTTGATACCATCAATCTTTGAGATAGTACCAATTTCTTAGGGTGCTGTGTGGTGGTTTTCTTTAGGAAAAATTTCATAGGCAAAACATGGCTTGATACATGTCAAAATTCCCCTAAATTGATTTTAAAATTCCTAATTTTCTCAACTTGATAAACCATCCCAATTTTGTTATTTTCCACCATGACATATATAAACCTAGTATCTAGCCTAATCCTTGCCCTTAGCTTCTCTAGGTCGATGAGCCCATTAGACCCATCGAATTGATGCATAAGCTTCTCTAGGTCATGAACCCATCAGACCCATTGAATTGATGTATAAGTAAGGGATAAATTTTGATAGGTACCTTTTGCTAAGATGAACTTTGAATTGCAACACCCCTTTGTAGAACACAACAATGAGAGCTTGAACAAGGAAAGGCTAATAGTCTAGAATGCCAATGTTAGGTGGGAGAAAATATTTAACTTTACTGAAGGAATTTAGTGGAAACAAAAAACTTGAAGGGCTTTAAGAAGAGTAGAGAAGAAGTCTCCTTTTCTAGAATTATTCATTAAAGAGATGGTAATATGGTTTTCTTCATTCCATATAACTAGTATATGATTATATTTACTAGTGAATCTTAAAGTTATAGTGATGAGGAAGAACCATGTGCAATCTAATGCCATTGGTGAGTTTCGGTTTTGCTTCAAAACAATTTTGTTTGGGGTTTATTGGCCATGTAGATGTCACATACATCCAACTTATGTACATATTAATAGCTTCATTTAATTTTGGATGAAGAGGGTAATGATTTGACTAAATTGGTAGTAACTTTTTCTTTGATCACAAGACTAATAAGAAAAATATTTAGAGGATCAATTTGATAAAGAGGTATCTTTCAGAGACCAAAATGGTAGTTTTTTTAAGTTTTTAGGGTTTTGGTTGCCTATTTAAGGCCTTGTTGTTGTCCCAAATGTTTATACTTGTTGGTGCTTATTACTTAGTTAGAGAATAAAAGCTTGTGTATCTTATTTTTAGTTTCCATACTGCATCAATTTGGTATTAGAACCTAGGCTAGGTTCTATACATAATTTGTGTATGATTCATGGTTCCTATCATAATTTTTGTTATTGTAATTTTACATTACTCTCAACTATGAAACCTTTCATTTTCATTAAGAGCCTTTAATGACTATGTGAGGAATACTTTGCCATCAACCAATTCAAGTATCAAAGCTAGCATAGTTTTGCAAGGCAAGGAACTCATCTCACTAAAGTTTGCATGGCCCAACATTGAATAATGTGTTGATTGACGATAAATCCTTAAATAACATGTTAGAAAAGTAAAGAAAGAAGAATCTATTCAAAAATCCCTAGATCACTAACTTCCAGTGACATTTCCAAATATGCACCGTACAACTAGCAGTTGTTGATTTGTTTAGAGCTTGAAAATTTTAGCATGTCAATGATCTACACACCTTCGTGTACTTGTTCTTCATCAATGTATGGGATCCATATGCCTAACACACTATCTACTTTTGCTATCCTTCTACTTGGCTCAAGTTGAGTTAAGTTAGAATCGAGTTGAGTTGAGCTCGATTACATTTGTCACCATCATAGTTGTTCTTTATAGGATCTTGAAATTTAACCCTTGATTTGGTTGACTTTTTGTTGACCAAACCTTGATCATGGACTGGGATGTTGACCATTGACTTTGAACAAGACCTCTATTCTATGGTTTTTGGACCTCTTAATTGCATGTTTGTCATTTGTTTTGTAGGTTGAGTTCCAATATTAATTTTAGTTTATTGTTTGCTATTTTATGAAGTTTTAACATTTTGTCCTTCTCTTGTTGACCGTCATTGCATAATGCCCTTCAAACTATGGATATTGTTATTATTATGGTTGTAGTGGATTAAGAAGTTATCGTAGTTATAAGAGTAAGAGGTTTCATTATGAGAGGTCTTTTTACTGTAATTCTTCCTCTTATTTTGTATCATTCTCACTTAGTTAGAAATAACTAGTCATCCTTGAGTTTTGAAATTATGAAATAGTAGGGACAAATATTGAACTTGTGGTGATGGAGTAGTTGATGCCATGTATTGTTGTAGGATGAATTACTCTTGGATTGACAACCTCTTTACAAATAATAAACTCAAGGAGGAAATCAATACAAACTTGTATTAGTTGTAGATCAATAACATCAATATTATTAATGTCTTCAATTGAAATTTTAACAATGTTAGTTGGACTATTATCTATGTACTCACTATTTGTGTGTCTCACTGTTTTGTCTCATTAATTTTTTTAACACTCTCAAAACTCTATCTCTCTCACTTAAGTTACCAATGGCAAGAGATTTGAATCCAAGGCCATGCATTAAATGGAACAATCATACTATTCTTACAAACTGAATTTTACTAAATATTCACTTAAAAAAATTTAGATGATTAAATTTACTAGATTTTACTAACTAAATTGTGAAACCCAACAAATCTTATAACAAAATTACTATTTGTGGCTACTTAATTAGTAGACTACTTAATTGTGGAACTACACTTTTTAAAATAGAAACTACACATATACCTAATTAAACAATGTGAGCAAACAATTTTTGAACAAAGATCACTAAATCTCTGTGGAGCTATATACATGCTATAATTGTGAAAGGAAATAAATTTAAAAGATATTTTTAGATTTAAGCTTTTGAACTACTTTTCAGGAAGATCTATTACTATTGCTTTAATAACCAAATGTTGTGGCAGAAACTAGAAAGTCTTGCTTGAAAGTGTCTAATGTTGTGGCCCAAAAAGAAGTGGTCATCCACTTGCCCACTTGTGGCAATTGTAGATGGTGGTTAACCCTATGTTGAAAGTATCACACTTTATCATTTGTCTCCCCTACCGTTTCCCATCATAATACTTTCGTCCTTTCTATCCATAAAGAAGGATATTATGGTGGTCACTAGCTAGGCTTGGCAACTTAATGGCTTGTCACAATGGGGCACAATAATCTATCCCTTTTAGAACCTGAGTGCTCCAATTGTTAGAGACATCCATGATGCATCCTAGACATGCTACAAATTTTAGAGATTTTCTGTTGGAATTAGGTGACTGCCTTTTGATGTATAATTTTTCTTTGCTTTTTTCTAGTTTAGATGTACATTTTTCTCGTTGTGATGTTACTTTATTTACATATGAATTCAAGTAAAGACAATAGTTCTAACTTCTAAGTTGCAAGAAAGATAAAATGTTGCACTGTTACAACATTGCTGAAAATTTCAACTCCAGTCTAACACAAAATTTTTGAGATGTGCTATACACACAACGTTTTAGACACAAAATTATGGATTCCACGCAATCAATCAATAACCTTAAGCGTATTTTGTAGGCATTTCATGTTTGGAATGTTGTGGGAATAGAATTTCTAAAATTTCGTACAAGTAACTTGTTATACACATCACAATTAGGATGTGATACTAATGGATAGTGCTTCAATCAATTTGGCATGTGGAGTCATGAATTGATAGCAACCACAAGACAAAAACAAACTTTGATGAAGGCCTTTCCACAAATTAGAATGCATGACAAATTGGTGTAAAGGTGCGAATTAGTATGGAGTTTCCACTCACTATAGTTGATAGTGCACACATTGAAAAGAGTACAAGATTATTCTCGAACATTATCATCTGCCCTAATTAAGTACTGCAAGATAATCATAATCAAAAGCCAAACACTGCCTAATCTCGATTGAATGTGATTTGATAAGGGGTAATTATGTCGTGAACATTATATAATGTTTGTGCTAATGGAAAGAAAATGTATAATTAATTTTGTCTCTTCAAGCTACATATATATGCAACTAGTCAAATAATCAATTATCATACTCGTGTGAGTTATAAAGGTCTTAGATTTGTTTGGCATGAAAACCTATGAAATTTGATGATATTAATTTCTTATGTAAGCTTTTTTTTTTCTTGATAGGAAAAGTAGTAAATCACTAATATAAATTTGAATTCTCTGCTTTTATTTTTTTACTTTGATGATTGTTTTTCTTTTTTTAGTTTGTATTAAAATATATTTTGTGAATCTCACTTTTTCTTTCATTAACTTTTTTCTCTCTTAATTTTATATCTATCTTTCTATCACTTTCCTTTGCCTTTGAATCCCCTAAAAGTAAGAATCCGGTTCCCATTCAATATACATATTATATATAGATTTGAACCCAAAATTCTAAAAAGAATTAAATCTCAAAATAACAACTAAGTATCTCTTTATCGTTAAGAGTGCCGACATATGAGTTTTTAGGTGTAGTATTGTATAGTGTTAAGACTTACCTGGCAAAAAACAAACCTACCAATTTGTATGTAAATAATAGACACTTGGAAAGAGAAAAGTCGTTCAATGCATATACATTATCGGTTGTATTTCAACAACATGAAGTGTACATGTTCTTCACACGCATGCTTATACATATACTAGATGGAAACTCCTCAGAAAAAATAGGTGAATTAATGGACCCAATAATAATAACAAATACCAAACACATCCTCCACTAATAGAGACAACTTTAGCTCAAGAGAGAAGGGACCCCATTACAAGAGCATATACACAATGGCCACAGGTTTTAACATCAAAGGTCAGATATACACGAGGACAAAACTATCATAATCAACATTTAACATAAAATAATATTTATGAGTTTAATGATTGCCAAGAGAAATAAAATGAGATTTCAAAGTAAAACGAGGGGAATCACTTCTAGAAACTATTATGGTTTTAAGAAAAAATTATATTTTAACTTTTGCTTATAATTTTATATTATTTTATTCAAATAAATATATTTTACTGAGTTAATTATATATTCTCATTTTATTCTTTTTTGAATAAATTATTTATATTAAAATAAAATTGTAAAAGTACCATTAATTAAAAAAAAAAGAGATGAATAGTAGGATGTGCAAAAATTTATATTCAATTCAAACCTGACCTCTGACCTGTTTAGAATTACATTGATTGGTGACAAGTTATATTTTTTTTGTTAAACCTAACATGGTCACATAAAATAACATGTGTAATTCGCTCAAATGATTGGTTCGAATTCACCTCATGCATATAATTAATCGGTTAAGCTTGAATTAAGATTTTCAAGGCCGATTATACCCAACACTACTTGACTTATTGTACACCCCTAACATAGAGAACCGTAGAATAATCATCAATTTATTGCAAATTTTCCATATAAATTAATATTTTGTACACAACTTCTTTTTTTTTTTTTTTTGTCTTTTTGTTTTCCTATTGATCGCAGAGGTACTAAAGCTTGGAAATGCATTCACCCGTCTGGGAAAGAAACATGCAGAACTTTCTACCCATCACAATATTGAGGAAGATAGAATGTAAGTGGTCACCCCACCTGGATATTGCGTTTTAGTTCTACACACATATCCTTTCTTATAATGTGCCCCTTTTTCGGGTGAGCCGTGGATATGTAGGGGAACGTTATGTGACCTTAAAGTCAACGGATCTTCGTGATGTTACGTGAGAGATCCAGGAAGACATGCACTGTTTGGCAATGAGGATTGGGAACAGTGCTCCTAGAAGTGGACAACTTAGAGATAAAATGTAGATTTCACTTTGGGTTGAAGGAAAACACCCATTACCAAATGGAATTGTCTGCTTCAAAGCAACTATACTAATTGCTATAGCACCTCACACTTCGTCAGCAATCCTATAAAATGATGAACCATGCACATTTTGATTCATGATATTTTATAGTGCATCAACTTGGATTATAGAAATTTATCTTAAACGGAAAAAATAATAATGATAGAATATCCTTAACCATTAAGTCCTTTAATATTGTTGAACAATTAGTTATTCTTAAAAGTTTATGTTATTAAATAAAAATTTAAAACTAATTTTTATTTTATATTTTTAATATATTCTCTCACATTAAAGTCTTTTTTTAGATTTGAAATGTTAATAATTTTTAATTATGAGGATGAGAAAGTTTAAACTCTTAACTACTTATTATATCAGCTTTGATATCATATTAAATAATCAATTTTCTTAAAAATTAAATTATTAAGTAAAATCTCATAAAAAATTTTTATTTTATACCTCCAACAAATACCAATTTCCGAAGAAATCCTACAAAAAATTATAATCTATTAAATATTTAAGGACTAGCAATGCTTGTGGATAGGTGAGTTAGGACACCTAGCTATCACCATTGTTTACAGGCGACAACATGAGTAATTGTATATATGTTAACCCTTTTTAATACAAATCAAGTATTAATTAGGTATGCAGCTGCGTATGCAAACTGTTGAGGATGGCTAGACCAGTAGCACACTATTCTGAGTATGATGCAAGTAACTGTATTGACCCATGCGTCATGCTATTGCTCATGCCCAAGGCTTATGATCAGTGTATGTTTCTAACCATAATTCCATAAAATGCCTTAAACATACATACCCATATCGACACATAATCAACATCTTTCCAAATCATGATCTTCTATTAACTCTAACAGATTGGTCGCCTAGATTTGCGAGGATACTCTCTTGGTTTTGCGGCTCATCATTTTGAGTTACACACTGTCATTGTCACTCACTATCTTTTGCTTTCAATATCACTTTTGACCCATACTCAAATGAAAAAATTATTCTCATAAAAATATCATAAAATTAACTGAGAAATATTAAATTTATTATATTTTATATTTAAATTATAAAATTAAATAAATTTAATGATAAAACTTTGATTAAATAAAATTTTTATAAATGTTAATTTATAAGAACAGAAAATTTGTTTTCAAGTTTTTATGTCAAATTGTTGCAAACAATTCTAAAATGTTAAACAAATACTTAATACCTCACATTTTTTTGTTTGTTTTATATCTTGATCATATTATTACAATTAGAAAAGAACAATCACATGGTCATAATTATTTTTTGTGCGTTTATTGTGACAATGAGTTGTCAGCTTTTGCAGAAACCCTTTTGTTATTGTAAGAAGGGGATAGGATCGGATCAACCCTGATCAATTTTGATCCTTTAACTTTGAAAATTCTAAAAAGTTATTCTATATTTTCTCGCAATTGTGCAAAGTAAATATCATATGAACACTTTCAATAATTCAAATTATACAAAATGTGAGTTCAATTGTTATTAAGTGACTGATAAACAATTTAAAAAAAACTTTAAAAGTATAACATATATAACTCATTGCAAAATAAAAATAAAATCATTATATTCCTACTAGTTAGAAACATCATAATATTAATTTACAATAAGGGTAGAGAAATTTTATTTTTGATTGTTCACAAGGTGTCCCCACCCTTCGAGTGAGAAATCTTCGTTTAAGGCATAAAGCAAAACAAATTTATCTTCAATTTCTAATACCATATGATATGTCTCAAAATAACTTAAGACGCAACCGACATGAATTTTGCGCCGATCCCTTGAATTGGTAAGCAAATGCTAGTATATAACTGTATGTATATATCACTGAGAAAGAGTTAGGATTATAGCAAATGAAATATATAAATATAATGAAGTACTTTAGCAATGGAATTCCTTTGAAAAGATATTATTTACTTTTCCAATGTTCAAATTGAAGCCTAATTATAGTCTTTATATACTCATGCCTTGCTTCACAACCCACTCCTTATGTTTGAAAATTGTCAAAGTAGAAGGATCACTCCATATCTTTAAATGAATCATTTGATGATTCCATATAAAGCATAAACCAAAATTCTTTAATCATTATAAATAATTTCTAAAGGAAAGCATGTTTAAGGTAGGAACTATATGGGCAGACAAAGTGGTCAATTAAGGTAGTGATTAAATAAGAATGGTCATCCACTTCATAATCAAACAAGCATGCAAGGGAGAAAGGACAACCAGCTCCATTGGAATATCAATTAATTCGCATACTCTTAGAAGAAACAATGCGTGTGGGAATGTGGATTGTATTTTTTTTTCCTTTCTCCTTTTGAACTGTGAGGCACTTGTTGGTCAGTACAGAAGAAGGATCACATTATTTAGTACTTTTGCTGAAGGTTTTGTGGTAATTAAAAAGAGTGGCAGAGGAAAAGGATTGGTGGTGGGCCTCATATTAATAGTGGAGAATGATTTGATATTTGACAACAATTTAATCATAAACAAATAAATTAAATAACCTTATCATCTCGTACTTTGATTCAATTCCAATATAATTATGAAAATAACTTATATATTTTGCACTTACATACTATCACAATAATAATAACTTTATATAAAATTATTGCAGAGTTGACATTCATATGTGCTTTCTCTGTATGCTATATGCTAGATGTACACTATAAAAACAACATTTATATAAAATGATATTTATTTGAATGTTTTTTTTTAATGTATGCTCAGCCTATTGAAAACACATATCAATAACTTTTTTTTGAAATTATTGTGCTGTAAAAATTGTAAAAAATTAATATATTGTAGCTATATTTTCATAATATTTAAAAATTTTATATTAATCAATCATGCTGTATATACCATACATTAAAATACTGCCAAAAACTATAACGTAAATAAATTTTCTTAATAACTTTAATCTGTGATACATAATTTCTGATTCAAGAACGATAATAGAATAAATTAAAACCAAAATTCCAAAAGTCAGAACCAGAAGATTCTAAAATGGGGTTTTGAGAGGGTTTGCATTTGACGATGAGTGGAGGTGTTACTTTTCAGATTTGGATTTTTTATTTTATTAATTTTTAATTTTTTAATTTATATTAAAATATATTTAATGAACTTTGCTTTTTTATTAATATTTTTAATTTTATATTTTTTTCTGTTATTTTACTCTACCTTGAAATCATTCAAAGATAAAAGATCAGTTGTTTTCAACCATGGGAAGCCATCCTTGCGAGCATACAATTATAAACAAATAAACAAATTAAAAGGCTTACATATAATGATTATAAGATGCCATCATCTCTATTTTTTATATATAAAAATCAGCTGGCACGCTAGCCCTTTAATGAAAATTAGGAAAAATTTTAGTTTAGCTTAGTTTTTTAAATTAATTTATTTTATGGTTATAAATAAAAATATAAATATTTAGAGTTCAAAACTATTAAATCATTTCAATTACAAATAGTGTAACATTTAACAAATAATGAAATTAGCCTTTTCTTATATTTGTCAGAAAATACAAATAGAAAATTTTTTCATTATTTCTTTTCTTAAATTGTTCTACAGTGTCCCTTTTGCCGAAAGTCAAGAAACTAGTCTTTCAAGAAACAAAAATAATTGAAGCAGGTAATTTTCTTCCAAACGAACCTTCTACATATACATATATTGAATCAAACCTAAAGTGACATGCTTAATGAACTCATACAAACTTGTGTTAGTAATTTCTTCATTAATTCTATTTACGAAGAATCCAATTCTATAGAATTAATGGAATTGAATTCAATGGTTGTCAATGTGATGATACTTTCATAAGAGATATTTCTAATAATAGTTTTGGAGAAAAAGAAGACAACAAATTAAAGCCCTAACTTGTAGATAGAGATGTACGAATTGGACTGACTTGAAGTAATTCAAACTTGACTTGTATAATTATATTTAACTTGATAATAGGTGTCGACAATAGGTTATGTATTTTTTTCATTGTTAAACCTGACTTGAATTGAACTAATTGGCTAAAATACACATAAACTCAATAAATTGACTGAAACCCAACTAACTTAAACCTGACCCACACACTTTTTAGTTGGCATCAGATGAGAATTTTTTAATATAAAATTGCGTGACTCAATCAAATTTTTATATAAACCTAATTTCAAACTCGATTGAGCACATCGTTACCTATAGAAATACGTTTTTGCTTGCTTATTCCTTCATATTATATATATATATATATATATATATATATATATAATGGTCCACAGTAATTAAACAGTACTGTGAGAAGGATAATAAAGAAATAAGGATTTTGCCCTAAAAGAATGATAACAATTGAGTAGTGGGAGAAGCAGAATTAAGGACTGGTGGAAGCAGATGATAAGGTGGCTGAGAAATCACCCTTCAAGCTCCAAAATGGAGATACTGACCCTACCCCAATTAATTAGCTTGTCTCACACAAGTTGGCTGATTTTAATCATTGTGGAAAGACGAGCACTTTGTTCATATCAGCCGAATGGCTAGAGATAACAAAGTTAGATTTTTCAGTTTCATATTGAGTAGCTAGTATGAAATATTTTAAGTAAAATCACATTATAGTACCCTTTATTTAAATTTTAAGGTTTAATAATTATGAAGTCAACCACTAATATTATGATACTTGACGTATATTAACTTAACAATTTAAATAATCGATTTGACATGTATTTTCATGTTCTATTTTTTACAGTTTTTATCTCTATGTTTACATACATTTCTATATTTTTTTTCACTTTTTTCTTTTTAATTTGACACATATTTCATGTCTTATTTTCTTCACTTACCCCTTTCTATTTTAATATATATATATTTTTTACTTCCCTTTCTCTAATGTGTACAAACCGGTTCAATAAATAGTTAATTTTTTGTAAGTAACTAATTTGTAAATTAGACAATTATTATATCTTTTAAATTGCACAGCTTAAAATAAGCTATTACATCTTAAATATCGATACCCCATCAAATAGTAAGGATACTTTGTCCCACCCTTTTAAATAAATTTATATAATTCTTAGCTTTTTTTTTTTTAATCAAACGGCTAGTTTTTAGAGGTAAATTCTCCTAAATTTCTTGTAACATATAAGAATCAAATAATTATTCTTATAGTGTTACTTACGAAGCATCAAAGCTATAGATGCCCTTTTCACCCATAAAATTGTGTTCAGGTTATTTTTAGTCTATGGCTATTTTATTTTTATAAAGTAAAGTTAATAAAAAATTATTTAAAAAATTTATATTATTAAACTTTTTTTATAAATTAATATTTTACACATAATTTTATAAGATATTTATATGCAAAGTTTTGTTAAATTAATTTTTTCTTTTATTCTATGTTTAGATTTAGATTTTTAACTTTCTTTTTTTTTAATTTTTATAATTTTTGTATCTCTATAATCTAAAGTGTAACTCTTATTTTTTTTTATTTTATATTTATTTTATTTTTACAGCTATGTGTCATCCATATCCTTCTATGTTTATGGCCGCATTTGAGGCTTATCTAAACAGCACCTCCAACTTCTCTCTCCTCTCTTCAGTTGAGTGCCAGTTTTGATTTAACAAGTAACTTTTTTAATGTATCCTCATCGTTACAATCGTTATTTCGTCTCTATCTGTCTCATCACTGTAAAAGGTCAAAAACAAACTAAAAAATTACAAAAATCGGAGCAGATGCTCAGAAAAAGAGAGGAAAAGAAAAAGCAAGGAAAAGGTACTCCCTCCCGCAAAAATGACAATGCCTCTCGAGTCCCAAATCCAACATAGAAAATCTGTCATGGACTCATGGCTCTATGGGGCTCAAACAAACTTGAACTCCATATTTGGGCCTAATTGTAAGGACAATCACAGGGGCATGACGGTAATTCTCTGAAATGGTGAAGCTAAACCTAGAGATTAACATGGCTAATATGATCTTAGCTTCCATTATAGCAAATGCTTGGCCAACGCAATTTCTGGGTCCAACTCCAAATGGTATGAAACGGCCAGAAATGAATGACTTTGAAGCGAATCTCTCTGGGTTGAACTCATTTGCATCTTTGCCCCATAGCTTTTCGTTATGATGAATAACCAGAACTGGGATCCAAACTGATAACCCTTTTGGAATATGAAGGTCACCAAGCATAATGTCTTCAAAAGCCATTCTGGGCAGCACTGTTGCTGGAGGATAGAGCCTTATTGATTCGTTTATCACCATGTGTAACTGCAAAGACAAATAAGGCCCAATCGCCGAAAAAAAAAAAAAGAAAAAGACAAACAAGACCCTTTGTGTTAGTTGAGTAATACTTTAAACAAGTGAATGCTGTATTGAACCTTCGAGCATCTTTTGGAAAATCTAGCCTTTACAGTGTGGTTCACTGCAATTTTCTATTAGGATTTGCTATCTTTATGAACTGAAGAAAAACTTGAATATAGTGTTTCTAAAGTGGGAATCCATAAACCTTTGTCATTGAGTAGGATAGGGTCCACTGCTTCCTCTTTTCGTTTTGCTTCATTTTGTATTTCTCTCTTCCAAAATACGAAAAAAAAAAAGAAAACTAAAAGCCTTTCGCAGCAGTGAATGAACGGTTTTTAGCTATATAGGAACAAAATTAGTGTAAAATGTTATGCTTTTTACAAAGCCACTGGATCACTATATTGTCTCAAACCAATGATCTTCTTCACAACTAGTTTAATTAATGACCAGCACCTAGTTTTGTTCTTTTTGTGGCATACTCTGAAAGAAAGATAACCCACTTTTAAGCACGAGAACAGTTGTTTTTAGGTAAGTATGCAAATAAAATACTTATATTTAATATAAAATTATTACATTAATTAATTTTATAGTTTAATTTTTTAAATAATAAATTTAATAATTTAAATTATGTGAAATAAGAATTATATAAGAATAAAAAAATTTTATACATATATATATATATATATATATATATATAATATTTCAAAAGTCAACTCAAACCACCGGCGCACGAGTGTGGGAAGATCATTAAATCAATTCTATTTTAGTTTGCCTTTTGGAAAGATACATGTCTTGTTCAGAGTAAAATATTGCTAAGGTTGTCTCTTCTGCAATATGGGTTGACAACTGCAAAGCCTAGGATCATTGGGCTTAATAGGACTTCGCCTAGAAAACTTAAATAGTATAAACTCAGGATCAAACATATATTTTACACAATATTGTACTTTTTACAATTGTACAGATGGCTCTACTTTAGTTGATGCAGCCAACTTTTTATCTTTTTTGACATCCTGGTTGAAGTGGCCAACTTAGCTAGGGATCAAAGGCCGGGAAAGGGTTAATTAGAAGAAAGGAAATAGTTAACCATGTGTTATGTAACTCAGACTAATTAATTAAATAAAGAGCATAGGATTTAAATGGCTGGAAATACCTAAAATAGATAGATATTAATTAATGATTTCTTACTAACCATGGTGAGTTTGGAGAGCTGATCAACAGAGGGAATTCCACCATTGCAGACCTGTTTGACCTCAGCTCTGACTTTGTCTTGCCAACATGGCTTGCTGGCCAGCAACATGACTGTCCAAGTGAGTAAGAGGGCAGTGGTTTCTTGCCCGGCAAAGAAGAATGTTTTGCACTCATCCATAATCAGCTGCAAATTTAAGCTGAACCCATTTCCTGTTCCCTTCTTCTGCATCTCATTCAGCAGCATACCCAACAAATCTTTCCCATAAGAACTGCTTCTCCCAATTTCCACACAATCTTTCCTGCTCTGTATAATCTCCACCAACAATCTCTCCACCTGCATCTTCATTCTCTTTATCTCCCTGTTATACTTACTTGGAAAAAACCTACGGACAGAAGAATTTAAAAATAAATATACATAAAAAATGGGCAAGAGGGAGAGCATTAACTTTCCTATTCAAAATTAAAAACCCAGAGTTCAATTCAACCAACCCCCCCCCCCCCCCAAAAAAAAAAAAATACAGACAGACCAAGAGAACTAACTTGAAAATGATATGTAAAACAACAGTGGGAATTAAACAGTATCAGAAAAGCTTGGAATGGAATCTGCTGAATCTTTTGCATCACAGAAAAATGTGACATTAAGAGCTAATAAAGGAGAAAAGAAAAAAAAAAGGACTCACCGGCTTCCGGGAAAGCAAAGATGGCGGCTTGCTTCTGCACAACGATTCTGCAGAAGTTTAAGGTGATGGAAAATTTGCTTTCCTTTTGAGTAACTTGTGCCGAACTCGGTTCGAGAGATTATATCAGCAGTGACTCTAGTCATGTACTCTCCAATCTCCACCTCACTTTGCCCTGACTCAAACGCATTTTGCAGTGATTGGAGCATCTCCTCGGCGCATTCCGCCATATACCCAGCATAACCCTATATATATAATACACCAACTATTCGTAGCGACTAAAATTAAATAAAAACTGATAAGGTTAAACCCAGGAAGATATCTGAGATCTATACCTTTAATCTTTCTCCCATGAAAGCAGGGGCGACGATGTGACGTTGGTGGTACCAATCTTCACCATTCGCCATTAACAGTCCTCGCCCAATGAAATGCTTGGAACCTTGTTGCTGCTGCCATGATTTCCCAGAGACAGTGCTGCACTTTGATAAGAAATCTTTGATCAATTCAGTCTCTGTAAGGCACATCCGGGGCTCGGTGCCGTTCCAGAATAGAAACCTCTTTCCTGATCAAGATTTTAACTAATTAATTTGCTAGTTTATGAGTGATTAATTGAGAGTGATGATCATAAAAAGCCAAATCATTTGCTTTGCTTATAATATCTATATACCATATTGGTTGGACCAAGCAACGTAATGTGGCAAAAGGCGGCTAACAATATCGTGGGTGATGGTTTTCATGTCCTGGGAGGTGGCTTTGGAGACGAGAGAAGCCATGTCTAAGATGTTGCCGGTGAAGAAGCGAGGTTTTGGGCCACGCACGCCTTGCTTCTCCATGATTCTCTTGATGCGTCTTGGGTTCAACCAGTAACAAGAAACGGTTTCATAGGCAACTCTAACTAATGATAGCAGAGTCACAGGTATGATTATGAAGAAAATGAAGAGTCTGATGATGTTGAGAACCACCATGGCTATGTATGGTGGTATTTTCTGCAAGTTCTGCAGTTAGAATAGTGGGTCGGGAACTGAAGAAGATGGTAGTTCTTAGATTTGGAGATATGATGAGAATTTGATGAGTGATTGAAAGCAGAGGGGATATCATCATTTATATATAATGGCAAAGAACTTCGGTTTTCCCTTTAAAACTCCGGTTGTGTTAAGTGGCTTAGCATTAATTAAAAAAAATATAGTGGCAAAGAAACCCCCGTTTTTATTTTGAAACGGCTAGTTTGATGTTCACAGAATTTGGAGTGCATTTTTTTTTTAAATTAAAAAAGGTGTCTGATCTGAATTTTAGAAGAGATTTAACTAAACTATTAAGTCATTAGCTGAAGGATCGAAAGATTTGCATACTTGACTTTTGGGATAAGATTTATATTCATGACTTTGGAGTACTAAAGTTATTGACAGTCGATTTCACCGGTCGGATCAAGGAGACTGCAAATACGTATGAATTCGATGAAAAATGTTGTTTGTATACAATAATTTTGTACGTATAATATATATTGTAAAGAAGGAAAAAAAATTATATGTTTTCCATAATAAATTACACCTACTAATAGTACAGCTCAAATTGGATTTATGCCTATCCTTAATTATTATAATATAAGATTTATTTATTTTTTTTCTTACTTATAAAAATTTATTATATAAATCTCTTAGTCTCTTTTAAAAACTAATAAATAAATGTAAAATTACCGTGACTTTAATATGCTAAAATAAAAAAAAAATCTAATTCTTAAATGAATTAAGTGCAAATTAATTTATCAATATTTAAATAGGGTGCATTAATTGGTCAAAGGGGTCTCCACCTCTTCATGTTCACAACTTACAATGTTTTCATGCTTTTTCTTAAAAAACACTTTTTAATGATTAAAATTAACTACACAACGCTAGTGCCTTTAGGCACTAGTTTAGCAAAACTTTCATAATGGTCCTCTGATTCTGACAGTAGTGGGGTTGCCTTGTAATTTTGTTTAAAGGTCTAACTAGTTAACCTCATCATTAGTGGAGCTAATCAAATTTTAGATGAAAAAATGATTACTAGGCCTAACATGGTCACATTTTAATTAATGGTTTGGCACTTACATGATTCACTTGTATAGACTGGCATTAGCCCATTTAATTTAATATTTTTTCAAGTTATCAACTATGTTCAGTGTCACATCATAATATTCTATTAATAACTAATTAATTTTATAAGTGTATACATGCCTCATTATATATATATATTTTTTATACATTTTGAACTTAAAAACTGAATCTTTAATTAATTTGTCCACTCTTTCTTTCTTTTTCTTTTTTTTCAACAATCTATTAATTAAGATATAGTTAAAATTAGCAATTGAATATGATGATGTTGTATCAATAGGGCAATTTCGTTTGTTAAACTTTATTACTATACCTAATGTTCTGTGCGCCTTAGAAATTTTTAATTTTGAGTATTCTTCTTCACCAAATTAATAAATAGAGGAGCATTCTAGAGAAAATGAAATTAAGTTGGATTATGTAATGTATTGTTTGTTTTTCTTCAATTGGCGCATGATATATAATTGTGATCATTTCATACGTATGTGAAGCTTATTGTTTACTTGCTTGTGCCATTTTATGTTCAACATAATTAGATGGCAATAGATAGAATTTTTTTGAACTAAATAATGTGTGATATAAAATAGATTAGAGTAAATTACTCTCCTTCTCCTTTTATTTTGAAAACCTAAACAAATCTCCCTTGCAAAAGGAAGATTTATAATTGGTCTTAACGTAAGTAATTTATTGTAATATAAATCATAATATCAAGTTAATAGAGATTTTTTTGAAGATATATGTAAATTTTAATTTAATAATTGAAAATAAGTAAAATTTATGATAACATAGTCTCAACAAAAAATAAAATATATGCATTAATTATCTATATATGAATGAAACATGTTTAATCAATTTTAAAAACTTAATATTTTTAATTTAAAGTAAGAAAAATATATTACTTTAATCAAAAACCAAGATCTAATTTACATGAGAGGAGTTTATAAAAACATTTTTTAAGAAAATAAGAGAGGTTTGTGTAAGCATTTAATAATTTTTAAGAAAAGTTTGTACAATAAACAAAATATAAGAGAGGTCGAAATAATTTACTCAACTGATTATGATGTTCTTTTATTGCCTTTCATTTTGCTTTAAACTTACTCAATTCTACAAGTATATATTGTGAATCAAAATGATCAAATTTGTTAAAAAGCCGACATTCTTAATTTTGTTATTTTAGGGCCTTTTTTCTTTGAAATTTAAACTTAAGATTTTGTATATATTAAGTGACTAAAAAATTCGTTAAAAATAACATATTTGTTTTGTTTACTTATATGTATCTCCAAACACTGGCTAGGAGTTTAATTTATTCTAAATTTGGTTGGAGAAGTATCTAAGTTTTTAAGTTGAGACTTCTTAGGATTTTTTGTCTCTTAGGAAAGTAATATCAAAAAGGATTCTCTCTGGATCTTCCAATGCATTTTAAAATTATTCAACACCTATTTCTGTGTTGGAGATGTGTTGAGTTTTATCCATTCTTAACATTTGGGTTGTTCGTAAAATTTAAAAACTGGATAACTAGATGCATTTTAATTGAATTTAAAATGAAAAAAAAAGTTGCATGCCGTTAATAAGCATTCAAACTTTGAAAAAAAACTAAAGGCTAATTGATTAGTTTTTAAGTAAAATCTAGCTAGTTTGAATTTAAACACACACAAAATTGGTTTTAATCTAGTCAAACTTATTATTTAAACCAAATGTTTCTTTATTATTTCTCTTTCTCTATCACTTCACTTTCAACTTTACTTCAAATTTAACTTGAAACCAACACTGATATTTAAAAATAAAATCTGAGATTAAAGTTGTTCAAAATTTAACTTTAGATTAACTAAGCATAATTTAAAATCAAAATATTATATAGATTTAAAGAAAATAACTGCTAATTAATTTTTAACTTAACCATCTCTGGAAAATTTTTTGAGTTTTTGGCAAACTCCTAGGAGTTTTCTTAAATGTTATGCTAGATATTGAAACATTTGCATAACCAAAAGCTTAGAAACATGTTCAACACTTACTCAATAAACTTATTATTAAAGAGTTTCCATTTGGGATTGTTTTTAAATGTGCCTAGTCACTTATAAGGTTGGTCGAAGCAAAGTAACCAAATTGACAATGTATTGCACCAGCCGTTCATGTTGATGTCCTCTAAATGCACATGTATCCAAATTAATATAAATTAATCATTGTTTTTCCTAATTAATGGGGAAACAATAATTAATTAAGAGATGATTTAAGTGTTTTTAACCGAACTCAAATTCAGATAAATTTTTGTATAAAAGGTTGTAATTAGTTAGAAGAGTCTAATCATATGGATCCATATTTTTTGACTTTGGAGATCCAAAATCAATGTGCATTTAGTGAGAGACAAAGAGAAAAATGAGATAGTTGAAAAAATAGTGAGAAAAAAAATTCATGATGAAGGACTATTCTCTAATTATCTCTATAGTTTTGGTTTTGCCCAATTAGAGTCACCGAAGTCATAAAATTTCCAAAATCAAAGAATTCATTACCCTATCATAGGAATAAATTTTCTTCTATTTGTATATGGATAGGTTTGCACTTGTGACATTTTTTTGCTTCTTCTGAATACATTCATCACAAGCTCTAGTTTGAAGATAAAGGAATTTGTGAGAAATGGAAGAGTCAATCTGCCAAAGTCAAAGTCATTCCCTATTTTGACAAAAAATAGTAATTGATAACAGAATTGTATATTATAACACTTAAGCATGCATTGGATTAAGAAGGAAAACTCAAAATTTCAATTAAAAGTCAAATGATAATCCTTCAACCAATGTGCCACTTGTATAGACACACAGCAACCAATGGCTCGTGGGAATTATGTTCATATATCGACAAGAAAATAAAGAAATATGCCACATAACTCAAATACAACTAGATTGAAATTTAAAATTAGAGACAGCCACTGCTATGACGACATGCAAAATTGTTACAACCGTTATGGCATCCAATGAGAGATTGCTGTAGTTGCTGCTACCAATTAATGTTAACAGCAGCAGCCAGCACAGCACCATATACAGGGCAGGTTTTGTTCATGGACTGCTAGTTGCCTCCCTAACTGAACAGTTGCAGTTAATTAGTAATGCTGAGGCACTCTCATCTCCATGTCAGAAAGAAGTTGAACATGAACGGCTTTAAATTTTATACAGATTTCTAAGGTCAGAGACGCATGCAGAGTATTTAAGTTCTGACTTCTGGGCACAAAATAAAGAAGCAGTTGTTAGTTATTAGTTGTGAGAGCAGACTTCAAGCTTGTTTAGAGCTGTTATTCCACCATTTCATTCTCACGCAGAACTCACATAATATTTTTAAGAATACGTAAAGTCTTCGTGAATCTAAGTTTGTGGACTACTTTGGATAAGTGATAGAAGACTTAAAGTAAGTCTGATGTAGCAGGCAGACTTTGCTGATGTCGATGCCTAAGAAAAAGGTAACTACCCAGAAAACAAGCCAACATGATAAGAAAATATGATTGAAGTGAAAATAATTTGGTCGGTGATTTAGAGAAAATTTGATTTGCCATAGATTGGTGGGTTCAATTATACATGTTATGCTTTTTAGAAGAGGCCGCAACTGTTGCTCAAATTCAGCAGAGCTTTCCAACGCGCTACATCTATTGTTGCATCCTGCTTTACAACTCAACTGGCCTGTAGTCTGTCTCTACTATTTGATTCAACCTATAGTTTTTAGTACAAAAAAGAAATCTATTTCGTACTAAATATAGTTTGTTTGTCTTATTGAGTGAGGATTTTTTGCGTCCCATCATTTTTGTAATACATGGATTCCCTACTGATATTATATATATATATATGGCCGTCGTAGCTGCTCTGATGTTTTTCTTTTTCTTATTCAATGAGCTGCAAATCAACAAATAGCAAGGGAAAACCAAGTGCATCAATTCTACATTGACAGAACATATAAATTTAAGAGAAGCGATGCTACTTTTGTTTTTGTATGTATTAGCGTAATAAATAATGTTATTTATATAATAATTTTTTATAATCTAGCACTACTTAAATTTCATATAAATATATAATTTCATATTTTTATTTATTAGAATTCTGTAAATATAATCTAGAAAATAACAAATAGGTTATAAAGACTAGTAGAATTTTGGTTGGAGGCTTGTAAAAGTTTTATTTTGGAAATTGAAGGCCATGTATTAGAAGTGTGCAAAAAATTTAAACCTAACCAACTCGTGGCTTGTACTCTTATATATTAACTAAGGACAGATTTTTTTGTTGATCTGATTTTATATCAATCACATAAAATACATGTGAAATCTATTTATCCTACTAAATCCGACCCATGCATATAATTAGTCAAGTTTGAACAAAAATTTTTAAATCTAATTTTATCTAATTCGACTTTTACATACCCCACAATATATTGTAAAAAAAAAATTTAGTTCTCGAGAAGAAGTAAGTTCTCCTATCACTTAGAGGAAGAGACATTCAATTTTATTAATATTTTTAAATCAGCAAATAACCACTTATTTAAAAATAAATAAATTTTGAATTAAAAAATAAAATTTCGATCGATGTTATGGGAGGACTAAAATTAGTTTGCATCGTGAACTGTATTTTATTTATAGCCATAACTTTCAGCCAAAAGGCTATCAACAGCATGGGCCCTTCAGGCCACCTGTTCTAAAAGCAAGGAGATGCCTTTAACATTGGTGATTCCAAACAATTCTCCAAATTAAAAATAAACTCAAGTAAGGGAAAGTTTATTCGCACAACTCTAATTTTATATAATATTTATATTTTAGTGTTTATCTTTAAATTTATTAAATTTTAAAATTTAATATGTAAAATTTTAAATAAATTTAATTATATAAATTTTATATTGTAACAATTAAGTTAAAATATATAAAATTTCTTTATAATTTTACATTGTTGCAAAAAGTTTTTGTACTTTTGATTGTAATAATAAATACAATATACTTTAAAATTATAACAATTTACTTTTTCCATTAAAGAAATATCTAAATCTTAAGTACATAATTCTTTACTAAAAATTGAAACCTCTCTTACGGAAACCTTCTTCCCATCGGACAAAATTAGATATATCAATTTACAAAATAATTTTTGTGAAGGTTGTAAATGTTCAAACTGTATAATTGCAGATAAAATTCTATTATCAAAAACCTTTAGTTAATTACAATTTTGATAAGTGATCATATAAAAAAAAAATTTTAACAAAAATATATAGGAGAAGTTCTAATTTTCAATAAAAAGTTATGTGCTCCATTAAAATTTGAATGATTTTTTAATAAAAAAGAATGTAATGTATTTATTGTTGCAGTTGAAAGTATAAAATTGTTTTTATAACAAAGTAAAATTGAAATAGAGTTTCATATATTTTAACCTACAAATAAATTAACATAAAATTACTGGCGAGATTTTTAATTAATTGCATAGATTAGGGGAGATGTTTAGTGGGTTATTGTTTATGCCAACTAAAGGTATAGTTTATGGTACATTGTTGGAGATGAATGCATGTGTAATTTATTTGTGACTCTTGTTGGAACTTGTAAAACAGGTTCACTTATCCTTTTGTATATTTAGAAGGAGAAGAATGAATTGCAGCACAGAACATTGGCCTGACATCAAATTGATTTATCCATGCATTGCTGTGCTGTCCAATCCTTGCTCCCTGCACATGCTTGCCATATCTGCCAAACGGATGAGCTCTTGGTTTCTTTATATATATGCACTATAAGACACATGATGCTAGCTTATTAGAGTCAATAGATTTTTGAGACAAAAGAAGTAAAGAAAAAGATGGTACATTGATATCATATACTATTAAATACTTTAAAGATAGAGATTCTGCATTGCAGAAAATAATTGTGCACGGAGTATATACTCAAAAACTTCAACAACATTATGATTTATATATATATGGAAAGCATTTGAATATTAGAAAAGTATGAGTTAAAAAAAATAAAAGAAAATAGTTTATAATCAAAGAATATTTCTTACCAACTTGAGTTGGTTATTGTTTTGAATTCAATTCCAAATTTATGTGTAAAGAAAATTCACTTAGGAGAGGTTTATTCGCCTTAGTGCCTTCAATACTTTAAGAAAATTAGTTTTCACCTATTAAACAAAAGATGAGAATCTCAAAAAAGAATCAATTCTTAATTTTGTTTAAAATTACTAAATTAAAATAATTTCTAAATTAAAGAATTTATTTTTGTAAATTTATTTTCATCTCTTACGGTTTTGCAATGCATGAGAACCAATTTTCTAAAAGAGAATTAAAATATGGTGTGAAAAGAAGACTAAGCGAATCACAAGTTGAAACATCCAAATTAGAAATCGTTTAAGATTAGGCCATATACCAAAATGGATTAAGAATCAGACGTGAAACCCTACCGAAAGCTTAAACAGTTCAACCCCTTTCTATTAACAACTAATCACAATCCAATCATGCTTTAAGAATCCAAAACCACATCGCCTTTGCGTTTACGTTGTATCCAAAACACATGTGCTAATGGACGGTGGTGGTTGGCATGTCGGTGCGTCAACCGGATCCATCATCAATATTAGGCTAAAAAATAAAAGAAACTCCCTTGTATTAACACCTTTTCACCAAAAACCCTCCTACACTTTCAATGACAACAATTAATAGTTTTACACTTTGAAATAAGAGCAATTTACCTATTCTATAAATTTCTTATCCAAATCTCAAACAGCTCTCATCCAGCTCCATGCGCAACTCTCCCTTGCCAATTTAACGTTGGCTTCCTTAATCGCCGGAGTTAGGAGAAAACTCTGGTCACCGCTCAGGATTGGCCGCCATGGCCCAAGAATTCTGGATTGAGGAAGCAACACAACGTGGAGTGCTGGATGATGGGCTTGCTTGTGTACGAAGGAGACGATGACCACAGAGGAGCAGTAAAGGTCTCGGATGGCTGATGCGTTCTGCGTGCATTTTTTTTCTTTATTGAGTTTCAACTTACATGGACATAAAATGAAGAATCCGGAAACTGAAATTGATCACAAATTTCATATTATAATTAAATTTGACTTCCCAGTTCATTCACCCCAAAATCTCAGTTTATTATATGCTTTTCTTTAAAAATTAGTGTCATGTGGCTTGTTTCCGGTTTCAGACTAATTGACTTGAGTTCTTACGGCAACCCAAGTACTGGCAGAGGTCTGGAGGTAGGGACCATGTAATTTCTATGACACACCCCAATGCCTTTAGGTTCCTACGAAATCAGGTGAAGGAATCTACTCAGGATGTTATGGATTCAGCGATGTTGCAGGAAGGTGTTGTCTATGCTAAACTAGGAAAGATATTAGCCGGTTATGAAGATGTTTATTATGAACGAAGTGTTGCTACAAGATGGCTGGATAGGATGGGTAAATAGCCGTTAAGATTTGGATGACAAGTTAACAGAATGAGTAAATTGATTTTATTTTAAAGTATAAAACTATTAATTGTTACATTTGAAAGTAGTGGAGATTTTTGCAAGAGGGTGTAAGTACAAGAAGATTTTTAATATTTTAGCCTTAATATTATAGTAAATTTGATCGGTGTAAGGTACTTTTACTCCCTCTATATTTTTAACAAAGTAATTTAATCTTTTAATTTTTAAATTAAACAATTTAATTCTTACATAAATATAATTGAAATAATTTAGTCCCTTATTCACCAAATTTCTTTTTATCTGTATGATATATTTTATTGATAGTGCCTTGAATTTTATTTTTTCATTATAATATAATGTGACTGTTATGTGAGCTTATCTCTTGATTAAAAGAGCATTGAGATACATAAAATTAAAGTTGGGGTTTGACAAAAAAGTAGATAACTTAACATAAGAGAAATAGTGTTAAAAATTTTAAATAAAAAATAAAGTCTAAATCACTACTAGCTAATCATATCATGCTGAAAAAAAAAGTTCGACGAGTGAGGGATCAAATTACTCTAATTGCACTTACATATGGACTAAATTGCCTCAATTGTATTTGTAAAGGGACAAAATTATCCTAATTCTAATTGTAAATGGATTAGATTGTCCTAATTATAATTGTAAAGATACTAAATAGCTCAATTTAAAAGTTAAAGGAATTAAATTGTACTTTTGAAAAAGTAGAAGGAATGAGAGCGCTAGGGGTGTGCAAATTAAACTGACTAGACCTGAATCAACTTGAACTTGACCCATGACATCATATTTTAGTCTGTAATAGGTACATTTGTTCGTAAAATTTGACCCAAACTCGGACCGACTAGACAAAAAACACATAACACCCATCTGAGATTCAACCAATCAAAACCCAACTTGTACATAATTTCGATTACGTTTGGGTCAAAAAATCCAAACACAAATTTAAGTAACTTAATCAAATTTTTTCTTCAACTCAACCCATACACACTTCTAGAGAGCACCCTTACACCAAATTTAAGCACTTGAAAAAAAAATAGATGAAATGAGCTTCTAAATTGTCATTCTTTTACACAATAGTTTTTTTCCTATTCATTTACTTAAATTCACAAAAATTATATTTAAATTATTAAACTTATTCTAATCGATTTAACTTTTCATAAAACTTTATTTTAAAAAAAAATCGTTAAATTTATTTATACTCACAAATTAAACTATATAATCTAATCCACTTATTAACATACAATAATTTTATTAAATATTTATATAATAACCGAAAAAGCAATAAGTCAATTATCATTACACCACTAAAGTACCAATAATTTTATTGTCAATTTTTAAGTCGAACAGATTTTCATTTACACATTCAATCGGATAAATTTCTTCTTACACCCTATTTTTCACATAAAGCTCATATCATATATTCTACAATCTTTGATTAGATATGTAGTCTTATCTAAATATTTAAATATCTAAATATCTAATCAAGAATTATAAAATATAAAATGTTAATTTTTATATGTAAGAATAATAAAACTCCATTCAATATGTGCAAAGTGCTAATCATTTAAGTACAAGTTTTACATGGAATTGTTGACTGGGACGAGTGTGATCAAGGGTGGGGTACGGCGTATATTCTCTTGTGGCCTGTGGGGGATTGGTTGTCCTTAATCGGAGGGAGGGTGCCATAAAGCCGATAAAATTTATCTCCGCCGTACATTAAGATGGCAAGCAGAGATGCTCGTACGGCTGAGATGGGATAATTTAGAAAAGGCATGATTCATGAACAGTTTCACAATGAAAATTAGGCCCACATCTTTTTGAATTTTTAATTTCCATTTATTTAACAGTATTATTATTTTTATAAATAAAATTTTATTAAATTTTTATTTAAAATAATTTATATTTTAGAATTCATTAAATTTCAAACATGAGCCACTAAATGTTACCAAACTCTTTTATTCGGTGGTTATTTTATAACCCACGCTTTCGTGGCTGTTTGATTTTGCTTCATTCAAAGGGAAAGGGAAAGACATCAAGCGCACTGAACGCGAGGCACCTTCTTAGAATTTTACTCCAACGCTGGAAAGAGAGGCCCTTTATTTTCAGTAAAATAACAAGGGATCCTTATGCCTGTCCTTAGGGACACGTACCTAAGATTCCATGCCTTTTCAGGTTAAAGTCTAAGCGAAATGACAGTTCAAGATAGGGGCATGTGTATAAAAAGAGCTGTCCTATTCTTAAGTGATTATCACAGTTTTTTTTAAAAATTTTTTTATATAATATCTTTATATTATTATTAAATATAAAATTAATTTATATTTAAAATAAATTACTGAAATTCTTAATAAGAATGATTCTAAAACTTAATTTTAAATCTTTAATTAAGTGACAATTATTTGATCAAGTGAACTCACTTAATGGGAGGATTGTTACAAATTTTGTAAGAATTTCATGAAAGTCTATTGGGTGAGAATAGATCTCTTATAAACAAATCTTGGACTTCAACCATGTTATATTTGCTTTTTTTTTTTTAATTAAAAAAATTCTTCTAAATATACTAACCAAACGGTTTCTAATGAATACTAATATATCCACATTTTTAATTTTGACATCTTCATGTTATAAAACAAAAAATTTTTACAACCACATGCAGTTCACTTAATATAAAGCTTATTTTTTATTAAAAGAAATCTCAAATTTAATTTTTATTAAAAATAATTGGATGACACTCTTCTTTCCATTGGTAAGTATAGTTTTTTTTTTTTTTTTCCATTGTATCATTAAACTTTTATGCGTGCTTTAATTTGTGGTTTAGTTAGAAGGAAGGGTGACCTATCAAAGACCTTCCATTGCATCTACTTTCTTTTCCATTTTGTGGTGATAGTCATGTCAGAATTATCAGTCCACAATAGATGACTAGGCCAGGGGAAACTCCAATTTCACCCAGACGGACTACTTCCTGGGAGTCACTGGTGCTTCCAGAAACAATGCAATGAAGCCACAGATTTCCCCAACCTTATTAATTAGTAGCTACTCTTGTATTGGGTGGCTTCCCATAAGCTAGTAAAAAATTTATAGGGTAAAAGAGAGATAAACAAAATTGAAAAAAAAATTATTAAAAATAATTGAAACTCACAAATTCAATTTAGATATAAAATAAAAAAATCATCAAAATCAAAATATATGAAAATCAAAAAATATGAAAATCAGTTAATCTAAATCTCTCATGTTGTGACATTATTATGGCAATAGCCTGTGGATTTAATGGCATTTCTTTTATTCTTAGGAACCAAAGGGTTTGGTGTTAGGAGTTTCAATCCCTGCTATTTCCTATTTTCTAGATTTCAACGAGTTGTGCTCCTTTTATAACTAAGAGATGATTTTCTTTCTTTCTTTTGCATTTGGGGTTTAAAACAGGATGCATTAGAATGCAATTACTTAATTACAAAAAGAATATATGTAACATTACTCTAATATGACTGTTTATAATGTGCCACTTATAGTCCAAATTAAAGTTAATATCTACGAGTAAAGAGACATTTACAAAGCATATGATTTTTTTTTTGAGAAAACCAACCTAAAGGGATATAGTTTTACTATTTTTATAAATAAAAATTTATAAAATTTATATTTAAAAATTTAAATAGTTAAATATTATAAATTAAATTGTGGACTCAAATATCTAACAACTTGTGAGCCATTAACGAAATTGCATTGCCCTTACAATTGGCTGAAAGCAACATTTTTCAAAGGGATGAGCTTGTGATTTTCCATTTTAAAGTCATGTCCTCTACATATACTTCTCATACCATCATAATTAGCTTTTGATTTAAACAAGATACTACAAACAGTTCTATTGATTTAGGTGGAATGTGCTTAAATTTGTGGGGAAAAGTACGATTGCACCAAAAATTAGGGTGACAAAGCGCGATTTGAGCCTTTTCAAACCAAAGAATTATATCTTTTTCTTCTTGTTTCCACAACTTGGCTGAAAGAAAGCATAAGCTAAATTTGAAAATGTCTACTTGAAAGTCCTCTATAGACTTCCGCTGTTGGGGGTGGAGAGTTAACTTCCGTCTTCTTCTGTAGAGCCCTATAGGTTGGCTTACACCTGCGGCACACTAACAGTAAGAGACAAACTGCCCATCAAACTCGCAAACGAGGAATCTCTTACCTTCCTAGTCTATGATTTTAATTATTGTGTCATGATTCTCAGGTTACTCCAGAATAATAACATGTCACCAAAAAAAAAAAATGCAAAATAATAATAGGCGAACTGTCCATCAAACTAGTAAACGACGAATCTTTACTCAAAAAATTTTAACGTTTTTTTTTTTTATAACAAGCTCAATTTATATATATACATAAAATTTTAAATTTAAATAAAAATTTTTAAAATAACAATAAAAATATTGGGTCAAAGGAGTGGCTTTAAAAGCGTGTAATTGTTAGCAACAGGTTCAGTCACATGCAGTTGAATAAAAGGAGGAAGCCATGAAGGTTTGTCCCCCGATCAAGCAAGAACAGAATTGGGTGTTCACTGTGGCGCACTTAGCGCCATAAGAATGGGGTTAGGTCCAATTTCCAAAACGACTATGGCCATGAGCCATTCTATTCTTTCTGTCTATAACTAGTCTCTCGTAACTTTTGACAAGCGCACCACCCTTACGGAGCAATGGCGGAAAGTTTGTCCCACATAAATGTAAGGGACTGAATGCTCATAAAATCAAAGTTGATTGAGCGGTTTATTGAATTTTATAATTTAATAAATTTAATAATTTAAAATTTTTAAATAAATATTTTATAAAATTTTAGTTTGTGAGAATAACAAAATTCTAACTATGCTCAAACATTTGGGGTTGAAAATGGGTTACCTGCCAGACATTAGAGCGGCAATAGGCATCTCTTTCAATATGGGGCAATGCATTCCGTGGATTCACTATAGTTGCTTGTTTTAGGGACCATGCATGCTTAAGAAAGTTGGTGCCACTTTGAAAATCATTTTCCCCAATATTATTATTAGTGTTCCAACAACCAAGACAAGGAGAGTGTCTCCTGGATGATTCCTAAGCCCACCAAGATTAAGTCAACTTTGCTTTGCAAGTCAACATCACTCTGTTTAAGGTGACGTCGCTTCTGCAGGCTTAGCATTATCTGAATTCTCTTAATGCATAATTTCCAGTCACCAAAATCATTAAAAAGAAAATCAAAGGATCCCCAAATCATAGACTTGTCATATATTTTTGTTTTTAACTTTGGCCTGGTTGAGTAAAGGTTTCTAGGCTGTGGAACGAAATGGGTTATAACTTCATCTCCATCCCTGGTTTGCTTGAGTTGTGAAAATGCATTATATTTTCCTTATAAATCAATCCCTGCGCAAGAGATTTGATGTGAAGAAAACATTTCCCACATGTCTGTTAATTTAGCTGTAGTATTGGCTTGAGTTGTTGAAATTTTCAAGCATGAATGATCACTTTAAAAACTATCAACATAATCTATCCCTACACAACCTCTCAAATGCTAAGGAAGACGAAGGTTTTGCTTGAAATGTTGTAGAATCACTTTCTTTTTGCTAGAGGTGTGCAAAAGAACCGTGACGCGACTTGAACCGATCAACACGTGCATACATTGAATCAGTGACATGCGATAAATTGTTTTAAAAATTGACCCGAACCGAATCAAGCTAACCAACACATGAACTCAATCTTGTGCATATATTCAATCAGGTCCAGGTCAATTTTTAAATATGATTTTATTTAATCCAATCAATTCTTTTGTCAAACTTAACCGATTGCATACCCAATTTCCGGCTGAAAACTGTGATAGTCCTTGAACAAGAGAGTATCTGCCCCATGTCTCTTATTAGTCCACTAAAATCTTCCCCATTTTTACTTTTGGATATGGCCTCCTTCTTTCATTGGGCATTAGCTTGGAGGGGGCTAACCCATAGGTGTTATTCATATTTATCCATCGCTCCTTCGTCAAAAGATGTTTATGGTCCTGTGTCAACATGAAAGCAAGGAGATCGACGACGCATGCTGCAGCCCATTTAGCACCACGAGGAATCAGATTCCCTAACCCCGCTTTCAAGTGATCACAATATTTCCATAGTCCATTTTCCAGGCATACATTACACATACTTGGAAAAATTATGAATTACGGTATCCTTAATTAACCCAGAATAGGCCAATAATGTTTGAATAGTGGATTAATGTATAACTTTTTGCCGGCTTGGCCAACCACTCATTTGGTTAAACTATCCTAACTGGAATATATTGTGTCTAGCAGATTCCAAATTGCGATCCTCCCCATTAACTTTGCTGAGTCATCCATAAACCCGAATATATATTGCGTAAACGAACAATCATAGTGCAGCAATACAAGACTAAAAATGAAGAAATCAACTCGGAGGGAAATGCAGGCCAAGTTCTAAATTTGCTTTCTAATAGTCATTGCTGATACGCATAAAAATATGCCACCTCTACATCCAATTTACTGACATGAACAAACTATATGAACAGTGAAAGCAATTTCAAATCACCTTTTCTATTTCTTTCAATTTGGCAGGCTCATTTAGCACCAACTGCTTAAAATTGGTGCAAACAGTAACAAGCACAAACTGAGAGAAACACAGATTCATAATTACTGCTTCAAAGAGGAAAAGATAGTTCTCTGGAGGATTAAGTGTCATGTAAAAAAGGCGAAGAATAAAAGAGCAACAACATAAAATAAGACACATGATTCCGGTGCTCGTATAAAGAGAGCAAATGAAGAAGTAATTCTGTGTTGACTGGGTGCATCGAACATCAGGATAAAAAGAGCAAATGAAGCAAAATATGCTAGAACCAGTCTGTCGCGACATATCGGTGGAAACATTGAAAGCATGACAAATTGCATGAACCACATGAAAAGAAGAGGCTTTTCCCTAGCCAACGGACTTGCAGGCAGAAGTGGCAGCAGAATGGACTTCTCATGCACTGTATGACCACAGTAAGAAGCACAAACAATTTCTCATAAGATAAAAGGTTAAACATCGTTATCACAATCCTGCAATGAGTTTGTGGTAAAAGATATATTACCAACCTTGAAAGGAAAATAAGTAAAATGAGAAAGAACTATTCAGCAGCCCATAAAGGAAACCTAGGTTGCCAGGGTATTTTATTTGATGAACACAGAAGGTATACAAGTTAAGACAGTTGCTAGGAAGCTGAGAAGCTTTAGTGACTGAGTTGGAAACAATCTCTTCCATTTGATGAGAACCGAAGAGGTACACCAAAAGCTGGCCACGTAATCCTCATATATTCCCCTTTCAAAAGGAGCAAGATGAGAAAAAACCTGTTCAAGTGCCACATGCAACTAAGCCTTGTTATAAAGATCAGTAAAAGTTTTGCTAATAAGGATGCATCCCTATTTTTAAACTAGATGTCCCAAACTACCTGATCTATAACTTAGAAAATAATTTGGGTTTGACTGATAGCTTTCTTCTCAAACAACAGACATCTAGTACCGCAAATCAGGTTCTAGATTCCTAAATTTAATTAGGGTATTTTGAGAGATTTAATGATCTATAACTATAAAATTTGCATATGATAAATTTACAATCTTGATATATGGAAGAAGTGTGAAAGATTTACTGCAAACATGCCCAGTGCTTAGATTCATTTATTAACGTGAATAATTTGTCAAAATGAAATCATATTTTGTAAAATTAAGAGTCAAACTGTTATCTGTTTTCAAATACTGAACTTTAAACTGAGACAATTCAATTTCAAATAAATGAAAAGACAATAATAAGTAAGGGGGAGAATATTACTTGATTTACAAGTACATTTCATATAATCATCTCCACACATCATATTATGCCATATCTCATAAAAATACCAAAGCTCCATACTTTAGAGTAACCGGCTGACATAGTGAACTTAAAGTAATCCTATTTCACACTTTTGTTGATGTGCCACGTGCATTTAAGATCAAAAAGCAAGGATAAGGAAGAGTGAAAGAAGTCAATCAACTAATTAAGTTAATGTATACCTATGCAAAAACAAATTTTCATATGCTAGATGAAAAAATGGTCTGATTTCCTTCCTTACCAGCAGCAAAACCTTTAGATTCCCTTGAACCATATTAATGTGTTTCCCCTGCTTACAGAATAAAAGTAAGTAAAAGACCTAATTTTAATTCCACTTCTCACAGTCAGTTTCAAATAAAGACTGCTTCTTCTTTCAAAACCGTGTAACACATGTATCCCAGTACTATAATGTCAAAAAAAAAAAGGAGTATATGACACATCACCCATGTGCATACACTATTAGAAAGACAAAATAGAGCAAAATGGTAACTTCTTTGCATTAGTAAAATAAGACAACAAACACCCTTAAGACAACTACAAAAAAAAAAAATTGTTTTTCAAAACTGTTGCTTGTAAAAAAAAAGGGGGGAGGGGCAAAATATAACAAACTCCCGTGTACTTTAGATCATGTGTAGAAAATGCCCTGTGGTTTTAATTGTATCAATTAACACTCTGCACTTTCAACATTGTGCAAATTGCCCCCGTCCATTAGCTTCTGTTTAAAATCAAACATTGACTTAATTTGGTTGACATTTGGAAAACTTTGAGTTCCTTTCTCCATAACTGAATTGAAGAAATTCCACCTAATTTGAAATTGAAGAAAATATGTGTACCTGAAAACTTGGAGTTGGGGTACTAGAAGAATCACAGGGAGCAAGGGTTGAAACGGAAGTGACTCATTTGAGTGAAGTGCCGCAAAAGCAATGGGAGAAATGGCACTAAAAATGAATGGGGAAAAGAAATGCCATGCAATCCGTTTGTGTTTGTTTCTGCTGTTGGCATGAGATAGGGCTAGATGGATTAGATAGTGTAAAAAAATAAGAAAGGCGTTTAATATTTAAATTAAGAAAGATGATAATGGAACAGCAGTAATTTGGGCACCCTTGCCATCTCTATTTCCACTCCATTTGTACCATATTGTCCCTCTTTGTCAGGCTGAGGAAAGAAATCTTGGCACCAACTTAGAGTGACAAAATGGGTATCAATGTTTAGATCTTAGGAAATCCAACGATTTTAGATTGGGAAGTAGTTCGTCTTTATACAGTGGATGTAAAGAGATGGTAAAGAATGCCTTCCTTTTGTTGTCTGCAACAATCCGATATTAAGTAAAGAGCTCTCATGTCATACTCACTTCATTTTGCCAATATCAGTAGCAGGGATGCTCAAACTCAATTGAAAAGCTGTCAGAGTTCCCTACCCATGAAATTTTTTCAAATCATGGGTATCAATGTTTAGATCTCAGGAAATCCCAAACTTCGATTTCAGATTGGGAGGGACTTCTTTGATGGAAAAAGGACCCTAGGGCTTTTGAAATGTCAACCAAATTGGGACAATGTCTAATTTCAAACAGGAGCTAACGGTCGGGCTTGATTTGCACAATGTTAAAAGTGCAAAGTGTTAATAGATGCAATTGAAACCACTAGAGGATTTTTGGCACATAATGCAAAGCGCAGGGGGGTTTGTTATATTTTGTCCTAAAAGAAATGATTGAGAGAATACACACCTTTGAGAGATCTGAATAATTCAGAAATCTAGTCCTCAATTAAAAATATTCACCTAACAATATTTTAGGGGCTAAAAGTAGAAATCTTTGAGAGGGGGAGGGGGGTGAAAAGATTCAATAGTGCCTACAGAGACCCGTTTTACAGACCTTCATGTTTTGGAACAGGTTAGGTGCTTAAGTTACTCATCTGATAATTTATGAAACTATCTTCTAATACACGCAACTTGGACAGAGTAACTTATTGAACCAAGATTACTATTAGTTAGTCTATTGACTGCTAAGCATAAAGAACTAAGAACACCTACACCATAAATATCTGAAGGATTTTAGATAGAACCGTCAATTTTGACCCGGCCAGGCGGGCTAGTCCGAAACTGTTCAAAAAAATTAAGGGTTAGATTTACAAATTTTTAGTCCAAAAAAAAACCGGGCTCTTTTTTGGCCCAGCCCAAATTGGCTCGGGACACCCTTTTTTTTTTAATTTTTTAATTTTTTTACTTCCAAATCCAACCTACCTTTAAATCATAACTCCTCTACCCACCCATGAGTCATGACCCAAATTCCTTCTTTACCCACCCATGAACCATGTAGTTAAATTTTTATAAATAATTTAAGAGTAGTTTGATGTTTGAGATTTATATATTAAATTATTAAATTAAATAAATTTAATAATATAAATTTTTTTAAAAATAAATATTTAGTAAGATTAAATTATAAAATATTTATGTTAATTTATAATTTAAGTTTAGGTTTAGGTTCAAATTCAGGGTTAGATTTAGGGCCAATCTATAAAGCCAACCTGTTTAATCGCAAATCCTGTAGGGTTAGGGTTAGGTTCAATTTTTTTTGCCTGAAAAAACCCAGGCCAATTTTGGCCTAGCCTGAGCTGGGTGGCCTATTTAATAGCTCTAATTTTAAATATGAACAAGAAAACAAGTTACTTATTAACTTTTATCACCAAGCATTAATGCTAAAGTATCAAGTTGCAGCACCCATCAAATTATTTAAAACCCAACCACAAGGGCATAGTAGCCCAAGGCAGATTTCATGCAAGTGAGAATGCGTGATTAATAACATGAGCAGGAGGCAGAAGGTACATATATATTCTAACAAAGAAAAAATAGCCTAACCCTTCCAGGCTATCAATAAATTTTAAACAGAAAGTACCAAATGAATCTTAAATTCACCTCTGAAGAAATCCCAACAGCAAGAAGTAAAATCAATTGCTTCCATGTAAAAGTATGACACAAAAAATTAAAAAAAGAAAAATATAAAATGCACTTTCTAGTTGCCAATCATATCAAACTTACCTCCAAAATGGAATCTGTTGAATAAAGATATGGCCACCACAAAATTACAGAGGTTCCCAAAACCAGCAACCCCAGTTTTGACAGCTCAAAGAGTGGATGCTCACACCTCAGGCATTTCTCCATGAGATGGCTGAAAAAAGCAGGTGAAAATATGCATTCGTCTGTGATAGAGCATCTAGTAACAGTTATCGCATCGTCAAAGAAAATAAAGGTGGGAAATTAGAGGAAAAAGGTAACTTCAGGGGAAGTTGATAAAAACCTTGGGTTAGCAACCTACATAACAACCCTTCACCATCACACTGTCACCTTATGGCCATGATCAATATAGAATCAAGTGATCAAGCAAGTATTTAAGGGCAGAAGTATGTCAGGATCAAATTCAGGGTATACCAATTAACAAGTAAATTTAGAAGAATTGAATAACAAAACTCAGAAAAAAATACAGAAAACAAATGGGTTTGCCAATGATACTGGCAATCTTCTAAGCTTTGACCCAAATGAGGACAAGTACATGAATCACACATCAACCAGAAAGATAAATGGAAACACCTTCAAGAGAAGGAAACAAAAAACCATACCATATATAAGCATATGTACCTATAATTGAGTAATATTCTCCCGTGGGCAGGATGGAGTTCTATGACCATATAACACGATGAACAGCTGGAAGTAGTAAAACTAACAATAGAATTATGCAATGATGAATGAAATTAACCTGTTTATGATTTAGAGCTGGAGAATATAGAACACAAGCAACAAGATCTTTCCGAAAGAAAATGTTGGTGACAGCTCCAATCATAAGGCCCAAGCTGATGCAATTGTACTGAAATGCAACAGATAGTACATTCAAAACCAAGACACAACCAAACCTACAACTGAAAAATAAGGAAACAGAAACGAATATAAGACAACTGTTTTATTTTGTAACCTGTAAATGACCATGATTAATAAAGATAAGGCATGGGTTGAATAGAAGCATTGCCGTCTGCCATGCTATGTCACTTTTATGGTTACTAGAAGATAGATTGTAATAACCAATTACAAAGTATAGGACAGCAGGGAAGAATATACGAGCATCCGACCATATAACTGTCCACTGCATCAGCAGTTTTCTGCAGAGTCACATTAACATAATAGAAAACATAAGCACAATATTCAACAACAAAATATAAAAAGCTCTGGCAAATGAAAGGATCCAAAGTTCCAAACTTGTATAGAAGAGTTAAATGCCCACCCAAGAAAGGACTCATGGCCTCTGGAAGTGAAAAGAGAAACCGAGTCAGGGTGGAAGAATCTGAGAAAAAGACCATGAATGAAACTTTGTTAAGCAGTGAGAGGTGGGTAATCAGGTCTCCAATAGCTCAAATAGCATTCTATAATTGGAAGGTAAAGGGTGATCTCCATCCAATGCCTCTGTGCCTCGTAGTCCCCAAATTTAGGGGGATTTCCAGCTCTAGAGTAAGGATGAAGCGACACAGCCACACGAACCAGTATTGCAAACAATGCAACAGTAACAAATGTAGTAGCAGTTCCTTTCTGAACTAACCCCCACCAACAATGGTCAACACCATCATCAACAACATTTAAGGGGTCCTTCATCCGCTTCTTCGGGTTTCGCTTTTCCATGTTCAGCGACTAACTCAGTGTCACTTGGTTATGTAGCTGAAGCATGTCTAAAACTAAATTCATGAAGAAAAATGTAAAACAGACCAACTAGATAACATTCCATGCCAGATATCCATATTATTTATGGACACCTAATTCAATTCTTAAATATCTTTTCATTCTTTCCTAAGCCCCGACCCCGACCCCATGGAACTTTGTCTCAGACCGCGCGATCCCAATAACAAGGTGGTAGCTATCAGGATCGAGAAAAATGTTGACCCGGATCATGCAACAACACCCGCGGCCATTAAAAGGCCAGAAGAGCACTTACCTGGGTGCTTCAGCACCTTGTCCCTTCCTTCTCTGTTCATGACATTGGATGTTCGCCGAGAGAGGAGTACAGAGTTCGGGGTTCCTAGGTGGGCTTTCAGCCTTTCACCAAGATTTATGCCCTCGTCGTGGATTGGATTCCTCAGCCAAATCTATTCTCGCCGTCCCCAACATGGATGATACTCAAGGTGGCTGGATCCCCCGCCTTACAGGTAGAAAGATAAGAAAAAATTTTAAAAAATTAATTAATGGCTAACGATGTAAGCTAGCTCAAACAATTTTATTTGTTGGTACATATGGATACCCAAGCGAAATAGGATTTTTTATAAAATTATTTACAACCTATGGAACGGTTAAATTTCATTCCCTCAGATGCAAGAAGAAGCAACCCCGTCGTCTAGCGAGAAGAAGCTCCTTTCACTGATATGGTAAAAGAACAATTTTTAATTTTATTAATTAAATAATCTAAACTGACTTAATTATTGTAAGAAATTAATTTCATTGCCTTTGAGTTTTATGCCTGCAAAAAACATATCAAATGCACCCAATTAGGAATAGCATTTGGGTGGGGCGGGGCATAGTGCCCTACTTTTTTATTTTGAGAAAAAAATTTTCTTTCATCCTTGTCCTATTCTTAAAACTGGAAAAAAAATTTTTTCCATCTCCAATCTTTGCGGATAGTGGATCTACGTGGGGATTCAAAATTTTAAAAATTTTTAAAATAAAATTTTTATAATATAAATAAATTTATATTATTTATTTATTTATTATATTTGTAATTATTAATTTATCCTTTATATTATAAAGTATATAACTATTATATCGGAGTATTATAATAAACTTCTACTTTTAAAGATCCACACAAGATAAGGAATGAGATCTTCGTCTCTATCCCTGAAATTCTAACCAAGAAAATATTCTCCCTATCTCTACTCCCGTGAGGAGAAAATTTTCCTCGTTTTTTCTAGCCAAAATTATGGATCCTAGTCTAGCCGGAAAAAATTGCCACCTCTACACCCAATATCTAATTCAAAATCTATTATATTTTAATTCCAACAAATAAATTAACATTTTTCTCTTTTAAAAGATATACCTGCAATTTATTTCTAAAAAGATTTTCATTAATGCAATTTGTATTTTTTATTTTTCTTTAAAAGCTAAAATTAAAATAAATTAGAAAATTTATATCTATACTATTTATAATATAAAAAGTAGAAACATTTTTTGATATTTTATTCTTCTTAAATTTTCAAATGTCTTAATGCATGATAAGTCCCTGTTTGTTTCTTGAATATTGATACATGTAGACAAATTTTGCGAGAACTTGTTTGCCGCAATTAAAAACAAGAAAAGTGCAAATGTATTGTTCTGCACTTTTTTCATTTGTAAATGTAAGGTATTAGTATACAAAATTTGCATACTATTGTCATCTTCCATTTTCTTCGTTGAGTTCATTTTGCTTCCAATAGATTCCGCGGGGAGACTCACCATCTCCTCAAGCAATTGTGAAATTGGGATTTGTAGTTGGGTTCGAAGAATATAAGTGATGGGTGGGTTTATGATTGATATGGATCCTTGTTGTAAAAAAGCAAGGAATAATTCAAAAGAGATAGATATAATATTAAGAAAGAAAAAAAAAGTAAAATTTATATATTTATTTATAAAAAATAGAAAAATTTTGCCAAAATCAATGAAAAGAAAACTAGAAAATTCAAATCATGCTAAAGGGTATTGGCTTGCATTTAGGTTAGGTTTGTATCAGGTTTTTTCACCCTAATTATAAAAGTAGAATGAAATTTCAATATGCTAAATGTCCATTTCTATGCCATATTAAGCAAAAAGGACCTAATCATTCCCACGTCTCTGGTTAAATAATAGTAGCACATGACAATGAAGGCTTTTCTTTTAAATATTCAACCCCAGTAAAACTTTGAAGTTGTGATTTTTTTTGCTGTGGAGAATTGGTTAAAATTGACTTTTTTAAATATACAATGACACCAAGGTAATTTGAAGCTAAGTTTTTTTGAAAAACTATCAAAACCCCATATTTGGCATTGGGTTTTAGATACGCATAATTGATTATGTTTAATTTCTAGGGCTTAAAACTTGGAAAGTTACAAATAGAAGAAAAATGAAAACAAAATAGAGAAAAAAAACCATGTGGTTATGTGATTAAAGGGAAACTACATTTGCATTGTAGTTATAAATAATAAATATTATGGTGAGGAAACTGATTTTGGTAAAGTTTATACAACACTAACAAAGTCTGTTCATAAAACCGTTATTCCTACTTCAACCTATAAATAAATATTAACACTCTTATTTCTCCACAGCATTTTTGTGACCAATATAGCAAAGACAATCATCATCTTTTGCAATATTCATGGCAACTTTAAGCAAGTCTTTGTTGATGATGGTCCTGTTTATGGCTTGCAGTGCTTTGTTGGTGACACTAGGGATGGCATTTGAAGCTTCTGAACCATCAGAAGCCCCTCTAATGCTATATGAGAATTATTTGTATAGATGTGTAGAAAAATTGAACTCAAAGCGTGGTGAATAAGTATTCTTTGATAAATTTTTTGGCAATGTAACTGTCAACAATGAATGTTGCATCAAACATAAAAAAAAAAAAAAAAAAACATTGGAAAGCGTTGCCATGATGACTTGACAAATTACATACTCAAGTCACCAAAGCTTAAACAATATGTGCCAAAGCTTGGACATGATGTGTCCCAAATCACAAGAAGGAAAGATCATATGGAACAAGTGTGCTTTGATTGCTTCATCTCCTAAGCCTTCATCATCTTCTTAACCCTAATTTACAATTTATCACTTTGTATTTGTGCTAAAAGTTGAATAATATTTGAAGTTAGTTTAGAGTAAATTATTCCAACCTTTCTTCTATTTTGTACTTTTTATACTAATTTCTATATTTTCAAAACTTACAATAATATTTCTTGTATTTTATAAATTAGTTACACATAAACCTAAATTGCTATGAATAGTCAAAAATTAAGTAATAACTGTGTTATAATTTATAAAAAAATACCCTTATTAGTTGCATAATAAAAATTCTCCTCTTATTTTTTTATGTTTGATTACTTCTATAGAAATGGTCTCATGGGTCCTTTTATAATTATAAATTTTTCACAAAATACTAAAAAAATACTACAAACATGTTCCTAGTAATTTTTATATTTTGTGAAATAAATTATAATTCATAAAAATTTCTACATGAACCCATTTCTACAAAGGAAACTAAACATGAATTCTAAAAAGAAAAATTTTACTACTCAATTAATAAAAATATTTTTAATAAATCATACTAATGTTACGAATTTATTAACTTTCTAGTTCTATTGGTTTCCAGAGATAATGAAGTGAATATGACATGATAGAATGATAAAAAAACTCAAATGAAGAATGCACCAAAGAAATAAAGTGCAATAAAAGTAATACCCAATAAATCAATATTATTGTTTCTTTTGCTACAATTTTTTTATAATTTTAACTTATTTATTTATAAATTATATTTTAATTAAATAATAAAATAAAATCACATGATGCAATAGACGCATTAAAAATTGGTTAAGAATTAAATTGATAAAAAATTCTTTTAAAGAGTAAACTATAATTGCATATATTTATCAACAAAATTAATGCATTGTATTTTAGGAAAGATTGTTTTACTAGCCTATCCATAGATATTTCACACAATTTTTTTTGGTACATGTGGGTATGGAGGGGTAAAAACATTTCAACCAAGGTTTAAATTCTATTTTGACATAATTTAAATTCAAAAGATTTGATAATTTAAATTTTTTAAATAAAATTTTTATGAAAAATAATTTTTTTGAAAGGAAATTACTGCATTGTAATGCATTTTGAAAAAAAAAAATAGTCTTTCTAGCCCTATTCATAAGTATCTTACCAAATTTAAATTTGAAGAATTTAATAATTTAAATAAAATTTTTATGAAAAATACTTATTTTTAAAAGAAAATTATAGCATTGTAAATTTGTAATGTAACTCTCAGCCAATCACAGGGAGACGCCAACCAAAGAACAGTTCATCCGTTTTTGCCACGCCTGGCTGTACTCTGTTAGTCCGCAAAATTACTGTGTGTTGTCCGTCTGGCTATATAAACAGAACGGTGCCTTGCGCATCGAGACTTCTACTCACCTTCTGCTACCTTCCCCCCAGAAGAAAAAAGCTGAAGAGTAAAGACGACTACTCCGTCGCGCGCGTCGAGCTTTGTAGAGGAAGATGAAGATTAACGTGAAGACTCTCAAGGGTACCCACTTTGAGATCGAAGTGAAACCAGAAGATACGGTAATGCTATGCTTTTTCGTTTTTTAATTGTTGGAATGAAGCATATTTTTGTTTTGTCTATTATTGTTTTTGAGGGATATATGGATGATTGTGCTGACGTATGGATTGAGTTCAATCTGGGCGTTTTTCTTTTTTGTTTTTCTTTTTTTGTATTCTTTATCTCCATTGAATTTGACGGGATTTCGTAATTATTTTGTCTGTCTAAGTTGTAATTGAATTAGATTGTTCCATGAATAAGTGTGTGTAATCAAGGGTTATTATTTATTTTGCCTTTTTCAGTTTCTTCCTTTGATGGTTGGTACTTGAGGGATTAATATCCAAATAAAAACAAATTTATAATTTTTAGTTTGCTTAGACTATACTATACTAGTTTCCATTCTTATGAGTTATAATTATGGTGGGTGCAAGGCGAGATAAACTTATAATATATGATGGCATTGCAATGATCTTGTTGTTCTTTCATCAGTATAAAAAATACCAATATTTTGCCTGCACCTTAATGGTGCAGCGGCACCAGATGTTGCTTTAGGCTTTCCCCCTTGAGTACCTGTTCAAACCTAGGATCTTTCGTGTGTGTGTGTGGTAAGTGGTATGTCAATACGACTATCACCAAAAGAAAATAGCACCAATATTTTGTGTACGATGAGAAGTATTTTGTGCCTGAAGTGGAAGCAAACATAAGACTAATGTACTAGATGCCTTTAATCCTTTCAGATTTCCTGGTAAAGAAACTGCTTTAAAGAATTTGATAATAACCTACCAGAATTATGCTACTCTAGACTAGGAAATACTTGTCCTTTAAAGTTCTTGCAGTTTTGTCCAGCCAATGCCATGGCATGCGCCTAAGAAGCATCAGGACTCCACCTCTGCTTCTTTCCTTGAAAGGGTTGTTCCTATTAGTGGACTATTAATATATTCTATGCCTGTGTTTATTGAATATTCTTTTAAGATAATTATAAGCGGACTCACCACCAAAGCCATGGTTGTTCCTGATAAGAAGATTGCACGTAATATTATAGTTGTGGTGATATTAGATTTAAAAATTCTAATTGATACATGTGCAGAGCAATATTGTTATTTACTATGGTTACAACTAGTGGGGATGCGAGTTTAGGTTCATGGGTCCATAACAATTCTGACGGATGCTTGTATTCTATGGCATAATAACACTATAATTAATGGAAAAATGGAATCATTTATGTTATCCTTTGGTGCTCTTTCCTAATCAAGTTCTATGAAAGTTTATAATGTTTAGTAATGTGAAAAGGTAAATTAATGGGAAATTGGTAACATTATTTTAGTTTCACTTACTGTAGCTGTTACAAGTCTTTACTAAGAGTTTACTTGATTGATTTTTAATTTTTCTTTCTAGATCTCATCCTTTCTCATCTTTGACCTTCCTCTTCTTTTCATTAAGTTTCACACTATGTGACCTATTGATTGTTATCAGGTGGCTGATGTGAAGAAAAACATAGAGGTAGCACAAGGTGTAGATGTTTACCCTGCTTCCCAGCAAATGCTTATTCATCAGGGTAAAGTGCTTAAAGATGCCACAACCCTGGAAGAAAATAAAGTTGCAGAAAATAGTTTTGTAGTGATCATGTTAACCAAGGTGAGCTTAGTTCTGCACTTTGGTTGTTTTTGTCTTTCATTTTCTAAAAATGAAGAGGGGAAATGGTATAATTAGATTTCATGGGAAGGTGAGAAGGTGAATCTTATACGTTGTGATTCGAAAGTAACTGCAGTTAATAAAGTGAATGGCACCTTGTTAGGCAAATAAGTGGCCTGTGGCTGATTATTTCTACCTGTCTCTCTATCTCTCCACTTCTCTTTATATGTGAGCGAGGGCTTATATCAGGTTCAGGGGGCAACATTTCATCCCCAAAACTTTATAAATTATAAAGAGAGTAAGTTATAAAATTATGACATTTGGCTGGAGTTCCTCATGTGAAAGTGTCCATTTGTTCTGCTTTTTGCAGAATAAGGCATCAACAAGTGGGGCCTCAACTGCACCATCTGCACCTACAAACCAGGTAAACACTGTTCAAGATATATCTTCACTTTTTGTTTATGGTGTGATTTTTCTCACATTTAAAATTGATTGTTTGATGTTGATTACCTTGTCCACTCAACATGTGTTTGTGTGCATGTAAACTAAGTTATACTCATCTTACATTCATCATTTATCGGATGTCCCCGAAGGGATTTACATTCATCATTTATGTTCACTGCATCAGGCATCTATGTAGAAGATATTTGTTAATTGACTAGGAGAAGTGGGGTGTATATCCACTACATGATTTTCATCAATATTAGAGCATTAGTAGTGTTTTATCATTTTCATTCATGCGTGATTATATCATATTTTGTTTTGACTCCATGCAATGACCACAGTATAATCTTTCTGTACTAATTGAGGTAGGTTTACCTACACTTGTCATTTGCATTTCTAGGCTGCCCAACCTTCTTCAACTCTGCCTCCTAGCTCAACGCCACCTTCAACAACATCTCAAATTCCCAACTTGACTGCAGGACAGTGAGTTTAAATTTACATTTGCTGTGCCTAATATTTCAGGATGGTGGAATGTACTTTTTTCTGATGTTTCTTTTAAAACTTGGTTTTTTATTTGCTTCTTTTGCTATGTAGAGGAGAATCCAATCCTGTGCAAGTTCCAGCTGCAGCTTCTCCCCCTCTGTTCGTATTGCCTTTCCATGGCCTTTTACATTATTTATTCCGTCTTATAATAAATTTGATTATTTCTGGCAACCCGAAGCCACACATGCTGCATCTCTCCTACTCTGCAAATATTGTCTTATTGTAGCTGTCATCAGAATAATATTTAATGATATCCCTTTGTTTTCATTTCTTTTGATCAATGTTATTTGAAAATTCAAAATCTGTTAGTCAGTATTGTGTGAACTTCAATGCAGTTAAGCTTGAAAATAATTATGGTATAAATTCTGGTTATTGCAGTGCAGGGTCAAGTATCTATGGCCAAGCAGCATCCAATCTTGTTGCAGGAAATAATTTAGAATCCACTATTCAACAGATTCTAGACATGGGGGGAGGAAGTTGGGATCGGGATACTGTTATCCGTGCCCTGCGTGCTGCATTTAATAATCCTGAAAGAGCTGTTGAGTACCTCTATTCTGTAAGTCTTTGACAAGACTGTCACTCTTTTTACACATAAAGTAGCAATGTTTCAGCTGTTTAATTGGTTGCTTGTTATGTTGGATATTGCTTATTTTATTGGCTTAACTATTGTTTCATATGTAGTTTAGATCTTTTGGAACTTTGATTGAGGTACTGACACATATTTGTAAAATAATTCTGGTCAACAATGTCATGATGTGCTTTGGCAATTTTAATGACGCATATAGAAGTATGATTTCTGCTGGAAATTATTGGATGCATAATACACTCTCATACATATATATTATTTCATGTTAAACTTTGACATACAATTTTCTTAATTGCTTACTAAAAGCATAGCAAAGTACCTATCAAACTTAAGGAAAAATTTTATGGAACAGTTGAGACCAACAACGCTTTATGATAGTGAGTGCTGGGCAGTGAAGTGCTAAGAAGAGCAAAAATGAGAGTAATAAAGATGAGAATCTTGAGGTTGATGAGTTGACAAAGACAAAATTAAAAATGAATGTATATATGAAAAAGTTGGTTTAGCACCTATTGAAGAGAAAATTACGGAAACTTGTCTAAGGTGGTTTGGTCTATTGAGAAGATGACCAGTAGAGGTTCCACGAGAAAAGCTGATAAAATGGAAAATAGTCCAATTAAAAGTGATAGAGGAAAACCAAAAAAACCTTTAGAAGACACTATTAAAGACACCTTATTTTAAATGAAATTATAAAAGATTTGGTTTTTAATAGAACTTAAAAAGTGTCATTTGATCAATATAACCAACCTGACCCAATAGAATATAGTGTTGTTTGTTGTTGCTTAGAAAGCACATCATGTAACTAGAATGGACTTTATTATAGGCTTCTAGACTGGCTTTGGCATGCATAAATGCACTAATTAAGGACTCTTACAAGTAAGTTCATTAAACCTTATTCTACTTAGAGACCAATCATTAATGTAACATTGTAGGCAAATCCAACATCAACAAAGCATAGGAGAGATGCTACATATATAAGTTAGCAGTTAGCATGTTTCAACATCTAATGACACATTTTAAAATTGAGGCCTAGTGGGCCGAAACAAACAGTATCACTAGTGGGCTAGGCTATTACATTTGATATTATGGCCACATTGTGTGTCCTCTTGAGCGATGGTGGGGCTTGCTGAGCCCCTAAGGGGGGGTGTATGTAGCACCCTAGGCAAATCCCACATAGACTAAGAATGGGAGAGATGTTGGGTATATAAATTAGCATGTCTTAACTCCTAGTGATGCGTTTTAATAATGTGCATGCTCTGGCCCAAAAACAACAACAAACCAAGCCTTTTCCCACTAGGTGGGGTCGGCTACATGGATCAAACGACGCCATAAACTTCTATCCAAAACCAAATTTTCGGATATACCATTTAACCAAAGATCTCTTTTAATCACCTCTCTAAGTGTCCTTTTTGGTCTTCCTCTACATCTCCTCACAGGACTAAACACCATTTGGTCAACCTTTCTCACTGGTGCCTCTCGCGGTCTTCTTTGTACATGCCCAAACCACCGTAACCGGGTTTCTGTCATTTTCTCCTCAATAGGTGCCACCCCAACTCTCTCCCGAATATAATCATTTCGAATTTTGTCTTTTCTTGTATGTCCACTCATCCATCTCAACATTCTCATTTCTGCCACCCCCATTTTTTGCTCTTGTTGACCTTTCAAAGCCCAACACTCACTTCCATAAAGCATAGCTGGTCTAATAGCAGTTCGATAAAACTTCCCTTTAAGCCTGGTAGATATTTTGCGATCACAAATGACCCCCGATGCGTTTCTCCATTTCATCCATCCAGCTTGGATCCTGTGGGAGACATCCCCATCAATCTCTCCATTACTTTGTAAAATGGACCCAAGGTACCGAAACTTGGACACCTGCGGTATTCTCTGCTCCCCAATTTTTATCTCCAAATCTCTGTTTTCTCGCCTCTTGCTGAATTTACACTCCATATACTCTGTTTTATTCCGACTTAAACGAAAACCCTTTGATTCCAAGGCTTCTCTCCATAATTCCACTTTACAATTCAACCCCTCTCTTGTTTCCCCTACTAAGACAATGTCATCAGCAAACAACATACATTTCGGGACTGCATCTTGGATGTGTCCAGTAAGTACATCCATCACTAAAGTGAAAAGGTATGGACTTAAGGACGACCCTTGATGCAGACCGATCCTTATGGGAAAATCTTCTGTTACCCCTCCCTGAGTCCGCACATTTGTTGTAACTCCATCATACATATCCTTTATGGCACGAATATAAGCAATACGAACACCTTTCTTTTCCAACGCTTTCCATAGGACTTCTCTTGGCACTCTGTCATAAGCTTTTTCCAAATCAATGAAGACCATATGCAAATCTTTTCCTCTACTTCAGTACCGTTCCATCAAACTTCGTAGAAGATAAATAGCCTCTGTGGTGGATCTTCCTGGCATAAAACCAAATTGGTTCTCTGATATATGAGTCTCTTTTCTTAATCTCTGTTCAATCACTCTTTCCCAAAGTTTCATAGTATGGCTCATGAGTTTAATCCCCCGGTAGTTCCCACAATTTTGAATATCTCCTTTATTCTTGTAAATTGGTATCAATGTACTCTTCCTCCATTCATCTGGCATCCTCTTGGACCTTAGTATCTCATTCAATAACTTGGTAAGCCAAGAAATACCTTTCTCTCCCAAACACCTCCAAACCTCAATAGGTATGTTATCAGGACCCAAAGCCTTACCATTACCCATTTTCTTAAGTGCCTCCTTCACCTCCACTTCTCGAATTCTACGATAAAAAGCAAAATTTTGATCCTCCTCTCGAGTACTTAAACTTTCCATGTCTATATTTGTTGACTGCCCCTCATTGAAAAGCTTGTAAAAATAACTTCTTCACCTTTCTCTGATATCTCCCTCTGTTACCAAGACTTTTTCTTCTTCATCCTTAATGCATTTCACTTGATCCAAGTCTCTTGTTTTCCTTTCCCTTCCCTTAGCAAGCTTGTATATTTGCCGTTCTCCATTCTTTGTTCCCAAAGCTTGGTAAAATCCATCCAACGCTTTAGATCTTGCCTCACTAACTGCTTTCTTTGTCTCATTTCTAGCTGACCGATACTTCTTCCAATTTTCTTCCTTGTTATCAAGATGTAAAGCTTTGAAACACTCCCTCTTATATTTAATCTTCGCTTGAATATTCTCATCCCACCACCAAGATTCTTTATCTTTAGGGCCAAATCCTTTTGATTCCCCTAAGACTTCTTTAGCTACCTTTCGGATCCCATTTGCCATCTCTTCCCACATAAGGTTAGCACAATCTTGTGTCTCCCAAACTCTCTCTTCTATTAGCTTTCTCTGAAAAATCAACTGTTTTTCACCCTTTAGTTGCCACCACCTGATTCTTGGGTTTATAACTCTTCTGTTTCGCTTTTTCCGACTCTTCACTTGCATGTCAAGAACCAAAATCCTATGTTGTGTGGTCAAACTCTTCACTAGTGGGTTGGGCTATTACATTTGGTATCAAAGCGCTCTACATGAATGATGGTAGGGCGTACCTCAGTGAGGATGCTAAGTCCCTAAGAGAGGGTGTATGTAACACCCTAGGCAAATCCTACATCAATAAAGCATGAGAGAGATGCTAGGCATATAAGTTAACATGTCTCAACCCCTAGTGACGTGTTTTAAAGCCATGAGTCCCAATAGGCCAAAGCGAACAATATACACCCCCTCTTAGGGACTCAGTATCCTTGCTGAGGTTTGTCCTACCATCGTTCAAGAGGACATGCAGAGTGGCTTTGATACCTATTGTAATAGCCCACCCAACTAGTGATATTGTCCACTTTGGCTCACTAGGTCTCACGGTGTTAAAACGTTTTACTAGAGGTTGAGATATGCTAACTTATATACCCAACATCTCTTTAGCGTTTCATCGATGTGGGATTTGCCTAGGGTGTTACAATTATTACTTCAGAAGACTGTTATTATTTATTTTCAACAATTTCAGGACAGGCTCATATTAGTAGTTAATGGATCTTCTTATTGAAATACAGATAATTACACACACATAGGGCTAAATCTTGCCCAAACACTCACAATACATGAAGATCCCACAATCTATCCATATGCCTCACAAGTTCCAAACCTTATGTCTGAAACTGTTCTGTCCTAATTTATCCACTGATTTATTCTAATCAGACCTGCTGCCATGCCATTTCCTTTGGTATCCTTAGGATTGGTGGCCTATCTACACTGCATTCAGTTTTTGGGCTTTGGAAAGGTTTAATTGATTTACTCCTTAGAACACTGGTTCTGCTTTAAAGTAGTATTTGTACAATCTAAGACATAGTTGTCAATAGCGAATGCCGCACTTATAATGTTTGGGGTCATTGCAACATAGCGCATAACGCATTGCTATTTGAACTCTAGCACAATTATATTACATATATAAATATATATATATATATATTTACATATGTAATATAACCCAAATAACAAGAATATATAAAAAACTATTGAAGTTGGCCTTCTAATATTTTTAAATGAATCAACCGACCATCAAATAGGTCACAAAACTCCAGATATTAAGGCCAAGTGCAGACTTACATATCAACATAACTTCAATTCAAAATATTAAACCAAAATTGAAAACCCACAACGGCATTCTAGCCCTACGTCTGTTTTCCAAAAATACATGTTCTACAAAAGTAGCACGATTATGAAAGTTCAAATTAATTATAGTAAATAAAGCAAGGTATATTGGTGCATGTTTGGATAACTCCAAACTTACTTTGGGACCCCCAAAAGAGATAAAACAAATAATTTTTAATCAAGATAAACCATAACAATAGACCAAATTTACAATTACAAAACACAAGATAAATGCAACCGAAACAGAGTCAAAATAGAAGTTAGAGCTTTAGCTGTTAACCTTTGCAAGCAAGGACTGGTTCGGCTGACAAATGGTAGTGAAAACCAAATGGAACGCTGTGATTGGGGCCATTAAATGTGCAGCGATGGTGCGGCTACACTCTAGCGACGTCGCAGGTATAGCAAGGCACAGCGATGGTGAGTGCTCCGATCAGCGGTGAGGGGTCCTGCTTCAACCAGAAGCTGCGAGCCAATGACAGCAAAAGGTTCAAAAACAGAACAGAACAGAGAGCGGTAATGGTTTGACAGCAATGAAGGTTTAAGAGCCAACGACCAGAACAAAACAGAACAGAGAGCAGCGACAACAAAAGGTTCGAGAACAGAACAGAAGCGGCAAGCCAACAACAGCAAAAGGTTCAAGAACAGAATAGAACAGAGAGCGGTGGTGGTTCGACAGCAACGAAGGTTCGAGAGCCAACGATCAGAATAGAACAGAGAGCAACGACAAGTCGAGAGCGGTTGACAGCAACGAAGGTTCGAGAGTTTCATGCGAGGCATACGGGCCAAAGTCCAAACAGCTTGACACTTAAAAAGTTCCGCGCATGTTACCATTATATCATTTTGCTGCGCTATAGCGTGCTGTAGCGTGCTACAATGCACCATAGAGTGCTATCAGAATCGCACTATGCTATGGCACAGCACGTAGCGCTCAGCGCCATAGTGCTGCGCTATGCGTGATAGTGAGCGCTATCTGGTGCTATTAACAACATTGATCTAAGATATGGCACTTAGCTTGAGGTTGATGTTTTACAGGCTTCTCTAGAGCAATGAATCTGAACTACTCCATTTTTTCAATGTCTAAGGAAGAAAATAAAAATTTTGAAGTGTTCATTTGTAATCAATGTTTGGAAGTTTTGATATGATGTGTAAGGGTATAAAGTTTTACTTTCTTTTCTTGTTTAGGGTGATTTTGTGAACTGCTATGCTTATTAGATGGAAGGAGTTGGCCTCATTAATGTTAGATATCTTTGTTTTTTTTTTTGAGCTAATATAATACCTATGAATAATGTTTTAGGTACTTACAATAGTGGTTTTAGGGTGTCATCAGGAAAGGGTTTGAATATAGGACAATGAGGGAAGATAACTAAGTAGGAAACAAATATCAAGGGAAGGGGCTGCAGATTCGCAATTTCTATTTTAAGCTTATGATTTTTTGTTGTAATGGAAGTAAATTGGAGGCATAGTTTTATTTTAATACAAACAACACTGATTCAAAGCTGCAAATATTGTTTGTAACTTTCATGTTCGAATTTAGCAATTCAAATCAGGCAGTTGACTTACATGTACTCATATATTAGTGGACTAAGCTGTTGGCGTTTACTTCAGTGGCTCATTTTAAGATTGAAACTTTTATTTTTTAAGTTTTTCTAATCAATAGTTAGAGAGGAGAGGGAGAGTGACTGAGCTCAGTCAAATTTGCTGATTATAATTGCATTAATATCTTCAACTTAAGGAGTGAATGTAAACATAACAGTGTGTGATTAAGATAAAATTTCTTTTCCACAAGTTATCAACTACTTTTTGCCTAAAAGTTAGGATTAATGTGAGAGTTATCTGTTAGGGCATTCCTGAACAAGCTGAAGTCCCAGTAGTTGCTAGAGCCCCTACTGCTGAGCAGGCAGTCAACCCCGCTGTCCAGGCTCAACAACCTGCAGTATCCACTGGTGGGCCCAATGCCAACCCACTAAATCTGTTTCCACAGGTATGTATATCTGGTACTGTTGAATTCGAACCAGTTTGTATGGGTTATTGATGATAAGTGTTCTTGAATCAGGGTGTTCCTAATGCGGGTACTAATATTGACGAAGGTGGTTTGGATTTCCTGCGCAACAGTCAACAGGTAGTTTGATTGTGTCATTTATTGGCAGCTGGGTTAAATGATGATATGTTTCTAAAAGTTTATTTGTTGATGTCTTAGTTCCAAGCCTTAAGAGCTATGGTGCAAGCAAATCCTCAAATTTTACAGGTATAACTGATAGATATAAATCTGGTTACTACCATTAGCTATTAGGATATGACCTAATTGAAGGACATCAAAAACCATATTTCTTTTATTCATTGCAGCCAATGCTTCAGGAATTGGGAAAACAAAATCCGAACCTAATGCGGCTCATCCAAGAACATCAAGCTGACTTTTTGCGCCTTATAAATGAACCTGTTGAAGGAGAAGAGTAAGATGAATATTTATGTCGTCATTGCATGTGTGTATAAATATAGTATTTGTTTGTTGTGCTCCTAATAAACTCTGCCTTTGCTATTGATAAATATACTAATTCAGAACATGATATTGGACGGTGAAGGTTTTGAAGAAGACTCTAGAGTGAAATGTATTCAAATGAACTTGGTGGAGAGAAAAAAGATATAAAAATGAATTTAATGCATACACAGACACTCACCCATCCCCACAGACATAGTGAGTGAGAGAGGAATGATACAATTGCTTTTGAATGAGTGATGGATAAGGAAGATTAATTTTAATGTGTGAGGAAGCTGCATTAGAAGGGGACAAAGGGATATGTGGAGCGTGTGTATACATGGGTACATTTCTAGTGAGAGCACATACGAAAGTCAGAGTAGCAAATCCAGGCTATTGGATCTTGGTTGAATGGTTTGAACTAAAATTAACTTATTTAACCTTTAAGTGGTGTTTTAAATCTGCCTGTCTCTTAATCCTGACTTTCATGTAAGATTTATTGGGTTAGTGATTAGCAATCGATCTTCTCACTCTCACAATAGACCCGTTCTCTCACCACATATGTCAATATATAAATATTTCCAAGGTTAGGATTCATTGATATTGGTGTGAAACAAAATTAATCTTACACGATTGCATAATTTCTTATCCACGGTGGGATTAAAAGCTCTCATCATTTGGATCATCCTTGTAAAATTTTCATATTAATTCAAAATCATTATACTCCATTGGTGAACCTCAAGATTAAAGTATAATATACTTTTCAAATATAAGAAATTATCAACCATGTGATTGAATACTTAATAATTTTAAATCTTTCTAAAATTTGAAATGCAAGATCATTATGGTAGTGACATGTAATTTAATGGCTGGATCAATATAAGATTTTCTGTAAAAAATTATTAAGTGGTGGAAGTATATTTAGTTATACTTTTGTGTCATTGGATCCGAACCTGTTATATAGTTGGGATGTTGGCTAATTTTACTTTGCAAGCATATTCTTTTGCGTTACGTTATAGTTTTATGATACTCATGAAGCTGTTCACCCTTTTTTATTAACAATGGATGCTCAGATAGTTTTGTGTTTCTATGTTTAGGAACCTACTCAGTCAGTTGGCTTCTGCAATGCCTCAAGCCATCACTCTCACCCCTGAAGAGCATGAATCCATTCAACGGGTGAGCTGTTAACTGTCTACTTCATTCAATTGATTTGAATTGTACCTTTTCACCTAGTATCAGTTACATGACGGCAGTACTGGTATCAGCTGGATGTTTTCATCTTAATATGTATTTCCTTTCTAATGATAGTTGATTATATTGGGATTCGGATTCCTTGTAGTCTGTGGTCGGACTATAAGGGTGAGTGGTTGAAAAAATAAGAGAGAGAGTGAGTCCCATCATAAATAGCAACTGAGGTTGTTATTCTTTAAAAATTGCCAAAAGTTATGAAAGTCAAGGGTTTTGGACTGCAGGGATCCATTTCTAATATATTGAACTGTTTCACTTGATCTTTTGTCGATCTATTTATAGGCTTTGGGTCTAATTTATTTGTGCAATTTAGAATTTTGCCAACGTACTTCTGATACATGTTCACTTAACTCGTGATTCAAATTTTGTTTCAAAATTGAGTATCTTTGATTAATACAGTTCTTTAGGCATTTAATTATCTGAAAACAAAACCTGACCAGAAAATTTTTGCAGCTTCAAGATATGGGGTTTGATCGAGATCTTGTGTTAGAGGTATACTTTGCGTGCAACAAAAACGAGGATCTTGCAGCCAACTATCTGTTGGATCACCAGCATGAATTTGATGAATAATTAATGAGTTTTTTAGACGCTGCAGTCAAGGTCTTTTAATGTGTGTGGCAATTTTCTATGCTGGCTGTGTCCTTCTGAATTCCTTAGAGAAGTGCCAATATTAATATTTATGTTCTTTTCTTTCCTTTTTCTCAGGGGCTGTAGCATTTGTAGACTATTTAGCACAACTGGCTAGATAACAAGAGTCGTGTTTGATAAGAACACAAGAATGACATAAGTTCGTTTACTCATCACCAGCCTAGTATTTTCAATTTTTTTAATTCGTATTAGATAATTATATATATATTTTTTCCCTTGTTGAGATGTTTTCTTCAGTTGGAAAGGCTTAATCAAATCTTGAAGATTTGGAACCTAGTAGTTTATAATTGTTTTTTCTTAGCTAAAATGTACAGGACTTTTCTAAAGTAAGGATCAATTACAAAAGATTTTTTTGAATTTTTAAATTTTGCATAAAATTATTTTTAATTTACTAAAATTGACAAAAGATTCTTTTCAATAGTATTTTTGTTAAAAGTTTAATGAAATTTTAAATCTTTTGATCAAATTTTAAATTAACCAAATAAAAAGTTCAAAATACCCTTGAATCCTCTCCTCACCAATTTTTCTTCAAGAACCTGCCAACTCCAAGCCGCTGCGCCGTCCCCCAACGCCACCCATTGCTGATGCAACTCCGCTTCTAGTTGTTGCAGTCCCCCGACACCATCCACAGACCAGCTTAGCCAAGTCATTGCTTTCCTACTTTATCAATCTCATTCTTTTCCAGCCCATTTTTACATCGAATACCCAAATTTCGGACTCGCAAGCTTAATCAGAAACAATACCAAAATATCAACCAACGCATCGTTTCCATCAACAAGAACAACAAATCCATTCCACCAAAGCATTATCACACCACCGACTATTATGAGTAATGGGTATCCTGCGTAAGAAAATCGGGAACCCAACAAAAACAATATTTTGACTAACATTGTAAATGTCTTGCTGGTGCTTGTTTGACCATAAAGCTAAAACACACATTGTGCCCATCGATAGCAGATTTGAGAATTGGTTCAACTTCAACAAGACACGTTCTGTAGAGGTTCAAAGAAGGGTATACTCCAGAAAATTTGAAGTTATAAATGATAACGAGAGCAAGAAATGCACCAGCATTTAATACTAGCCTTGGCTTGCGTCTTGAGGGAAAATCTTATCACATTCTAAATCTTTCCTAGTTCCTACCAACTTAACCCGAATTCTCTGTGACTCAGCGGAAATGGGTTAAGAGATTCTTCTTTTTTCTACAGATAGAAAAGGTCGAACTACTCGAATGCTGCATGGGTAGCAAATTTGGTCTTTTGGTATTTTTTCTGAATCAATTTGTGATTCGATGGATATGAAATTTTATTTAATTTTTAATAAAAAAATTAACGGAAAGAGTTTTTTTTATCATTTTTAATGAGTTAAAAGAAAATTTTATACAAAATTTAAAAGTTTAAGAACATCTTTTACAATTGATCCTTAATTCAAAAGGGTTTCATGTATTTTTACTTTGATTTTTTAGAAAGTGGAACGAAAATATATAGGGTTATTGAAAATGTTGTGGAAACTGCTAATCGAGCCTAATAATGCAACTGAAGCGGGATTCTGCCGTCAAATAGGAATACAAACGTCATGGGAGTTCCTCCATATGCATGCTGACAGATATGGGGCAATGTAACTTGTCACAAGCAGTAGGGTAACCTCAGTTGCCTTCCATCTTTCATTAAAATGAATAGCTGTAGATAAAATAAACCAAATATCATGCGTCAAGCATGGCCAAAATGTAGTGATTGGAGTTTTGGAAATGACAGGCCGGAACATAAAATACTGGAAAAATAAGAAGAAAATAATTCAAGAAAAACTTTCTAAGTTGAAAAAATATTATTAAAATTGTTTAATAGTGAAAGAAAAGAGTAAGATTTACAAATTAAATTTGAGTGTAAAATAGAGATAGAGAAAAAATTATCAAAGTCAATAAATAAGAAACATAAGAAATCCCCAGTCTTCAAACTCTAGACCTAAGACTCTATAAGATACAATAAAAGAAAATTACAAACATAATTAAAAAGAAAAAAAAGTTGATGGAAAAAAAGTAAGGGATACAAAAATATATTTAAATACAAACTAGTTAAAGATAAATAAAAATTACTAAAGTTGATAAATAATTAAGACAATAAATTCAAATTTCCCAAACTTCCTACCACTAAATTACTTTTTTTTTCTTTTTGGTAGAAACAAGGGACTAAAAGTCCAAATACAAAGGAATAAACTACACAGGAACTGATCTCTTGCAGGAGATCTGCATAAAATCAGTAATCAAGAAAACATCTAAACGATTCGGTGGGGAGACAATCATAGTCAGCCCCTCTGAAGCAGTCAGACCTTTGCTAGCGATAAAGTTCGCACACCTATTTGCTTTGCGGTAAATATGTTGGCAATGACCTCCCAGCCATAATCCATGACTGAGTGCACATAACAGAGAGGTTGACCAGCAGTAACATCATCTTCATGTTTAGGCTCTTGATGAGGGCACAAGAATCAGATTCCAACACAACTCTCCGAAAGCCCATACTCCAGGCAATTCAAGGCCATGTAGTACTCCCCAAGCCTCTGCCATGAAGACAGAAACTTTACCACAGTTCCTGTGGAAACCTCTTAACCAAAGCCCCTCATGATACCGGAGGAGCCTTCCGCAGCTGACATGCCCCGAGCCCACTTTCACGTTATCAGTATTCATTTTAATCCATCCCTCTCGGGCTGGGGTTCAGCCGATAGATACAACCCTCCTGGCTTTCACCTGGGTACACCGGGACTTAAGATGAGCAGAATCAATTTCTCTAACATACTTGAGGATCACCCCATGCCCATTACGAGGCCAAGAGAAGTCTGTGTTATGGATGCATTCATTCCGCCAGCGCCATATCCTCCAAACGGCAATGGCCCGGACCTCATTCCAATGCATAGAATTCCATTCTATGTTTGACTGGATATTGGATGCAAACCAGTCAAAGTGCGAAGCACTCCAGAAGACAGTTCTGACAGCTTGAGGAATTAATTTCTCCCATATAGATTTAGCCATATCATAATCCCTAAGGCTGTGGAGAACTGTTTCTGGATCTTTGAAACACACTAGACACATTCCATTTGAGGAGCCCCACTTTCTAGTGTAGCGCCTAGTCAGAAGACAGTCATGTGTGGCTTGCCAGACTGTAGTGCTTACTCTCAACGGCACTTTTAATTTCCAAATTCTAGCCCAAACAGGGAGTGGTTTATTCCACTTGTGAAAAGCGAGAATGGTGTAAGCCGATTTAGCAGTAAATTTGCCATAAATATTCGGTGTCCAAACCATGAAATCTCTACCCATTTCTTGTCGGGGAGGAGGAATATCCCGCTGCTTGGTGACAATAGGACCAGGGAGAATGGTTTTAATAAACTACCAATCCCAAGCATCATTATTAATAACCAGATCACTCACTCTAGCATTCAAGTCATCCTCCTCGATTGGTTGAGTGGCATGATCCAATAGAAAATAACCCACCTGTATCCATGCATCTATCCAAAATGTTGTATTATTCCCATCCCACAAGAGCCATTTAACATGTGACAAGAATTTATCCCATAAAGTAAACAAATACTGCCATAGATTAGAATCCCTCTTCTGACTGATAACCTTGAATGGCCCTGCATTCCTATGGCCGTATTTATTGCGAATAACTCCAACCCAAAGATTACCCTCCTCTTGAGTAATGATTTTCCAGCAAAGTTTCATCAAACACGCTTCATTCATGAGACATAAATCACGCAATCCAATGCCACCATGATACCGAGGTTGACACAATCTATCCAGCTAATGGGGTGCATATTCCTTGCCTCAACATTATGTCCCCAAATACAGGCTCTCTGCATCTTTTCAATCTCCAAACAGACACTTTTGGGAAGTTGTGATACTTGCATTGTATAAATAGGCATAGATGCCATCACAGATGAGGCCAAGGTCATTCTCCCTGCCAGAATGTATGGGCTTTTCATCCTGCGAGTTTCTCCCTGACCCACTGATTCACATGGTCATAATGTTTACCCCTTTACCAAAACCTAATACCCAAGTACTTGCCGGTGTTCTTTGAAACTGTAAACACAGCTTGAGCTGCAATTTCTTTTGCAAGATCATTAATAACATTTTTAGAAAAAAAGATTTCTGATTTCTTAGGATTTACCTTCTGCCCAGATATTCCATAGAAAGTTTGGAGACAGGAGAAAATACACTGGACTTGTTCAACTGAAACTTCCGCAAAGAGAAAGAGATCATATGCGAATAGAAGGTGACAGATTACTGGACCCTCCTACCAGCCCATATTCCTTTCCATCTACCATCCTTCACAGCGTCCATTATGAAAATATGTAGATGATACTTACAAATTATTAAAATATTAATTTAGATATACAAGTTATAGAGCTTTAGGCAACCTAAAGAATTGAAAAGTGTATTTAATTTTTTTTTTTCTGGAGGTTCAATAATGTTGCGAACATTTGCACCAGTAATTTCTTGCAAAGTATAACCCTCATCACTAGCTTTGAACCTCATTTTGGATGGCTTGAAGTAATTAAATTACTCAATGTTGATTTCATATCTCTAATATATAAAACTAGATTCTAAGTTATTTTTAATTTATTGAAGTTTTTTGTTTAAGTGTTCTTCACAACTTAATTATAAAAACTTATATAGTTACATCCTTTAAATGCAAATATGTTAATTTCATTATTTTTATTTATTTATTTATAGTAGTGTGAGTTATGGACTTTATAAATATTTTTATTTATAGTTATTCTAAAAAGTTGTTCGTTATTAATAAAGAGTTGGCTTTGTAACTGTAATTTGTTTTTTTGGGTGAACTTTAACAGTGTTAATTTTATTTGCTGGGAACTCCACATTAAAACCTTTTCACTTAATCTACGGATCAAAGGAAAACAATTGACTAGTCCAAATAAGTAGACTATAGCGCATGCGCAATAAGTTTTAATTTGACAAAATTATGAAATAATATTTTAAAATGAATTAAATAGATTTTTTTTTAGGTAAACTCAAGATATTTTTCGATCGGTAGTAAGAAACTAATCTTCTTTAAGGCGAGAGATCACCGAAGTGGATATAACCTCTCTTAATAAAGTCTTTTCTATACACACGATTTAAATCAAATTTAAGATAACATATTTAAAAACAAAAAATTATATTACAATTTAATGAAGAATAATTATAAACTGGATTGAAATTATAAAGATTAATATAAAATTTTTATTTAAAAATAAAACAAAAATTCTAATCCAAAATTTAGATAGGTTATTAGAAGCGTCAAAATGTGTTTGGCGTAATGGGTCGACCTACCGGAGAACCAAATTTTTATGCCACGTGGCTTCGTGAAGCAGGTTACTTGCATGGTAAGGTTGGCACCTGATAATTCACAATCCCTTCCCGCTCTATATAACCAACGGAGTTTAGCGCTTCCAAACTTCCACTGCTCTACCGACTCTACTCTCTTGCAGTACCGTCCCTCCAAAACAAGAAAAGCTAAAGACTCCTCTCCGTCGACCGCGGTGGCCGGTGTGTAGGCACCAACGGAGGAGAATCGGAGACTGAAAGCAAGAGCATTGCAGAGGAAGATGATAATTAACGTAAAGACTCTCGGGGGCGATGACTTTGAAGTCGACGTGGAACCAGAAGATACGGTATGCTGAGCTTCCTAGTTTTGTAATCGTTGGAATGATGTAAACATTATATTTCGATGCTTTTATTTTTGTATATTGATGAGCGATGGATGGATGATTTCGGTTGTCTATGGTGTGACGTATTGATTTTGTTCAACCGTGGATTTTCTGTTGTTAATATTTTTACATCTATTGCATTGGATGGGTTTTCTTGAACGATTTTTCTTTTTATTTTGTTTGTTTAATTAGTAATTGTTAATTGTTACAAGAATTGGGTCTAATTATGTTCTTATTCATTATCTTGCTTACTAATTCACCTCAATAACGAATAGCAAAGTGAGATTTGATGATTGTGCTGGGTCGATAATGATCTTATTCTTCTTTCATCAGTATAGAATAAAAAAGATTTTACGTAAGAAAGGAAAGAATAATAGAGTAGGGTGAGAGATATTATTGACATGAAGCAGAAACAAACATAAAAATAGTGCACAAGATTCTTTTGATTCCTTTTACAAACTGTTCTAAACATCTGGATGACGACTTTAGAAATTGGTCTACCCTAGACTAAGAATACTTGTCCTTAAAAGTTCTTGCAGTTAGGTCCAAGTAATGCTGGGGCATGCATTTTCGCCCAAGTATCACCAGGGCTTCTTGCATTGACAGGGCCATTCCTATTAGTGGAATCTTCCTATTTTACATGCATAAGTTAGCTGTACAACCATTTTTTTAAAAAAAAATTAAAAATATTAGTGGACCCTTCATTAAGGCCATAGCTGTTTCTCATGAGAAGTTTGTTCATTATATTGTAGCAATGGACTTTAAAGTTAACAACTCTGGTTGATACTTGTGCAACAGCAACATTGGTTTCAACTATAATTAGGCTTATTACATATGAGGGGAAGAGAGTTTTTAGATTCATGGATCTATAACTATTCTGATCGATGCTCATGTTGTATGGCCCTAGAGCACTATAACTAATTGACAAATATTGTAATTTATATCATCATTTTGTGATTTTTCGTAAACCAGTTCTATGAAAGTGTATACTATTTAAATTGGAAGATTTTAATTTAAAAGGCAAGTTTATTGACAAATGCTATCATGTTTTCATCTTTAGTCATCTTACAGTTCTTTACTAAGAGTTTATATGTTTATTTCCTAAATTTCTCTTTTTAGATGTCTTACCCTCTCATCTTATGGTTCTAATATATTGATTGTTAGTGAAATCAGGTTGCTGAAGTGAAGAAAATCATAGAGGCAGAAAGAGGTAAATATGTTTACGCGGCTGCGGACCACATACTTATTCATCAGGGGAAAGTGCTCGACGATGCCACAACCCTGGAACAAAATGAAGTTGAAGAAGATAGTGTCATGGTGATCATGTCAACCAGGGTGGGCTTATTTTTTCCTTTGGGTTCTTTTTATCTCATGTCTTAAGAGCGAAGAGAAAAGGGGTAAAGCATATGAATTTCTTGGGAAGGTGATAACAGTAAATCTGCCAATTTTTCATTCAAAAAATAACTGTAATTGAAGAAGTAAATGATGCCTTGTAAGGTAATTTTATGGCTAATGTTTCCACTCTCTCTATTTGTCATCCTCTATTTATTTGGGAGGTAGGAAATAAAAAAAAAATTCAGGGGCAAAATTTCATCCATTCAGTTATAAACTATAAAGAGAGTAAGTTATAGAATGATAAATTTGGCTGGAATTTCTGATGTGAAAGTTGCCAATCACTGCTGCTTTCTTGGAATGATTCCATGCTGAAAGCTTGATGCATTAAAATGAGAAAAAAAGAAAAAAATAGTGATAACCCTATCTCTTAAAACAGGGGAAATGAGAAGCAATATCATCTTTCCGGACATTGAGAACACATGCTCAGAAGTTTGCTGTAATCCATATGTTCTGCTCATTGCAGGGTAGGGCACCCCGAGCAAGTAGAGCTTCGACTGCATTATCAACACCAACAAACCAGGTTAGCACAAAGTTACTGTTTAAAAATATATTTTCATAGTTGTTTGTTTTTGGTTATGGTTGCTTCTTTCTCAAATTTAAGTTGATTAGGTTATGCTGATCACATTGATGAAGTTCTTTATTGAACTCAGAACTTGATTTCTATTAGATGCCTGAAAACTTTCAATTATTTCTGTTTCAAAATGTTTGCTCAATGTGTACGTGAGCATGTAGGCTCTTTTTTCTTTTTTTACCTTTTATTTTATCTAATGATACTGTTTGATCCATGTAAATAATTTCACCTAATGGGATAAGGCTTTATTTTTTATTGTTGTTGTTGTAAGTTGATTTTTTTATTCTCTCCATGTCAAACATCTCTGTGGAAGAATATTTGTTAATAGACTATGTTCCACAGATATCAGGAGTAGAAAGGAGATCAACTATTTGGTTTTCATTGTTATTATTAGTATTTTATCATTTTCAATCTTGTATATGATTATATTAGAGTTTGTTTTGACCCCACCTGTTGACCAGGATTCAGTCTTGCTGAACTTGCTGAGGTTGGTTATTAACATTTCCTTCTCACTTGCATTTCTAGGCAGCCCAACCTGCTAGTTCTTTGCCTCCCACTTTAATGTCACCGTCAACAACATCTCAAGTTCCCACCTCGACTATAGGACAGTGAGTTTTGATTTTCTCTCTCTGCGCCTAATGTTTCAGCATGGTAGAATGTTCTTTTTCCAACGTTTCATGTAGAACTTGTTTTCTTTATTCTCTTCTTTTGCTATGCAGTTTATTTTAGTTAACATCATCATAATATTTTATTGTTGGCCTTTTGTTTCTCTTGCTCAGAATAACATGAAGATTGAAACTGTGTTAATCTGTATTGTGTAATCTTCAAGACTGTTTTTATAAAGAAATTTGAAATTAATTGTGGTTTAAATTTTGTGTTACTGCAGTACAGTGTCAAGTGTCGATGGCCAAGCAGCATCACATCTTGTTGCAATAAGTAATTTAGAACCTATTATTCAACAGATTCTAGACATGGGGGGAGGAAGTTGGGATCGAGATACTATTATCTGTGCTCTGCTTGCTGCATTTAATAATCCTGAAAGAGCCGTTGAGTTCATCTATTCTGTAAGTCTTTGTCTAGACTCTGTCTCTTTTTTCGCATTAAGTGGCAATGTTTCGGCTGTTTAATTGGTTGCTTGTTATATGTTCCATATTGCTTGTTGTACAGGTTCAACTACTGTTTCATACATAGTTTAGATCTTTCGGAACTTTGATTAAAGTGCTGACACAATATTTGTTTGAGAAGGACTTCTGGTCAGCAATGTCATAATGTGCTTTGGCAATTTTAATGATGTGTATAGAAGTACGATTTCTGCTGGAAATTATTGGATGCATAATACACTCTCAAATATATACATTTTATTTTATGTTAAGCCCTGACCTATTTTTCTTAATTGCTTACAAAACATGGTAATTAAGGACTTAGAAGCTTCTAGACTGGCTTGGGCACTAGTAAAGACGTTAATTAGGGACTCTTACAAGCAAGTTCATAAGACCTTATTTTACTTAAAAGACTGAGAGACCTAATATCACTAATACTTACGAAGATTCTTATTATTTATTTCTAGCATACACCAGGACAGGCTTCATATTAGTAGTGCATTCAATTTTCGGGTTTTGGAAAGGTTAACTTCATTACTTTGTAGAACACTGGTTCGGGTTTAAAGTAGTACTTGAACAGACAATCCAATTTATGGCACTTAGCCTGAGATTGACGTTATACAGGCTTCACTGGGGCAATGGATCGAAACTTATTCATTTGTTCAATGTTCGGTAATGAATAAAACAACAGTTTTGATTCTTGTAGTGCTCATCTGTAACCGATGTTCAGAAGTTTTGAAATCATGTACTATGGGTATAAATTGTTACTCTTTCTTCTCTTCTTCTTTGAGATGGTTTTGTGAACTGCTATGCTTATTAGATGGCAAGAGTTCATTTAACCTCCATAATGTGAGGATTTCTTTTTCCCTTGAGCTAATTTATACGTACGAATAATTTCTTTAGGCACTTATGGTAGTGTTTTTAGGGTGTAGAGAGGATGCGTTTAAATATAGGAAAATGTGGGAAGATAACAGAGTTGGAAACAGATATCAAGGGGCGCAGTGGTTGATTAAAAATTGTGTTTGAAGTGCATGGTTGTCTGTCGTAATGGAAGTAAACCAAAGGCATAGTTGTTCAGTACAAACATCACAACCTCGAGGCTGCAATTATTATTCATAACTTTTATCTTCGAATTTAGCGATTTAAATCTGGCAGTTGACTTACATGAGCTTATGTATTAGTGGAATCCACTTTTGGAGTTTACTACAGTGGCTCATCTCAAGATTGAGACTTTTATCTGTTAAGTTTTACTAATCAACAGTTAGGGAGGAAAGGGAGAATGACTGAGCAATCAAGTTTGCTAATTGTACTTGTATTAATTTCTTTAAAGTAAGAAGGAGTGAATCTAAACGTAATTGTGAGTGATTAGTATAAAATTTCTTTTCCACAGGCTATCAACTACTTTTTGTCAAAATTTAAGGTTAATGAGAGACTTTTCTGTTAGGGCATTCCTGAACAAGCTGAAGTCCCAGCAGTTGCTAGAGTCCCTACTGTTGAGCAGGCAGGCAACCCTACTGTCCAGGCTCAACAAACTCCAGTACCTACTGGTGGGCCCAATTCCAACCCACTAAATCTGTTTCCGAAGGTATATACTTCTGGCAATGTGGAATTTGAACCTGTTTGTTTGTGTCATTGATGATAATTGTTCTTGAATAAGGGTGTTCCCAGTATGGGTACCAATGTTGATGAAGGTAGTTTGGATTTCCTGCGCAACAATCAACAGGTAGTTCAATTGTGTCGTTTATTTGGCAGCTGGGTTACATACTTACATTTGAATGATAATATGTTTCTAATACTTTATTTGTTGATGTCTTAGTTCCAAGCTTTAAGAGCTATGCTGCTAGCAAACCCTCAAATTTTACAGGTAAATTGGAAAATGTCAATCTGGTTACAGCCAATGGCTCTTAGGATATGACCTAATTCAAGGACATTGTACGCTATCTTTTTTTTTTTTTTTTCATTGCAGCCAATTCTACAGGAATTGGGAAAACAAAACCCGCAGCTAATGGGGCTCATCCAAGAGCGTCAAGCTGACTTCTTGCGCCATAAAAATGAACCTGCCGAAGGAAAAGAGTAAGATGAATATACTTTTTCTTTGATACACTTCTAAGATTTTATAGATCAACAGCATGAATTTGCTGACAAGTTAAATGTGTAATTTTTTAGACTACCAGCATGAATTCGGTGACTAGTTAATGTTTCATATTTTAGATGCTATAGTTTTGTCTTGCATTTTTTGTCTTGGCATCCCTTGGAGAGTGCCAATGTTAATATTTTTTACATTTAGTCATCTTCTATGCCCGGGATCTATAGCATTAAGAGTACTAGTTACGTAGAAAAACTTGATTTCTTTTACTCTTTTCCAGCCTTGTATTTTCAATCATATTTTCATTTTTCAAATTATTTTTTGGTTTGTTCTATTTAAGATATAGTTGCTTGGGTTAAAAGAAGTAGCTTGTAATGTCATAATAAAAAAGTAGCTTGTCATTGAATTTTGTAGAAATTGAAATGAAAAGACACATATAACAGATAATTTAGTTTTATCTAAGAGGTCAGTTATATAAATGAAATAATTTTACTATATACAATTATAAATCAATTCTTTAATGATTTCATTCAAAATAAGTCTTTTTTTAATAGTTCCCCCAATGTCTTCTTAGGTTTTTTAACTATTCTTTATTTGATTAAATTTTCTAAATAGAGCTTTCATTGATTTTTTTCATATAAACAAGTTGTTTTATTTCTCCCTCCGTAAAATGCTATGCTAACTTGGTAATATAAATTTGACAAGTGTAATTTCATATTTTTTTAATAAATTTATAAAATAGTTATTTAGTTCATTTGAGCAGTTATTCAAACTTTTTCAAAATCTAAAGTATAAGATCCAGTTAGTCAAAAAAAAAAAAGGGATAATGCTTAATGCTTATATAATTTATTTAGGCGGTTATTTAAATATAATCTTTACCATTATATTTGAATAATCATGCTAATGAATTAAATAATTACTCAATTATAAAAGAAAATAATGCTGATATAGAATTAAAAAAAATGTCTTATAAACTTGCTAGGAATTTATCATTGTGATCATTATACTAAAAAACAATTATTGGCGTATGCATAATCGACTAACTGCTTATTTCACTAGAGGTAATGTTATAATTGACTAAAATTAATTTGAGATATCATTTTAAGACACAAAAATTGTGCTTAATTATAAAAAAATTTATGAAACAATCACTATTTGTTTATTATACTTATAATTGAATATGCTTGATTTGATATATCCCTTAAAGATGCTAAAATTGTGCTGATATGGACAATGAGTAAAAAAACATAATTAAACTATAGAGTTTAAATAAATGCAAAACAATGACTTAAATATAGTCTATCTGAAATTTTTATTAATTGCATTTCTAAACATATCTAATTTATTGCAAGACTTATATGCCAAGTCATAATGTATTTGTATTAGTTAATTTTGAGAAACACATTGTTATGTTTAGATGAATTTGAGATTATTCTATGATGAAAAACATTTGGAAAACAATCACAATGTCTCTATATTAGTTAAATTTACAAAATTAAAATTATCTATTTTTAAATGTTCTCTCATCTTTATCCTTACAATTACCATTTTGGTATATGTTAATTGATGAAATGATTTTGTTTTTGTATTTTCTACTTCGTATGAGAGATGAAGGAAAAATTAGAAAATGTAAAACTAATTCCGATGATATTATTGGCTTTCTAAAGTAGCATAATATGTTTTAAGAAACTATTTATGAAAAGTTTCACGTATTTTTTCAGAATTTAAGATCTCAGCAGTTGATTAAATTTTTTGAATTTCTTCTAAACTTAATTCAAATTTTATCTTTGACTTTGGGCATGCTTTCATGGTAATTTTTCAATCAAAGTAATAATAAAAATAGTTGTATTCTTCATTTTATTTTAATTTTATTCTGGTGTTAATCCGTACAACACACAGAACACAAATTAATAAAAGTGAATGAAAGCTAAAATCTAACAATTATGAGTAGAATAATTATTTCAAAAGAAATATTTATTACTCTTGATTTGAATGGAAGAATGAAAGGTATGAGAATATGAGATGTATTTGATGTGAATGGGAGGCAATGGCCTAATGAGTCGGGATGGGGAACCAGTCAAGTTTGATCGATTTTACTTACTAGAGAACCTGACCAATGGAATTCGATGGCAATGATCCTCTAACTATCGGTTGGGTTTGAGTTACAAGACATTCTAAAATCCAAAACTGAACCCGATCTAAAATCCAAGCCACCCAACTAGCTCATTTAAGATGACTTTTTCAATCTTACGCACAAAGACTATCGCAAATTCCTCAAAGAAAAAAGTTTCCTCTTTCTGTCTCTTACATTTATTTTTATTCCTTCTTCAAATCCTTCACTTGTTACATGCCTCATTTTTTTTATTCATTTTTATAAAACACCTTCATTTCAAGGAGGGAGAGTTTAGATATTATTAGAAGTGAAAAAGAAATCTTTACTCACAATTATTATTTTCTTTTCAATATTAATTATATTTCTCTTGTGTTTGTCTATACTTAACTTTTCCCTCACTTTTGCAAGAGCTATTTTTCCTTTTAAGTTTTGTTATTTGCCTCCTTAACAGTGTGTTTGGTTCAAATGAGGAAGAGAAGAGAAGGAGAAAAAAAAATAATTCTTTATTTGGTTTAGTATAAGAGGAGAGAATGGAAGGAAAAAAAAGTATAATTTTCTTTTCCTTTGATTTGTGAAGGGAAGAATTTTAATTAAAAAATCATGTATTATTATATTTTTTAAAAGAATAATTGTTAAATTATAAAAATAAAGATAATTTTAAAACTAAAAATAATAATTAAAGATAATTAAATCATTACAATTCAAAAATTTTAATAAATTTTTTCTCTCTTTCAAATTCTCCTATTTTAAAAGAAAAGACAAAATGAGGAAGGAAGAAATTTTCAACCGTTATTCTCCTCCCCCTTCCTTCAAAATATTTAAACTAAATAAAAAATTTTAATTAAAATTTTTTCTTTGCTCTCTCTTTTCCTTCATCCAAACACTAGGTAATGGTTGAGTTGCTCATTATCAATTTCCGTCGTGGACCCTCATTTTTATCGCTCTCAGAGTGATTCCATTGTGACTTCCAATGTTTCGCAATCTTTTCATTGCATTCCATGGGGTTTGGGCTGTAATTGAATGGACGTATATTTGGTTACTGATACTTCAAGTCATATATTTTGGGTTTTTTGTTTTTTTTGGAATTTTTGGTTTAGACTATCAAACAATTTGGACATAAATTAGACGAATAGAGTCTTTTGCTCACTTTTCAGAGAACTGGAGTGTAGATTGGGGACTATGTAAATTATAAAATGGTTAAAGTTGAAGAGAATTTTTTGTATTTTAATTTTAATAAAATTAGGAAACTAAGATAAAAAGAAAGAAAAACTAATTATATTGACAACCCATTTTTTAAGTTTTATTTATAAAAATATATGTGAAAATTATATCAAATTATTTAAGAGATGATATTCTATTAATATTCTTGAATTAAAGTTAATCAATATAATCATATTAAAGTAAGCATTGAATTTAAACAAAAATAAAATTTTGTATCATTTGGAAAACTTAAAAAAAGTGAAGTATATTTTACTTAAAATATTAAAATTCTCAAATAATTAATTATAATAATTATTAATAATATAAGAGTACCACATCAAACTTTTAAGTTTTCTATTCAATCTAATCTATTTTCATAAATAAAAATCTACTCAAAAAAATTTATATTATTAAATTTATTAAGATTTACAAACTAAATTGTAAAATTCATAAATCTAATGACCTAAGTTACAATTTGTAATTATTTAGTATATCCACCTAGTTAGGCCTTAATTTCCTTTTCCTTTGGTTATTATACTAGAAGGATTTGGATATTTTGTCTTTCATATTTTGTTGACTTTAGTAATTTTTCCTTATATTTCAATTTTTCATTTAGATTTAGTGTAAATCTCACTCTTTCTTCTAATTAACTTTTGTATTTTAATTTCATCTTAATATCTCTCTTATTACAGCTTAATTTATGGAGACCTAACTTTAGGTATCTTAATCCATACAAAAATGGATACTGCACAGCCCCATTTGTATGAATCCGGCTAAACGAATTGCAAGCAATCACAATAAGACACCTGACATGCACGTGGCTTTACTCCATTTGAAGACAGGTTTAGTCTGTGTTCCGAGGTTATTATGTGATAACACCGCCACCCATCAGCTTTGTAACTGGAAGCCACCCTTGGAAGAGTGCGTGATAGCTCACTGATCGAGCGCTCTTGCGCCGAAGATGAACGGGGCTAAGCGATCTGCTGGAGTCTAGCTCTTCCAAACGCTTTTACAGTTCTACTCTATTGCAGTACCTTCCCCAAAAGAAGAAAAGCCCAAGCCTTCTCCTCTGTCGGGCGCGGCGGTCGGTGTTTGGATACAGCCGGAGAAGCAAGAGCGTGGTAGCGTAGGATGAAAATTAACGTTAAGACTCTCAAGGGTACTCACTTTGAGATCGAAGTGAGACCAGAAGATACGGTGATGCTATGCTTCTTGTTTCTTTTTTTAATTGTTGGGATGATGTCAATGTTTTTTTTTGGCACATTATATAGAAATGTATGGATGATTGTGGTTTTATGTTGTGTGACCTATAGAATGGATTACATCGGGGATTTTTCGTTTCTCTGGCTTTTATAGTCTCTAATTGTCTGACCTATGTTTAATTGTTGACCATTTTGTTTGCGTGATTAGGAATTGAATTAGATAGTTCTTTGTGTGTAATTATGCATCGTTAATTACTTGGCTTTTTTTTGCAGTTTTTTCTTTTGATGATTGGTATCTTTGGGGTGAGCATAGGAATTTATGTTAATAATTAGTTTGCTTTTGCTTAAACTGTAATATACTAGTTCCCATATGGAAGAATAACGCCAACATCTTTAATCACTATAGTATCTTTCCCCCTTTATGTAATTTTTTTATTTAAATTTTAATACATCTGTAAATAAATTTGGCTATCGTTTTTCCCATATTCTATGCGAACTAATTATAGCCAAGCGCTGGTGAGTTACTTTGAACTTTATTTCATCGAGAGTTGGGAAGGATTGTACACACTTACCCCATTAATAAATACTAAAGATGCAGGGTAGGCAAGATAAAGTGATAAACTTATATGTTGACTTTGTAATGATGTTCTTTTTTCATTAGCATATACAGGTCGATATTGAAGGAATAGTAGAGCAGTATGAAAGATATTATTAACATGAAGCAGAAGCAAGCAGAAAACTAATGTACAATATCCCTTTACTCCTATCAAGTTTTATAGTAAAAAAACTGTTTTAATCATCTAAATGGCGAACAAGGTTGTCAAGATTGATTGAAGGTCCAAGGATTGAGAACTGTAGGATTGAACCAAGTATCATAGGATCCTTGCTCTAGCTCAAAGAGTTTTAAAAATGAATGTATACTTGTATATAGTCTGAACTCACATAGTTTATTAGAGTTTTACAACCCCCAGCTCTTGTCCTACTCACTTAACCTGAGGCCATTTCTACTTTGTAGAAATCAAAATTTTGCAACTAATTAGACCCCTTAACCAAAAGCTACAAACCACAACTCCAACTGATACCTCAGATTGATGAGTACAAGTTTTTTCAAGTACAGTGAAGCTAGGTATAGCAGATTGCACTCTATTAGAGTACAGAGTTCTAGGCTGAAACAGAGGATGAGGGAGCTATCTGATTTGAAGTGATACCGTCTCTGAGGTTTCAAATCGTTTGAGATAACCCACACCCTATGGGTGCCGTGATGAGCACAGAGAAAGAGGGATTTGGATTGTGCTATGGGGTTAAACTAGTTCTGAATATTCTATGGTTTAGGCCGTTTCTTAAGTTCATTTTAACAGCCAAACCCACACAAAATAAGGCATGCCCTTGAAGATGAGAGACAGAGCTACTGAAAACAGATTCTGTGATATTACAAGCTGAAATGTGATCTTGATGATCATGCTGACGAATTTTGAATTGAGGCCTGCCAAAATTATGCTAATCTAGAAAGTCAACTAAGAAATACTCGTCCTTGAAAGTTCTTGCTGTTTAGTAACTTTTCACTAAGGGCATGGCTGTTCCTCATGAGAAGTTTGCACATTATATTGTAGCCATGGAACTTAAAGTGGAAGTGGATAAATCTGGCTGATGCTTTGTGCAAAGCAATATTTGTTGTAACTATGGTTATGCTTGTTACATATGAGGGGTCTGAGAAAACAAAAATGGGCAGAAAACCTTGTTGAGATATTAGGCCTCTCATCTCTCCTATAGGCCTCTCATCCATGGCTGTTCCTCATGAGAAGTTTGCGCATTATATTGTAGCCATGGACTTTAAAGTGGAAGTGGATAAATCTGGCTGATGCTTTGTGCGAAGCAATATTTGTTGTAACTATGGTTATGCTTGTTACATGAGGGGTCTGAGGAAGCAGAAATGGGGAGAAAACCTTGTTGAGATATTAGGCCTCTCATCTCTCCTATAGGCCTCTCTCTCTCTCTCTCTCTCTCTCTCTCATCCTAACTTGTTACATAGTATGGGCATTGTTGATGAGGCTTCTCAACTCTATTATTTATAGGAGCAGTACAACAAAAATAGGCCTAATTAACTGCTAATTATAAGCCTAATTAGCTTCTAATTCTAAGCCTAATTGACTACACATTATATGCCTGTATAATACTATCATATGTTTACACACATGTTAAATATGCAACATATAAAAACTAAATAAATGAGAACTATTCTAATGAGGGGCATGAGAGTTTAGATTCATTGATAGTTAACAAATCTGATGGATTCTAATGATATACGGCACTAGAAGACCACCAATTGACAAATGTAGTCATTTAGATCATCATTTGGTGTTTTCTCCTAATCAAGTTCTATGAGATTGTAGATGGTTAACATTGAAAATTATAAAGTAAAAGGAAAATTTATTTCAATATTAGTTTAACTCTTCTGTAGTTGTTACAGCTTCATTCATGCTTTTTGATCTTATACTCTCTCATTTTCCTTTTCTTTTAATGAAGTTGCCCATTATCTAATTTATTGATTGTTCTTAACATTAGGTCACTGATGTGAAGAAAAACATAGAGGTAGCACAAGGTGCAGATGTATACCCTGCTGCACAACAAATGCTTATTTATCAGGGGAAAGTCCTTAAAGATGCCACAACCCTAGAAGAGAATAAAGTTGCAGAAAGTAGTTTTGTTGTGATCATGTTAACCAAGGTGAGCTTATACGTTCACTTGAATTCTGTCTTGTATTTTCTAAGAATCATGGGGAAAAAGGGTAAAATGTCTGAATTTTTAGGGGAAGGTGATGGCCGTAAATCTACCACTTTGTTCAAAAGTAATAGCAATTGATGAAGTGAATGATGCCTTCTTAGGAAAATCTGTGGCTAATTATTTCTATTGAATTTAACCTCTCTCTCTATCTCTCTACCTCTTTATTTGATGGGAGGGCTTATAGAATATTCAAGGGGCTAAGGTTTTATCATTTTAAACTCTTAAGAGTAAATTATAAATGTATACTGTGCTAAGAGCTAAATTTATTCAGTGTTGTTAAGAGCAGTGTGGAAAATTGGCTGGGTGCTTCACATTCATGTGCCACTCCCAGCTTGACTTATGCAGTAGTGAGGCATGCTTGTGTGCCCAAGTGGAGTGAGTGAGGCGCGGACAAAAGCGACCACTTAACTGAAATTGAAAGTTCCGAAGCTACTTTTACTTTAAGAAATAGGATTCTCGATAACTAATCACTAAAATGTATGTAGGCAATGCTTCTCTATATATGATATGACAACTACTCACGTACCCTTATTCAATTAGTCCTAAACAAAAGCCAATAGGAATTCATTGTTCAGGTACCCTTATTTAATTAGACCTAATTCCTAAAGCCAATAGGAATTCTTAAGCATCAAGGAGAGTCTCCTAATGCGAGATAAATAGGGCTGTGGACAAAATTATTAAAGTATATATAAGGATTTACGCGAAATGGGAGACTCACCTTTCTATGTGAACCAGACAGTGCTGCCTACTGCCAATTAGATCAGGTTAGTTTCTTCTCTTTGTTCCAAGTTCCAAGTTCCAACACTTCATCTTGGTTCTACTTGCTTCTTCCCTTTGGCTCTCTAGTCTCTCCATTGGTTTCTTTCTTCTCTTGATCTTTGTACTCTTCTTTTTGGGATTTCTCTAGTATTATCCCCCTACCCTTTGGGTAAGGGCTGATCTCTTTCAAGATGGGAGCTATTAATGATAAACCCTTTCCAACAAGGGTGACTCCAGGCTCAAACCTGTATTGGATCTTTTTACTACTCTACTACTTTATTTTTATTTTTTTGTTTCTACTGAACTACTCTTGTTTCTTCTTGTTTTTTGTCCATGCTATTGGCTGTAACATTGTTTCAAATCCTAAGTTCCGAACTAGAGTGCTTCACCCATAATATAATCAAGTAAGCCTTACCTTATTGGGTTTTACGTTTGTGCAGTGACTTCTGGTTCTTGTTGATCCTCTCAGTCTTTTGTTCTTCTTTCTAGCTAAAGTTTCACATAATTCTCTTTTTTTTAATATCAATTTACATTCTTTAAAGTTATTTGGCGATGAGTGACTTATCGGAATTCTCTTCTAATTCTCATTTCCAGCTTATAACTTTGCAAGCAAATATCACCCTTTGTGGCTTGTACAATTCGGTTTTGTACATCTCCTAAAGTTAAGAACTTAAAGTTTTAAACATCACTTCACTTTTCTCAATCTGTAATATCTTCATCTATATTTTTTTAATTGTAAACAGTGTTGCATCTTATAAGTTCTGTTCTGTTTTTTTACTTTTTGGTTTCAAATTTTCATTTTACTTTAGAGTTTTTATAAGTTGCATCTTATTTTATTACAAATTCTGTCCTCTGTTTTAGATTTTCTGTAGTGTGTACTCTGAATTGTTTAGGTGTGTCTTTTCAATTTATAATTTATTTCCATGTTAAATTTTCTGTACTCTAAATTTTAGAGTTCAGGTGTGTCTTTGCATTTATAAATTCTTTTTTATTTTTCCTCCATGAACCATCTCTATCATTGTTCCTTTTTTTTTCCCTAAGTTGGCTAAGTATGGAAAAGGACTCCAATCCATCAAAGAAGAAGGATCTTACTTGGAAGTATAACAATCTGAAGAATCCCCCAAAAAGAGTAGTGTTGTCACTTGCAATTTTTATAATGAGACTACAAATAGGGGCATAAATCGTGCCAAACAGCATCAAATGAGAATGGCTGGTAATGTGATGTGATGTCATAAAGTGCCAGCTGACGTCAATGAAGAGTTGTGGAATCATTACAACGAATGGAAGAACCAAAAATTTGCAATTGAGGGTTCAATAGCTCAAATTAGGGATTTAGAATGCTATGACATTGGAAAAGATGATATTGACATTGATGAACTTAAGGGTGATGTGGTTGAGTTTAATCCTAGTGGCATGGCAGAAGGAAGCTTGTTGCAAGTGCTAAAGGGGTTGTTGTAGCTAAGACGAAGAAAACCAAGAGCCCAATGGATTTGTACTTGTTACAAAAATTAGAAATAGTTGTTCAAAAGAGAAAAGAAAGTAAGCTGAGGCAAACAGGCATCAATGACTCAATAATGCTTGTGACGAGGAAGCTAGAGCTTGTACATTGCTAGGCTTTTCTATCAAGCAAGGATTCTATTTAATGTTGCTAAGTTGGACAGCTTTAAACTTATGATAGAAGTTATTGGGAGGTATGGTCCAAACTTAAAGCCTCCAAGATATCATGAGCTGATGATTCCATTGCTTGTAAAGGAGACGGAGATTACAAAAAATATGTAAAAAGACCACAAGATTCAATGGGCTAAGTATGGTTGATCCATTACATTTGATGCATGGACTAAATGGAAACAAAGACTACTATCAATTTCTTGGTGAATTGTCCAGCTGGGATAATGTTTGTGGAATCTATTGATGTATCTAATATTGTGAAAGTGGGGATCAGTTATATGAGCTGCTAGATGCATTTGTGGAGAAGATTGGAGAGGAGAATGTGATTCGGGTGATAACTGATAATGGCAGCATATATATATTTGCTGGTTTGCAAGCCAAAAGGAAATGATTGTATTGGACACCATGTGTAGCCCATTGCATAGATCTTATGTTGGAATATATTGGAAAGTTTCCAAATGTGAAAAGAAAAACATTGGAGAGGGCTATATTTCTGTTGTAGGGTTTATTTATAATCATACTTTTGTCTTGAATATGTTGAGAAACTTTACAGAGAGGGATTACAATGTTGTTACTAACTTTTTTACCTTGGAAAGTGTTCATAAACAAAAAACACAACCTAAGAAAAATGTTTACATCAGATAAGTGGACAAAGAGTAAGATTTTCGGAGAGGCTAAAGGCAGAAGGGCCATTAATATTCTTTTGATGCACTCATTTTGGAATTAGTCTTGTGTACCCTTAAAGTAATGGGTCCATTGGTAGGAGTTCTTTGCCTTGCTAACAATGAAAAAAACCAGCTATGGGATAAACGTATGAAGCAATGGATAGGGCTAAGGAAGCCATCTAAAAGCCCTTTGGAGGGAATGAAGAAAAATATGAAGCAGTGTTTTCCATTTTAAATGAAAGATGGGAAGCACAACTTCATCACCATTTGCATGCAATAGGTCATTATTTGAACCCTGAGTATTTTTACAATGACTAATCTATTAAAAGAAATGAAGAGGTTAGAAATGGGTTGTATGAAGTTATTGAAAAATTACTGCCAACTAATGTTCAAGACAAAGTCATGGATGAGTTAACTACATACGGCAAAGCTGAAGGCATGTTTGGAAATCAAATGGCAGTAAGAAATAGAAGTAAAAAGGCACCTGGTAAGCATCCTTCATTAATCCGTTAAATTTTGTTAAAGTAACTTAGTGTTTGCACAACATTACAGCTGAATGGTGGAGTCTATATGGGTTGAGTGCTCCTAATTTGATGAATTGGTTATTAGAGTTTTGAGCTTGACATGCAATTCTTCTGGTTATAAAAGGAATTGGGGTATTTTTAACAAGTGAGTAATAGTATAAATCCTACTTGCTTTCTACTGTCTAATAGCCTATACTATAGTAATCTAATGCTTACACTAATATGATTTTATAACCTATTAGCAAATTCACAGCAAGAAGAGAAACAGACTTGAGCATAAAAGAATGCAGGACCTAGTTTGTATCAATTACAATCAAGCACTCAAAGCTTGCTATGATAGGAAAGATGTGATTGATCCGATCTTTCTAAGCTACATTGATGATAGTAATGAGTGGTTGGTTGAACAAATGGGTGAGGATGGTGCTGACCCAAATGCTGGAAATAAACCAATCTTTAGTGATGATGATAACTTGACTGGGGCAGATTTTGCTATGGCATCTGGGGCTGAAGATCTAAGGAAATATACTAGTTGAACTACAGGAAACAATCAATAGCAAAAGCTTTAACCTCAAGCTCTAAGGGAAATGCAATTAGAGGCTGGCTGTGAAGAAACTGAGGAGGAGGAAGATTATAAGTCCAGTGATGGAAATGTGCAGTGATAATGGAGAGCTTGAGATAGATCCAGTGATGGAGATGTAGCAGTAATGATGGAGAGCTTGAGATAAATGCTAATGAGGATTCAAAGTAGCTTAATTTATTAGATTATCTTAGGAAAAATAACATATGCTAATGAGTTTAGACTTTAATATTTTTTGTTACTACTCCCATGTATTTTTTGGAGATTGAAACATCTTTATGTCATATTCTTAACTTTTACAATGACTTTATATGATTGTGATGCTTATTAAGACTTATTTTGTAGTTATTCTTATTTTTATGGTGATTTTTAAGTTCTATCCAGCATTTGTATTTTTTTTTTCTTTAATTTGGCCACTTCACTTCAATGAAGTGGCAGCTCTACTTCGCCATTTCACCACTTAGGCAGTTTATGAGATTGGAGCTTCATGTTGCTTTTTGCATTTAACAACATGGAATGTATTAAAATGAGAGAGAAAGATGGAGCTTCCTCTTAAAATAGGGGAGATGAGAAGTAATGGTTGTGTTGTTTTCAGACATTGAGTACAGCAATGCTAAAAGGTCCATTGTGATTTATTTGTTCTGCTCATTGCAGAATAAGGCATCGGCAAGTGGAGCCTCAACTGCAGCATCTGCACCCACTAACCAGGTGAGCAAAAAATTACAATTCAAGATATTTTTCGTAGTTTTTTTTTTTTTTTTTAAATTTGCTATGGTTGTACTCTCATTTACGTTGATTGGTTTATGCTGGAGACCTTGAGGAGGTTATTTACTAAACTCAACTTGATTTTCTGACTGTTTCTTCTGTTACATGAACATTACCATCAGTTTCATTAGTAATTTCAATTATACTTGTTTCAAGATATCCCCTAATTGTGTGCGTGTATGCATGTAGGCTAAATAATACTCTTGTAATTTTAATTTATATTCTCTCTATGTCAAACATCTGTGCGCAAGACTACTTGTTAATGGACTTGGTCCCACAGATATCAGAAGTGGAAAGTACATCCACTGTGGTTTTAATTGTTATTATCAGTATTTGATTATTTTCTTTCCTGTATGATTATATCAGACTTTGTTTTGAACCCATGTATTAAGCACAATATCTTACTGTACTTAATAAGTTGGATTTACCTTTACCTGTGACTTGCATTTCTAGGCAGCCCAAACTGCTACCTTGCCTCCTACGTCAGTGCCACCTTCAACAACATCTCAAGTTCCCACCTTGACTTTAGGACAGTGAGTTTTAATTTCCTTTCTTTGCACCCAATTTTTCAACATAACATGTAAAACTTGTTTTCTTAATTTTCTTCTTTTGCTATGCAGAGAAGAATCCAATCCTGAGCAAGTTCCTGCTGCAGTCCCTCCCACCTTGTGAGTATTTACTGATCATGGTTTTTAACAGTTTATATTTTATCCTGAAAAAACTTGATCATTTGTGGCAACTGTGGACCTGCTGCATCTATCCTACTTTTAAATGATGTCTTATTGTAGTTATAGTCAGCACAAGATTTTATTGTTGGTCTTTTATATCTTTTGTGATTAAAACTCTGTTAACTGGTGTTGTGTGCACTTAAATACGTTTCTTAGTAAGGACTTTTAAATTAATTTTGTTTTAAATTTTGGTTACTGCAGTACAGTGTCAAGTACCTCTGTCCAAGCAGCATCAAATCTTGTTGCAGGAAATAATTTAGAATCCACCATTCAACAGATTCTAGACATGGGGGGAGGAAGTTGGGATAGGGATACTGTTATCCGTGCTCTGCGTGCTGCATTTAACAATCCTGAAAGGGCTGTTGAGTATCTTTATTCTGTACGTTCTTGTGAAGACTGACTCCAATTTCCTACATGAAGTAGCAATGCTTCAACAGTTGAACTATTAGCATGTTAATTCTGTCTGATATTGCTTATTTTACAAGCTCAACTGCTGTTTCATCTTATTATCTTATATAGTTTATAACTTTTCGCACTATGATAAAATATTTGCTGAATTTATTTGTAAAAGGCTGCTAGTCAACTGTATCATGATGAGCAGCAGCAGCAACAACAACAACAACAAATTGAGTCGTTTCCTACTAGGTGGGGTCGGCTACATGAATCAAACGTCGCTATAAACTTCTATCTGAAACCAAATTTTTGGAAATACCATTTAACCAAAGGTCTTTTTTAATCACCTCTCCAAGTGTCTTTTTTGGTCTTCCTTTACATCTTTTCATAGGACTAAATATCATTTGGTCAACTTTTTTCATTGGTGCCTCTTGCATTTTTCTTTGTATATACCCAAACTACTGTAACCGGGTTTCCGTCATTTTCTCCTCAATAGACGCCACTCCAACTCTCTCCCGAATACAATCATTTTGAATTTTGTCTTTTCTTATATGTCCATTCATCCATCTCAATATTCTCATTTCTGCCACCCTTTTTTTTGCTCTTATTGACCTTTTAGAACCCAGCACTTACTATCATAGAGCATAGCTGGTCTAATGGTAGTTCGATAAAACTTCCTTTTAAGTTTGATAGATATTTTGCAATCACAAATGACCCCTGATATGTTTCTCCATTTCATTCATCGAGCTTGAATCTTGTGTGTAACATCTTCATCAATCTCCCCATTACTTTGTAAAATCGACCCAAGATACCAAAATTTAAACACCTGTGATATACTCTATTCCCCAATTTTTATCTCGAAATTATTGTTTTCTCACCTTTTGCTAAATTTACATTCCATATACTCTGTTTTATTCCGACTTGTATCATGATGAGCAATGGATCTAAACTTTGTCTTGATTTTTTCCATGTCACGTAATATCATGTCATGCATGAAGAAACTTTAGAGTTTTATAATAGTGTATTTTGCATATAAAGTTTTATTCTTTCTTATCTTCTTTTAGATGGTTTAGTGAGCTGCTATGCTTATTAGATAAAAGGATGGCCTCATCAATGCAAAGATATCTTTTTCCTTCCTTGAGCTTATATAATCTCAATGAAAATTTTCTCTAGATATGATAAGCTGAACTCGGTATTTTTATTATTTTTTAAAGAGAGCTAACCTCATTGTTATAAGGATCTCTTGATACTTTCAATTCTTTGATGCTGTATGTCGTTTAACAAAATTTTCCTCTACTGGTGAGCCAGATAACTAAATTTCAAGCTCAAATTGTCCTTGTAGAAGTTGTTGTGGTTTTGTAAGAAAAGGTGTGGAAGTAGGAGTATAGGACAAACTGCAAATATAACAGGGTAGGAAATATGTATCAAGGGAAGCAGTTGGTTGTTTGAAATTTGTGGTTTAAGCACATGGTTTTCTGCCATAACTGGAAATGAATTGGAGTCATGGTTATTGTTCAAGGAGAACAAATTTGCTTTGGGGCTGCAAATTTTGTTCATAACTTTTATGTTTGATTTTAGCAATTTAAATTTTACTACACCAAATGGTTAATATTATCATTTCATGGAGTTGACTTGTATGCCATAATACATGAGTGGATGTCCTTTGGAGTTTACTTCTGTGGCTCATCTCAGGAATGAGACTTTTAGCCTTTTTTGGATAAATCCAGGGTATCCTTTGGCCCTTTAGACTATGAGACTAATCCTCCTCATGGCATTGTCGAGCATTTAAAGTGGGTTAGACTTGTAGCCTTTGTTTGGCAATAAATAGTGGGAGGAACGAAAGCGTGAGGATAAAATGTTACTTTCCTCCCTTTGTTTGGATGTGTTTTAATTGAGAGGAAAGAAAATGAGAAGAATGTGATTTAATTTGAGATAACATCATTCATAGTTATAAGAGACTTCCTCTCCAGAGAGAATTTTTGTGAAGTGGAGAAAGTAGTATTCACTCCAAAATCTTTTCTCTTGTTTTCTTCCCTTGTTCCAAACTATGGAAAATTGGAGAGGGAGAATGACCAAACATTCAAATTTGCTTATTAAAATGTTTATTAATTTCTTAAACTTAAGATGAAGTAAAATTGAATGTAATTGTATGTCAATAAATATATAGTTTTGTTTGCCACAAGTTGTCAACAACTTTTTTTTTCTCATTTTTTATATCTGAAAATTGTTTAATTCGAGGATTAACTTTTAGGGCATTCCTGATCAAGCTGAAGTCCCAGCAGTTGCCAGAACCCCGACTGTTGAACCAGCAGCTAACCCTACAGTATGAACTTCCGATGCTGTTAAATTGAACCACATTGTATGGTTTAATGATGACATTTATTCTTGATTCAGGGTGTTCCCAACATAGGTAGTAATGTTGCAGGCAGCTTGGATTTCTTGCGTAACAGTCAGCAGGTAGTTTTTTTTAACTCCTTTATCTGACAGTGGTGTTGTAATAATGTTATTATGTTTCTAAAAGTTTTATTTGTTTTCATCTTAGTTCCAAGCCTTGAGAGCTATGGTCCAAGCAAACCCACAAATTTTACAGGTATAATTGGTCATTGTAGATCCAGTTATCACCATTGGCAATTAGGATCTGACCTAATTGAAGGACGTCATAGAACATTTTCTTTTTCCATCGCAGCCCATGCTTCAGGAACTGGGAAAACAGAATCCACACCTGATGCGGCTCATCCAAGAGCGTCAGGCTGACTTCTTGCGCCTTATAAATGAACCTGTTGAAGGAGAAGAGTAAGATGAATATTTAATGTCATCTTTGCATATTTTGCATATACTCCATTAGTGTATCTAAAAATTAAAAGTACAATATACTTTTCGCATATAAGAAATTATTGACCATGAGATTAGATACTTAATATCATTCAATGTTTCTAAAATTTGACATGCAAGATCAACATGTTGATATATTGTAATAAAATGGTTAGTTTGTTAAACATCATAATTTATAAAGGGTAATTAAATAGTACAAGTGTATCAAGTGTTGGATACTAACCCATAGATGAAGTTGGGAGGTTTGAAGGATTTTACTTTTGTGATGTATGTAGCTGAACTCACCTAAGTAGAATAAGGCCTTGGATGCTGTTGTTGTATTTAGCATTGCATTGTAGGTTTAACATACTTGACTACTTTTGTGGAACTTATACATGTTATCACAGTAAAAAGGGGGAGGTGGTGTTAGTAGTTTAAACTGTCAATATGATGTAATTGAATGCTCAGTTTTTGTGTTTTAATTGTAGGATGAGGAACTTGCAGGCTCAGCTGGCTTCTGCAATGCCTCAGGCCATCACTGTCACACCTGAAGAGCATGAGGCCATTCAACGGGTGAGCTATTTAATAGTTCTCTTCATTCAATTGATTTGATTTGAACTGTACCTTTAGTTACTGGAATGCCTTTGGATATGTCACTTCTCAAAAAATATTTGTCACTTCTATGGATATTATTTTTATTATGTATAGCAAAGCTGTAGAAACTCCATACTCATGAATTCGATATGCTTTCTTCTTTGTCAATGGAGCAGAAGTGGTGATTGCATTTGTTCTTATGTAGAATAACTTACTTCTGCTTCATCCGTTGCTAATATTCACTAATATATGTCCTGATGTACTTACACCCACCGCAAGGAATTTGTTTTCTTTATCTTGGGAGAGGGTGTTTTCTCGGGGAGGGGGAGGGGGAGGGGTTGTGTCTGCACACTGGCTGAAAGTAGGTGTGCCTATCAAATGAGAGATGACACATCAGCTAGATATGTTCATATTTAGTACTGTTACAATATCAAACTCAAAATTTAGTGACTTGTCCATACTCTATAAAATTTTGTCTAAACGTCAATAAATTGTTGTTAGTTGGTAGTTAGCGAGAGGCTATGAAAATTTGAAAACACTTTTTCTTTCTTTTCTTTAAAAAAAAAGGGTGAATTGACAGGCCCGGATTCATATCTATTTCTTTTTTAATGACGGTCTAATATACGGCACTTTTTTTGTGCAGTTACTTTAATTACTCTTTTGTACATATTCATAGGATATAGATCTAACTTAGTTGTGTAATTCATGATTTGGCCACCTACATTTGATCTTCACTTATCGCTGATTTAGATCCTGTTAACAATTAGGTTATCTGCAGAGAGAGTTCTTCTAGCACTTGTTTCTTTTTATGGCAAAAGCATGGCTTTTATTTTTACTTTTAATATGTCCTTCTTGGGTTTTATTATTATCTCATCGTTTGTTTTATTTGGAGATTGAAAGCTACATGTCGTAGTGTGTCATGAATGTATCATAGAATAGGCAACTCTACTCCTTCGTCCTTTACTCTTCCTGCAGCCCCTTCCCCTCCCCAAAAGAAACTAATTAAAATTTGTGGCAGCTTCAAGATATGGGATTTAATCGAGATCTTGTGTTGGAGGTATTCTTTGCTTGCAACAAAAACGAGGATTTGGCAGCCAATTATCTTTTGGATCACCAACATGAGTTTGATGACTAGTTGATGCTCTAATCTTTTAGATGCTGCAACCCAGGTCTTTATTGTGTCTGGCGTTTTTTGGTGCTGGCTGGGTCGTGTCTTCTGGACTCCTTGGAGAAGTTCCAATTGTCAATATTTAATATTTCTGTTATTTTTGTACATTATGGTGTTCTCAGGAACTGTAACAATAATACTACTGGGTATATAGCAGATTTATGTTTGATAAGAACGTCATGGGTTCTTTCATTCTTCTCCAGCCCTGTATTTTCAATCTTGTTATTTGCATCTTCTAAATAAATGTTTTCTTTTTGGCTTGTTCTCGTTTAGACTTGAGATGTTGGTTTCTTTGGGATAAAAAGTTGTAATCAAATGTCGAAGGTTTATAATTGATTTTATTTGATGGTGGATTACAAAAGCTGTCGCTTATTGAAAAGTTGACGTGATGATTTTTTATTTGCCTAGTTGTCCAAGGCCGAATGTTATTGCAACTCAACAGTTGAAGTGCTGTACAAGCTAGTTTATTACAAAAATAGATAAATGAAGAATGATTTTCCAAAAGAAAATAGACCAAGGGCAAGATTCTTAAATACTTATGTATATTGTCATTTTTATTGTCGTAATTGCCTATTCAAATTGTGTTAGTGCATACATTGCATTGCATATTATATTAATGTACGAATTTTTCTTTGGAAAAAAATGTACATATAGTTTTCTGACTTTAAAAAATTTGTAAGTATATTATTTTAATTATTAAAATAATATAAATATATTCAGTCAATTATTACATTGTTTTTATTTATATCTTATTAAATATTAATAATTATGTGTTTTGTATATGGTTATTGATATATATATATTATTTTATTATTAGTTATTTAAATGAATTCAGATAAAAATTTTGTGTAAGAAGTAAAGGAAATTAAAAAGAATCTGAAAAGCTCTAAGAAGCTTGGTTACCCTTACATTTAATGCATTAAAATATATTTAATTTTTTTTAAAATATTTTCTTTATAATTTCTTAAAAATTTTAACTAGTGAAGTTTTTTATATATATTTTATTTATTTTGATTTCTTCTATATTGTTTAGTATTTACTGCATTTAATTACTATTTTTTTTATCTAATTCAACAAATAAGTTACTTTCATCAATTCTATGTAATATAGTATAAAAGATAATCTTTAAGATATTAATATGTTAAGATTTTAATTTAAAATAAAAATATTTTATGGCTTATTGTTTTATATAAATATTTTATATATATAGTTAATTTTATTTAATAAAATAAAGTTATATTCATTATTATTATTGTTTAATTTATTTAAATAACTAATAAAAGTGTTATGTATATAAATTATTATATAAAAGTTATGTAATTATTAATATTTAATAATAAATAGATGAAAGAGTGTATTTATATTATTTTAATAATTAAAATAATATATTTATTAGTTTTTATAATTAAAAATATATATTTATAAATAATTTAAAATAAAAAAAATAAGCATATATTTTCTTTGTTTTTTTTGATAAAATCTATTTGGTTTTAGATTTGAATCTCCCCAGTTTCATATGCTCTAACTTTGGTATTTTCACCATAATTTTTATTTTATATTTATATTTAATTTATAAGTTTTATTTTTTTCTCATTGATTTTTATATTTTTTAATTTTATATCAATTTTTTTCTTATTTCCCAGTTAACTTTGGAGACCAGAAATCCAAGTGTGCTCGGAAACATTCTCATTTTCTTATTCTAAAATCTGTTTTGTAAAAAGGTTTTTAGAACAAATTGAACAAAAAGAATAATAAAATTTGTTTAAATAAATATTTTGAAAATAATTTTAAAATGAAAATATAATAAAATTTATTTAAGAAATTTAATTTTGAGAATAAATTTTAAAAAGAAAAAGAATTCGATTGGCTCGTTACATTCCCTGTTTAACTCTACATCGGTACTCTTCTCCTACTCTCTCAGACTCTCTCTCTCTCTCTCTCTGTCTGTCTTCGTCTCTCTCGAACGAAAATGGCTGGCCCAACTCAAATTGGCCACAATGGACAAAGACCGCCAACAACAGCAACCACTTCGGCACCTCGTTTGATCCCAAAACGAGGTCAAGTTCTACGAAGAGTCCTCAAAACGAGGTCAATTAGGACCCTGCTTAGTCTAATAACAAAAGTTAGAAACCCTAAGTACCCATTAGATCTTCAAAGTCACATGCTACAGCAAACTCGCGTGAAAGGAGAAGGCAAGTATCGAGCAACTGCTTGAGCTGTTGCTTAGTCTACTGTTGGGAGCAGTATGTGTGGACAGTTAGGACCCAGTCCAATAGCAGAGTGAAGAGATGAAGTGAGGAGAAGAAGAACAAAGAAGATGCAGTCACAGAAGAATTTGGAATATTTAAGCTTTTGCCATTAACAAATACTTGTTCTCCATGTTTTTAATCTAAGAACAGAGAATGAGAACAAAAACATGCTACGCTTGTTCTCAATTATTGATTCTAAAAGTAAGTTTATAAAAAATAATTTTAAAAAATTGCTAGCTAAAAATACTTCACCAAATAATTTTAATGTTTTATTATTCTCAAAAACATCATAATTGTTTTCGTAAACACTATCCAAACAGGCCCCAAATTCCATTCGTCGGCAGCAAAGCTTTGGTAATACGAACATGCTGGAATTTTAGAACTGAAGGCAAGAAAATGAGTCGAAGAATATGAAATTAGAGGTAACAACGAGAATGAGTTTCGTTGCATACAAGAAGAGCGAAGGAGAAATAAAGTTAAAAAAAAAAAAACTACAATTGTTTACAGTATTGGAACCATTCTTTTATCACGAGATATAATATAATTGTTAAACATTAAATTGAAGAGTTTTTTTATTATCAAGCACTTGACTTCACAAAAACAATCATAAAATACAGGTGAAATTGTATAAATAAAGTGGAGATTAAAAAAATGAATAACTCTGTTGTTCGTGAGTTTTATGTAAATCATTGTGTGAAATTATATTTTCTTCAAATTAGATAAATATAACAAAAGCATTTAAGTGTAAATTAGAAATAAGTAAATTAGGTAGTTGGCAAAAAAAATCTTGGATTCCAATATTCATTATGCTATACTAAAAGAATAGCATCATGAACAGTTGAATTTTATTATATGTAACTCAACATTTTACATTTTTAATGCTATTGCCTTTTTTTTTTTTTCTAATTTGCTTTTTAATCTAGCGAGGTTGGAGAGTACCATATACTTATTTTCAAACAAATTTATTGTAAGAATTTTGTCACAAATCCATATCAACTATTGCATATATATATATATATATATATATATATTTTGTTGGTAATTGCATATATTGTTGTTGATGTTATTGACATATAGAAAGATTTGCCTTTATACATTATGCATTGCTTGTGAATTTAAAAAATTAATAAAAATAATATAAATTTGTTTTGACAAAAAAGTAATAATAATAATTATTATATTATCAAATATTTAATATAAAGAATAATACTAAAATTTTATAAAATAGAGTTTGATTTGTAAATTATAATTTTTAATAAAATTTGTCAGGTTTTTAGTGAAGATAATTAGTATTATATAAGATACTTAATAAAATAGTAGACATTAAAAATATAAACATTTTTAAATTTTAAATTTTAACATAGAATATAAAATAATATTTAGAATGAGAATAGGAATGGGTGTGGGTCAATTTGGGTCCTAACGAGCATAATGAATGAAATTGATGAAGGTGAAACTCCAAACTAATTTTGGCTGGACTGAATACTGAACTAAAAGTTTCAGTTAGATGCAAGTTCAGATGGGTGTGGGTGGGATTAATTGGATTTGGAAATGAAGAAAATACCAGCTGAATTTGAGCTTAATCATGTTTGGAGAGTGTTCTCCAATACAAGAGCACATACCGAAAAGCACCATTGCCTTTCACATCCTCCAAACATAAACATCTACGCCTTGATCTCCTCTAATTTTTTCACAGACCCAAGTTACCCGAATAAAGCGAAGAACATATCAAACAACACTATAGCATAAGAATTGCTTGAGAGAGAGAGAGAGAGAGAGAGAGGAAAGACTATGAATGAAAGAATGAGAGCAAGGATGGAGTGAAATGGCAGCAAAAAGAAAGACCAAGAGAAAGAAGAGTAAAGGACTATAACACGGGGAAAAAAATGGGGAAAGGACGGGTTGGGTAGAATGTAGACCTATGATAATTGAGAGAAAATGAAAAAGGACAAAGGGAGGAGGGGGCTGCGTGAGCTTTAAGGTGAGACTCACAGAAAATGAAAAAAACTACAAGTATAATATATATGAAAGCATAGAATATTAGCATAATTCTTTTTATTATTTATTTTATTAGTATATAATTGCTTTTTATTATCTATGGTGCATGGTAAATATATATACCTATTTATTGTTAAATAATAACAACTAAATAATTAAATGTAAATCTTATTTAAATTCTAATAAGCTATGTTGTTCTTATTCTAACTATGCTACTTAAAACTTTTGACTAACTCTGAATTTTTTAGAAAGTTTCTAAAACTGTTTTCATGTAAATTAATTTAGTTTTTATTAAATTATTTTATTTTTAATTGATAAAATTAAATCTACTTAGTTGAATTAAACATATTTCATTAATACATAAATAAATAATATATATATAAATTTTTCTTTAATATTTTTATTATAAATTTTAATTATTTAGATAAAAGTCACATATATATTAAGATTATGAAATTGTTAATAATTTATATTAAAAATAATTTGAATTTTTGTTTAGTGGTGATTTGTATTAATTTTTAAAATAAAGAGAAGATTTGTGTATTAACAACAAAATAAGAAAACGAAGGGCAATTACTCTGGCTATTTATTTAAAGCTGAGCTCTCAAGTGTCTCCACTTTAGGGTTCGTTGATTCTCGCCGTAGCAAATCGCAACAGCGGTCTTCACGGTGTTCTCTGACACTCAGGCATTCGGGTCTCTGCTGATCCTTCCTCTCTTTCTCCTCTTACGCTTTGCAGTGTTTGGTTGGTCCCTGTTTCTTTCTTGGCCTCTGCTTGACGCAATGTTGGACTACTTGCCTCGAGAAATCTTCGCTGAAATTCTGCACAGACAAACCCTCAAGTCTCTAGTGAAATGTACCTCCGTCTGCAAAGCATGGAAGTCCCTCATCACTGATTCTTTCTTTATTTCCGAGCACATTAGCCGTACCAGGGAAGCTAACAATGGCAATGAGTCCCTCCTTTTTCGTCTCAGTCATGATAATGAGGATTGGGATCGGGGTGGAGACTCCAACCATATTGAAGACACTTACTCACTGCGTTTGGATAATGAGACGCTTGATTTGCAATCGAAATTGGAATACCCGTTTGTTGGTCGGTTTTGGAGCAAATATTTCCGCGTGGTTGGTACTTGCAATGGGCTGGTATTTCTTGTGGATTACGGATACAATTTTATTATTTGGAACCCTTCTATACGGAAATATGTGGTCCTTCCGGAACCCAGTGTTACATTCAAAACCCATGGAGGATACTATGATTTTGTTGGTTCTGGTTTTAATTCTAAGACCCGTGATTTCATAGTGGTCAGGCTCGTCACTTTTGTGGATAGAACATGCTGTCCTCCTGAAGTTGAACTGTACTCTCTCGCTGCGGGGTGCTGGAAAAGAATCAGTGATAAAGCTCCTCAATTTGGACTTAAATGGCAACCACGGGCGATACACCAAGTGTTTATTAATGGGGTACTACATTGGACGGCCAAGCATGCGACTAGCTATCACAATTTTATTTTATCATTTGACGTGAATGAAGAATCATTTGGAGAGTTGATGTTGCCTGAAGTTTTAAGAAGCAGAAATGCTGAGGTATCTGTTCTGGGAGGAGGAGCGTCGCTTGCTGTGGTTCACCATAGTGATATATTGTCCTCTAGATTTTTTAGTGTCTGGGTGATGAGGGAATATGGGGTGGTGGAGTCATGGACTATGGTGTACAAATATTTTTTAGGTGATTATGAAGTAACGAGACCATTGACCTTTAGGAAAAGCGGAGAAGTGATACTAACAGCTCGCGACAGAGAAATAATTTCACTAGATCCAATGGTAGAACCATTAATGAGTGTATTGATGGTTGAGGAAGAGGGAGATAGTTATGATCTTATTAGTTATTATGTTGAAAGTTTATATTTGCTGAACAAAGAAATTGATGCTAAATCTTACTGACAGGTGAGCAAGAAGAGTAAGCACTGGCAAAATGCATATTTGTTTCTTGGTAAGCTTCAGAGGTTGACATCTTTCTCTTGGCAATGGATCTCCTAATCTTGTTCAATGAGGTGGTTTTACAAGCTGCACGTGTGCTGTGGAACACTCTTGGAATAGGTATCACTTAAAATTGTCAAGTTATTTCTTATTAGTTATTGTTTTGCCCGTAGATTTAAATGACAGTATGCTATTTTAGTTAAAGTATTACGTTGGCGGTTGTGTTAGGGAAACACTAGGAGCAAAATGTCTAGTTCTTGTTCTTTTGCAAGATATCGTTTTGTCCTTAGCTATGTTATACCCTTATATTTATGTTGTTTGGTTATTTACTTCGTCATCTTAGCTAAAGTTTAGGAATTTCGCAATTATTTCATGGTTGACAAATTGCTCTCTTATTGTATGCATGAAGTTTTACAACCTGTATATTTCATCTCAGGCTTTATTGCGCGTGCAATCTGAATTTAATAGAAGAATCAGTTAGGATGCCCTACAACGACGATTTATGTTAAGGAAGAAGCTCTTGTGCCATTGAACATGGTACCAAAAGAATGACTATTTCAATACTCTAAAAAAAAAAAAAAAAAGAATGGCTATTTAATAGAAGAATCATATTTTTGTTAGCCTTTAAGAATAGTGATGATTGGGCTGGGGTCTGCCAGCTAGTTCGCTAGCGTTGATGCTTGGGGAATGCTAATGGCTCGTTGATTAGTATCTTCCAGTTTAGACATTGATGGAAGCTATCCCAAGGAATTGACTGAATGATAAATGAGTTATTTTTTCTTTCATGCACAAAATCTACGGATAATTGCTTGGAAATATAAGATTTACAAAATGGGCCTTACTTGATTGTTAAAAATTGTATTTTGAATTGTTTGATTTATAAGTTCTACAGTTTAATTTTTAAAATTTAATAAATTTAATAATTTAAAATTTTTATATACAAATTTAGTAAAATTTTATTTTTCAGAACAACATAATTGTAATTAAATTACATTTTGATATTCTAGCAAATTAAATTTTTACAAAATATTTATTTAAATAATTAAATTCATTATATCTCAAATTGAATTATAAGACTCATTAAATTTGTAAACTTATAGTCTAGTCAAGATTATAATGACTTTTGAAAAATGCTAGATATATAAAGGAGGAATATACTCTTTCTTTGTAAATAAAGAAAAATAATTTTAATAAAAGAGATAAAATAAAAAGAAAATATAAAAAATTTATAAATATACAAAATTATTATGTATATGTATTATTTCTAATGAAAATGTTCACTCACATTTTTATGTCCATATTTCACCCACATTTTAGGATGTGGATGAATCAGAAACAGAGTAGAGAGAGCACAAGTAAGAGGCAAAGGAAGGATGAAAAGAGAACGAGAAGAAAGTGAATAAAATATAAATTTAAATATGTAAAAATAACATTACTCTATTTCTAATGTCCTTCGCCAGGCAGCTACCAATATCTAGATGAATTATAGGCACCTGTGTTTCCTGACAAGCACCTGCGGTTGTCTCTTTCAATTGCTTCTGTTCTTTGGTTTTAAACACTGGCTTAATTAGTTTAGGGTAAAGATATTTGTATAAATTAAAATAATTTTCATAATATATATATATATATATATGCAGGTAAGGCAAGACATACAGGAAACATTACTCATTAGTTTATTTATTCTTTTTATTCCTTGGTTACTATCTTACTACCGAAATGTTATATCCGTGTTTTTGTGGATATGTTTGGGTCACATTTATTAATGTGGTCTGAATCTATAATGTTAAAAAATTATATAAAAAAATAAAATAAAAAATTTAAATAAAAAAATAAAATTATAAATAAAATTATAAATATAAAAATATAAGTGTAGCATTACTAATCTTGCTACGCATACCTTACTATGCGTCTCAATGAAAAATGATAGTTTTACAACACAATTCGGTGCTATGAGCGTACAATCATTCACAGAAATATTAAATTCAAAAAAAAAAAAATTCAGTTGAGGGAGGACGTGGACAAGGTGTGAATTCGGTGGAACGTGTTACCGCTTTGTCTCAATTTTCAACTTTTTGTGAATCTATGGTGGCGGCTTTACCAAGTTTACAGTTTTAGTTTTTATCTCCAACTTGCTCAATCAACTATAACGAAATAGAATAACTTAATTGCAAAATACAAAAGAAAAGTAATAACATATATAATAACAAAGTAGTACGGTTTTGATTTTTACACTTTATAGTTTAGTGATGCAGAAGAGGTCTTCTCATGTTCCACAACTTTTCTTTCTGACCTTTTCTAAATCGTTTGATGCCAAACATATGGTGGTCTTTCTGAAAGCTCTAGGAAAGCGTTTGCAAAAGAAGTTATCAGTGCTTCAGGACTTTTAATTTGGTAAGAAGGAAGCGACCCATTAATTGCCCAAGATTAAGTCAACTCAAAACGAATAGTGAACTCTTGTGGCCATATTTATGGAACTGGGGACGGCTTCTAATCACAGACTGGCACATCAGATCAAGCAAGTTCAATTGGAACTCTATCCTAACTAGTGCTGCGTTTTCCCTCTGAAGGGTCTGCGGGCGTGCAGAAATTGGTTTGTTTATAGACCCTATTCTATATTAGATATATAGCAACTCTGCTGGGGCAGCACATTCTCTTTAGGCCCTTGAGAGAAAAAATCATGCGCCTGCTTGGGAAAAGTTTCACTTCCAAATTCAAAACTACCACCAAACATGCTATTTCTAGGATTGCCATCTTCAAGAAACAGCACCAAGCTCGAGGATTCTATGCCCGGTCTGATGTTGCTGAACTTTTAAACCTTAATTACCATGACCGTGCTCTCCTTCGGGTAAGCACCAACCCTTTTTCTCTCACTCTGTCTGTCATGCAAGTAAGTGTACACTGAATTTAAGTCCTACTGGTCAACAGGTGGAGCACTTGATCAAAGAGCAAAACATGTTGGGAGTGTTCGTTATGATAGAATATTACTGCAACTTCCTGCGAGGAAGAGCTGATCTACTTGAAAAGTCAGTCTTCTTATCTCTTCAGTCCATTGCGACAAACTGGAAGCGGTGATTGATTATTGAATAGCATACATATTAGAATCCCAATTTCCTTAATATAAAACCATGTTTATGTAGGGAGTGTCCTGATGATCTCAAAGAAGCAGTATCAAGCCTTATCTTTGCATCATCACGGTGTGGAGAATTTCCAGAACTGCACAAGATATCAAAATTTGGAAAAGAATTTGCTGCTCATGCTGTTGAGTTGTGCAAAAATAATAGAGTGAACTCTAAGGTGCTGATTAAGTATATAAATGTGAGAAATTAGAATCATTATATGTTTCTTATAACTCTGGTATTTGGTTAATCTAGATCATACAAGAGCTATCAACAAGACGGCCAGCAATGGAAATCAGAATAAAAGGGCTGAAGGATATTGCAACAGAAATTGGAGTTACATTGCATTTGGAGCAGGACTCTAAAATTGATTAATGTGGTAAGAGACCATGTTGGCATGTTCAATGGAGAAATTAAACAGTTTGCACTAAATTGAGCTATAACATTTCATAATGAGATGAATTTCAATGTTATAATTGCAGAAGAAATTGAATGGTGACCAAAAGCTGGAAGAGCTGGAAATTAGCAAATTGAGTCGTGCCAATGATCCTAAGCTCAGAGGGAACACCCAACATTTTTCTGAAAATATAGTCCAGGATGCGGATTTATCTGATTTGAACAAGGAAAGGAAGAGGCACAAGGATATAGTAGCAGCAGCTCAAGAAGCTTTGGAATCAGCAGCTCATGAGACAGAAATCAATGAACAATCAAATTGTACAGCCCGTAAGGAACTCCAGTTCAGAATCAGATGAGGAAGTTACGCCAAAAAACAGCCATGATTTGATCTGAGAGAATTGGAAGAGAGACAAACCAGAACACAATTTACAATGGCAGAATCTCATTTAATTCAAAATCTGATAAATGATGTGAAAAATCAGTGGATAGAGAGTTAGTTTCCAACAAACAAATGAATGAAGAAAGCTACAAAGACACAGGACAACATGCATGGTGACTTGGCTTCTGCCAAAAGCTTCCTATTGAATAAATATGAAAACAATAGCCAGTCTGATGCAGCTGCAGAGATTGAACACTTCAGAGAAGAAAGAACTCAGTTTCCTCACCCATCTCCAAGATGGAATTCGCAAAAGTCTCAAGCCGAGTCCCATGTGAATTCAGTAGAAGGTACACCTGTAATGGGAACTACACATGGGACATATTTTATGAAGCAGACACATAAGCAGCATGAACACATGAACTGGAAGATGATGTCAGTTAGAACCAGGTGAGCAGAAAAATTTTTGTAGATTACTCATACTATGCCATTTTCATTTTCCCTTTTTTTCCTTCTTATTAATTTCTTTATTTATATACTGTTAATTGAATTATGATGTAAAAATATTTACAAAAAATCAACACTGGATATAAAAGTTGAAATCTTCTCAAGACACAAGAGCCTATATTGTTGGATGAGAAATTTTGTCTTTGCTTATTGTTCGAGCCAAGTCACCCTTGAAATGTTTAACCTTTAAAGAAGACAGTCCATGGTAGGTTTTATTTTTACCCAACAATAGTAAGACTCAGCCAAACACTGATCTCTAATTCTCACAACCTTAGATGATGGTTGCTATCGTAGAGGGTAGTGAAGTTCAAACATCCGGATAGTTATAACATTAATGATGTTAGTGAAAGATGCGGTCAATGTTAGGTTTCTGCTATATGATTAGGTACAAGTAACAGACTCATACAGAATTCACATGTTCTTCTGACTTATTTCTTGTGCTCAATGCAAATATTAAAACTGAATGCAGTGTCATTTAGAGTCAGAATTCAAAAACTAATACTACCCTAAAGCACGACACTAACAAACCATCCTAATATGTTATGTAATGACACAATCACTAACAAAATTTGCAATTAAGCTTAAGTCAATTAATTTTTTAATGGTCAATTATAATACACTCTAATGATTCTTCAAAAAGAATTGGGCACTTGTTCAATATACAAAGCAAGAAAAAAAAGCTCTAGTGCAATAAAAGATTACAGAACAACCATAACATTATCAAGGGAGCAAACTATCGAAACAAAATTTAGAGATGCTGGAAAAATCCTACATTGAAGCTTACGCAAAGTTGCTACCGCTCTTCTGCCACAAATTGATAATATCAGTGGCTTGATTGAGAAGAATAATCATCTGCTTTTGAGATATCCAGGGCGTGCTCTCGAGTAACTCCTTGAGCTCTTCCCAAGCATCTTTCCTTGGCCAAAAGTAGTGGGGACTAAGAGGAATGGTGCCATACCCCGATATCACTTGGTCAAGTGATATACCAATGTTCTTCTCCATCCAAATAAATTTTAATACAAGCCTTGTCCTGACTGATGGCTTTACAATCACTCCTAGCTTCTAAAACACGATTAAAAAAAAAAAAAAGTTACAACAAAGACATAAAACAAATTGCACATATTAACATTGCTCCGTAATTTTGCAGGAATTAAGAAAGAGGATAGAATTTCCAAATTTAAAATATTTAACATTACTATGCGTTTTCTCAGCCTCTTTCGTCTCCAAGTAATACAAATATTCTTGCTGGTTGCAATTTAAAAAATGGCTAAATAAAGTAAATTTATATTTAGTTCATCTATTCCCAATTATCACACCTCTATTTTCACAGGGATCTGTAATACTAAACTATAAGATTCCGTTAAGCTAAAGGTTTACACATTATGAACCTATTGTGTGAATAGCATTGTCCGAACAGAATTATCCATTTATACATTCCAATTTACTGAAAAAGGAAAACAAAATCCTTTCAATTTCCATACTACAGCATAGGTATAACATAAACCACGAGCCCAATTGGTCCAATTCAAAACATTTTGAGCAGTAAAAAAACCATACCCAGAAAGTGAGAAGAGAGATTGAAATTGTCATCAAACCTGGGTCTGGAGAGGGGTTTCTGCAGGAATATCATCCAATTCAGTCTCTTCAGCAACATATTCCTTAGCTGTGGGTGCCAGAAGCAGAAAGCCTGAAACTTGCGGGTCCTGAAGCAAGATGCGGATGCGAGGGGAAGGGCTTTGGCTTTGTAAAGACTGAGGCTTTGACGGGTGTAAGCAAGAGGCTCTGGGATGATAACGTTAAAGGCTTCATATTGAGAGATGCATTGAGGGCTGGTTTAATAGCCATGGATAACATACTGTAAGTTATAACAGAGAGAGAGAAACAAAGCGCGCGCGTGAGGAGTAAGTAGGCACCGGTAACTGAATGTGCAGATAAGGAGAAACGGGTAGTTGGACTTGGACTCGAATCAGTTTCCTCTGCAAATTAATCCCATCCAAATGACAATGTGACATTGAGTTAGCAACTTCGTAAAGAAATGTAAATAGGTTAGTTTGCAAGTTTCATATAACTACCAGAATAATTTTTGCATCTTTTCTTTAGAAATGTTCTGTTGTTGCTTTTATTAGGTGTGAGTTTTTTTTTTTTTTTATGATAAGAGACTTCATAATAGGAGTGGAATATGAAATTAGGGATAACCAAATTTATTACAGATAAGTTCATAGCATGCCATTGAACCCAAGGACTATTGGCAAGTGTGAGATTTTATATTGGTTTAAGTTTTGTAATTTATCATTTAGTAATTTATCTTTTTATAAGGAAAATGAACTAAATGCACAAAAATAGAAAAATGACATCATATTAATCATCTTTAATCTTTTAACTCTTGAGAGATCAACAAAGAACAACGAACTAACACCTGAAGGTAGTTGCAGGAACACATGAAGACCCCCTTTATTGATGGCAAAGTTAGCAAATCAATCAGCACATCAATTTCCTTTTCGATGAATGTAATAAATACGTTCACCCAAATTGTTGGAATGCAAACCATTAAATAAGACTCTCAAATAACATTACTATTGATAATAAATAGAGACTACAATTGTAGGATTACTTTCAACGATGGCCTTCCTAAATTCTTTGTTTCATGCATATTACGGATTAGTAAGCACTCCTAATCATTTAGCATCAAAAGAAGTGCACAATCCTATGTTATATGCAAATCCACTCAACCATTGCCCATCCGCACCCTTGAGAGTACCCTCATCTTGCCTGTCCTGAGCATCCTTTAACTGACCCATTGGTGTTAAACTTAACCCATCCCTCCAATGACGGATGCCATCTGACCTCCAGTGTGTAGGTATTTCTAGCATGCTCATTGCCTTCTATTGTACCTGCAGCATTGCCAATATTTGGCAAGGTATTGTTGGATAGCACGCCTTGGGTCGGGAGGCCTCTTGAAATCGTCTTCATGCGGTCCCTTATCTCTCCAACTCCATAGGTACCAACAGAACACGAAGAGCGAGTAGAGCCAAGAGTCCTTCTAAACGGAGACAATGTTCCCATTGCCAGTTTCCCATCGAGTGTTGTTCAATAAGAGTCCCGATATGTGGCATGTTGTGAGAGAGGGAGAGAATTGAAACCCCTAAAAGCACTCCACTAACATCACTAGTTTAATAAAGTGGCAAAAATATGAGGTAGTACGAACTTATCCACAAAACTTTTAGAGATGAGAAAAAAATAAAAATAAAATATAAAAATGTTATATGCAAAATTTTTATGTATGTATATCATTATTTATGGTCTACCCAAAGCCCACAAAAATTCTTTCACTATCTCCAATGATGTTCAATTCTCTTCCTCTCTTATAGTGGGAAAGAGTTATACTAACTACAATCAAATTGAGAGAAACAGAGAGAGCAGAGTCAAACTTTAACTTTTTGTTGCTTTCCTTAGGTGGAGGAAAGGTTTTAAACACTTAGTTATATTTAGGAATGGCAAGTGGGTGGGGCGAGGTACGGAGCAGTTCCTAGCTCTCCAACCTTAAGGAAAAAATTTTCTCCTGTTCGTGAGGATGAGAAAAATTTTTTCTCATCTTCAATTCTTGTAGGAATTTGAAATCTTAAAATAAAATTTTTATAATATGAATAAATTATTATTTTTTATTTATTTAGTTATTACTTACATATATAATTACAAATTTATCCTTTATATTATATATTATATAACTATTATATGAGTATTATGGTAAACTTTTAATTTTGAGGATCCCTACAGGGTGACGAATGAGATCCCTGCCCTTGTCCCCAAAATTGTGGTGGAAAAAATTTCTTCTTGGCCCTCGGCCCGGAGGAGAGAAAATTCTTCCCGTTCCCTAACCAAAACCGGAGATTCTTTGCAAATCCTCATCTAGCTAAACAAAATTGCCATCCCTAGGTATATAGAACACTAGAGCAGTTAAACGAACCGGCACAGCCAATTTTGAGCCAAAAAAAAAAAAAAATTTAACTCTAATTTTATAAAATTGATAATTAAATAAGTTAACTTTACAAGTTAACGTTAAATTTAAACTTAAATTCAAATCTAAATATAAAGTTAAACCTAAATTTAAATTTAAATTTCGATTATAAATTAATATAAATATTTATAAATTTAATTTTATTAAATATTTATTTTTTAAAAAATATATTATTAAATTTATTTAATTTAATAATTTAATATATAAATCTTAAAAATTTAACTGCTCTTAAATTATTTATGAAAATATAATTATATGATTCATAAGTGGATAAAATAAGAATTGAATCATAATTTATGAGTAGATAAAAAAGAAATTAAGTCATAATTTAAAAATAAATTAAATTTAAAAGTAAAAAATAAAAAAAAATTTAACCTAACCTATTAGATTTGATCAAAATTGAGAGCTCTAATCAACATTCCTTCTAACGTACCACCAGTATTATTCTTTAAATAAAGAATGCCAAAGCCTACAAAGATGGTTCCACTGTCCCTAACAAATTCTTACCCGCCCGGCACCTATTTGAATTCACCTCTCTCGGATCTTTGTCCTTTAAATTTGTCAAAAGCAAAAGTATATAAAAAAAGAAATAGATACAAAATTAAATAAAAATTTATTAAATATATTTTAATATAAATTAAAAAATAAAAATTTATTAAAATTAAAAAATAATAAAAATAAAAATTTTAAACCTTCTTTCTTTCTTATTTGGCATTAAGTAAATTTTGTATAAAGATAAAAAATAAAAATAGAGTCACGGTTTCTAATTTAGTTGTAACTGTACGAATTTTTTAAAAAGTGTAGATACAATTTTAAAAATTAAAATTTTTTACAAAAGCCTGTGTTTCCTATTTTTTAAAATTTTTTTGGTGACTATTTCCTTTAAATTTTATTTATACCCCCAATTTCCCCCAAACCCGGGGGGGACCTTCTGTCATTCTGACTCGTTGTAAGTCTTTTCTCTGCCGCCGTTCTCCCTCTCGAGCGAGCTTCTTCCCTCTGTTTGAGCTCCGCGCGCCAGTCTACTTGTACCAGTCCGCCACCGGGCCGCGACGGCGACGCTGCTGCGGTTAGGTGGGTTTGTCTTCTATTAATTATTCAATTTTACAGTTTCCATGATTTTGCAATGAGCAATCGGTTTTTGACATGTAAATTTTCTGTTAGATTTTTACACCAAGAAACAATGGAATCATCAAAACAGAGATCAGACAGAACTTAGAGGACTAGGTTAGTTAGGCCTTTTTTTCTTTTTCTTCGATCTTCTTTTTGTAGAAGAGAAAGTAGGCCTACTAGTTTAGTACTAAAATAAGCTGTGTTGCACGGATGCATTATTTAGTTTACTGGTTTTTTGGTTTTGGATGGTTGAAGTAAATTGGAATCGAGTGTAAATCGGTCTCTTTTGTTTAGCACTTTGACAGTATCTTATAATATTCTCAATACGAGGTGTTGACTATCGCAGTGGCAGAGCCTTGATGGTCATTAACTATCAAGAATATTATTACCGATCAGTTTATGCGATTTTGGGGGTGTCTGTGTGTCAAGATGATCACTTGCTTTCCTGAAAGATGAAGTCAGTCTATAAATGAGGTTTCCTTCTGTGGTGGAATAAGGATTACAAATTAAGGATCTAAGTGAGCACCTAAGCGGTTACTTCAATCTTCTTCTAGAGTAACTCTGTGCCTACGCACGAATGGTTGGGAACAATGGGAAGATTCTGAAATTGGGGAAAGAAAACTAATGAAATGGGTTATACTATTACTCCTATTGGTCTGTTGAGCATTGAGTTACAATATTAAAAAAAAAAAAAAAAGAAAAGAAAGAGTTATACCTTTTCTTAGGAGAGAATGGCAAAAGCTTTCTTTTTTGTTAAGCAACATTCCTTGTTCTTTTTCCAGAGTCTGGTTCATGTTCCATGCTAGCTACCATGCCAAACAAAATCACTTTTGATTGGGTTGTTGGATTTTTGGAACTTGGAAGTTGGAAGTCAAAAGATAGTATAATGTTGAGTTGTTTATCGTTATTTGCTTTTTGAAATTGGCTGTTGATTTTCTTTATTTTCTTATTTTTGAGACTTGAAAGTGTTTGAGTTGATGATGTTATGTCAAACTTAAACCCCTTGCTTTGGTATGGTTACTTTGTATTACATGGTTAAGAATAGAAATTATCAGAGTTGTATTCCTTGCTAAAGTTTTTGCTCTGTTATAGTGTGTGTGATTAGGCAGTGAAATTATTATTCGGTTTTGGTATCAGGTTGATTCATAGGGGTTTATGATTTTAGATTCCTGGTCATGTAGGATTCAGGCAGTGACATTATTAATATGTTTGGGTACCTGGTTGGTTCAAAGGTCGCAATGAGGGAGCAGTGATTCTTGTTCGAGAGCTACTCAAATTTTTTGTGCTACATGCTCTATTGATTTAATTTGTAGAGGGGGCTATACATTCAGGTGTTAGTGTTAAATTGAGTGCAAAAGAATTGATAATGCACATAAATAAATCATTAGAATAAAGTGCATAACTTGCTTCAAATATTGCACCTTTATTCCTTTGTGAGTTAACATGCTTGGCTTCTCATGCCTTCTTGCAATTGAAGGGCCATAAGCAATTTGTCACTGAAGAGATATTTTGGAACTACATACTGATTCACCCCCCTTTCTTTTGATTGCCTTATTTCCCATGCAGATGAAGAAGAAAAGTCAAAAGTCTGTTGTGGAGAGCAATGCTCCTCAAGATTTGCAGTCTATCATTCATGAGCATGCCCTTTTCTTTGACAAGTTAATTGAGCTCATCCCAGCCAGGTTCTATCTGCCAGTTGATGATAAGGAGAAACCATGGTTTCAGGGTCTCAGCAAGGCTGAGAAAGCTGCATCAAAGAAAGAAACGAAGGAAAATATCAAAAAGTCTCGTAGAGAGCGTTTAGACCCAGACAAGTCTGGTGTTACAACACTTGACCTACTGAAGCAAAGCTTGGAAAACGAAAATTTGAATGAGAGTGGTGAGGAACAACAGGAGATAAATCCTTTGACTTCAGGTCTGGAAGGAGATGATCACTCAGTGACATACGAAGAGCTTCGGCAAAGGCTACATCACAAAATTGAAGAGTTTCGGGCAAGTCGTAACTGTGGAAATGCAGATAAAGCAAAGAAAAGGGATGAAAAAAATGTGAAGAGAGGATTTCAGAATAAAAAACGGAAGAGAGATGATGGAAATGAAGAAAATAAAGCGGCACCCGGTGTGTCAGTAGATAAAGCAAAGAAGGATGCTGCAGAGGCTTCCAAGGAGCTCATGTTTGGTCATATCAAACTTGATAATGGGGAAAGCCAAGGGAATAAAAAGAGAAAAGCTTCAAAGTTTAAGGAACTTGAAAGGGCAAAGAAACTGGAGGAAGCAAAGAAAGATCCTGAGAAGGGTGAATCTATTGCAAAAAAACAATCATGGAAAGCTGCGATGAATAGGGCTGCAGGGATTAAGGTCCACGATGATCCTAAACTTTTACAAAAAAGCATACAGAAGGAGAAGAAGAGGCACTTGAAAAATGCAGAGAAATGGAAGGAGAGAATTGAGACCAGGGAGCAAATGAAAGCAGAGAAACAGCAAAGGAGGTCAGAAAATATAGCTGACAGGATTCATCAGAAGAAAATGCGTAAAATTGCGAAGAGAGAGAAAAAGCTTATGCGGCCTGGCTTTGAAGGTCGCAAGGAAGGCTTCATTAATGAAGGCTCTGGTTAGCTTGATTTTTGTCGATTTTTGTTGACTTCAAAGAGCCAGAGTGTAACAAATGTCAGAGGACTTTGCTGTAAGTCAATCCTGCCTCTTTTGATGATGGTTGAGTCACTCTAATCCTCCCCCACGAAAAAAAATTTCCCGCTTAAGTGGATGTATGAAAGTCTAGATCCTCATTTTATTATGTTCTCGACAATTTGACATCTATTTGCAATTTGGCATCTTATCTGTCTCTGTGATTTATTACTAGCATTTGTTGAGTTACAGTAACTAAAGGATGTGGGATTGCATCATATAATTTTAAAGAGTTTTGTTATTTTTACGTTCTTTGGCTCACGCATGGGTTACGTCACTAATGTAGCCAAATTAATGAAAAAAGAAAACATCGACTTCAGCTCAATTTTATTTCGATGCCCGGGCTCCTTTGTCTCTCTCGCGTTTCTGTTTCTCGCTCTCTCTTTTCTATAGCGACAAAACAGTTTCCAGAACAACTGGTGATGTTGCAGTATAGCCAGCGATCCCACATATAAGTGCATATATGACCACAAGTGCAGAAAATAAAGCACCTCGGTTTCCGATAAAGAACGACGAAACATTTTTTGGAAGGACTGGTTGCATTGATCTGCTTTCATCAACCCGCTGCTTTCGTCAAAGTGGGAGAGAGTCGGAGAGCTCCCTGAAGATAGGCACAGAGCGAGCGGAAGAGCGAGAAAGAGTAGAGCATAGGACTGGAGATCAGAGTGCAGGGCGAGAATGAGTGGGAGCATTCGTGCAATTATTTGATATACATCAATTATTTGATATACACTCTTTCAATATACATACAGAGTTACTCAAAATATTAAGGGATATTAAATTTGTAATTGTATAATAAATTTTGTGATTTAAATTTTTATTAAAAATTTTATAAAATTTAATTTATGAGAGATTGATTACCTTTATAAATTAGTAGGAATGTTAAAATGAGTCTGCCCCGTTGGATTAACCTGCCCTACCCTGCATAAGTGACGGATTGGGTTACTATATAAGTTACCTATTTATTTGTGAGTAAATTAATTTGTCCCATATAAGTATGCAGGTCAATGCGGATTGGGGCAGGTTAAATCTGTAAGTTTTGACTTGCATAACTTTAATTTCTCCATAAAATGACATGTCATTTTTTATTAAGCAACTAAACCTAAACACTTAACACAATACATAGTTTTGTTTGAAATGGCCCTTTTCCAGTTGACTTTCATCCCATCCCAAGTCCAAATTCCAAAAGCCTCTATCGACTCTCATCTTTGCATCGACACTCTCATCTTCCTCTCTAATAGACTTGTAGTCCCAATCTGCTTCCTTTGCATCCCAATTTATTTCCGGTCTGAGTTATCTCTATTTCTTAATTTGTGCTTGCCCAATTTACTTCTCGATTTATGATCACTGACCATTGACTGCCCCTAACCCCTTCCTTGTTGTTTTCATCCAATTTTTTGTCGATTTCTCTTTTCTCTTCAATGTTGGGCTTTGTCACATACAAAAACATAACATTTATGTTTTTGTAGGTATGTGTTTTATTGTCCATGTATATTAGTAATATTATTGAAGTCTTATCTAAAAAATGAAGTTGCATATTAATAATTTTATGAGTAGAATCAAAATTTCTATAGTTCATTATGAACTAAACCCAAGTTATGCCTTTATATATATCATTGAAAGATAAATTTGATTGTATTCATTTGTAATTACTTTAAAATTAGTATATTAAATTTAACTAATTATTTATTATCTATTTATAAATCCTAATTTTTAACAATTTTTTTTAAAAATTATTAACAGATTGACTTATTTAACTCGCAATCTGTTATGAGACGAGTTGGATTAGGATTTTCTAATCTGTCATTGCAAGTTGGCCCACTCTGCCTCGCTTAATTACAGGCTTATACAAACCGAGATGGGTCAGGTTAGTCATTTCTAACAATCCTATAAATTAACATAATACTATTATTATTTGAAAAAAAATAATATTTGCATATAGTAAGTCTCTACAATTACCACACATATAAATAAAATAATTTAAATTTAACAAAAAATAAAAAAATAAAAAATATATTAAATATATATATACATATACATATATCATTACTCATTTATTTGGTTTGATTTTTGAGAATAATATTAACAGTAGGTGGGCTAATTGTGCTGAAATATTAAAATGAAAGCGAGAGAATATGAGTAATTGTGAAAAAAATGTGCGAAAAAAAATACGTACAATAGCTGCTTTTGGATGTCTTCTGCAAACGACAATGCGTCTATTCGAATCAGCTACAAACGCAAACCATGTGCCAGCCGTTCAGGAGACCATTAGAAAGAGCTCCAGAAGCCCCCAAAACCCGCCTGTCTCGTCTCTCCCCTCACTGCTCTACGGGCATTAGGCCTTACTACCGTTTCGTCGCTTTGACGTACTTATCTGCCTCTTACTTCCTCTCTCTCTCGCTGTCTCTCTGTTCGACTTTTCTGAAATCATGTCGCTGCGAGTGCTGAACCCTAACGCTGAAGTGCTCAACAAATCGGCGGCATTACACATGAACATCAACGCCGCCAAGGGCTTGCAGGATGTCCTCAAGACCAACCTCGGTCCCAAGGGCACCATTAAAATGTACCACTTCTGTTTCATATTGTCACTCTTCTCTGGAATATTTCCCCTACTACTTGTTTTCCCTCACCTTTTTGCATTTTTGTTTTTTGCTTTGAATCAGGTTGGTTGGTGGGGCTGGTGATATAAAGCTCACGAAAGATGGCAATACTCTCTTGAAAGAGATGGTCGCACCTCTCACTTTTTTCGTTCTTTTTTGTCTTTTTTTTTCCTTTGGTTTGATTGTTTTTATCAGTTTATACTTATACTTTTTTGCAGTGTCGATCTTCCAGGAGGAGGATGTTACACTGTATTGATTATTGTTTCCTCTGCATTTGATTTTAATCTCCTTATGCAAGTACTTGTATGAGGTGTGTTGGAGTTTCATTTTCGAATGAATGGGAGTTGAAAGTTGATTTTGTTTTAATGAAAGTGGTTTCTGAGGTTGTTATAAAGTATTGTTCCATTAATATGTTGAAACGTTCTTTGTATTTGTCTCTCGTGATTTGTTTATTTATTGAAGCAAATGGAGTTTCATTTTCAAATGAATAAGAGTTAAAAGCTTATTATTATCATTATTTTTTAAAATAGAAGTGGTTTCTTAGGTTGTTATAAAGTATTGTTGCATTACTATGTTGAAATGTTCTTTGATCTTCTGTCTTGTGATTTGGTTATTTATCGAAGCGAATGGAGTTTCAGAGAGTGTTGGCTTTAAATATTTGTGTTGAAGATTTTGAGTTTACATTTGTGCTATTCCTCATGGTTTGGTACTATTGGGCGTCCAAGTGATTTTCAGTTTCTGCCAAATCCATTTGGAATGGGTGAAAATATCCATTTTAGCAGAAGAATTCTTGTAAAATGTGAACAAAAAGAACTAATTTTACTCCTTTCCTCTCTGTTTTGACCTCTACCAAGTATGGCAGACATATGCTAAATGTTAAATTGTTGATTGCAAAATTCTTCATTATTCTAAATCCTTCAGAATTCTTTTTTTTTTACCCCGGTTATGGCTACAGCAAATCCAAAATCCAACAGCAATCATGATTGCCAGGACAGCTGTTGCCCAAGATGACATAAGTGGAGATGGTACAACATCTACTGTTATCTTCATTGGTGAACTGATGAAACAATCTGAACGTTACATAGATGAAGGTTAGTGACCATATTTTGTATATTTTGACTGTTGAGTAACTATGAAGGATTTATGTTATGATCAAGTTCTACCTGTTGTACTGGATAGTGGATAATTAGATATTTCTTAAGGCTGAATATGAATAACTGTCAATAGGCTTCATTATAGATTTAGACTAAGCATTGTCATGTGAAAAGAAAAAGGTGGTAACATGTTATTATATCAGTAGATGAGAACCTGCCATTAACAAGATATTTGACATTAAATCTAACTTTCATGGTGGTTTTCCTTCCTAAACCCCATCTAAGAATAGAAATTGCCATTAGACTTTTCCAGCTTTCAGAGAGTTGCTTAGGAAACATTTTGATTCTGTCATCTTCCATCTTTCTTCTACAACTTATGTGCATGAAATATGTAAGCATTTCAGGAATGCATCCACGTGTGTTGGTTGATGGTTTTGAGATTGCAAAAAGAGCAACTCTACAATTCCTTGAAAAGTTTAAGACACCTGTTGTGATGGGTGATGAGCCTGACAAAGAGATTCTCAAGATGGTAGCTAGAACAACACTACGGACAAAGGTATATCTTATTTTTATATTTTTTTTAAAGTGACATTTGATTGTATTTTGATATTACTAATGGAATCTTAATTTTAGTATGTTGTGCTAATGATTTTTTCGTTTTCTTCTTTTTGTGCAGTTGTACGAGGCATTAGCTGATCAATTGACCAATATAGTTGTTAATGCAGTGAGTGCATGAGTCTTGTAAAAATGTTTTGATTTATATCTTTTAATAAATAATCAGTCATGTTTGATTTTTGTTGGACCTTTTGCAATATGGTTTTTAACTGATGGTCATTATGGTTTGAAAGGTTTTATGCATCCGAAAGCCTGAGGAAGCAATTGATCTGTTTATGGTGGAGATTATGCACATGCGGCACAAGTTTGATGTAGACACACGCTTGGTAGGTTTTACAACTATATCCATTCCTTTACTGGTTGAGTATTTTTAACTGTGTAACATTGATATACTTATCTAAAGTGCCAAATTACATGGATACATCTAGGATGTTGTTGATTTTGCATTATTGTGTTTGCTTGCACTTACCAAATGGCATTTTTTTATTTCATCATGTAGCTGATATCACTTAGTGAGATAATGCTTTGTTTGTTGTCATTGTTGTGTTTGCTTGCACTTAAAACTTTAACCAAAAGATGGGAGATCAGAAATCAATATGTTTTATCAGGGAGATCCTTTCTTCATTTTGGTAACTGTTATAGACTTCTAGCTTTTGCTAGCCCAAATCATAGTTCTGATCTGTATTTGTTCAACATCAATTAGTTAGCTCTTGGGAAAAATGTAGATCTAACATACTGTAAATGCATGATCGTATTATTGTGAACTGATGCTTTTTTCATTTATTGTGGTTAAACATGTTCTGGTGCTGGAAGAAACTTACAAGAATTGCAGTTTGTGTGTGTGCGGCTGCTGTTGCTGCTGTTATTATTAAATTTGACCGTGTCTAAACTTCTAGTATGACTTATAACTTGCTTGATATAGTGGTTAGGGAGCGAGGATCACGCTTGCCTTGTTGGAGAGCTAACATGGATCTTGCTCTCTAATGCTAGCCCCAACAGTATTCCAACCTTGCTATTTGTGGTTCATACTTTCTAGTGCTTTAGAATACTGCTTCCAGTCTTGACATACATGATCCTCCAGCCTTGGATGACACAGGGCTTGTAGGGATGAAAATGGGAGGTTGACAAAAAAGGAGTTAAAGTCATTGTATGTTTACTTGGTAAGAGAATAGAGAGGAGGGATGAAATTGAAGTTGTCTTAATTTGCATTAAAGCCTCGACAAATACTTTCTTCTCAAATTTTCAGATGAAAATAAGGGGAAATGCAATGTAAAAAGTACAAACTAAAACAAGTACTTGCATCCATACTAACAAGAGAAAAGTTGAAACCTTTCCATCCCTCTTCTTCTCCCATCCATACTTGCATGAATTTGTTCTTGTTCCTTTCTCCACTTCCATGTGAGATTCTGCCACCTTCACATGAACACTATCATGATTACATATTCTTAGATGGCATTTGATTATGGTGTATCTAAATTAGGTTTTCCATTGGTTTACATTAAATACATTTTACCTTACAATTATTCAGTTTACCTGTGGTACTTTTTCTAGGTTGAGGGTCTTGTCCTTGATCATGGTTCTAGGCACCCTGATATGAAGCGACATGCAGAGAATTGCTATATCTTGACATGCAATGTGTCTTTGGAGTATGAGAAAAGGTAAATAAAGGAATGAAGATTGTATGCGCCTATTTATTGGTCCAGTTTCTACTTTATACTTATGGCTTCTATATATGGTCTAAGGTGGAAGTCATTTGGTTCTTTTTCACTAGTTCTTTCTTCTTTCTATATATATCTATACCACTGTACAAAGTAGATGTTAGGAACTGAGATAAGCAACACAGATTTATAACAGCAACTGGGGGAAAACTGGAATAAAATTTTACTAGTAACAGAAGGGAAAAATGGGTTACAAAGAGAATTCCCTCCTCAAACAAGAAGGAACCTCCCCAGAGCAAATGCTCCTCACCGGAGCTAAGGCTCCTCACAATTCACTCAAGCTACACTCCCCTTTATTCCAACCTCCTGCTGCCACTTGTCCCTAAATGTACCATCCTCTAACTAACTCTATCATTACCCTACTGATTAGGTGATGGTTGCCCATGCCCTTTTTTCCTTTTGTACACCATCGAGACTTTCATGGCCTCACCCCCACTGTTGGGTTCCTCTGTTCCCTGCAATCCACCCTGGGCCTAACATTATCTGCCGCCCCAAGAACAGCCTTGTCCTCAAGGCTGAAGTCTGGGAATTGACCCTGGATTTGTGAAGTATCTTCCGATGTAGCCTCCTCTTCTGACATCTTGTTCCACTTTATCAAAACTTGAGGGGTTTCTTCCCCTTCACGGGTGATGGTTCTGGTGGCCAAAACTCTTTCAAGAGTCACTGATGGCTGTTCCATTTCTAATCCCTTTTTGTAGTTGTGGTTCAGCCCAAACGTCCCCCTTTGCTTCCTTGAGTTGGGACACATGAAATATGGGATGAATCCGAGAGCCCTTGGGTAACTGCAGCTTGTATGCCATTTCTCCTACCCTTGTAATGATTTGAAAAGGGCCAAAATATTTGGGAGATAGCTTGGAAATCACTTTCCTTCCAGCTACTTGATGATGATGTTGAGACCTTAATTTAAGATAGACCCAATGCCCCATGTTGATCTGCAGAGGTCTTCTATGGCTATTGGCGGCTGTACACATCCTTCCTTGAGCTTGAGAAAGATTGTATTTCAACTGTTTGAGGATCTCATCCCTTGCTGTTAACCCTTGTGCTACAGTTTCAACTAGAGCTTCCCCAGCCATGTACTTGATGATACTTGGCGGTGGCTTCCTGTAGACAACTTGGAAGGGGGTTAAATTTAGTAGATCCTTGGTATGTTGTGTTATACCAAAATTCTGCCCATGGCAGCCAAGTGACACAACTCTGGGGTTGTTCCGAAGCAAAGCACCTCAAGTAAGTTTCTAGGATCCGATTGATGACCTTGGTTTGACCATTGGACTGTGGATGGTATGCTGTACTCATCCTTAACAGTGTACCCTGCAGCCTAAACAACTCAGACCAAAATGACTTAGAAAGGTTGGATCTCGGTCACTAACTATAGATGTTGGAACTCCATGAAGTCTCACCACTTTGGTGAAAATCTTAGCTAGTGACTTAGCTGTGTAAGGATGTTTCAACGGGATGAAATGTGTATATTTAGATAATCAAGCAACTACTACTAATATTACCTCAAATCCTTTAGATCGAGGCAGTCCTCCAAGGAAGTCCATACTGATATCCTCCCAAGTTGTGTTAGGAATGGGGGAGGATGCAATAGTCCCCCTGGGGTAGTGGCCTGATATTTTCATTGCTGGCACATGTCACATTCAGCCACATATCTTGTGATCATTGGCTTCATTCCCCTCCAATATAGTCCTTGTGCTAACTGGCAATATGTTCTATAAACTCCAGAATGTCCCACACTAGGTGTGCAGTGGAACTCCTTCATTAAAGTTAATATCCATGGACTTTTACTTGTAGAACAAGTCTCCCTTTGTACAGCAGTCACCCCTCCACCAGATAAAATGGGTGAGAATTTGGGTCTTGGAACAAATCTGTTCTGATTTTTTTCAGTTCTGGATCCTTTTCTATGGCTTGTTCTCCTTCTTTGGCATCCACCCAGCAAGGTCTAGACAGAACAGCCAATGTTTTATCCTCTTCCACCTGTGAAAGGGGATCAGCAACACTGTCCCCACCTTGTACTTGATTTCAAAATCATACCCCAACAACTTGGCCAACCAGTTTTGTTGGGCTTTGAGTGGTTATTCTTTGCTCCAGGAGATGCCTTAAACTTTTTTGGTCAGTATGCACAATGCATTGCCTCCTCATGAGATAGGGTCTCCAATGTTGTATGGCCAAGACTAGCGCCATCAACTCTTTTTCATAGATGGATTTGTTGAGGGTAGCATCAGCCAACCCTTTATTGTAATATGCAATAGGTCTTCCCTCTTGGATTAAAACCGCTCCAACCTCCCTACCTGAGCATCACTTTCAACTACAAAGGGCTTAGAGAAGTTAGGCAAACTAAGAATTGCGGCTGTAGAAATGAGGTGCTACAACCTTTGGAATGCCCCTTCCGTGTCCTGGTCCCACTTGAAGTTTCCCTTCTTCAACAAATGGGTTAAAGGTCTGGTCACTTTACCATAGTCTTTATCAATAGCACAAAATAGCGTTTGTTATAGTGCATCACTATGGCCCATAATGCTATGCTCAACACAGTCTTAATAGCACAGCCATGGGACTTTATGGTAAAATGTGAGGTATTATAAGGCCTAACCTATTTACAACATGTTTTCAATTTTCTACTTAGTGCTTTTCTTCATTATATTTTTGAATGATAGCTTCTACCAATAATTTTGTCTTTTCAAATACTGTTTAGTAATAACTAACTATATTTGTTAAGAGTTAAGTATGCATACAGTATAAAAAAGGAAATTTATTTGAGATTCAATGAGAGCTATACCAAAAAATAGAGGACAAGAAATTAGAACTCCCTAGGGCTATTGCCCCCAAGCCTCAGCTCTCATTCCCTCAGTACCCAAAACCCAATGCCCAACATCTTGGCCTTCCCCTCCATGATGCACTCTCCCACTAATAGTTGCTAGCATTCTCTTTTTCCCACTATCTGTCACTCCACTAATTCCCACTCTGTCCTTCCCATAACACACACATCCTTATCAGCTGCTAACATTCCCTTCTCCCTACTAATTGTCTCTCCACTAGCTATCACTTTGTTTTTCCCCTACCCTTGTCAGCTTTTGCTAATATTTCCCTCTCCCCACTAATTGTCCCCCCGCTAGTTGTCACTTTGTTCCTCCATGATGATTTTTCATATTGTGATGACAATGTTGTTTTTGATGATGAGGATGAATTTTAAACTTGTTATGCTTAGTTTTTTTTTTTTAATGTTTGTCATTTTTAGGGCTATTTTCTTAATATATTCTTGTTATTTAGGGTTATATTACATATATATATATATATTTATATATGTAATATAGTTGCGTTATAGTTCAAATAGCAATGCATTATGTGCTATGTTATTATGATCCTAAGTGCTATAAGTGTGTTATTCGCTATTAACAACTATGGTCTTTAATAAATTTTCGGTAGTAATCCGTGAGGCTGAGAAATCCTCTGTACTCCTTCACTGTTCTTGGTCTAGGCCAGCGGAGTACTGCAGTCACCTCGGCTGGATCCACCCTCACCCCTTTCTCAGCTATGATATGCCCCAAGTATTCTATCCTCCTCTTCCCAAAGCAACCTTTCTTGACATTTGCAGTGAAAAAATTCTGTTCAAGAGTCTGCAAAACCACTTCTAAGTGCTGGATATGGGCTTCCCATGACTTTCTATACACTAGTATGTCATCAAATAAAACAAGTACAAATTTTTGTAAGGTTTGAAGGTAGAATTCATAGTGGCTTGAAAGGTAGAGGGGGCATGGGCATCACTAAATATTCATAGTGCCTTAGATGGGTTCGAAAGGCCGTTTTGGGGCTATCTTCATGTTTGACCCTAATTTGATGATAGCTAGACTTCAAGTCCATTTTAGAAAAATACACGGCCCTTTGTAACTCATCTAAGAGCTCTTCTATGACAGGTATTGGGAACTTATTAGGTACTGTAGCTTTATTTAAGGCCTTATAATCTACACAAAATCTCCAACTCCCATTGTTTTTTTTCACCAATATCATAGGGCTCGAAAAAGGGTTTGTACTTGGTCTTATCACCTTGGCCTTAAGCATTTCATCCACCAACCTTTCAATTTCATATTTTTGATAATGGGCATACTTGTAGGGTCTAACGTTCATTGGATTTGTTCCCACTTTGAGTGTAATGGCATGATCATTCTCCTGTGGAGGTGGTAACCCGATATGAGCCACAAAGACTTGGTTATGCATGCTAAGGAGGGCCTGTAGTTGCTACCTTTGCTAGTCGTTCAGATCCTCATCAACTTTTGGGTTAAGAGACTCAACTCCTTGCTTCTTCACTTCCTCCCGTTCTTCACTACTACCCATGTAGTACAATACCCCCAGAAACTCCACTTTAGATATTTTTAATAATGTTTTGGAAGAAACGGGAGGTGGCATAGGCTTGGATCTCCTTTAATAATTCTTTTGACGCCCTCATACGCAAACTCTATAGTTAGTAGCTTCCAATTTACCTTAACCTCTCCCAATTTCTCCAACCACCGAGTCCCCAGAATGAGGTCAACTTCCTCCAACTCAAATAAGTAAAAATCTTCAGCAATAACCAAAGGTCCTAGATTAATGTCCACAGCTGTGCAACAACCTTCTGACACTTCTCGACATCCATTGCCCAAGCATACTGCAAAGCTTGAGGTGGTCTCCATGGGTAAACTCAGTTGTGTCATTTGCTCCTTTGAGATAAAATTGTGGCTTGCGCCACTATCTACCATGATAATTACCTCTCGATCCCTTACTTTCCCCACTAGCTTCATTGTTTTTGGTTGTGAGATTCCCTTATTGAGAAGAAGGATAACTCCATCTTCATGCACGATACTTCCTCCAGTGGTGTTCCTCTTCATTGGCCTCAATTGAATTCACAACGTCTCCCTTCAAATCAATCTCTTTCGCTTTTGCTCATATGGTGACCCTTAGACTCTTTTTCGGGCAATGATGAAGGGGTCTGTATGGCCGGCCACATTGAAAACATTGCCTTTCCTATCTCCTTTTGACGTATTCAGCATAAGGTAAGTGGCGTATACCCATACTCCTCAACATTCCATTCTGGTTGTTGGTTGTTTACACACGTGACCCACTAGAACTCACTCCTTGTGTCATGCTCTGCTGTAAACCCCCTATCTTGCTGGCAGTTGGAGATTGTGGGCCTGGAAGTATTGTGGGCAGACCCAATTTTAGTGATCTAGTCATACTAGTTTGGGTCACTACTCCTCTTCATAGGGTTGGTTGGTTTCCTGTGCTTGACCTAGATCCCTGATACGTCATCACTCCTTTCCTGAACTCTATCCTCCTTGCCAACACTTCCATTAATTCCTCCTCGATGTCCCTTGCCAACTCCATGGCACAGATAATTTCTTGTGGGTTATGGGTCCTTACCCTATGCTTCACCTCCTCTTATAGGCCGCTCATGAAGTAGCTTAGAGCTTGATCCTCTGCCATCTCACCCACCTGCGCCACTAATACTTTGAATCCTTTAATATATTCTCTGACCGTTCTAGTCTATTTCATTTTGGCCAACATCTCGTGTGGGTTTCTTGCTTTCGGCCACAATACCTTAGAATCATCTCTGTTGTTAATATCTCCCATGTAAGCTCCGACACCTTTTTTCGTAGGAACCGAAACCAATGGACCATGGATCCCTCCATGCACATGAAAGTGAGCTGTACCTTCATGTCAGGCTTGGTCTTTTGGAGTTTGAAATATTTCTCCACTTGTGCAATCCACCCAGAGGGATCAGAGCCATCAAAGCTTGGTAGTTCTACATGTTTGGCTTTGTATTTTAAGTCGTCAACTTTCAACTCTCCATCTCCTTGGCTCTTCACTCCTTTCGACTTCGTCTCAGCCTCCACATTCTCTACTTGGTTCTCCTTGGTCAAGCTCGCATGTCCCACGGCTGATGATACCCCTGGTGTCTTCGGTTCTACCTAGAAGCCTTGCTTCTTCATTCAGGCCATAAGCATGGCCTTCACTTCTTCGAATCCATCTAGCTGATTTTTTATGTCAGCAAATTAGAGGCCACCACTTGCATCCTAACTTCCTATTCAATGCTCACTTTCTTCAACTATTCTACTGCCTTCTCTAATGCTTCCAACCTTGATTCCATTCTCACCTCCTATCAATCTGGTAGGTTGGACCAATTGTTAGGAACTGAGATAAGCAACATAGATTTATAACAGTAATTAGGGGAAAATTGGAATAAAACTTTATTAGCTACAGAAAGGAAAAATGGGTTACAAAGATAATTCCCTCCTCAGACAAGAAGGAACCTCCTCAAAGCAAATGCTCCTCACTAGAGCCAAGGCTCCTCACAATTCACTCAAGCTACTTGAATGCCTTCCTCCACTAACCTACACTGCCCTTTATTACTGCCTCCTGCTGTCACTTGTGCCCAAAGGTACCATTCTCTAATTATATCATTACTTTGCTGATTAGGTGGTGGTTGGCCATGCCCCTTGTTCCTTCTATACACCCTCCAGACTTTCCCGGAATCACCCCCACTGTTGGGCTTTGTTCCCTCCAATCCACCTTGGGCCTAACTGTAGAATTCTATTTGGTTCCACCCCACTAATGCAACTATATTAATAAATTTTTATTTGTAAGTCACTCATTTGTGGTTATCTAATGTTCTTTTCTATGAACCCTTTTTCTCTCTTTATAATTTTCCCTCAATAGGCCAAGCTGGATAGATAAAATGGAGAAACGTATCGGGGGTAATTTGTGATTGCAAAATATCTATCAAACTTAAAAGGAAGTTTTATCGAACTGTTATCAGACCAGTTATGTTCTATAGTAGTGAGTGTTGGGCTCTGAAAGGTCAACAAGAGCAAACAATGGAGGTGGTAGAGATGAGAATGTTGAGATGGATGAGTGGACATACAAAAAAAAGACAATTCGAAATGATTGTATTCGGGAGAGATTTGGGGTGGTGCCTATTGAGGAGAAAATGACGGAAATCAGGTTATGGTAGTTTAGGCATGTACAAAGAAATAAATGGTGTTTAGTCTTGTGAAGAGATATAAAGGAAGACCAAAAAAGACACTTGGAGAGGTGATTAAAAGAGACCTTTGGTTAAATAGTATTTCCGAAAATTTGATTTCGGATAGAAATCTATGGCGACATTTGATCTATGTAGCCGATCCCACCTAGTGGGAAAAGACTCAGTTTGTTATTGTTATTGTTATAATTTTAATAGTAGTTCATTTAAACTGAAGAATGCAAATGGATACGTATGACAATGCATTGCTAGACACTTAATACATAATATTTTATGCATGGACACAAACAGGCCTGTTATATAGCTGTGAGTAATCTGGAAATTAATGTTTGAGCTGCCGATGTATTCGTAATTGGTTAAATTTCAAACATGGGAGAACAATTAATTTCTTTTTGTATCTTCCTCTTGGCAGTCTCCATACTGGCTTTGCTCGTCTGATTTTATGGCTGCATGTTTCTGCTTTGGAAATAATATTTTGTAGACAAAAATGAGTTTTGTAACTCAAAATGTTATACCCATAAATCTGATTATGTTTACCTCTTTTTTTGACTCAAAACAAAATAAGGATTAATGTACAAAAGGGGAAACCTCTTTTGTTATCGTGTTATCTTTTGATGATAAGAATGTCAACCCACATTATGATTGTTGAGCTCAGCAGTTTTATTTAAGTCAGATTAATTAATTCTGAATCTGCTGTACACTCTGTATCAGACCGATCTGTCTATCTAAATTCATTAGTTTCCATGGATATAGTCTGCGAGCATGATGAAGTTAATGCCTTTGCTTTTTGTTCCTTTGCAGTGAAATAAATGCAGGATTTTTCTATTCAAACGCTGAACAGAGAGAGGTTATGGTTGCGGCTGAAAGGCGTCAGGTTGATGAAAGAGTGAAAAAAATCATCGAACTAAAAGATAAGGTAAATTGGATTTGCTCTAATGTTGGTTCTTACATGTTACTTTGTAATAGTTGTAACTTATAGTTCTTGTTATGTTACCACTATAGTAATTTTAGCTTATCATATTTCCTCCATACATGTCATGAATGCAGATTTGTTCTGGTAATGATAGCAATTTTGTTGTGATCAATCAAAAGGGAATTGATCCCCCTTCACTGGACTTGCTTGCAAGGGCAGGGGTAAGTTTCATAGCTTTATGCTTTCCATTTATGTCTAGAAAGTACCATTATATTGTTTAAGGTGGAGTAGTTTTGGCTTATTTATGTGTGAATTCCATTTCAACATGTTCATGCCTTGATTATTCTGTAGATGTGGCCCTTGTAGGGCTTCTGAATGAGATTTTGGTTTCTCAACAGTTCAATAGTGGTTTTCCTTTTTTTTTATCTTCTTCCTTCTCAAATGTACCCTTGCCTATCAGCTCAAGTGGATGACGTGGTAATGGGGTTAAATATTAAATAAATTTCTATCCAATGAAAAAGATGGAGATTGATTGGTTTGTCACGTTATTGATCTTATTTAAATATCTTTTGTTGATAACCACTTATCGTTTATATCTTCAAAGAAGCATTGGAGTAGCATTTTGAGCCGATCCAGTGCCCTTGTTCATCTTGCTGCAAGTAGACCTGAAAGACATGACATGTATATAGCATGAAATTTAAGCTTTTTGATATTTTTTTAAAAAAAAGAAGCAATTTCAAGATCTGATTAATCTTTAGACTATATATTATAGTCTATAGAACCGAGATTTATCTTAAAAGGTGCTATGTGTGCTGACTGCTTCAAATGTCTCTATGATGTTATTATGAAAGATTACTTTTCAGAGATGCTTAGGATAGCGCTTCTAGTCAGTCTTAACTTAAGAGTCATCTTTATCTTGGCTTAGTATTGATAGACAACTACAATATCTTAGTAAATTATCTGGGAGAAATTTATTTTCATAGCTTCTCTCCAGTACCCATGTGTGATTGTAAAATTAGAGGGTCAACTGCTTTGAGAAGATTTTGAATTTTATAAAGAATAAAATGGATGCTTTAATGGGATGATAGTCCTACCAGATCATAAAGCTAAAAATCAGTTACCATTTTCTCCTAATTAAAGCATTTGGTTTATGTTATCTTGAACAAGAAATTAGCTCATCTGTTTGAGTACCTTATGGCACCAATTGTAGATTGGTAATGTGTTTTAAATTGATTAATTTGCATCTGTTACACTTCTCTTTATCTTGTATTTTTTTCTTCCGATATTTTTCATGTTTTCCTTTTTAGATAATTGCGCTTCGGAGAGCAAAGAGGAGAAACATGGAAAGATTGGTTTTGGCCTGTGGTGGAGAGGCTGTAAACTCTGTAGATGACTTGACTCCTGAATGTCTTGGTTGGGCAGGATTGGTTTATGAGCACGTCCTTGGCGAAGAGAAATATACATTTGTGGAAAATGTGAAGAACCCTCATTCATGCACAATTTTAATTAAAGGTACCTTGTCCTTGTACCTATGACGGGATTGTGAAGCAGATGATCCTTTTAGTATTTTAGAATGATGTTCTCTGTAAATCTTTAGTCTATACTTTCATTTAATTGCCATTGATGGATTTAATATGAGATAATCTGCTCCGTATCCATGATGGTACAGGTCCAAATGACCACACCATTGCTCAGATTAAAGATGCTGTACGTGATGGTTTGAGGGCTGTCAAGAATACCATAGAAGATGAAGCTGTTGTTTTAGTAAGTCTTGTATAAGACTTCTAAATCTTTTATTTTTTTGAGATTGGTGCTGTGCTAAGATTTGTATCTGTTCGGTTGTGTGATGCTCATATTGTTGTATTGATTCAATCTATTGCTAGTTATGAGTTCCTCAATCACAAATGTATTCACCGCTATGCTTTAAACTGTGGACAAAATGGTTTAGTCGTTGTACAAAACCCTTAGGTCTTGGTTGAGACTTGAGACAAGAAGGTTGGTCTAAGCTGAGATATTTCAGAAAATAACAACTAATTGAATAATTATTATTCTATGAATGGCTGGATGAGAGTTTCTGGAGCAACTGTTGCACAGTAGTTTGGAGGGTTATTGCTGGTTCGATGTGAACCAGATTGATGTTGAATTTGATATGTTTTCAGCAAGGCCTGTACTGACTTCTATCAAAAAGTTAGCTAGAAATATTTGAGTTTTGTTGAGATTAGATTTACATAATGTCCTCTCTCTCATACATGACTGAGTGGGTGAGTGGATTGGTTTGAGACAAAAAAAGATCTCTGCATTTGTTCAGTTGAAATTATTTTGATTTGTTTCCAGTAATTGGTTGAATAGCTTGGTTAGATTTAGTTTCAGGTAGAAAATTGTGGCAACAATAGAGCAATGAGAGGAAGATATTTTCTAGCTATTATGCTTTAGGCTCTTTTATTAGTGATGCTCAAAATTCAGTTGCGTTGTGATATATCTTCCAATGCAGAATTGTGATAAACTTATGTTGTGTTGCCTTGCCTGTGTTCAGGGGGCTGGTGCATTTGAAGTTGCTGCTAGACAATATTTATTGAATGAAGTTAAGAAAACAGTTCAAGGGGTAATATGAATCTCTTACCTATTTTCCATGTTTGTATTTATCTTCAATTATTGGTTATCTATTCCAATACTGTGTTTATAACCTTGAAACAGCGCGCACAACTTGGTGTTGAGGCTTTTGCTGATGCACTTCTTGTTGTGCCCAAAACACTCGCTGAGAACTCTGGGCTTGACACTCAAGATGTGATCATTGCTCTGACGGTATATTTCTCTCCCCTACTATAATTGTATTTAATATTCTTAGAGTTGAAGACATGTTGGGATCATTTTTACATTTGGAAAATGTTTTTTTTCAGGGAGAGCATGACAGAGGGAACATTGTGGGATTGAACCAGCATACAGGAGAACCCTTAGACCCTCAAATGGAGGGTATTTTTGACAACTATTCTGTGAAGCGCCAAATCATAAACTCAGGGTATGTTTGAACCTTAAATTATAGACATCATCGATGCTCTTTTTTTCTCTTTCAGGCTTCTTTGTTTTTTGGGACAAGGATCTGGAAAATACTAGAGAATCATATCATTGCATTTATTTTACCGAGCAAGGTTAACAAGACAGCTGCATTCCTGTGTTCCGGCTTTGTATCTCTTTTTTGTATTATAATCATGGCCGTTGATGTATCACGTCCATCACTCTTCTCAACTTTAATTAGGAAGGGCGGCAAACATTCTGTTTCCATATGCTTTGTTTTACATCTTTTTTCTGTCAATGCTATGCAGGCCAGTTATAGCATCTCAATTGCTATTGGTGGACGAAGTAATTCGTGCTGGACGTAATATGCGGAAGCCAAATTAGGCGCGTTTGGCATGAAGGCTTCTTTTTTGATTGGGTGTGCCATGGATTTCTATATTATTTAAGAGGATGGGGTAGCAGTGTTCTATGGAAACTTAGCCCGAAAATGAACCATTCTATTTTGATCTTATTTTTGTATTTGTTCAGTTTATCCTTTTTCTTTTTGCTGTGGAGTTTCGTAACATAGATGTACCGGAATTGAATTTTGGGTTTTTCCCTCTTGAAATCTACATGCATGATAATTATGTAGATCGAGTTGTACCATACCCCACCTGTAATCCCAAGGGTCTAACGATATTGATCTGCAATTTTTCTTTTTTGGATGAACATATTGATCTGCTATTTATTTCCTACTATCCATGTAATTCCTAACTCTAAACAACTAGCCAAGAAGCTCTTCCAATTGCATAAAGATGAATTGTTATTAGCGACAATCAGAAAGTTAGAGCAAGGAAAATATCCACCCATGTACTCTTTATATTAGGAGAAATTGATATGATTCAAACGCTGCCATTGTTTTGCTAGCATGGCAAAGTTGAAGGGTTTAAAATCTTTAGGTCGAGGCCGCTTTCATTATTTTTGGGGCACATATGAGACCAATTAATCCACAAAATAATCTCATTCTTTGCCTTCTTTCACCAAAAATAACACGCAATGGATGTCAGATCATTATAGTGACTACCTAGAAGTAAAGAACAACCCGCGGAGAGCCAAAACTATCATTTGATCGGCACTTAACGCCTTGCAAGTGATAGAAACTAGAAAGCAATTGATCGAAGAATTAACTGAATTAAACAAAATGAAATGGTGGTCTCTGCCTGTTTGGGCTAACTATGAGTGGAATTGATTTTGGATAAAATTAATTTTAACAGAATTAATGTTGAAAAATCAATTTTGCAAGAATTTATTTATATTTGATATGTTACTGCAGCACAATTAATTTTACAAAAATTGATTGTAAACAATGTTTATGTATAAGATGACTAAACTTTTACAAGAATTAATTTTGCTACAATGAAAGTGGAAAACTTTTATTTCCTTCAAACGGGATGTTGACCATAGTGAATTTCTTTTTTTTTTTTGGCAAAGATACCAAAAAGACTACACTAAAGAAATGATCTTATTTCTACTAAATCTAGCGATGTCTCCATAGACCAGTAATGAAAGCCTTGGGGGTGGCTAGAGGTAGAATTGATGCTCCACCTCTTCATGAATTGCATGGTTTGCTAACCAATCCGCACTCATATTGCACTCCTTGTATGTGTGAACTATTTGAACGGTCTAGATTTTCTCACATAGAGCTTGAATTCAAGCTATAATTTGTTGCTCTTGAGCCTCATCACTTTTGTTGGTGAGCATGCCAACGATTGTCTTAGAAACGCTTTCCAAGATTATTCTCCTTGTCTCTATGTCCCATACAAGCTGTAAAGTAGAAGAATTCCCTAAAGCTTAACTTGGATAGTTATACAAACCCCTAAGTAAAGGAAAAATCCTCCTAACCATAGGCCATCACTACCCGTTAATATTCCTCCACACCACACCTTCCCTGGTTGACCCTTTGAAACTTGTTAGTGTTGATCTTGGTCCAACCATATGGGGGTTTGGTCCACTTGAGTTGAGCTTGAATCTTGTTCCCTTCCTTATTAGTAATCAGCTGTCCTACATAGGCTTTGTTTGCCTCCTCGATATACTAAAGAATGGACATCTCAGACCTCTCCTGATAGTGGAATAGGGGATCATGAAGTTGGAAATTTCTCCATGACCATAAAGACCAACATGCAAACCAAAAATGTCAATCTAGTTCCTGATCCCACTCTTACCAAAATTCCCTTTTAAGTTTGAGTTTAACCAGTTGCCCTAGTTCAAGACAAAAAAGATTCCTCTTGCTACTTTGTGCAGAAACTTACTCCACATAGCTCTAGCCACTTAGCAGTCTTTCAGTGTGTGTAATATGGTTTCATCGGTTGCAAGGTAAATTGGGTGCATCATTGAGCTTTATGCCCATTTTCTTGTGGTGTGCCTTATGAGGAGTCTCCCATGCATGACTTTCCAGCCAAAAATTTTAATGTGCTACAGTCCTTTCCATTTTTACACCTTGTTCCATCTATTATTCTCCTCTTGAGCATCAAAATTTCTAATAACATGGTAAGCTTCCTTTATCAAGCATGTTGTTTTGTTCTTTCCATTCCACAATGTGAATACTTCTTTAGCAATTGGTTTCGGGGTTAGGGTGGCTTTTAAGATAAGTTTACTCTGCTCATCTAAAAAAGGATTAATCTTGCTCTAGTTCTACTACCCATTTAGGTCCACCATTTCACTAACTTTGCATTGGAACTCAATTTGAGGGATAGGTTGTATGGCCTATTATACCAAACTTCTCCCCTAATTTCCCCATATTTCTAGCCAAAATAAAGTGGATTGGCCGTTTGTCATTTCTCTTATACAATTTTCCTGTAGTAATGGCCAGCTTTTATCCAATTGATGCCATAATTGGGAATCGCCAACTTTTGCAGTAATTGCACCCCCTTGCTAAGCCCTATGACTACACTTACTATTCAACACTTGCATCCATAATTTCTCCTTTGAAGAATTATATTGCAAGCAAGCTTATGGATAAAGCCTTTATTCATTACTTAAAGATTTTGAATTCCAAGGCTTCCCATATTTTTAGGCATGCAAATTCTATCCCATGAAATAAGGTGAGCTTGTTTCTTGGTATTGGTGTTACCCCAAATGAAATTTTGCTATAATTTCTTTATCTCATTGTAAATGCCATTGAAGAGTCTATCATTTTGCATATGGAAAGATGGTAATGCTGAGAGAACCAATTGAGCTAAAGTGATCCTTATGACAAAGGAAAGGCATTGAGTTTTCCTCCCATGAAGCCTAGAATACACCTTTTCAATGAATTTCGCATATAAATCTTTTGTTTTTTGACCATGTTTCATGAAATTTCCAAGTATCAACCTAAGTTTCTAACTCTCTTGTAGCCATATTTATATTCGCATTGGCCTTGGTCTCAGAGACATTTTTAGAGAAATAAACACAAGTCTTGGAGATGCTAATTTTTTGAATTGGTATATTACAAAAAGAATTAAGACAATGGGCTATCATTTCAACTTGATTAACCTTTGCTTTAGCAAATAACATCGGATTATTAGCAAAAAGCAAGTGGGAGATTTTTGGGCCTTTCCTTCCCACTTGGAACGGTTTTCACTCTCCCTTGTTGACTAAGTTAGTTATCATGTAAGTTAATTTTTCCATGTACAAAACAAAAATATATGGCAACAAAGGGTCCCCCTATCTCACTCCACTAATTGGAGTGAAGGCCTTGGTCTTTGAGTCATTCCATAGGACTTTGAAGCTTGTGGATATAATAACTGACATAATGATATGAATGAAATGCCCTAGGAGTTTTATTTCCTTGAGCACAGATTGGATAAAGTGCCAATTTAGCCTATCATAGGCTTTTTCCAAATCTATCTTTATTGACATAAAAGCCTCTTGCTCCTTATCTTAAGCATAGAGTGTTTAATCTCCTGTGCAATAATAATGTTGTCATTAATAAGTCTATTAGGCACAAAACTAGCTTGAAATGGTGACGCAAGGAAATTGAGGAAAGGCTTCAATCTATTCACATAAATAATTTTATTAACACCTTTTAGGATCACATTACAAAGGGAAATAGGCCTAAATTGTTGAATTTTTAGAGGTTGTTTCACTTTCAAAATAAGCACTATGAGAGTGCTATTATGCTACCCAATAAGATTCGATTGTTTCCAGAATTCTACAAAAGTGTGATTGACCAATAGTTTCACTAGTTCCTAATTTTGTTGATAAAAGAATGCCAAGAATGCTTCCTCCTCAAGGGCTTTGAGAGGGTTCATATTGAAGAAAGCCTCATGGATCTCAACGTGGCTAAGGGATATTGCAATGCTAATAATATTCCTTTATCAATAGTAGGCCATTGCATTTGATCCATACTCCCACTTCGTTTGGGAGGGCCATAATTTTATTTTGTCTTCTTCTGATTATGGTTTTAGTATGGTAATACTTTGTATTCGTATTACCCTTCATAATCCATTTTGCTCTAGATTTTTCATACTAGAGTAATTCTTCTTATTCAAGCACTTGATCCATCTCTATTCTCAGTTATCCATCCAAATCTTCTAAGAAACGATTAGGCTTAGTGCAAAAGTTAAGCCTAATTTGTATTCCTTTTAGCTAAGCAAGAAGGTTGTTCTTCCTTCTATAAGTATCCCTAAAAGTCTAATGGTTCCGTTCATGTAAGGAAGAGGTTAACTCTTTAAGGTTTGTATCTAGATTGTCAGAGTCAATCTATTTGGATTGTAAAAGAGCTTTGAGCTAGTCATCATCTTACCAAGCTTCAAGAAACCTAAAGGGCCAATCAAAGTTTTGATTATTCTGTTCCTCAAGCTTAATGAGGAGGGGGTTATGATCAAAATAAGTCCATGGGAGCACATGAATGCTAGCTTCCTCAAAGGTAGTTTTCTAATTAGAGTTCATATAAACCTTATCGAACCATTTATAGACATGGTCCAAGTATGCCTATTTTAGTCCTCTTCAAGTGAATGGAGAACCGAGTGTGGCAAGATCAATCCTGTGGCAAGCATCTAGTACAAAGGCAAATCAATGACATTGAATAAAATCCATAATCACTTCACCATTTTTCTTAGAGGCTACTGTAATTTAATTAAAGTCACCTACCATAATCCGTGGTTCATTTATTTTGTTTCTCAATGTTATCAAATCCTCCCACAAAGTCCTCCTAGATTGAGGCTAAGGCTAGTATAATTGCTATAAAAAGGAAAAAAGTGTGATTCTAACTTTCAAGTTTCATATGAATAAATTGTACATTTTTTTTTATCAAAAATAGTAACTTATAAATCTCTATCATCCCCCAAAATTCATAACCCCCATGAAAACCCCATAGCATCTTTGATTGCTACAATGTTAAGACCTAATTTCTTAATAATTTTGAGAGCACAACTTCCACTTACTTTGGGTTCAAGGAGCATAGCTAATCTAATAGAATTCTTTTGTAGAAACAATTTAAGGAGCCATCCCATTCCTTTTTTGGCTACTTTTCTTACATTCCAAACTAAAAGATCCATTAAGAAGAAAGATACACATTAAGCTTATTGCCCCAATTCCTTGTTCCAACAATCTGGTAACTATTTTTCTAAAGGTCCCCAAGTGGGTTATCCAATTCCATTAGGTTATCTTTTACTACTGAATCATTAATTGGCCCAAAGACTAAGCTAGGTCTGATGGTTTTGGTTGGAGGCTGAAGGTTTGAGCTATCCTCGAGCCTAATAACATGACCTAGAAGATATATTTGGATCTGTAAATGAAGTCCCCTTATCCTTCCTTTGTGAAATTATTGATTGACCCTTTAGATGTTCCACCATTTTAGACTCTTGAACCTCTATACTTTTTTGCCTTAGCATTACCTTTTTGAAGGCCTCCTGGTTAGTTATCTTGAGGTTAATGTAGAGATTACCATTCTCTACCTTTTTTAATGCCATTTGATAGACTAATTTTGCTTGCTACTTTTGTGGATTATTCTTTAAGTCTTTTCCTCTTGCCATTAATGCTTAGGATGTCCTTGTCTCCATATTTCACTCTTCCACCTTTGTTGTGTCAAGTTACATTTTTTTTCTAGTACCTCCAACCCCTCTAAATGGGCCCTACCCTACTCTCTTCGTTATTTTCCACCCCACTGAACTCCTTTAACAAATTTTGTAAAACATCAAATCGAGTAGATGGGACCACTTCTTTGGTAGCACTCGATCCTCTAGTTTTCTTTTTCTCCCCCATTGGCGCTCCCCTTACCATGAGTCAACAACCCCTTTTTGGCTTTGTCACTACAATCTACTGCCTATATTTCTCTTGGTTTTTCCCTAGAATAATCTACTTATTCTGATCTATAGGTTCCATGGCAATTTGCAGATGGTTTACTTTAACTTGGCATCCCTCATTGGTGTGCCCATATCTCCCCTAGGAAAAACAAACAAAATGTAAGCCCTCGTGTTCAATTCTTTTTGTCTTTCCTTCAACTTTGTAGATAGATTTCAAAGGCTAGGCTAGGTTAATTTCTATGCAAATCCTAGAAAATTTGCCCCACTAAGTGTGGATGTGGTGTTGTCAATTTTTAGGATTTTCTTAATCCATTTACCCGCTTTTTTTTAGAAAGGTTATATTTAGGAGCTCCATAATGATGTTTAGGGGATGGATCTAAGATTCTATTTTACTTGTCCTAGTTAGGAAGGGTTCAAAATTTGGTTGCCATTTTTAGATTGATAGGTAATGCTCAAATACGATCTAAGGTCCACCTTTTAGAGCATAGTTCAAATCCTCCTTTGAGTCATATCACACAAAGAAGAAGTCGTTTCCTATGTTTGCCACTATCACATATCCACAGTCACCCCAAAGTGAGGTGAGTTTCTTTTTCATAATCTATGACTGACTTTTTCTTTAGAAGTTTGACTATGATGGTTTCTTTCCAAGGTCTACAAAGTTTGGCTTTCCCTTTCTAAAGATTCTAAAGTTAACTACCCCATCTTCATCCATTTTGATATTAATTCCACTACCCGTCCCTTCTTCTTCATCTTTAGTGTCCAATTGGTCTATTCACCAAAAATAAAACTCAGCATTATCTAGCAATTCACCATTATGTTACATTAGCATCCCCCAAAAGGTAAGCTTCTTGCCTCATCATGCCTCTACTTGGTCCTTCTCCATCCATTCTTCACTAGATGAGATTCTCTGCTAAAGGGGAGAGAATGGTCTTTCTCCCATTTTGTACTTCTTTGAGCTATGTTGTAACTAGTCCATCTCCTCCAAAGAATGTGGTTGTTGGATTTCATTGTCAAGAGTTTCCATGTTTAGTCATATGATAGTATAGGGATCTTTTTTACAAAAAAGTTAATTTTGAGTTTGAGGACTCAAAAAGTAGGAACCAATTCTACTTGTCAAAATCAATTCTCCCTTTCTATCCAAATATATCCATGAAAATCTTACCAAAGTTATTGAATACTTCGTTTTAATTTCATGTAGTTATTATAAACATCATTCCATAATTTATTTTAATTTTATGTAGTCAAGACTTTTTATTTTTGGGTAAAATGTGGTCAAGTCTTTATAACCCTAATAGTAGAGAGCGTATACCTCACTTTAATTATGTAACCAAATCTCTATACACCACACACTTTAAAAGAACTCAATTCTTAATTTCTTATTATAAGTCTTGAGATAAATTTTTCTAAAAACTAAAATCATTAAAGTAAAAGAATTGATTGCCCAGTTAATTAATGTATGGTTAATCAATGTTAGCAATGCAAAACTTTTTCTTCATTTGCTACAAAATGTGACTACTTCACATTGGTTAATGAACATTGTTTAAATATATGAATTCTATCTTAACATGCCTAAAAATTGAATGCCAAAACTATTTTCTTCATTTTAATTTTTCATAATCTAATTGTCAATATAACATCGGCTTTTGTAAATCCTTAAAAATACAAACAAATTATAGTTTGGAAGCTCTTACTACAATGCCAAATACACGAACACAATGGTAGGCAAACCCATACTTGTCTTGCTCTCCAACATCCAAATGTAAGATTTGTAGCTACTCTAGAATAAATTGTATTATGAGTATTATTAGAAAACACAAGACTTATTTATAAGGTGTTGGCATAGTAAAAATTGGTTAATTCCTAGAGAACCTTGAAGCAATTTCCTAATACAGTCTAGAGAGGTTTACTGTTAAACAATTTTGACTCCAAAGAGAATTAGTCTCTTATCCAAAAAATAAGGGATACCATTAAAAATTAAAAAAAAAAAAGACATTTTAAGGTTAACCTTGTTATCCACTGTCAAGGTCATATTCATATAGAAACCACTAATATATTGTCTTCATAAATCTAATTAGCTCTACCAAAAATAATAGTCCTCTTCAAAAAAGAAATAATTAATACTTAAGCATCCTTGTTTCAAAGAATATGCAAGTCCTTTAAGTAATTTTAAAACTTTATAAGTATCACAACAAAAATAACTTCAAAAGTACAACAATAATAAACAGAGTATTATTTTATTAAGTAGAGTTGATTACATGTATTAAATGGTGTCATTGAATTTTACCTAAAACTAAATTTTTGAAAATATCATTTAATCAAAAATCTTTTTTATATCTCAAGTGTCTTTTTTTGTATTCTTCTATCTCTCTTTATTAAATTAAAAATTATATGATTAATTTTTTTAACTAAAGCTTCTAGCACTCTGTTTTGTACATATCTAAATTACTGTATCTAAGTTTTTATAATTTTTTCTTCAATAGAAATAATTTTAACATTTTTTTAAATATAATTATTTCAAATTTTGTCTAAATGATATATTCAAAAGCTATGGCCTTTTTATATGAAAAATTATATATGCACATAGTTTTACATACTATATATGCACTTACAATAATAAATTAAAAGAATAAAAATATAAAAATATATAAAATATATAAAATTTAGTCCTTTAAAAATATACATATAACAGTCCATTCTATTTTTATGTTCTTCTTTTTCATTTTAAATATCCTCGTCTAAGTGTTAGTAATTTATGAGACAAATTTTTTTTTTTTAAAAAGAGCGTGATCGGGTCGGGTAATGTGAAGTCCGGCCCGACGAAGACGCTGTTCCCGGCGACAATCACCCATGCGAAGCGAGGGGTTGACGATCAACTCCAGCGTGGCCCCAAAAAAAAACATCTCCCCCGGAATCTCCGCCTCCACCACTTGTCACGTCCCCATTGGACCTCTGTCTGTTTCCGCTTCTGTTCTCTCTCCCCTCGTGGCGTGTCCTTTTCTGTGCCCACCATCCCTTACCCTTTTCTCATTTTCGTTCTCTCTTCGCTTCCCCCGTCACACAGGTTCGTCCTCTTCTTACATCTGTTTTTTATGCCTTTCTAGGGTTCTGATTCGCTCAGATCTTTCAGTTTCTCTCTTCTAGGTTTTCATCTTTGAGATCTGGATCTTCTAATTTTATGTTAATTTTCTAATTCTGTATAATTTAGTTTTTTTTTTTAATTTCATCTGCAATGATTTATGTCATGTGCATCTTTGGCTTGGCTGAGTTTTGATGTCTTCTCCATTTAGAACTTGTTTGGTTTCCTGGAAAATGGGAAATTCTTGATTGGAAATTCCTTAACTGTGTGGTGTAGATTTTGACGTTTGATGTAGAATATTGCGATTTGTGACTTCAGGTGAAGTATCTGATTTTTTCTTTCTTAAATGTAATTTCAGATTATAAAGTTAAGTGGTAACTATATATACCAAAAATGTCACCCACCGATTCTTCGCGTGAAGAAAATGTTTACTTGGCCAAGTTGGCCGAGCAGGCCGAACGGTATGAGGAGATGGTTGAGTTTATGGAGAAAGTAGCTAAGACAGTGGATGTTGAGGAGTTGACCGTGGAGGAGAGGAATCTCCTTTCTGTGGCTTACAAGAATGTGATTGGAGCTAGGAGGGCGTCATGGAGGATCATTTCATCCATTGAACAGAAGGAGGAGACCAGGGGTAATGAGGACCATGTTGCTGTTATTAAGGAGTATCGAGGCAAGATTGAGGCTGAACTCAGCAAGATCTGTGATGGGATTTTGGGCCTTCTTGAATCTCACCTTGTCCCGTCTGTCTCATCTGCCGAGTCTAAAGTGTTTTACCTTAAGATGAAGGGTGATTACCATAGGTACCTGGCTGAGTTTAAGACTGGAGCAGAGAGAAAAGAAGCTGCTGAGAGTACTTTGTTGGCTTACAAGTCTGCTCAGGTAGGCATTTAGTTTGACATGTAATGCGTTCCTATATTTATTTTCATATCAAATAAATAATTTTGATTCCTTTCATGCTATCGTTGTAACTACGAACTTAATGAAACCTCTGTTTCCTTTGTCCAGGATATTGCTCTTGCCGAACTGGCCCCTACTCACCCAATAAGGCTGGGTCTTGCACTCAACTTTTCTGTGTTCTATTATGAAATCCTTAACTCACCAGATCGTGCTTGCAATCTTGCCAAGCAGGTATCTTTATATGCAATTATAATCTGTACCTATGCTACAAGACTGAACAAATTAAAATGTTGATGGGTCAATGCATGGATATTTGTTTGCATATGTTATTGGTGATAAATTACATTACATGTTGGAGACCTTAGTCTTTGATAAAATTATGTTTGTGCAACAGATTTTTTATGTGGGAATGATGATCACCATTCTCATGTTTTACATGAATATTTCATGTCTAGTTTTTTTATCTTGCTCCGATGTGTCAGTATGTGAAAAGAACTACTTGGAAACTACATGCAGAGTTACAAATTATACATAGTAAAATCTCAAATGAAATGTGGTTATATTATTTGAGTCATATGTGTTTAAGGATTTCTCTTAAACATAATGTGGTTGTATAATTAAAGTAATGTGTTTGAGTAAATTTATTAGTTTATCTCTTTTTAAGACACCAAACTTATCACTGTGAAATCTCATAGATTGTCTGCCTTTTTACTCAAGTTCTTTCTCTTTACTATGCGAGAAGGTCAATGTATCTTGTACCCTACTTCCCAAGTATCTGTATGCTTTGTTTTATTTTGTCTTTTGTTTTTGTCCCCCACTTCACCTTTTTAACTCTTGTAAAAATGTTTGAGTCTCGCAGGCATTTGATGAGGCTATTGCTGAGCTCGACACTTTGGGGGAAGAGTCGTACAAGGACAGTACATTGATCATGCAACTTCTCCGAGACAATCTGACTTTGTGGACATCTGATGTTGCGGTCTCTCTCTCTCTCTCTCTCTCTCTCTCTCGTGTTGTGTATATACTAATACTTCCAGCTTTGTGCTTGCATGTAGTCTGTGCAAATAAATGCGTGAGTTCATGTTGTGTAATTCTATAACATTGTTCTTCATCTATGACGAGTGATGAACATTGATTTTTTGAGGAATGAGCCATCTTAAGAAATTCCAATTTCCCTATACTGAAAATTGGCAGCATAGACTAACAACATTTTTCATTTATCATGACTCAACCTTGCTGAAAAGTTGATTTGAAACAAATTTAAACCTGTTTGGTTGTACAGTTTTTTAGTAGTCCAACTAACTACTTTTTCTTGAAGCTGCGATTTAGTCACAAGTTGTAGTGTTGCCCTGTTGTAATCTTGGTTTAATTCTTAAGGCTTATGTAATTGGACTAATAAATGAATTATCCTCAAACACAGAGACTATGCCAACAATTATTGCTAATCTTGCTGAAGCTGTAATGTGTTAACTGCTGAGTACGTGTGCTGTCTAATAATATCATGGACAGCATTGTTAGAATTATTTTCGACGATTGGATGCTAAATTGCCAATTTGTTCCTGGTTCTGTTTGGTAGTTACATTAACCCAGCTGCATGGGATGTTAATTGCCTTGTTCAAAGTTTTTCTTCGAATCACCCCTTAATTAGCTTATTTGTGATTTCAGGATGAAGCTGGGGATGAGATCAAAGAAACATCTAAGCAACAGTCAGGCGAGGGGCAGTAGTAATATGGTGGTAGTTCATAGAATATGTATTTTGTACTTTTACCTTGGGAACCTTATATAGATTCCATCATGTTGGTTGCCATAGTAGGATTTTAGTTTTAAATTACATGATTTCAAGTGCCTGCTGTGCTTTGGATTTACAGTGTTTCAAATGGATCATGAATGTGTCTTATTATTGATCATGATGAGAAAAATATTCCTTGTTTATAGCGTGTTTCATTCCTTTTAGACTGGTTATAGAACGTTGGATGAGTGACTAATGTTGGTTGACATCTTTTTGCATGAGGTGCTGTATATGCAGCGTGCTCCTTGCAGTGTTGCAAATTAGGGAGCTCGGATTTGAGACACGAAATTGAAATCCAAAAAAAAAAAAAAGAAAAAAGAAATAGAGGACGTAAAGTACTATGTAACCTATTATAAAACCTTAGTATTTGGCACTTGAGTTTTAAATTAAACTTTTTAACAATTCAAAGTAATTTTCAATTCCCCAAGCACATAGCGATTTAAGACGTCACTTAACCTGCTACATTAGTAATTATACTTTATTTTTATGAATTAAAATTCATAAAAATTTTATTTAAAAGAATTTAATTATTAAATTCTTATTGTAATATAAAAATTTTATTCAAAAAATTTAAGTTATGAAATTTTTATTGTGAACCTTTTGTTAGTGCCTGTAAAGCATGCCCTAGCAATTTTGTCAAGTATTTCCCCAACAAATTTGTCAAATCCTGAAAGCCCAAAGGGATGAAATAACTAACAAGTAGAGTTTAGGGTCTCACTTGTGTAATAATATTATCCTAAATCCTCAGATTCACTTGAATTATGTTTTTTGGTGACCAAAACGTTGGTTTTGTAAGCACAGAGAAAGGAGTGATTAAGGTATTGATTCAATCAATGCCAAAATGACCTCGATTAACCTTAAATTTATGTCATGAATCTGCGTGCTGAGGCTTATGGAACTTCCATCTCTACTTTTTATTTTATGAAGATTAAACAAATTCATTAAATAAGCGGTTAACAGTACTTACAAATGTTTATAAAAATTTTAAATCTTTTTTAGCAAGAACATATACAAATTTTGTTGAACGACAAGTAATGGCTTTACTCTTGCTTATATGCAATTATTGCCATAAACTATGAGTAATGATACTCAACCATGGAAAATTGAACACGAAATCCTCGCACCTTGTAAGCTAACGTACAAGGTAGCAAAACTAAACTCTTCACGGAGTCTTCTCCACAAAAAAAGAGGAGGGCGTAGCTACCCGCTCTATCTCATGGAGGCTTCATTTTGTGCTTAGTCTCAATCACTCTTTTCTCTATGCTTCATTTTCACACTTCCACTTTGATAGGATGATAATGGGCGATGACAGTGATAGATGGGTACTGGCTAAGATGGGTCTCACAAAGGGTTTTCATTGAGCTTCGCTTTACCATGACATTGAATTTATGGAATGAATCATGACTTCATTATAAAGTTACCTATAACCAAACTACACATACCCACAGTTGAAACTACATTTATGAAGCTATAACTATTGTGTTTCATAGTAATTAAGTTCAATTGTAACTTTTATATGATTATAACATGCGTTATGTACTACCTTATGTTTATAATGAAACTGTTAAATAGTTTGTAAATAAAGAAAAAAGTCATATATTAGACAAAATTATAAATATTAAAGATTATATAAATAATTAAGATTAAATTTTAATATATGAGTAATAACTTATGATATAATTTAAATTAAATTATTAAATTAAATGTCTTTGAAAATCTTTGATAGGCAAATTTTTAAATTTTATTATCATTTTTAAAAAATAATTATTACAACAAACAGTTATATTTATTGAAAACAAAAAATTATGTTTGTTAAGAATTAATAGTTGAGAACAGATAATTATGTCTGTTGAAAGTAAAAAATTATATCTGTTATGAATAGATAATTATGTCTGTCAAAATCTAATAAATATAACTATTTAAAAGTATTTTTTCATATTTATAAATTAAGAATTTTAAATCAATTTCAAAATAAATATTCACTTTCTCTAAAAAAAGTTTTCAAAAATTTTGTTGTATCTTGAGTTAACTTATTTTTTATACAAAAGTAATATTATATTCAAAACAGCGTAATTTCATGTATCAAAGTCATATTTTGTTGTCTTCATATATATTTTTTCTAGCAAAAGCTATAACTAGGTGTTTCATGATAACTAAGTTTAGTTATAACCTCTATATCATACGGCTATAATGAATGTTATGTACAATTGTAGGTTAATGTAGATAGGTGGTAACTAAGTGATTTCATAGCGACGAAGTATAGCATAGGTGACATATGATCATAATGTAACTACTTTTATGACTAATCATAGGATACACATAGTTGTGCTATAACTAGCATTATGATGATATAACTATGGCATTTTCTAGTAAGTTTTGTTGCAACTTTCATATGATAAGACTATAACAAACTCTAAGTCTTTAGATAGTTTGGTTATTACTATATGATGAAGCTATAACTATGTGTCAACGTAGTTAATTGTAACTATTATATGACATTACCATAATAGACTTAATGTCCAGCTGTGGGTTAATGTTGTTTGGTTGTAACTAACTTTATGATAAACAGATTACATTGAGTTTATTGACAATGATAAAGGAACCACGAAAAAAGCTTCAAGATCGGAACAAATTTTAGGGTTCACGTTGCAAAAAGGAGATGGGAAAGACAACATCGAATTTGAATCAAGGTGAAATGAGGAAATGTGTGTGGAAAAGAGAGAAAATGTGGGTTGAGGCTAGAAAAAAAATTTGGCAACGGTAGACGCCAGGGTGTACAAGGTGCAAGAGTCTCATTTTAGTGTTCTAGAGAAATATAATTACTGATGGAATTTTATTTTTATTTAATTTTTATAAGTTATTATCTAAATTTTTAAATTAGTTAAACTCAGATTCAATAAGCTACATTATGAATTATAAATTTTTTATAATAAAAATAGTATAAATATAACATTTTCATTATTCATAAATTGACGACTAGAAAATTAAAGTCTACACATATTTTCTAATAAAAATTATCGCCATGTCGCCTACAACTGCTGCATCAATACAAACAAAATTACATTGCTAAGAAAGATGTCTGAACTTCTGAAATTTTTTGAGACAAGTTTTTTGAAATTACATTGCTACGTGAAATACCTTAATTACTCTGTTAATACAACTCTTATGTATTGATAATGTAAAACATTTGACATTGACAATAATACAAATTTAAATTTTAAGCAAAATTACAGAAGCAATAGGCTTCTTTATATCTGTACCGAAAACAAATAATAGACTTCTTCATATTGTTTCAAAATTCAAGGTTTTAAAATTAAATAGGCTAAGAATTTAGTTTTGAAATTTTGGGAGTTTAAGTGCAATCGATGGTGAAAGGGTAATGCTATATTCACCAACTACATATTTATTAAATATTTATTTAAAATAATTTAATCCATTTAATTTATTAAATTTATAGGCTAAATTATATTAATTACTCATATCACTTTTATTAAGTGACTATTTCATGCCTATATTTCATGGGTGTATGATTTTTTGATTGTCAAATATGAGAAAAAGATTAAAAATTGTTTTAAGTGTAAATTACTTCTACATTTTATCTATTTTATGTTTTTTATACAAACTCTCTTCTATATTCAAATTTTAACCTTATATTTTATAAAATAAATTATAATCACCTCTCTTGAACTATTCTAACATAAAACTCCATCTTATTTTTATTTAAATATAACATTCCACTTCAATCACCTAGTTTAATTAACAAAACATATATATACTAATAGAATTTTTAGAAGAAGAATATTGAAAAAGTATTTTACTTTAATTTTTTAAAAAATAATTATATTTTAACTCAGTTAATTATTTTAAATAATTAAATTTATTTTAAAATATAAATTTAACAACATGTGTAATTATGATAAAAAAATTTTAGTGTCAACATAAAGGCATTTGCGGGATGAATTGGTAAGGTAAGTGATGTAAAAGTGTTCAGTATGCATTTTGTTCTATTTTAATTTGAAGTCTTATTTAAACAAATAAATCTATATTTAATGAAATTTTTTTATCAATATTAATATTAAATGATTAACCACCTTATTAGAATTAAGTGTAAGAGTAAAAAATTTTTTAATTTTAATAATATCATTATTATATAATAAAATTTAAAAAGTAATTTTAAATTTATATCTTGTATAAATTATAATTTAATATGTAGTTACTTGATTATTTTGATACTATTAAGATATATTTTATTAGTTAAGTTAAGTTAAAAGAGTATAATTTTTAAGTGAAAATGAGATAAACTATGGTATCCAAATGCCTTAAAGAAAGGTGAGTGTAATTTAAACTAATAACACTAATTTATTATGTATTATAAAAAATATTTTTAGTTGAATAATAAATTTATTGTAACATATAAAAATTACCATTATTAGTTGAACAATAAAAATTGTCCCTTTATAAATCTGTTTGGTCTTTTATACAAAAGTTGTTGAACCTAATGGCTAGTCTATATGGTTAGCAGGATAGTTTCCTCGGATACCTTTAAGGTTCGATTCCAGGAGTCAGTTATTGGTGGGAGGTCTTGTACTATAATTGCTCGCAAGTCGACAGAGCTTAGTCTATGACCCACATGATCGGGAATACCTCGTGATATTTCACCAAAAAATATTGTTTAATCTAAATTTTTTTATAATTTATAAATTTTTTATAAAATAAAAAATATGATAAACATGTTTTTTTTGGCATAAAATACATAATATAATACTATATGTTTTAAAAAAAAATATGTTTATAGTATTTTTATATTTTGTGCAAAAAATTTCGCACAAAAAATATGCAGAACGTTTAATTTGTTTTTGGAATTTTATATATCTTATGAAGAATTTATAGATTATAAAAAACCTTATATGTGATCATTTTTATATAGGGAGTCAAACATAAATTTTTTTAAAAAAAATGTATTATTTAATTAATAAACATATTTTTTATAAGTTAATAAATTTATTATTTAATTAAAAATATTTTTTTAACTTATAAGAAATTAATATTTGAAAAGTATTAATTAATAATTAAATATTTATTACTCTTGAGTTTATGTATGACTTATCTATAAAATTCAATAACGGTTACTGTAAGGTTTAAAAATGAGAGAAGCCTAAAGAGGATATTGATGTGATTTATTATTTAAAAAAAAAAGTTGAAAGATGAGTGCTAATGGAAATCGGATCACGACATATCGCTTTTCCTAAACGCAAGCCCCTCGACCTGACGCATTCCCTTCTCGAATCGAATTCGCTTTCAGTTCAACTTTGCGGCACGAACACCAAACACTGTTCTCTCGCTGCTCGTTTGAAGCGTCCGCTCAACTTCACTATTAGCACTCCCTCTCTGTCATGGCTTTCAATCCCGCCATTATTACTTGGTCTGCTGCCTCTTCTTTTGCTTTTGTCCGTATTTTGCTGGTTACACGCAAGTGATGATTGTGTTAACCCGTTTTTAGGGGCTCTGGCGAAGATGGGCAATTAGGAATCGGCAATAATGAAGATAAAGAATGGGTCTGTGTTGTTAAAGCTCTCAAGTCTGAACGAGTCCGCTCAGTAGTTGCTGGTAGTAGAAACTCTCTAGCTATTTGCGAAGATGGCAAGGTCTTCTTTCTCTCTTGCACTTTCCCAATCTTCTACTTTTGTGCTTCTAATCTTTATTTCAGTTTTATCTTTGCTAATGCTTTGTATTTATTTGGTATGCACACAAAGCTCAATTGCCATTTCACAAATTTCATTATGTGGTATGCGTGTGTCTGTATTTGGTGTAGTTGTTTACATGGGGGTGGAACCAAAGAGGAACGCTTGGACACCCACCCGAAACCAAAACTGAGAACATTCCCAGCCAGGTTAAAGCACTTGCTAATGTTAAAATTGTTCAGGTACTCTTCATCATCATTTCCTGGGATTTGATATTTGGATATATGAATTTTGTTTACTGGCATCAGTTTTTATCATTGACTTATGGGTTTATGCTGCTAGGCGGCCATTGGTGGGTGGCACTGTTTGGCTGTTGATGATCAAGGCAGAGCTTACGCCTGGGGTATTTGATCATCTCATCTATATATCATTGTCATGGTTCTGTGCTTAATTATAATACCCAGAATTATGAATTTTATAATCCATGAATCTAAATTGTAGAAGCTGGATTTATTGGTTAATACATGGACATAATGAAAAATGAGAATTTGGCTGGGTATGAAAAGAAGGTTCTTTGACTTTTTACTAGTGGGAGCTATGGAACATTTATTGTCTAGTAATGAGTGAATAGAGAGGTTTCAAAGGAATTGTAGTGATTCTTTTTAGCTTGGGTGTGGTTACAATTTTATTAAGATGGTGTTTAGGTGTTGGCAATGGCCTTTTGTTTTACAAAATGCTTTCATCAGGTATAGCTTCGTATGATTTCTATTCTATTCATTTATTTATGTTGTTTTCTTGTTTTTAGATATTCAAAAACCATAAAGAGTGTTGATAAACTTTTATTGATGTATATATTATCAGACTAAGAATACCATCGTTGTTAGGTGGAAATGAATATGGACAGTGTGGGGAAGAACCTGAGCGTAAGGATGACACTGGTAGACCTTTGAGGAGAGATATAGTGATCCCTCAGCGTTGTGCCACTAGGCTTGTTGTTCGCCAGGTAACTTTTGTATGACAATTGCATGTATTTATGGGAACTGCATCATATATTGAAAATGTTTTGGCCTGTCTGTGGTGCTGTGCTTATAGACTGTTTAGGGTAGCTTACATCCTAGACCTGCGGTGAGATTGGAAAGCTTTGCTACGTTCTTGATCTTGCATGTTCTCCTCTATATATCTAATATGCTTCTTTCTCTATCACCCAAAAAAAAAAAATTGTCTTTAATTATTTTGTTTTCGAGCCTCTTCTGTAGCAACTTACATTGCTTTATTTGGTCAGTAATTTATGTTGTAACTATATTTTGCTGTGTAAAATCATTAGATTTCTGGACCTGACCCTTCAGTTTTCAGATGTTTAAGTTGCTTAGTTTTTTACCACGGGGAGCAAACAATGGATTTATTTTCATGTTTTTTAAATATTTATTGAACCTGAGCTTCTGATAGTAGTTTTTTTGTTAATTGATTCATTAAGGGATCTGGTGAAACATGCTAAGAGTGGGTTAAGCCCAAATAAGTTAGAGGACTTCAAAATTTCTTAGTTTTAGAACCCTTTTTCTAAATGTTTTTCCTAGATGTTGAAAATAAAAAATTGTTTGAAGGTTGTAGTTCATGATGTGTGCTCCACCTGTACCAGTGGCTTATAGTCTATCACCATCACTGATTGTGATGAAGGCTATTGGCAGCAGCCTTTAAAGACTTATAAAAGACGTGAGAAAGCTGTCCAAACATTAAGTTGGCACATGTCCAAAGAAGGAGATCCATTTTGGGAGCTTAATTAGGAGTAAATAATTATTAGGGGTATTTTAGTAATTTTGGCAGTAATTATTTTAGAATTTTCGCAGCTTATTTTATGTATTTTGGTAGGAGCAGACTTTTAGTCTATTTAGGTTTGTTTTTAGATATTTTAATACTTATAGGATTTAGATATGGGCTGTAATCCTTGTCCTTATAGGATTAGGATTACCATGTGGGTTCTAATTCTTGTCCATATAGGATTAGGATTCCTTTTCTTTTAGGATAAGTTGTAGGAGGCTTATTTAAACACTTGTGTATTTCTTTTCAGATTGGAGACAGAGTTTATGTTTATGAGAGTTATTCAGAATTTGCTTTGATTGTGTGATGCGATCAAACCCTAGGTGTGATGCCTTGGGACCCTAGGTGTGACTCCTAGGTTTCTTTTTCTTCTTCTCCTAATTTTCTTCACTTTTTCTTGCAATAAAATCCTGATTTCGCAGCCCCCTTTCACAGCTATAAACATTAGCCCAATTAATCCTAATAACCCATTCTATTGCCATTAAAGCAACAATTCCTTCATACACAGACCCTAGCCTACCAAGTTTCCAGTTTTTCTACTTTTCCACAGCCCCAAAACCCTGATTACAGCACAACCCCCTTGCTGTCCTACATCATTTTTGGTATCAGAGCCTACTTGCCTATCATGACTACTCGCTCTGGCAGACCCATTAGAGGAAGAATGAATGATTATGAGTGTGACAATCTTCTTTATGAAATCAGAGAGCATCTACAGAATTTACATGTTCGTGTTACAAATCTTGAAGCTAGAATTCCTCAACTTGAAGGTAGAGAACAAAGGCAAGAAAACAACAATGAGGAGAATAATAATGGCGAAAATCCAAGAGCAAATGCTGAAGATCAAGAGGAAGAATTCAGTTTTGGAGGTGCCTTAGATTCTGCTGACTTGGAAGATGAAGAAGAAGACACATCATTAACAACCGTTGTTCGATGCATTCTAGCTGGCCCAAAAGTAGAAGAAGAAGATTGGAGGCGTACTTCAATTTTTCAAACATTAGTTCGATGTGGTAATGAAGCCAAAAAGCTTATCATCGATGGTGGCAGTTGCATGAATGTTGTTTCAGCCTCTACAGTTGAACGACTTAAACTTCCTACTGAACCACACCCGCATCCTTACAAGGTAGCATGGATTGATAATACTTCTATACCGGTAAGCCAAAGGTGCCTTGTTTCTATTGCTACTCCATCTTATCATGATTCTATATGGTGTGATGTTATCCCCATGAAGGTTGCACATATTCTTTTAGGCCGTCCATGGCTTTATGATCTTAATGTGCAACATAATGGAAAGGAAAACACTTACAGCTTTGTGTTTCATAAGAAAACAGTGGTTTTGAAGCCTATGACTACAGCTGAAATGAAAAAGTATGAGAAGCCAGTTTCAAAGATTGACAAAGGTAGCAAGAATTCACTCAATATCTTGACTAAAAAGCAATTCCAAGAAGAGTGCCAGAAATCTGGACTTATCAATGCTGTAGCTGCACAAGGAGTGGCTGAGATGGACTAAAATAATGCTTTAAGCATGCCGCTAGAAAGTTTTAAAGAAGCCCATTCTGCTTTAAGTTGTTCTGGTGTCACAAGCTTGCCTTCAAATCCAAGTCCTGTTAAAGTAGATGCAGTCTCTATTACAGCAGTTACAGGGGCACTTGCAACTGCAATGGCATCAGTTAATGGATCTATGGCAAACCGACAATCAATATCTGCTAGGAATGTGACCTCTACTACTGTAAAAGTGGAGCCAATTCCTGTAACTTCTATGGATACAAAGCCTATAGCGACAATGTCACAGCCCTTATGTTCAGTGGGTCATGCTCAAGCAAATGTGAACATTCTGAACAATCTCTCTCAAGTACAGCAAGTGATGAACTCTGCAGACATAAATGAAGGAACCTCTATGGGACTTCAGTCAATGGGTCAAACTCTTGTTGCCATGCACATGTCAAACATGATATCCAGTGGAATGGCATCATCTGTACCTATGGCTCAAAATGTATTTTCATCTGGACAGCCAAGCATAGCCTTAATAACTAGTTTTGTGACTCTTACTGGTCCTACACAGGTTGGACAAAACTCAGGTCTTGGTTCATTAACTTCAGCCACTTCTAATGTGTCTGGAAGTTCAAATATGAGGATTTTACAGCCATTGGGTAATCTGCAAGGAACTGTTAGTATGGATTTTATCCTCGGGTTGCCTAGAACTCCTAGGGGTCATGATTCTATTTTTGTGGTGGTGGATCGTTATTCAAAGATGGCTCACTTTATACCATGTGCCAAGACTTCCGATGCCCTCCATATTGCTAAACTCTTCTTTAAAGAAGTAGTTCGTCTCCATAGGATGCCCCTAACCATTGTCTCAGATAAGGATGTAAAGTTCATGAGCTATTTTTGGAAGACCTTATGGAAAATGCTAAGAACTCAATTGAAGTACTTATCTGCCTTCCATCCTCAAACAGATGGGCAAACTGAAGTTATAAATAGAAGTTTGGGGGATATTCTTCGCTGTCTTGTTGGTGAGCATGTTAATAGTTGGGATCAAATTCTTCCGATGGCTGAGTTTGCTTACAATAGTTCGGTAAATCGATCAATTGGATGCAGCCCTTTTGAGTGTGTGACAGGTTTACAACCAAGAAAGCCCATTGATTTACTTTCTTTACCGCCCAAGGCACATCCTAGTGTTGAAGCTGAAGCTTTTGCCAAGCACATTCAGGAGCTACATGATGAGATTCGTAAAAAGATTGCCTTAACCAATGAGGGCTACAAAACAAGTGCAGATTTGAGGAGACGGTTTGCTGAATTTAATAAGGGAGACCTTGTTATGGTACGTGTTAGACCAGAACGCTATCCTAAAGGAGTTTTTAAAAAGCTTCACTCAAGAAGTGCTGGTCCTTTTAAGATTATCAAGAAGATTAGCTCTAATGCTTATGTGTTGGACTTGTCGGATGAAATGGGTATTAGCAATGTCTTTAACGTTGAAGATCTCACTTTATATCCAGGTCATGATGACAACTCAGTACCAGATGGAACAATGATAGCTCGATTGCCACTAGCACCTCGCTTAAAGGAAGAAATTGAAGATGTTGTTGATTTCCAAGTGATTTCCACTAGACATGGTGGCTACCAAAAGTTTCTAGTCAAATGGAAGGGTCATCCACTTTCAGATTGCACGTGGGTTACTAAAGAAGAATTCCAAGCTCTTGCTCCAGACCTCTATGACCAATTCCATGCTTTTAACTCGTCGGGGTCGAGTTTTTCCAAGCCCCGGGGGGGGGGGGGGGAAATGATGAAGGCTATTGGCAGCAGCCTTTAAAGACTTATAAAAGACATGAGAAAGCTGTCCAAACATTAAGTTGGCACATGTCCAAAGAAGGAGATCCATTTTGGGAGCTTAATTAGGAGTAAATAATTATTAGGGGTATTTTAGTAATTTTGGCAGTAATTATTTTAGAATTTTCGCAGCTTATTTTATGTATTTTGGTAGGAGCAGACTTTTAGTCTATTTAGGTTTGTTTTTAGATATTTTAATACTTATAGGATTTAGATATGGGTTGTAATCCTTGTCCTTATAGGATTAGGATTACCATGTGGGTTCTAATTCTTGTCCATATAGGATTAGGATTCCTTTTCTTTTAGGATAAGTTGTAGGAGGCTTATTTAAACACTTGTGTATTTCTTTTCAGATTGGAGACAGAGTTTATGTTTATGAGAATTATTCAGAATTTGCTTTGATTGTGTGATGCGATCAAACCCTAGGTGTGATGCCTTGGGACCCTAGGTGTGACTCTTAGGTTTCTTTTTCTTCTTCTCCTAATTTTCTTCACTTTTTCTTGCAATAAAATCCTGATTTCGCAGCCCCTTTCACAGCCATAAACATTAGCCCAATTAATCCTAATAACCCATTCTATTGCCATTAAAGCAACAATTCCTTCATACACAGACTCTAGCCTACCAAGTTTCCAGTTTTTCTACTTTTCCACAGCCCCAAAACCCTGATTACAGCACAACCCCCTATCTGTCCTACATCAGATTGTGAATCATGTCCAACCAGAAAAAGGGTTGTCCATCTTGGTTATTTTGTATGGAGTACAAGTCTATGGCATGTGGTTGCCTTGGGGGACTGGCTGTGTAATTTGAATTTGAGGCTTATATGTTGAGCCATTCTATAAGAAATGTTTCAAATGATCATCTAGGTGGCTGTGAACAGAAAATTACATCGTAATATGCATGTTCATATTGGAATTAGTCTTAATTGACAGCTCAACTGGACTAAAATAGTAAACTTGCAATAAGATTTTCTAGCACAGCAGATTTCAAATGGACCCCTCTATTTACCTTGTTATTATCATCATAGGATGCTATAGTTTTGAACTATAATAGCTGCCTGAAATAAGCTATATAAGTTCCATCTACGTGGCCCTACCAGATGTTAAGTGAGAATGGCTATGCCCAGTCTGTTATTTTAAAAGGAAAATGATTGCATTAAGTAGCCAGTTTTAGAATAAACTGAAGATTGATTATAGACATGATTAGAATATTTAACTGGTGGGTGAAATACTTAAGCATTCCTTGTTATTTATTGGTGTCATCTCTTCCTCTTCCCAGTAAATTATAGAATCATAAACTTGAAATTTGATTCTGCTGCATGGGCCATCCTCATCTCTATTTAAATGAACAAATCATCTATGTAATCAATACGATGACTCTTGGCAGATTACTATCTGATACTTTTCCTAATTTTATGAGTGCAGGTTGCTGCAGGAGGAACTCACTCAGTAGTACTTACTCGTGAAGGTCATGTGTGGACATGGGGTCAACCATGGCCTCCTGGTGACATGTAAAAATTAGTTAAGCGTGTCAAAATATTTTATTTATCTTATTTACTTGACTATATTGCTAAGTTGGAATTTTTTCACGTGATAAGATGTTTCTTTGCATTTAATGAACCAAATGGATTATCTTGTATACTAACTTTAACAATTTTTGTGTCATCGTATAGAAAACAGATTTCTGTCCCTGTTCGAGTACAAGGTCTGGAAAATGTCAGGCTCATTGCTGTAGGAGCATTTCATAATTTGGCTCTTCAAGAGGATGGGACTTTATGGGCATGGGGTAATAATGAATATGGGCAACTTGGAACTGGAGATACCCAACCAAGATCACAACCTATTCCTGTTCAAGGGCTTTCTGGCCTTACTTTGGTTTGTATTTCTCTGTCCAAAGTCTTGTTAATATCTGTTTGTCTGTCATTGTTAATGTGTGTTGGCAGAAATGATAAGTATTTTTTCATGGCACAAACATGCTGGCTTCTGAAGTGTGATATACATTTGAAGATTTTATTTTGATTATTATGAAACATTATGAGTTTTGAGTTGTACTCTACTTGGAATGTAAGTTTCTGCATGAACCATGAATACATAATTTCAAGATTCTTGGTGGGATCAGCTGTTCTCTTTCTTACTTATTAGGTGGGTTCCTTTTGACACATATGAAGTCCTTTAATATACCATTGAATAGCCTTTTATAGGCTGAATTTCTCACAAATTCCACTGTCACAAATATCTCCTACCACATTGGTCATCCTCATAAAATCTCATATAAATCCAAAATTGAGACTCCATTAGTGTATCTCTGAATATTAGTCAAATATGCGTTTCAAACATAAGAAGATAACTATATGATTACATACGCTAGTGTCTAGTACTTTTAAAACTTAGTACACAACTTTGTGTTCAGTGGTTAGATTTTTGGAAGCCACTTTCTATAAGGACGTTATGGATGGTGTATTGAGTCTTACACTTGAGTCAATATATGTGTAAACAAGGTTGAAAATAAGTGCTAGATGGCTACTTAAATGATCACAGTTAATTTCTTAGCCATCCTAAATCATTAATTAGGTTATTTACAAGCTAGTCATGTGACTACTTAATTACAGTAATGACAAAGTAATTATCTAAATAAAAGGATATTAAATAAATAAGATATGCCATAGTGGGATGAACAGTTTCATTAGCATGAATATTCAAAAGTACTTCGGTAACATTCCAAGTCCCACATCAATAAGATAAGTAAATGCTACAAGGTATATAAGGGCTTAAGTAGCTTATTTGCTATGAGTAACTTAAATTAAGTATTGTGGCCAAGTGGTTGGAACTGTTCAAGTCAATTGCACACCAGGTGCCTTCGTTGTTACAAATGCTGTTGGATCATGACTGCTGGGACTGACTGTGGAGCGGTGATAGCATCCTTGGTCTGGTGAGGTAAAGAGGGTGGTGGTGGTATCAAGGATGGTAGTAACAAAATGACTTGTTTTTGATGGACTTGCCTCTCAACATACAATTATACATTACTAACGAGAATAGAGGGAATCCAATAAGCTTTATGAGGGTGTCAAGTATTTGAGAGAGGGTGTATAGAACATCCCAACTTCTACAGTGGTGTGACGTGTAAATACTATAAGGCATCTATGGCATAAGTAGTTCACTGTCAGTAACTTTGGATTATACATCTTTGTGTCTCTATCAAAGCTGATAGGACAATATCTACTTGGGTCATTACTATTTGTAGCAGCCCTAGTAGCCCTAGCAGCCAAAGCCAACTGGGAATGGTATAGGCTGAACCAGGTGACATGACATGGCTAGTTCAAGTTATCTTGTATATGGTTATTTGTTGCTTACTCCACAATAAGCTTATCAAATTGATGCATGGCTTATGGTATCAATTTTTCAACAAAATGCTTGACGTCCTTGTCAAGGCCCAATGTTATCTCTGCCAAGCCTAATCTGGTTCTAGGATTGCTGCTTTGGTGATGTGGCTTTTTGGAGGAAGGCCCATCATAGATGCAGCCTACAAGCTTCTGCCATGTAGTCATGTACTTGATATCACCACCAAAGCCCTTTTGGACTAACTGCTTTCCCTTCCATGACTGAGGATGTGCAATAGCGTGATTCACACATCATGATATGGCCAGCCTTTGATATTATTTTCAAGGCCTAATTGGCCAAAAGGAAACTGGTGGTAGACAAACTGTGTAGCCTAAGATAGCTAGGCATAGTTGTCTTCTTGTTGATCGGTGCTTAATCTTATCCTGTTCTACTAATAGGGGGCTTGTGGTATCACAAATTACTCCTGCATCCAAGTCAAAATTTAGATATTTTATAAAGTTGATTTTCTCAGTCCTGTATCCAGGTTCAAGTTGTCAACAGAATTAATAGCAATAAAAATTATGTCTGTTAGTTGATGTAGAATTGCACAGTTGAGATATTACACTGTGCCCAACCTTGCTGTTCTTCTTGTATAAACTCTACCCGGATATGTGCACCAGCAAGTTGGCACATATCAATGTAATATGTGTGTGGGTGAGCAGTTGCATATGTGGTGCATAAGTACATGTATAATCTCTACATTGAATGTTTTTGAATCTTTAATATGAAAACTCTGAATCTGGAGCCTGCAACTAGCCCTGAAAGTAAGAAATGAAGGATTGAAAGGCTTTCTAAATATATTTTTTCATAAAAGTTATACATTTTAAGAAATATTACTGTCTCTGAATTGTTTATTTCTTTCACTATTAGTCAAGAAAGTTCCTCCCTATATTTGGGGATCTATGCAGCAAATTCATCTTAAAAGAAAATTTATTATGCAAAGTCAGTCCTATTGGCTCTAAGATGGTCGGAAGTATGTATTATTCATTCATGCGTAAAACAGCGTCCCTAATTTGTTTTCTTCATCTGTTTGCAACTTTAGGTAGATATTGCTGCTGGTGGATGGCATTCTACTGCATTGACAGGTGATGGAGAGGTGATTCATGTCTCTATGTATCAGGATTTCATTAGGTTTAATTTTTCATTGCCAGAAAGCATCCTAGAACATTTGAAGCCTGTGTTAATGCTATAGCTGTTCTATGTTTATGAGTCGCTAATCATTGTCATAAAATCCTTTATTAAGTGATGGCTGTCAAAAGTGAATCTCCTAATGTTATTTCATTTAGTCCCACGTTTCCTGTGGCAGTTAAGAATGTAATATGTTACTGCAATATTATCATTCAATTGAAGTGAAATGTGAAAAGAAGAAAAAAAGAAAAAAGGAAAAAATGAACATAGAAGAAAGGGAAATGTTATAATGGAGGTGATTGAATGAGGTTAACATCTAAAGGTAGTGGTTTCATTTTAGCTGGTCAATGGTGGAGTCAGATGATGTGTTTGCAAATTGGAATTTTGATGACAACTAAAATTTTAATAAAGACATAGGTGCAACGTGCAAGCCGTCAGTGGAGATAAACAATTTGATTGAGACATTTGTTTGTTTGTATAATGTATAGCTTCACATATGCATGGAATCTGGAAATTGACTTGCTAAATATAGTTACTGGATTTGTAATTTTAGTGATAGCCCTATTTAGCAATAAGAGGGACTTTGATGTTATGTTCATCTTTTATTGCAGGTATATGGCTGGGGAAGGGGGGAGCATGGGAGGCTTGGATTTGGTGATAATGACAAGAGCAGTAAAATGGTGCCCCAGAGGGTTCAGCTTTTGGCTGGGGAAGATATTGTACAGGTACCACCTTTGTAATTATTTGCAAATCCCTTTATCTGACTATTTAAAGTATGGGGCATTTGAAAGCACTCCGGCTAGAATTAATTGGTCTCATGGACTTAATCTGGGCAACTTGACAACAAAACTTGAAACCATTTAATAGACAATGGTGCTTCTTATCCTCATCCATGAAGTAACATTATTCGAAATTTCTTTTAATTTATTTTGCATGTTCTGTTGTACTTTCCATTATAATTCATGTGAAAAAATTAACTACAATCAACTTTGGACATTTTATTAATTGGATTTTGAAGGGGAAAAGGATACAAAACTCGTAATAAATGCTTGACAACTCCACTTTCACTCTAAGATATGTCTGCCAAACCAATGCTCTACATTCCTCAAAATTACCATGAAGGTCAGGGCGGCTGAGTGAATGAGAGATGGTTGTTTGTTATATAACATGCGGAAAGAGGAAATTATACGAGCTGACTGCAACTGCAATATTCAAGATTGGCCGACTTATACTATGCTTGATATGCATTTTACATTTTAATTATAATGCATGGGCAATTGACTAATATGCATTTTACTTAGCCACTCCAATAAGTATGTAGCGAGTTATGCGCGGGAATCTACAGTTCTTCATTGACATTAAACAAGTGAGTGAGGAAGCATGTAATAACCTTATTCCAACGTCAGTGGGATGAGTAAGTGGTATGTGTTATAGAGGGATTACCTAGCATGTTATTAATTAATTTGGTTTCAGCTTCTCCTGATCTTGTGATGCCCAAATTGTTTAGTTACTAGCTTGTTGGGTCTTTACGAAAGATAGATGAAACTATTTCATTGTATTGAATAGTTTTGAATTTTATCTGTAGAAAGAGAAAGAACACAGACACGTTGTTCATGCTCTTAACACTCAATATTTTTATGTTAAATCTCCGATGAAGAATTTCTATATATTTCTAGGCTCTTCAAAAGTTTACCTTGTCTGCATTGGACCATGATTATAGCTATTCAAGATTAAGAAATCGTTGATTTGAATTGTATCTTTTGCCGTTTGAGATCAAAATTTATTGCTTTTTGTCAGGTGTCTTGTGGGGGTACTCACTCAGTTGCATTAACCCGGGATGGGCGCATCTTTTCCGTAAGTTACTTTGTTGCCTCTCTGATTCCGTTAAATGAAATGCCTCAATTACAGTTCATTATATTGCTCATTAACAGTATTCAGATTGTAAACTGTTTGGCTTGTTATATTGTCGTTCTCTTGTTTTAATCATACACAGACATTGTGAGTTCACTGGTAGCTTTCTTGCAATTAATGAGCTTAACTATTGGCAGTTTGGTCGGGGTGATCATGGGCGTCTTGGATATGGGAGGAAAGTTACTACCGGTCAACCAATGGAGGTACCCATAAAAATTCCCCCTCCAAGTGGCAGTGCAGCTGAGGGAGAGTGGATAGCCAAGCTTGTTGCTTGCGGTGGCCGCCACACTTTGGCGGTGGTAGAATGGAAGGTAGTTGAATCTTAGGACTGACTAGAAACTTAGATGGTTTATTAGATGATAGATAGGGACTAATAGAATAAATGTCTCTATTTATATGGTACAAATACATTACATATTATACTGGACATGGAACTTAACGTTTATTATAGAATTGCTCTGCCTGTGTTTGGCTTCGGATGTGGCCTCATCTATTTGCTGTTCTTCTCCCATATCAGCCCCTTGCTCTTGTTATTATATAACTCGTCTCTACCATGTCTAATTTACAGCATATAAAATGTACCGGTTTCGTATTTGTTTAACCTTTTGGTGTGTTAACTCATAAATGTACTCTTTCAACTGTGTAACCCTGTACAAAACAATGGCAGGTTTTTTCCAGTATCTTTTAGTTGATACATATAAACAAGCATCCATGACATTGTGTAGTCTTACAATGGAAAAAGAAATCTTTGGTGTTTAGAAGACAGCCGGAGCAGTAGTTTTATTGTGCTTTATATGCCACAGCATTGCAATGCCACCTTTTTTCTTACTTTGATAGCTGGGTCCTTAGCTGTTGAACATCCCAGCATGAAGAAGACCCACATAGAGGACTTGACTGAGTAATGAGATTATGATGAAGCCTACCGGTGTTTGCAACAAATGGTAGGGTCAAAAGACTAGCATCAGTGCTCCATTTCAATTTAATCTTTTTTTGGAGGTAAACTCATCAGAACCTCAAACCAAAACTAGGGTATCAAAGATTGACGGGAAGCAAAATATTATGCTTCTTTATGCATTAGAGCTCTTACCAAACATTTTCCTCTGCCCTTTCCTAGGCTAACCTCCTTGAAGACAAGACTGCAAGCATTTATACAACAAAAGCAGGTTGAATAAAAAAGAATGAGGCTAGAGAAATGCTTGGAGGCAATGAAGAAAAACATGCGAAAATAATGCTTGGAAAGTATACTTTCAAGTACTTACACCTACACTCTTGCCACATATACGAAATAAAGTAATAAATATTGGTTTTGATTAGCAGGTTGAACAATAACAAAAAATAGAAATCAGTCTTTATTTACTACGAAAGTGTGGGTGTGACTGTTGTGCGTCTAAATTTTGTGGAAATAACCGGACTCTAACGATATCACACAAACTGTGTTGTCTACACAAGCTAATAAGTGACGCTATGATTTAACTTGCCCCCTAATACTGAGTTCAACTAGCCACCTAATTTTCAGATATGGCCATTTCGTAGTTGATAATGAGTTTGTAAAACACGTTTGAATAAACTATCTTCCTTTTTCTCAAGGCCTGATCGCACTTGTTATTAGCAACAGAGAAATCAATTCTCTGCTATCCCCATGGCTGCTACCTTAGGCCTCTTTTTCTTCTGGCGAAGGTGATTTACTCGGGACAAAGATGTTGCAGTAAATTACCCAAAAATGAGAGCTGTGAGGCCACAGGAGACAATGGCTAATGATGAAGCAGCAGCTAGACTATCAGTGCGCCATGCGCGAAGATGCATTAGCCCAGAAACCACAGAACAACCTCCAATTTCCCCTCCCATTAAAGCAAATATTATCATAAAGCTTGTTGATGGGTTTCCACCCAAATCTGCAGAACAGGGGTGGACAAACACATAAATACTGTACTGAGAGCGTGCATCTAGAAGTAGCTATGAAAGAAAGAGAGTGAGATAAAGAGCATACGAGGATAATCTTGTTCACCATCAATGCACTTGTCTAGAGACCACCCAGCTAGTCCAAAAGTGATAAGATACACCACTGAGTGTGCAAGTAAGAGGGGCCCCAACCCCAATAAGCCCTTTCCTGCTCTTCCAAGTGCCATTGTTAGAGCTCAAGCTTCTCTTTCACAATTAACAGAGTTATAAGAAAAAGAAAAAAAACTTCAGTTACAGCTCTCGCAGGAGAAGACAGAGAGAAAGTGACACAGCTCTTAGAAGTTGATGAAAGCGCGAAATGACTAAGAATACATGTCTTTTGGTCAAGGGCCTTGGCATACAGGTGTTGCTATCTTGAAGGGTACATGGCACTTACCCTTCATAAATTATAGATTTAGCATCACAAAATTTAAATAATTTTTTATTATTTTTTGTATTTATAATAAATTTTATTATTATATATAGCAATTAGATCAGCGTCATTAATCTTATGCATTAATTTTTTTATCTCGCATGAAATTTTGAAAAAAAATAGTTATACATTTTAGGTGAGGACGTTTTGTATATGCATAAATGAAAAAATAAAAGAAAAAATAAAAATATGAAAAAATATATAAAATATGTATAAAATTATTATATGTATATATTATTACTCTTAAATTTTTTTAGACAAATCTAACAATGCTCCGTACATATAACCAAAAAAAAAAACCTCTAATATTTATAATGGAAACATTAACCTTTGATTTGCCTATACTCCTTTCATGTCGTGGTTTAAGTGTCTCATTTGATTTTTCATAAACTTTAAAAGATTTTATTTTGTTATAAAGTATATTTAGCACATTTTATTGTAAGACAATAAATTTTAGTTTTATAGATTAAATTAAATACAATATTGTCAAAATTATTTTTTTTACTTTTCCTATTTAATTAAAAAAATTGAAGAAAGTTAACTTTTACTTAACTTGAAACATACCTTTTAAAACCACACAAAAGGGAAAAACCAAACGCATTAAATAATGGGAGAAGGAATTTTCCATTTTATCTTTTTTAAAAATCTACAGTTTCATCCACGAATATACAAAAGCATGCCAAGCCTGTGACTCCTGCGCTAGGCATACATTATTGCGAACTGCTTCTCTCTTTTTTTTTTTTGGGGGGGGGGGGGTGTGGTAAACATAATTGTTTCTCTTTTGTTCAATGCGAATAAAATACTTGATAGTTGACACGAACTATTAGAATGTATTATCCATTGCCCTTGATTTTCTTGTTATTTCTAAACCTAGTGGTACTTGATGATGGTGCCTTCATTGTGATAGCCCACCCTCAGGTGATATAGGTTTGTATTTTTTTAACTCATAAAAAATACAAGTTAATTCACTTTATTTCATTTAATTTGTGAGTTAGACGAATAACATTCGTTTATCCCACCTTATTTAAAAAGTAAATTAAATTAATATTTTTTTGATTTATTAAATTATAAATCTATCTGTGTCATTCTATTTAATTGTAGATTGTTATAATTCAGAGTAAACTAATCTATTTTAACTCCTTTTATATTAAGATAAAAAAATAAAGTTATTCATTAAGTTTATTTGATTATTTTGGTGTTCTAATAGTCTATAATTAAGTAATTGTTAGATGATTATTTTACATATAGTATCAACGCCTACATATATGACTACTAGGTAGCATACATATATTCATCGTTATAATCTCTTAAAATATTAATTGATATCACAATTAATCATTAAGTCTTTGCCTCTTATCTTTCAAATCAGGAACGTTATTAATGGGACAAGTTTATTATTACATAAATCGTGAGAGTGAAGAACAGACTTGGTTGTATCTATATATAGTACAAGTTCTTAAGTTAAGAGTTCTAACATGTATTGGTTTATAATTATGTCACTTATTAAATTATTAATATGAAATGTCAAAAGCTCAAAAAGAAAATAATTATTAATTGGGATTATGCATTTTATCAATAAATCTTTCAGCCTATTTATAAAATCCAATATATTCTTACAAAAGCTGGTTGAAAGAAGTACATATTAAAATAAAGATAAACTATTGTGCTAACAAGAAAATAAATAACTTTCCTTCTCCTAAATTTTTCCTTATAAAAAAACCAACTATTGTAAAGTAAATAAATAAATAGAGACCTCCTACTCTTAATGGCACTCATGGTGTAGCGGATGGATTTAAAAAACAAAAAACAAGTAGGAGTTGGACTACAAATCCTAATGGGACTAACTGTGAAGCCATCACATCAACGCGAACTCCTATTCCTCTTTTGACTCTAATTGGTGTCGTTCCATCTATTAAAATAAGTCGTTACGCACAATGCATCACTTCTATTCTAAGTAATAAGTAGTATTTTACAATGTTGCCGATGGATTTAGAAAGTAGAAAACAAGTAAGAGTTGGACTTCAAATCCTAATGGGACTAGCTCTGAGAGGCATCATGTCGACGCGAACATCTATTCCTCCTTAGACTTCAATTGGTGTAAATTTTATTTTCCTACCTTTTGAAGCTTGTCAAATTCTCAATATTCTCAACTAACATGGCATGGAACAAAAATTGGTGTACCAAATAAAAATGGAACAAAAAATGGGAAATTTATCTTTAAATCTGCCTACCATTTTATCCAAGAAAATGGAAGACCAGAGGTAGAAAGTAAATGATTTGTGAAAATTGAAGGTACCCCAAAAAATTAAAAGCTTTATGTGGAGAATGCTCCTCCAAAGACTACTCACCCGGGCAAATCTAGCCAAGAGAGGTGTGGCTTTAAATAAGAATTGCTAGAGGTGCAATTTGACAATTTAAATAGAAGATCACATTTTTCACGCCTGCACATGGGTGAGACCATTATGGCTTGGGTTCTTGTTGAATTTCTAAGTGGATCGCACGAATGAGACGCATTTGACTGAATGATGGAAGTGGGTAGCAAGTACACTCACACGAGATGAATTGCGAGATGCATCAATTATAATGTGGGTGGTGTGGTACGCTAGAAATAAGCTGAATTTTGAAAACTGCCAGCTCACACAATGCAGCATCCTAGCTTTGGTGGAGAAAATGAAGTGGGACTATGGTTGCGTGCAGGCCCTTTGGGAAGCAGAATCACACATATAGCGCCCACACAAATGGACACCACCGACACATGGATTTTTGAAACTCAATGTTGATGCCGCTTATAGCCCATGAGATCGTAGCAAAGTGGGGAGGGTGCTGCTTGATCACGGTGGTGCAGTACCTTGCTACGTAGATTGTTAGATATGGCGATGGAGGTAGGAGTAGCATAAGTACATGCACTCTACAAATTCTTTATAATTATTATGAAAATGACCGATTATATAATATCGTGCTATCAAGATTAGATTGTCATACTCTACCAACAAAAAAAAAGAAAGATTTTCATAACAAAAATAATATGATAATAAAAATTAATTAATGGTGTAATAAGACAGAATCATGACTTGAAGTTTCAACAAAATTTCAAATATAAATCATTATTATATATAAGTTCTTGAATTTCTTTAGTATTTTCTTTTTGGTGAGCTGTTTCGCTATAATATTAAACTCAAAAGTCTTATTTTTACTCAAAATTAAATTTTAATTTTTATGCTATTATATTTATTTATGATAAATTTTATTTCAGTGTCCTTCAACCTCTGTATTGTAATATTATAAATTTTTTAATATTTTCTATTTACATTAGGTATTTACATAGTATCAACTAATATATAAAAATTTGTATATCACTTCATAAAAATAAAAATAATTATTATTAATTTATTATTTTATAATTTAATGTAGAATATATGACTTCTAGTAGTATTCTACAATGTTGCTGATGGATTTAGAAAACAGAAAACAAGTAGGAGTTGAACTCCAAATCATAATGGAACTAAATGTGAGTCCCTCCATCAAAATAAGCTATATATACAAACCTACCTGCTGCCTCTTCTTGTTGCTCTGCTCGCTCCACTCCTTTTTCTTCTCTTGCTTTTGTTTCACGACACTATGGCTGGTGGGTTTTATAACGGTGTTGCTAATGGAGAAAAGAAGGATTATCCTGGAAAAGTCACATGGCATGTGGCGAAGGCTTGTGTTTTGGGAGCCATGGGAGGCTTGATATTTGGCTACGATATTGGTATTTCTGGTAAGCTATATCTAATGATCCTGTTGTTGTCGGAGGTTTTTTTCTTCCTTAGATTCTTTGAGGTCTTGCCTTGTTTGAGGATGATCAAACTATACCTATAAATTTAATGATTTAATGGCATATATGTATATATAGGTGGCGTGACATCTATGGATTCGTTTTTGAAGAAATTCTTTCCGAGCGTATATGTTCAAGAGGCTTTAGATACGTCCACCAACCAATATTGCCAGTTTGATAGTCAAAAGCTGACTTGGTTCACATCTTCCCTCTATTTGGCTGCCCTCATCGCTTCTTTGGGAGCATCTTATATAACAAAAAGACTTGGTCGCAGGATCTCAATGATCATCGGTGGTACAGTTTTTGGGGCTGGAGCATTTCTTAATCTGCTTGCTCAAAATCTGGCCATGCTCTACATTGGTCGCATCCTTTTGGGTGTTGGTGTTGGATTTTCCGTACAGGTAAATTTCATTACTTAATTACGTTACTTATATCTTTATATGTACTGCACAATACTTGAATAAAAACCAATCTTTTTTTAATATAATATAGCAAATCCTATGAGAAATTGTTCTGTATTCATGTATTGTGCTTTGCAAGTACCACGATGCAAACGATATGATGTGCTAACTTATTTTCTGTGGGTTCAATGACATGACCAACATGTAGTCTGTGCCACTTTACGTCTCTGAGATGGCTCCATACAAACACCGTGGTGCATTCAATGTGGGATTCCAATTATCCATCACAATAGGCATTTTGGTAGCCAATTTAGTTAACTTTGTAACCCCGAAGATATTCAAACACGGTTCCTATGCATGGCGTGCTAGTCTTGGCCTTGCAGTCATCCCTGCTTTGATTTTCTTGCTTCCTTCATATTTTCTACCCAATACACCAAACTCTATGATTGAGATGGGACAACATGAGGACGCGAAGGCCACTCTTTGCCGGGTACGTGGAGTGTCTGAGAAGGAAGTGCAAGAGGAGTATGATGATCTTGTGCAGGCAAGTGCAGCGTCAATGGCTGTGAAGCATCCTTGGAGAAACATCATCAAAAGGCAATACAGACCGCAGCTTGTTATGTCCATTCTCATTCCATTTTTCCAACAGGTCACGGGTATCAATGTTGTCATGTTCTATGCTCCTGAGCTCTTACAAACCATTGGTTTTGGGAATGATGCTTCGCTTCTATCAGCCCTCATTACTGGCATGATTAATTGCTTAGCAACCTTCATCTCTGTCTATGGAACTGATAGGTGGGGCAGGCGAAAACTCTTCCTTTCTGGGGGAGCTCTCATGTTCATTTTTCAGGTCAACTATATTTTGATGCTCTACCCTTTTCAGTTCTAGTTTCGTTGCTTTATAGTATAGTTATCTTACTAATTTCAAATTATAATTTGTATGCAGGGTTTGTTGGCTGTTTTCATTGGATGGAAGTTTGGGGTGTCAGGGAATGTGACCCATATATCAAAATTGTATGCATCAGCAGTGGTGGTGTTCATATGTATATTCGTAGCTGCCTTTGCGTTTTCATGGGGTCCTCTTGGATGGCTTGTGCCCAGTGAGATTTTTCCATTGGAGATTCGATCAGCTGCTCAGAGTATCACAGCATCAGTGAATATGTTTGCCACATTCCTCATTGCTCAACTCTTCCTCTCCATGCTCTGCCACATGAAGTATGGCTTGTTCATCTTCTTTGCCGTCTTTGTGGCTGCCATGTCCGCCTTTATCTACTTCTTCTTGCCAGAGACCAAGAACATTCCAATTGAAGATATGACTCAAGTCTGGAAGGACCATTGGTATTGGAAGAGGTTCGTCTCTGATCAACAACGTCCCCAAGCTTAGTTTTCAAATCATTATTATTATTTATAATTTGTATTAGGATATATTCATTTAATCTTGTTTTTGGTTATGCTTGTTGAAGTTTCGATTTGACATTAATATACATATACACATCGTACTCTATATATGTTATTGTTTATTTAGGTACAAGAACTATACACATGATATTGGATATTAACTCATTCATTTTCAGCCTTTGATATGTGTTTAAAATTTATTTACGATCACTCTCTAATTCAAAAGTATTGAAAACTTTCTCGGAGATTGGTGTTATGCTTCTTTCGGCAATAAAAAGTGTCAGCATGTGAAGAGTTAAATGCAACTTAAGGAAGAAAACATTAGGAAGACATGAAATAAATATAAAGAATGTCATAGAGGCAGCAACGTATGTGTCTTCATAAAGCTACTTTATTTGTAGCACTTAAAATGTTTCTGTTTAGTCACGAGCACTCTGTTTCTGTTGGTGGGTTTAACCCTAAATGTATGTATGAGCTGGCCATGCTCTCCATAAATTTTTTGTTCACAGGTAAAGGCCACAAGTCCTGGACTTTATTAAGAACGATTACTGTTGTATCGTTGATTTGTTTTGGAAATATATATATATATATATATATATATATGTATATATATATATATGTTAAACTGGACCAATAGTAAACTGTCCTTAGCATTTTCCATACACCACCACAAGCAGTGCCGTAACTAATTTGCCATAAACTGAAAGAATGGAGCAGAGTTGTTCAACAAACCTCTGCCAGAATTGATATTAATACTGTACTCAAGCATTAGAAATGCAAGAAATAATCATATTACTGCATTTTCCCCATTAATTTCAAGAATAAACAGGTGTTTTCTGGGTGAAGCCAATGTATTCATATTATTTAATGAGGGTACCGATATTTAAAGTGTTTAAAGGATGTAATAATAATTATTAAATTAAAAATTAGTTAGTTGTGGAATAAGTTTGTACGAAGTAAAAAGATAAAAGTTAAAAAAGGTATGCCAAAAAAATGAAAACAATTATGAAAATACACGTCAAATTAAATAGAGGAAAATGAAAAAATAAAATAAAGATAATGTTAATAAGAGAAAAGTAAAATATTGGCCGATTTAATAGCTAACTAAATCTTAAAACTAAATAAGTGTAGTATAATGTTTTTTATTTTGTTGGATTATTTTATTAGGTTGTCAAAACTTTTTGGTATTTGCGATTAGTATAATTTTTATATAAAATCTTATTATGTGTATATTTTTAAAAGGTATATTTTATATTTTTTTTTTAATTTATTTTTAAATATACATATATAATATATAAAATTACATATACATGATATTTTTGTTTTATATATACACACACACACACACATAGGCATTCAATGAATCTATAGCTCTTTATCTGTCTGCTTATGCATTTAAATAACTTGGAAGCTCTTCCAAGAGAGAAATGGGTAGGAAATTAGTAATGGATCCATCTCCGCTGATACGGACTAATAAATTGCAAGCTTAGACTGAAGGAGCATTTATGGATATTGATCTCATATATATTAAACAAGAAGTGTTGGTTTGATTGTTGTTGTGTAATTAAGTTACTTTTTTACATCAATGGTAGACTTTCTAAAGCAGAAATTTCACTCCCACTTTCATGTAAGCAACACTTCTCTGGTAACTATATTCTGGGCCATTGATTTTTTTGGGTTATAAATTTTAACTTATAAAATTTAATAAATTTAACATTTTAAATTTTATAAAATAAGAATTATATAAAAATAATAATGCAAGAATATTGAAGTTGTTTCTGAAGTATTTGTTATTTGCAGTATACTATGTAACATCTATAAATTTATCAGTGTTTTAAGCATTCGTAACTGTACTCTTGATTGGTAAGTGTCTATTTCTTCAAACAAATGAGTCAATTTTAACTTAAAATAAAGAGTTGAAGGTTTAAACCAAGAATTAGGTAAATATTCACAAAGAAACCAAGATGGCAAGACGCATGCTGCGGAGTCTTGGATGTGGTATTCGGCTTTGGTACAACGCATATATGGTTAATAAATTTGTAAGGTATAATGTAAGTAATTCGTGATATATCATTTAATAATATAAAATTAATATAAAAGTATTTTCATGTCATGATTGTAAACTGGTAACCATTTCTTAGAAGGAGGGAATAAGAGTAAATTTAATAACTATGGTCCAAATTCTAGTTTCGATATTTTGGTCCAGTTTGTGTAGGAATCTGACTTCCAAAAGTTCTGGGTTACCTAGTTTAAGCATAATCCAACTACTTAGACATCCAGACAACGATGCTTAGGATTAATAATCTTAGCACTGTGCAAGTAGCCTTTGTAAATCCTGAAAGGAGTTCTCTGTGAGGTCCGATGAACTTGAAGTTTGTGCTGAATGAGAGAGCTCATGAGTGTTTTACTGAGGTTGTTCAGAGTAGACTTCTGCATTGTATTCAATATCACCATAGCTCACACTGATCAAACCGTGTTACAACTTGACACCCTTGTTTTGCTTATTTTGTTTTGAAAGTTATTCAAACCTAAGAAAGATCCATATAAAGTCAAAAGTAATAGGCCCATAACACAGTCTTCCTTCCAAATTCTGGTTAAATGGCCATACATTGTAGACATCATCATTCATTGTGATAAATAACTTATTGCACATACCGTGGCCCTACTGACCATGGCTAGGAAACGCTATATTTGGTAAAATAAACCTATTGTTTCTAAATATCTAAAGTGTATGATTTTAAATTTGAGAAGTAAGAAGTCAAAGAGATTGATTTATTTAGTTGATTTTTTATTTATAATAATTATATACTTTTGGTTTAATTTTAAAAATTTTTCATTGATGAAAGCTAATCTATAAATTTTTGTTAAAGTTAATAATCTGTCCTTACTTTAAAATAAAAAGAGTCTTTCCTTACCTTAAATTTCTTATATTTAAAAATAAATTTAAAAATATCTTCTTGAAAAGCCTATTTTCATTTTACCTCACAAAAGATAAGTATAGTCATTAAATCAATTGGTCCCAAAAATAATGAAATTTGATAAAATTAATATTCTAAACTTTTTAAATAAAATTTTAATAAATTTTAATTTATAAAAATAATATGTAGACTTTTAAATTTTGGTACGAAAACTTCATTGGTGAACAAGTAATTTGACCAAGGTTTCTATGATTTGACCAAGTGATTGAGTTGCCAACTGATTCATTAAATAAATGTTTTTAATAAAAATATCCAAGATTGAATAGCAAAGAGAAATAAAATCAGGGGAAGTTGAGTGTTTTAACCACAAGTGATCAGTTAATTAATATTTCTCAGTGCAACATTTATGCATTTATTCATGGCTTGCTGATTAGGTGATATTTAAGTTTTCCACCAAGCATTGCAAGCTGGTGGGTTGTTCCCATTAAAGATGACCAGAAAAGCTCTCTTCTCTCTCTCCTCTCTTCAATGTTAAAGACAACACAACACAGATTGCCTGTCATTCCCTGCTCTTCATCTCTGCACAATATATATCTTGCCCCAATCAGAAAAAACTGGGCAGAGGGAGTTTCACCTCCAGAGTGAAGAAGCAAACCTTTATCTAAGTATAGAGCCAGAACAGTTAAACTCAAAGAATGGACAACTACGAAGAAGAAGTAGCAGAGCCAGTTAGTCCCACGGGGCAATACTTGAATAGCTCAGTACTAAGCGTATACATTCTTGCTGTGTTAGAATCCCAGACTCCAATCGATGACTCTCAAGCCCTTCCACTCCTAAAGCATGTCTTCCTCCCCATCAACAAACGCTTTTCCTCCATCATGGTAACTCATCTCACTCACTCCTCTTAATCATTTTCTTTTCTTTCGTTTATACTTTGTTTCCTAATTATTATCACTACTAAGAATTTCTTTTTTTTTTTTTTTATGAAATATGAGAGACATAATCCCTTCTGGCGTTGCCATAATTTTGAGGAGCTGTTCCTCATGTTTTGAATGTGGGCCATCCATGACCTGACTCAGATGTTCTTTTATGCATCTTCTTAATTTCTAATCAATTTTCTAGTTAGATCCAAATTTTATGCGTTTCCCCTCACTCACTGGGTCCACCACAAGCCCGTCATCATGGCGCTCAAGGAAAATTATTTCATTTGCTTGAAAACCCGACAGAGATGTTGCAATTTGAGCTTTAATTCCTTTCACAAGTAATATAGGACAACCACCATAAAATCGAATTGTGATACCAATGTTGAGTGGGATTTGGATATTTTGATTTTTTTTTATTTTTTAATTTTAATAACTTTTTTCATATTTTTTTAAAAATTTAATATGTAAAATTTATTTTTTTTTTCTGTTATCCTCCTTTGCCTTTATGATAAAAGATCCAAAACTGTTGAGTGTATTTTTAACCTTCTCAACTCCCAAAATTAACTTTTGAAGTGAGATTTTTTTTCACATTTATACACCAATACTTAGCTTCTTTCACAATAACCCAACAATATATATCATAAAATTTCATCCCTGAAAATTTAGTAGGACGAAGTTGTCGCTGAATGATTTGTGGCCGTGGATAAGATAGGTTTTATATTTTTGTTTATAATACTCAATAAATTTTATGGTCTAATTTTTTTAAGTAAAAATTTAATAAAATTTTTTTATGAAAATAAGAACATTATATATATATATATATAATTATGATCTAAATTTGATATACGGTAAGAATCTATGAACAATCATATATCTTAAATGATCATAAATTTAGAAAATTTTGCATTATTGAGCATTAAGTCTTAACTTCAAAAAAATTGTCCTGATCAGAGAGTGCTTTTGAACAGATTAGGGACAAAAAGAGAGAGAGAAAGTGGAAGGAAGTTGAGGTGAACCTGGAGGAACATATTAAAATTCCTGTATTTCCTACCAGCAAGTCATCCAAATCATTTGATGAATATCTTGATCAATATATATCAACAATGGCAATGGAACATTTACCACAAAACAAGCCACTTTGGGAAATTCATATTATTAAATATCCAACAAGGAATGCAGCTGGAACTGTAATATTCAAACTCCACCATGCCCTGGGGGATGGCTACTCTCTCATGAGTGCTCTTCTATCATGTCTACAAAGAATTGATAATCCCTCTCTTCCATTCACTGTTCCTTCTGGCCAAAGAGTCAAATCAATTTTCCCCAGCAAGACAATTTTTAATAGATTGCCTTCAATGTTTTCCTTAGCATTCAACAGCATATCAGATTTTGGATGGAGCATATTGAAAAGTAGCTTGGTTGAAGATGAACAAACACCGATAAGGTCTAGGAATGAAGACACCAAACTTCGGCAAATCACAATCTCAGATGTCTGCTTTTCTCTGGATCACATCGAAGAAGTTAAATTCAAACTTGGAGTGGTAAATTTATATTTTTCTGCCCTAAATTCAACTGTCTAGTGTTGAACCCTTCTTTTATTAATGGATTTGTTTTTGGTTTTCCTAATTACAGGGCATAAATGATGTCATTGTTGGAATAATTTTCTATGGCATTCGACTATACATGGGGGAAATTAACAAGAAATCAAGCAAAGCTCAGTCCACAGCATTGGTGTTGCTGAATACCAGAAACATTCCAGGCTATAATTCAGTGAAGGAGATGGTCAAGAGCAATGACAGTGCAGCTGCCTGGGGGAATCGCTTTTCCTTCTTGCATGTACCAATTCCAGAACTGAGTGACACCAAAATTTCAAACCCACTTGAATTTGTCTGGGAAGCCCAGAAAGAAGTCAAAAGGAAGAAAAATTCTTTGGCTGTTCCCCTCAGTGGCATGCTTTTGGATACTGTAAAGAAACTCAGAGGCCCTGAGGTAGGCTTATTCATTATTAATCTAGCTCCATGATTCACATTTTATATTGAATAAAATTAAAACTATGTTGCCTGTGTTACAGGCTGCAGCAAGATATGTACACAGCACATTGAGAAACTCTAGTGCAACAATCTCAAGCGTGAAAGGGCCAGTGGAACAAATGGCTTTGGCTAACCATCCAATTAAAGGATTATACTTTATGGTGGTTGGTCCTCCTGAGGTATGTGTGCTTTTCACTCCAGCAGACATGTGATTCTTTTTTGATCTCCACACTGGAAAAAAGACTGTCATTAATGTGTTGGGGTCGTTTGCTTTTCTCTGGGATCAATAATCATCAATTTGGTTGGTACCGGCTTGTGGAAGTTGGTGGTATATCTTTAAAACATAAGTCTTATCTAGTATGTTTTGTTTGTTAGCAACTTAATAGCTTCAGATAAATCCCAATGGCTTCAACAATTAATGCTATTCCTGTTTAATTGATCAACATATATATATTGATACTTGGTAGAGACTGGGATTCTCTTAGGTCGTTTTTAGGGGTATTATTAGTCTGAAAGATAATGTTAAGAAAGTTGAAAATTATTAAGAAAAAGTAATACGACCCTTAAAAAAATTCAGTCTTACAAGATTAATTTTTTATTTAAAATGAAGATCCGTGTCTTATTTATTAGTATTTTTAATTAGTAAATAGTCACTTGTTTAAAAGAGAGATAGATATGTATATAAAATAAAATATTTTTTTAAAACTTATAATTAAAAAATGAACTCTAATATTTAAAAGTGATCTAAAATCACCGAAATGAGAAATCAAAATATCAACATCCTAATCCATGCACATTGGTTGTATTGTAATGACTTCTGGTACAACAAAAGAATATGTTTTTCTCTCTGCTGTGCATTTGTTAAACTTGACATGATCTTAATTGGTTGCAATTAAATGTGATTATGATTTTAGTATGATATTTATGATGTTATTGTTGATGGAGTTGCAGAGTCTGACTATAACAATTATGAGCTACATGGGACAGTTCAGAATCGCGTTTGGCATGGAGAAAGGCTTCATCGAGCCCCAAAAATTTAAGTCATCCATGGAAAAGTCCCTACAAATTATGCTTACTGCAGCAGCAGAGATCAAACCTGCAAAAAATTAAAGCAAGTGTTTTGTTTGAATTAATTTTAATTAAAAAAGGATTCAGTTTGGTTTCTCAATATAGTTGTTTTGTAATAAACGTGGTTGATGATAACCAATTGAAGATGTTGTTTCTGTTTTTCTTTGATTAATTTCTCTCTTGAGAAGAATACGTCTATTTTAGCAAATATAACTAGAATTGGATTTTTCTTTGCCGAAAGTTGCAGTTTGCTGAAAGAATGATATGAACCAGAACAAATAAGGATTTTCTTTAATTACTAGCTCCGTGAATTCAAAGTAGGAGTGTATGAAATTAATTAGATAAACCAAAACATTTTAACACATCTTCGGCCTTTGTTGGGAAACAAATTGCGGGAGAAAAGAAAATTCGAGGAATAAAAAGTAGAATGTAAGATTTACATTTTAGTTGCATAAATTTTAATCAGGAGAAAAATAAAAAAAAAAGTTTATTTGATTTGAGATAATAGTATCATTTTTAATTCTAAGCTTTCTTTTCACTTTCTCCTAAAGAGAAAATATTTTCAAAGAGCAAAACCTAGTTCTCTTGAAAATATTTTGTAGCCGTATTTATAAACAAAGAAAATAAAATTCTTTTCTTATTTTTTTCATCTCAAAATCACATCATTTAAACAAGAGAAAATTTGTTACAGCATTAAGTGTGGAAAATAAAAAATTGGCACCTAATGTAAGAATAATTAGATTAACTAAAAATTAATTGTTTTGAATTTAACATTGAATTAAAAATTATATAAAAATAAAGTTGATGAGAATTAATTTAACTAATTAGCCAGGTTTGAAATATTTCACTTGAAAATTTTAAGTTAAAGTCTCTTTATCAATAATCTTTTTTGATAAAAGATTTGTATATTCCTTTACTTTAAACTTGTTAAAAAAAACTATTGGAATAAAGGTACTGTTCAAACAAGGGTTAAACTTAAATAGCCTAAAAGTAGTTTGATTGCTTGATTACTTTATTAATTATATGCTGAGCTAAGAAAAAAGCAGTCAGAAGAAATATTATCATTAGCTTGTTTAATTATTATTGGCAGGGTCCACAGAAATAAGAAGTTAACTTAATGACACATTAGCCATTCAACCAAAAACTTCATAATTATATAGCTAGCTTGTGTATATCCAAAACATTCTTCTTTATCTAAACATTTATTATTTGTCAATTAAGAGTCAAGGCTCTAATTTTATTTATTGCATTCATACGTTAAAAAAAAAAGAAAAAAGAAAAAAGGAACCCCAACATCAGATATAGAGCTTTGTGTGCACTAACGTTAACTTTTCTTGCTTATCCATCTTGCATTTAATTCTTTGCATTATTGCTAACAGAAATAACACCATCTTGACTAAGGCTGCTTGGAGCTGCATGCTGCCTGTTCAGTGTTCACCTGCCCTCCAACAACCATTATTAGTTCTGATATTAAATAAAGCACATAGTAGACAATTCAACCATGAATTGAAGTTCTGCTATGTTACATGTTGTAGCAATAATAACATTCAAGCTGAACCAGCTATAGGTCAAAAAAATCTGAGGCTGGATGCTTATAGCATTTAAGTTGACTCAGAATTTCCTAGAGGGATAGTGTAACAGAAGTGAATTATGTTTCAGGTCATTTTAAGGTATAAAACATATAGTCAGAATTTAATTTTAAAATTATTCTTTGAGATCAAAAGCTAAACTGAGAGAGATAGACAAAATTTTTTAAAAAAATAAAATTTACATATAAAATAAAAAATAAAATAAAATAATTACTAAAATGAAAAAATAAAGAACTCAAGAAATTCAAAACTCCATTTCATGATCACAAATGGAAGTGTTCAATATTAATGTCCCTATAGCAAGCTAGCAGGGCTATTGTCCACAGGTCAGTCGGCATCGCTCTACGCTCTGTGTATATCCTCCTACAACAAAGAAGCTTTTTTGCTGTTGGACTTCTGCAAATGGTAAACACCACTGTATATATCCTAATTAGTACAATACTTCAGACTCTTTAGACCTAAAGACTTTTTTCTTTTTTTTGCTCTTGGTAAAATTATAAATATTTAAGACCTCTAGCATTCTCACCAAGACTTAGTCACCTCTCACATTCTTTTTTTTTTTTTGTCTTGCAACTGAGAAAAGTAAATAACAAAACAACTAAAAATAGGAGTTGGTTTAAAAATACTTGCTGAATTTTTTTATTAGTAGCCTTTTTTTATAGTCAATCTATATGTATATAAGACTTGTAACATTTCTTGACATTAAAATAACCTCCTCTCATGGTAAACCTTTTTTTTGGAAAAAAGTTTACACTCCTCCAATACCAATGATCCTTCTGCACTAGATTCATCTCTTCAATGGGAATGTTCTTAGTCTCTGGCAAGAAGAAGTAGACAAAGGCACACATGGAAGCCACAAAGACGGCAAAGAAGATGATGAAGAGGAAGAGTTGAGCAAACCCTGCATACAAATTACAATTTAAGATTAGTAAATAACTAAATAAAGCCAAGAAACCTAAACTAAAAAGGGCAGTGCATTAGAATACAATTTTACCTGAAAAATGAACATAAGAGAGCTCCCCCAGAAAGGAAGAGCTTTTGTCTGCCCCAACCATTGGTTCCATAGACAGACAAAGGTTGGTAAGCAATTAATGATGCCAGGCAGTAACGAGGGCCGATAGCAGCGAAGCATAAGCATAGAACATGACAACGTTGATACCCGTGACTTGTTGGAAAAATGGAATAAGAATGGACATAACAAGCTGCGGTTTATATTGCCTTTTAATGATGTTTCTCCAAGGATGTCTCACAGCCATTGAGGCTGCACTTGCCTTAACAAGATCATCATACTCCTCTTGCAATTCCTTTCAGACACCCCACGCACATGGCAAAGAGTGGCCTTAGCGTTCTCATGTTGTCCAATCTCAATCATAGAGTTTGGTGCATTGAGCGGAAAACACGAAGGAAGCAATAAGAAAATCAAAACACGGATGACTACAAAGCCAAGACTAGACTACATCTGGAAGCAATTTTTGAAAAGTTAGAGAAGTTAGAATTTCTGCTCCAATTATTTGAAATTCAAAAGCGTCTTTGTGAGCAACTTGAATTTCAAAAAGGATTATAGAAAAGAATTGAAGCATAGGGGGAGCTCCTTCAAGCCATAGTAAGAAACAACATCAAACTTAATCTTATGGGATATCACCCTTGTCCAATGGTAAGCAAGACAAACTTTTTAATGCTTCCAAGTTTACTTATAAAGGACAATTTAAACAAAAGAGTTCAAGCTTAAGGGAATTGCTTGAAGAAGATTATTGAAGAGCAACAATTGTTCAATGAAGGTCTTCCAAAAGCACCTAAGTTTGAGGCTCACATTAAGAATGAAGTTGTTTCAAATTATATAGCCAAATTATGTGATCCTCCAATTGATTTGGAGGATGACGATCGGGATGAACATCCTCAGTTTTTGCTTCAAGTTGATGCTGCCAATGATTCTCAATGTGGAAAAACAGATGAGGATGAAATTCATGAAGTGAAAGGCAATACTGAATTTGCTAATCCTACAGAAGAATCTGATGTGGCTATATAGCATGACTTTGATTTTGGACCCTGTATTGATTTTGTAGTGAAGGATTTTACTCCCACCTCAGTTAGGATACATTTATCCCCAGTTAATATTATCCATAGTTTCATTTTTAATATTTTGCATTTGACTTTAGTATTCTGACGCTAAGACTACTTTATTTTTTAAAATAAAGATTTTATTGCTTTTGTTGAATGAATGAATTTAATATTGGATTCAATTTCTATATACAATGATTGAGTGATGGTTTGGTAGGTGTACTACATCAGCATAAAGTTTGCATCATATTATATGGATATAAGTAATGTAATTAAGTAATGAATTTTACCTATATATAGAAAATCCAACACCAACACCAAAAGTATATAATTGTGTGATGATTTGGTAGAGCATGACCAGATTTTGTACCAATATATTAAAAAGTCCTCCAACCCCAGAAACTGTCCCACCGATGATCATTGAGCTTCTGCGACCAAAGTCTTTTGTTATATAAGATGCTCCTAAAGAAGCAATGAGGGCAGCCAAATAGAGGGAAGATGTGAATAATGGTTGGTGGATCCATTTAAAGCCCCTTGAACATATACACTTGCAAAGAATTTCTTCAAGAACGAACCCATAGATGTCACACCGCCAACATATATACATATATATATATATATGCCATTAAATGATTAAATACATACGTACAGTTTGATCATCCTCAATCATATATTTATATCTGATTAAGAATACTTTAAAAAAACATATTTATTGATTTATTTTTAGTAATTAAACATATTTATTTAATTCTTCACATGCTGAAACGTTTTATTGCCAAAAGAAGCATAGCATCAGCCTCCCAGAAAATTTTCAATATTTCAAAGTAGTTTTTCACGATTAATACTCATACAGACTTGGGTTTATGTAATTCTGTACGAATTCTATATGTAGCATGATAACAGCACACAAGATCAATCTAATTTTCAACGGCATCTCATGATGGCATAAATTATGGAATGTTGTTTTTACACAAACTAATTATGGAATGTAGTTACAAACTTTGTTAATCTTATGTATTGTTATGATGTTATGTATAAGATTCGTGCAAAATTACATAGACCTAAGTCGGCTTGAGCATTACTCATTTTTATCTTAAAGAATAATGATAAGTGAATTTTATACACATATCTTTATGTAAATAGAAAAGTACATGCTTTATAGGACTAAAAATGAACAACACAATATCAAATATATATCATGTATGTAACTTTGGTAGGTAAATAAACAATAACAAATAAAGAGTACCAACTGTATACGTAAATTAATGTCAAATTGAAACATCAACAAGCATAACCAAAAACAAGATTAAATGAATATATCCTAATACAAATTATAAATAATAACTATGATTTGAAAACTAAGCTTGGGGACGTTGTTGATCTGAGACGAACCTCTTCCAATACCAATGGTCCTTCCAGACTTGAGTCATCTCTTCAATTGGAATGTTCTTGGTCTCTGGCAAGAAGAAGTAGATAAAGGCGGACATGGCAGCCACAAAGACGGCAAAGAAGATGAACAAGCCATACTTCATGTGGCAGAGCATGGAGAGGAAAAGTTGAGCAATGAGGAATGTGGCAAACATATTCACTGATGCTGTGATACTCTGAGCAGCTGATCGAATCTCCAATGGGAAAATCTCACTGGGCACAAGCCATCCAAGAGGACCCCATGAGAACGCAAAGGCAGCTACGAATATACATATGAACACCACCACTGCTGATGCATACAATTTTGATATATGGGTCACATTCCCTGACACCCCAAACTTCCATCCAATGAAAACAGCCAACAAACCCTGCATACAAATTATAACTTGAAATTAGTAAGATAACTATACTATAAAGCAACGAAACTAGAACTGAAAAAGGTAGAGCATCAAAATATAATTGACCTGAAAAATGAACATGAGAGCTCCCCCAGAAAGGAAGAGTTTTCGCCTGCCCCATCGATCAGTTCCATAGACAGAGATAAAGGTTGCTAAGCAATTAATGATGCCAGTAATGAGGGCTGATAGAAGCGAAGCATCATTCCCAAAACCAATGGTTTGTAAGAGCTCAGGTGCATAGAACATGACAACATTGATACCCGTGACCTGTTGGAAAAATGGAATGAGAATGGACATAACAAGCTGTGGTCTGTATTGCCTTTTGATGATGTTTCTCCAAGGATGCTTCACTGCCATTGACGCTGCACTTGCCTGCACAAGATCATCATACTCCTCTTGCACTTCCTTCTCAGACACTCCACGTACCCGGCAAAGAGTGGCCTTCGCCTCCTCATGTTGTCCCATCTCAATCATAGAGTTTGGTGTATTGGGCAGAAAATATGAAGGAAGCAAGAAAATCAAAGCAGGGATGATTGCAAGGCCAAGACTAGCACGCCATGCATAGGAACCGTGTTTGAATATCTTCGGGGTTACGAAGTTAACTAAATTGGCTACCAAAATGCCTATTGTGATGGATAATTGGAATCCCACATTGAATGCACCACGGTGTTTGTATGGAGCCATCTCAGAGACGTAAAGTGGCACAGACTACATGTTGGTCATGTCATTGAACCCACAGAAAATAAGTTAGCACATTATATTGTTTACATCGTGGTACTTGCAAAGCACAATATATGAATACAGAACAATTTTTCATAGGATTTGCTATATTATAAAGATTGGTTTTTATTCAAGTAGTGTGCAGTACATATAAAGATATAAGTAACGTAATTAAGTAATGAAATTTACCTGTACGGAAAATCCAACACCAACACCCAAAAGGATGCGACCAATGTAGAGCATGGCCAGATTTTGAGCAAACAGATTAAGAAATGCTCCAGCCCCAAAAACTGTACCACCGATGATCATTGAGATCCTGCGACCAAGTCTTTTTGTTATATAAGATGCTCCCAAAGAAGCGATGAGGGCAGCCAAATAGAGGGAAGATGTGAACCAAGTCAGCTTTTGACTATCAAACTGGCAATATTGGTTGGTGGACGTATCTAAAGCCTCTTGAACATATACGCTCGGAAAGAATTTCTTCAAAAACGAATCCATAGATGTCACGCCACCTATGTATACATATATGCCATTAAATCATTAAATTTATAGGTATAGTTTGATCATCCTCAAACACAGGCAAGACCTCAAAGAAGCTAAGGAAGAAAAAAAACCTCCGACAACAACAGGATCATTAGATATGGCTTACCAGAAACACCAATATCGTAGCCAAATATCAAGCCTCCCATGGCTCCCAAAACACAAGCCTTCACCACATGCCATGTGACTTTTCCAGGATAATCCTTCTTTTCTCCATTAGCATCACCGTTATAAAACCCACCAGCCATAGTGTCGTGAACCAAAAGCAAGAGAAGAAAAAGGAGTGGAGCGAGCAGAGCAACAAGAAGAAGCAGCAGGTAGGTTTGTATATACAGCTTATTTTGATGGAGCGAACAATTAAGAGACGTGATGACTCTCAGATTTAGTTCCATTAGGATTTAGAGTCCCACTCCTACTTGTTTTCTGCTTTCGAAATTCATCTGCAACATTGTAGAATACTACTTAGAATAGAAGTGTATTGTACATAAAATTATTAAAAAAATAATTGTTATTATTATTACGAAGTCATATACATATTTTTGGATAATAATTGATACTATATAAACACGTAACGAAAAGAAAATTATTAAAAATTTATAAAATTACAAATCAGAGTTTGAAGGACCCTAAAACAGAATTTATAACGAAAATAAATACACTAGTATAAAAATTTAAATTTAATTTTAATAAAAATAAGACTTCTGAGATTTTTTCGGTAATATAGCACTTTTAAGATAGATATTGTGGCAGAACAGCTCACCAGAAAGAAAAGAAATACTGAAGAATTTCAAGAATATATATATATATATATATATATATAATAATGATTTATATTTGAAATTTTGTTGAAACTTAAAGTCACGATTCTGTCTTATTACACGATTAATTAATTTTTATGATCATATTATTTTTGCTATGAAAACCTTTTTTTTTTTTGTGGTAGAGTATGAAAATCTAATGTTGATAACACTATATAATCGTTCATTATCATCACAATTATAAAGAATTTGCAGAATATATTAAGTTGATAGTTTCATTATTTCTATTAGACAAAAAAATTCTTCTATTAATTTTTTATGTTTTGACATATTAAATTGGATTAGTATATTATAAAGAAACAGAAGTATTTTTGGATAAAACTATTTGTCTTAAAAAATATTGTTTGGACTAATTTACCCTCAGTTAAGGATATAAATAACCGTCCTAGATATTACCCAGCATTCGTATGCATGTTTTAAACTATAAATGTATGATTCGTGTGAATTTAACTAATTTATGAACTTGCATTTAATGGCATCTTTTTAAACATATTTTTATTCAAAATTTAAGTGATACCCATACGTATTATACAATATTTATCTTGTATTTTTCATCCCGTACAATGATATGCTAAGTAGTACCTAAGGATGGTAATTTTTTTTGGCCGGACGGGAATTCGCAGAAATTTCCTAATTTTACCTGGGAAATGAGAAGAATTTTTTCCTCACGAGCCGGGCAGGAAGAAAATTAATATAATACTGCACAATTTCGGTGACGTGAATCCCTAAAAAATAAATTAGTAATTACATATATAATAAATAATATAAATTTATTTATATTATAAAACTTTTTTTTTTTGTAGGAACCCACTCTCTGCATGGATCGAAAATGGAAAAAAAAAAAAATTCTCGAAATTAGAAAGTAAGGAACTACTCTTCAATCCCGCTCTGTCCCATTGACATTCCTAGTAATACCACCGCGTTGTTCTAAACCCATGAGAAGTTATGAACTCTCTCTAGAAAAGACTTAAAAATAAACCAATAATTCTTTTATTTCTTTCTACAATTTTCTATGCCACAACATATATAAATGGTGTTCGTAGTTTGACACAATAAAATTTGGGAATAAAACTTTATAACTTATATTTTTGTTATAAATTTTTTAATTTATTATGTCTTATAATACAGCTTATTAAACTTAATTAATTTAATAATATAAATTATAAAAATAATAAAATTTATAATTTTTTAGAAAAACAATTTTTTTTCCGCAAGGAGACTTGCAACGTAATGCTGGTAAAAAGTAAATAATTATTGAATTTATTATTTCATAATTTAGTTTATAAAGATTAAATAAATTTAATTTTTAAAATATTTTTAAATAAAAATTTTATAAAATTTAATTTATAAAAATAAAAAAACTGAAAACTTTATGCTTAACAAGTTACATTCGTATATGGTTTTGAAATAATCAAATTGAATAAGTCTACAAAATAAGATTGTGTTTGAGTATATCTATTACAAACAAAACTTTTCCAGAGCAGGTTAATTTTAAATTTGTGTCTCTAAATTTAAGTGTTGCACGATTGCTCCGTCGTTTACTTTTATTTCTTATAAAAAGAACCTCTAATTAAGCCATATTTAAAATTCTACCCTACGACTAATTTAATTGGGTCCATTCGAATCCTAATATATATATTTATCCGTTCGTCCGAAGTTGGAATTTTGAATATTACGTGTGGCAAAACATGAATGGCTAGACTGGGATGTCGTTAAGGCAAGAAAATATTAAAAAAAATACACAAAATTTTAAAATAAAAAATTAAATTTATATATTAAATTATAAAAAAATATTACCAAAAAAGAGTCTAACAGAGATAGACTTCAATGACTATGGGAATTAGTTGTCCTGCAGTTGTATCAGGATTGCTCTCACAGAAGGAAAAAAAAAAGTCCAAAAAAGAAAATCAAAAAATATACTTTTCTTCCAAAGAAAAGTCAAACAATCATAGTCCTCGTTCCTCAATCAACCATCATTATCGATGGAAATGCTTAGAGTACCTGATACCAAAGTTGTACGGACGTAAATATGGAATGCGTATAAAACAAAAAGAGGTACATTGATATATTAATTTTATAATAAATTTTTTATATAATTTTTATACAAATGTTTTATCAATACAAATATAAATACATATTTGATATGCATAAATTACTCAAAATAAGATTTCAATGCTTTATGATTAAAAAAAAATCAATGCTTAATAGCTTAACTCAACTGCCGTTGCCACTTCCGATGGTGAATTTTGCGGAGGCTGCACTGCTGAATTGTTCCCCTTCTTCAAGTTTGAACACCTTTTATAGGTACCCTTTTGATTTTTTTTTTTTTTTTTTTAATGTTTGGTGTCTGGGAAAATGCTGCAGAAGTTATGGCTTTGAATCCTATTCTTTTGTATTGTTCTGATTTCAACAATGTGGAAACACCAGTGTTCATATTGCCAGTTTTCATTAATATCTAAACTAAGTCTTGAGGCTTAACTGACATCAAGTATGATTTATATTACTTCACTGTTTCATTTTGTTAAAGGCAATCATCTTTGATTCGAAAACTGAACAATTTTAGTAAGACGAACCAGAAAAATTTTATTACATGCTAAAAATAGGAAATTGATGAGTACAACTAAGGTCCTGCTACTCTATGGTTCACACAAAGAAACAAAGCTTTTGCATTGATGATAAAAAGAATACCAATTCAATTGATCTTGGCTTCTAATCGTAGTTCACCTTCTTACGCTATTATATTATGATTGTGTAAAAAGTTCTTCATGTAATATCTTTACAAAAGCAAAGGCAACCGGGGGATGGATAGATCTTACAATCTAATTAAACTCAATAAATTTAATAATTTAAATTTTTTAAATAAAAATTTTATAAATTTTTATTTATAAAAATAACAGTACCTACAATGATTTTTATGATCATCAGTTATGTTTGACTCAAGATACTGTAGTTTTCAGCAGCATCAAACTCATTCTTCTCCTAGATAGACATGATTTCTTATGCTTGATTCAATTTTTTTCTTCAGGTTTACATTGCAACATTTCCACAAAGTTACAAATCACTCTACAAAGGACCAAAACATACCAATCCATAAGTGTTGTAACACAATGACAAAAGGTTCATACATGACAGTGAGTATGGTGGGGTCCTCTTCAAAATTCCGAGTCATAAATGCAGGAGATGCCATTTCTCACACACAATTAGTGATGTCTATACAACAAGATCTAACACATGAGAAGTGATTGCACCTAGCTCGCTAATTCATGGTGGAGGTTCTGTGACTACATACATGACGCAAGTAACCCTCACAGGGTTTCTGGTACAGAGACCCAAGTCAGCTTCATTAAGGGAAACTATTCAAAGAGGGGTAACCTTTACAGAGTTTGGTATTCAGTAGAGTCTAGTACTAAGGAGAAGCAACTGATATCATTAGATTCTTATTTTGGCAAACTCCAAGATAAAGCAAAATCTTTTGATTCATCTAACGAGGTAACACAGGTATCAAGATGATCAATCCAAATTGAAGAACGGACTGCTTTCACTCATGCATCTTGGCGAACTAAATGATGGTAAAGCACAAGTATTTTGAGAAGTGAAGTGCCTTTTAATTTATTGCCCTTCTGGTTTTCCAGATGTCCTCAATTACTAAAAACTTGTGTCACAATTGTGAAAAAAAAAAGTATATTTTAAAGATTTGAAGAAACATGGCTGGTCAATTTTCCTGCAACCAAACGCAGGCAACTACTCCTTATAAACTTTGAAGCTTTTTAGATACCTACGCATTAATTTGTAAGGGATATAAGCATGAATTAATCATACTACTTGATCTGACACTGTCATGAGAGCTGAATACAGAATCCTCTCTGGCTTTGCATGTGCTTAGTAATTGCTGAAAAGTATTGTCCACTAAGTTTTCTAACATGCAGGTGCAAACCAGGAATCTCTTGCTCCATATACTTACATTGAGAAATACAATGAAGACAATCCAGCGCCAAAACCGTTTTCTAGCAGCAAAAAAACGAAAGAGGTTACTATCGGAAACAGCACACTTAGGGGGTTATAGAAGTAGAAAAGGTGAATGCGGCTCAAGATCCTCTAGCAACTCACAGCAGCCTGATGAAAACCTCCAGTCTCTACGATAGAACCCAACTAAAAGGGTATATATTTGGAAGTGTGGAAGCACTCAGGGGAACTGATCATAGAACAGAGGACTCTCAAGTAATTCCACGCCACCAGGGGTAGGGCCAAGTGGCAGTAGGAGAAGGAAACGCGGGCAATTCGGTCAAGGGAGTTAGCTAGGGGATGAGTCCAGTGAGAGGTTATGGAAGTTCTGAGTATTGTGAGGGAGGGTCCCTCTAACTGCTAGTGGGGCTATCTTGTATTGGGGTAGACGCTATCTTCTTTCTTTCCTTCTTTTCTGTGTGTTTAGGCTGAATCCAGATCTCAGTCACGCTCTGCTGCTTCTGTAATTACCTATCCCACTAGTGAGATCCTGTCACCCTACCAATCCGGAGTATACAAATGTTGTCCTCTTGTTTTGCAAAAGGAGAGTACACAGGTGGCCAATACTGGTGTGCTCAACAGGAAAAGGCCTCGGATTGCCAAAAGAGTGGCTTCAAGACATCCAGAGAGTGAATTCTCTGCCTATGCCACAGCTGTAATAGGGCCAACACCTTGGCATCAGCTGCTGTATTACATATGCTAAGTGATAAACCTCCTCAAAAGATATTAAACAAAAAAAAAAGGGATCAAAATGACTCAACTAATTATCCACTTCTATATTTATGTAAATTAACAATCATATAAAAGAATTTTCCAAACTATGCTCATCAGAATAAGACATGTCCCAAAACTCTACTGGAGACAAAGAATTCACCTAAGGTGGGTAGTATCAGGTTGTAGCTCAATTTTGTGTCTAGAAAGGGAAGAAGAAAACATTTGATATCAAAGAGGAAAAGAAATTCCAATCTCTGTACCTATGGCGGAACTGTGGGGAATTCTAGTGGGATTGCAGGTTGCATGGGATTATGGGCAGCAGCAAATCCTGGTGGAAACAGATTCTCTTATCACTGTTCATATGTTTTCTTCTCCAGGAGTATTAATAAGTGAACCTCAAATTGTGAGGAAGATAAGAGGGCTGCTAAGGAATGCATGGGAGGTCCGATTCATCCATGTGTTTAGAGAAGCCAATTTGTGTGCTCTGTGGCTTGCTCAGAGTGCATTAAATGGCAGCAAAGTGCTCACGGTTTATCACAGTATTCCACCAGACCTGGAGCTGCTGTTTCTTCATGACAAGGAGGGTCAGGGTTTACCTCGCATAGTTAGAGTGTTTTGAGTGATGATTGGGCATTATGCCCCGATTCCATACCAAAATGAAAAAGGAAATTCCAATATAGGGGCAAGCTTTTCATACCCGGTAATTCTATTCCTACAAACTAAGATATTCTTTACTTACAAAAGCAAGTCATTAAATTTATTAAATTTCAAAAACTAAACTCCAACAAATCTAACAATTATCCCACATTTTGTAAGGATTTAGTAATCCCACATTAAGTGGGACTACATTTTCCCTTTCATCCTCACTCTGTTAAGCTACATAATTATGTACCCATCAAACATAGTCATAAGCAGAAGATATCAATTTTATAGACTCAATATTCCCAGTTAAGGGCCGAACTGCACAATCACTTAAAGAACTTGCACTTAAAAGTTCAAGCTGGAACAGCTATTGCTTTTGCTTGTTTCTCTTCATCTGCTTCTCATTTAGATAGGAAAATTTTGGTACCTTAACTTTTCAGGTGTATTTTCTTGTAAGTCCTTTTCCTTTTTCTTATCCATTCTCAAATAAAGGGAAACATTTTTTTTGAAAAGCCCCATCATAAATCCAAAGCTACCTCTACAGTCAAGTCCTCAATTTGGACAGTTGTACCCAACATGATTAATACTAATTGTTAGTTGCAAGTTCAAAGACCTTACAAAGCTTTGTCTACAAAATAATTGTGTGAAGTGTTTTTCAAAAGAAATTGCAATTTAATGGCAGTGCTATATATGGTGCATTTAGGCCAGGGCAAAATGCTCGGATATAAAGGGAAGTCTCTCACCTAATACTTACAATGGGATGAGATTTTTTTTTTTTTGGGGCGCTCAGCACATGGACATTTTCAGGGAAAATTCTTTACCAAATATGCAGAGGGATAGGGAAGCCTTTCTGTGTTCTTCTTTTGCAGGTTTTTTTTCGTTTGCTACTTGGTTAAAAAGGGACATCTCATTCAGTCATCCTCCTTCCCTTTATAATCCTTCATTCCTTCTGATAACAATTCTGTTCACTTTGTACTAAACAATACTAAATTAGACATCAGCATGTAGGTAACTAGGCATCTACCAAACAATTAATTTCTCAATCCACTTACAAAAGCAACATTTCACTTCAATGCTGTCCTCGTGCAAACTAAAGCACTCCACTGTTTTACAGGTTTTTCTTAGCAATTCACGAGAAACCTTTCTCAAAATTCTAATAATCACAAAAAAGCAAACAGTCAATCTAAAAACCCACAACCATGTTTCCAAAACTTCAACAACAATTCATCATTACCACATGAACCACAAGCCATGGTAATTTCTCCACTTGAGAAATTCCACCAACACAAGAGTCTTATCCAACTTATTATTTTGCATAAATAATAAAAGGGAAAACATTGTTCAAAAATAGTTCAATAATTCAGATTATACGGATTCATTATCATTAAAAAGACACCAATAATCATAGATGCAACTAATGACGAACTATAAATCAAACACCACACTTGCATAATAGGCATGCAGAGGATTCATATTATAAACTAAGACATAACAGGGCACATTATGTTCACCAAACTATGATCAAATATGTTGTTCTACACGGATGCCATAAACACAAGAGAAAATAAATGAAAAACTTACAGCACTATAGAATGCAGCTCCAGTCCAAGCAGCAACACAACATGACAATCTCGCAATTCTGGCCTTCAATTAGAAAACACAACAAGATGATCACATGCTACAATGCACATAACTAACCATTGTTGGCAACATACACTAATCTAGCTGGTCTCAAGCTGCACCTAGATTGGGTTAGCTCATATGAAAATTGCAACTTGATGCTACTACATCTCAACTTGTAAAATTCATTCCATTTGCAAAAATAACGTATTGACAGTTGAAACAAACTACTTGAGAACTGAGACTCAAAATTGATATCCAAATGTTACAGAAAACGATCATAACAACACACTGATGGCACAAAATGAAAGACGAAATGTACACCAAGGCAAACCTAATTAATCTTCTTGTCCATATTCTTCACAAGCTGGCCCATCTGAAATCTCCAATACAAGAAATAAGCGAAGCCTATCCCAATTAAGACATACATCCAAATACCCTCCTCGTCACCTTCCTTCTGTGATCTCATTTCTGCTATACTAAAACTCTCCCTATCTGAACTTTTCATTATACCCTCATTCACATACCCATATAACACATACACCCTATCCTTTGCCCCCACAGCCACCGAAGTGGGATACCTCTCCAAATGAAGGTCATTCTTCTCATACACCACTCCCTCTGCCCAACTATCTTGGCTCTTCAAATACCACAGCTTATTGAAAGGGGAGACTACTAAAACGACGCCGTCGTTCCTGATTGCAATGTCGTCGGCACCCATCAAATCCTCGTTCAACAATACCAGCCTTGCCGTCCCATCATCAGCATCAACCTTGAACATCTTGCCCGTATTAGATTGCACCACCAGCAGATAACCCTTGTTGACGTAAGCAATCCCATTCAGCCCGCAGAAACTATAGATTGTATCGCGGAACACGGGATAAGCCGTGTACAGCGGGGATTTCGAGAAAATCGACGCCTCTCCTTTGAGGTTAACCTTCCAGATGTAGTTGCCGGCGGAGTTGGTGACAAAGGCGTTGCCCTTGTAATCCACCGCGACGTCGTTTGCGATCGGACGGGTGGTGGTACCGTCACCACCACTAGTTCCACCGTCGTGGTCGTCCTCGGCGGCGGGGAGGAGAGACAGGAAGAGACGTTTACGGGAGCGGAGGTCGTAGGCGGCGAGGGCGTTGAAGGGAGGGAGAGGTTTCACGGCGTGTATGACAGCGAGGACGCGATTGTTGAGGGAATCAACAGCGAGACCCAAAATAGAGATATTCTCGGGGAGGGAAGGGTCGGAGATGAAGGTTTCGACGACGCCGGCATCGGAGACGGCGGCGATGATCCGTTGGTGTAGGGAACCAAGAAGAAAGTGCTGGGCATCTGAGTCCCACACTAGGGCCTCCGGATAGAGACTAGGTGACCGGAACTGGATGAGGTGGTTATTTTGAGCGAGGACTGGGCCGTGGATTGAGAGCAAGAAGATGATGAGGAAGACGACGATAGTGGTTAAGGATTGTTTGGCTGATATGACTGACATATTGCGGAGAGTGTGATTTCGTTGAAGGAAGTAGCAATGTTGGTTCAAAGCTCATCTAATTTAGTTCCATAGAGGCAGCTGACCACGATAAGCACCAGAAAATGAATGCATTATACTAGCTCCCGATTGAGGCTCGCTAGTTTGAAAGTCAAACATGTCAATGTACTTATGCCTTCTAGTCAACAAGGTTTGTTTGTTTCTTGTAAAATTACTTTTTTCGTGTTCAGCAGTGTGGTTTTCAGATAATACTATTATTTTTTTTATAAATTAAAATTTATTATATTTTATTACACATTTAAACTCTATAATTTTTAAATTAAAACAACTAATTCTCTTATTTTTTAATTTAAATAATATTATCTAAAAAATTTTAAAACGACAACAATTAGGCTCAATTATTAATAACTCATTACACTAACTAATGAAATGTGCTGACGTGCAGCCATTTGTAATGATGTGGCATTATATCACGTTACATGGCTTGGCTTGCACGATAGAGCATCATGTGATTAGGTTGAAGCCTTCAAACTTTTTGGATTTAATGCACATTTTGCCCTTGTAACTTATAGAGTAAAACACTTGAGTCCTTGGAATTTCTAAAAGAAAGCAATTGAGTCCGTGTGATTTCTAAATTAAAATAATTGGGTCCCAAAACTGTTTCTAATACGAAAACAAAATGAACATCCATTAAGTAAAGTAAACATGCATAATCTAAACCAACTAAATCTAATGTTTGACCCAGGTTAGACAATGCTAAATCTAATCTAAAATGGGCACTAATCCAAAACCAAAATACGTAATGCCACTATATATGCAACAGATTATGCATAGCCAAAATGTGTCTAAATCTATTCTAATAACAACTTAAAATTGTGAAAATAACTTAAACTATATTTTAATTTAACATTGTCAATATTAATGTACAAAGTAAGCACAAAGCCATAAACCCTATTTCTGAGATTAAGTACAAAACAAAGTATCTTTATAGCACCTTTATACCATAGTAAAACACTAAAGTTTCAATCTAAATGACTTTACAATTTCAAAATAAAAAAACAGTAAGATTTCTCCTTTCCTAAATGCATTTGCACTTGTTAAAAAAGTTCCATTAGGTCCCATCACTGACTAAATACATTTCTTAAAAAATATTTGCACTTTCCTGAGTTGGCTTGCCATGCCATGTTAAACCATCCGGCCATAGCCCTACTATATGTTAGTATTACACTACTTTCATAACCAATAACAGCGTCCCCACTCTAATTCACAGCCATTACTTTGCATTCATAACCCACCACCACCACTTTTTCATTTGGTAGTTAAAAAGAAGATAAAGATCAATGTTGATTTCAATGGTTTCTTTCCAATGCACTTGATCCCATCCCATCTTTGACTTTTAGAGGCATCACCAAAACTCATCAAACTTCCTTCTTGAGAAGCCATTCCACAAAAAAAACTCTATTCTCAAAGTTTATTCTTTTTCCACCTCGCTTTTCTGACCCTACCCTTTATCATAACTTTCAAAATACTCCCATTTCCTCTCCTCTTCCCACCGACTCTGATTTCAACCTTATTAAGTTTTGGAAGCTTTCAAAGTTTATAGAATATGGGCAACTAAAGATCAAGGGCTTATAGGGTGGTGGCACTTGAGGTGTCAATGACTCTATTTATGCAACCTATGGTGATGGCAAGATTAGGGCATGGAGGAGAACATGGGATGATTGGATGTTGAAACATGTTCAATTGGGTACTATCACAAAGAAAGTTGGATATATCCAAAGCACTATTTGTTTTGGCATTGGAATAGATTTGGGTACATTTTGGTTATGTAGTTTTAGATTCAATTGCTTTATTTTATAAATTACGAGGATCAAATATGCATTAAATCCAAAAGACTTAAAGATTGCAATGTAGTCACATGATACTCACGTAATTGCTGTACAAGCCACATAATGTCATGTCATGCAATGTCATTATAAGAGTTTATATATCAGCACATTCCATAGTTAGTTTAATGGGCTATTAGTAATTAGACCCAATTGTTGTTATCCCAAAAATTTTTGAGTGACATTGTTCAAGTTAAAAAATGAGGGATCTAATTGTTTTATTTTAGAAATTACAAAGATCAAATTTGTAATAAAGTTTTTTTATTATATTTATAATTATATTTTAATTTGGTGACAAGTTTAGTTATTGAGTTAGAAAAATATAATGTTATAAAATATTCACAAAAATATTATGAAATACTAAGTTTTTATGATTTAAATTATAAAACTAATATATTTAATACTTTAAATATTTAAACAAATTATTATTAAACTTAATTGATCTAAATGTTTTAAGTAAAATTTTTATTAAATTTAATTAATGAGAATGAAAAAATGGATTGAGTTATTAGTCATTGACTTGATGTAATTAATGGATCAGTAGACCAACTGTATAAAATAAATAAATAAATAAATAACTCTTATAAATTATTTAAAAATAAATATCTTAAAATAATAATATAAAATAAAAATATTAAAGAAGTAGTCTTAAAATATTTGTAAAACCATTTTTAAGATAGATAAATAGTGTGAAGAATGAATTTTATATTTAATAAATTTATTTTTATGAAGTGAAGTGAAAACAGTTGTAATAAAAATAAAAAATTCAACTTGGTAACACACTCTTTCTCCCGTTTCCCATCCCCTTCACCATCCCAACCCCCCCCCCCCCCCCCCACCCGCCTCTTCCCCTTCATCCTTTCTCCTTCATCGGAAATTTTTACGAATTGGATTGGGTCGAGTTAGTGTAGCTTTGAAGAAAAAATGTTTTAACTCACGATGAATTAGGTTGGATAGGATAATAGGTTACTCAATTAATTTTCTTAAAAAATAAAATTTTAATTTAAATCACAATATTATAAATTATAAAATATCTCATTCTAAACTTAATTAACTTGTCCTCTCCTTCCAACTTTTGACTCTTCATTTTTTATATTTTTTTGAATGAAATTTAAGATATCTCTCCATCGAATAGTTATAAATTAATTTTTTTTGAAATAAAAAAATTATCAAAATAAATATAATTTTTTTTAATAAAATCTTTTTTATATATATAACTTAGATTAAATTTATGCGAATATATCTAAGGGATTCAGTTATCTACTAAACCTTATTGGATTCATTTTTTAATATTAATAATTGGGAGTTGAGTACCACTAATAAATGGTGTGGAAGTGCTTTCCATGAAAGTGCCTTAAGCATTAGTGAATCATTATCTTCCACTAGATTATTTTCTACACCTACAATGTGAATGATCTTCCACTAGATATTGATCTTTTGCACATACAATTCATAAATTAAATAATTTCAAATTTATTTAACATAGTGATGAATTGGTTTTGTTCTAACTTCGAGTCAAAAGTTGGTGTTTAGAATTATTTTTATTAAAAAATGTTTAATCGAACAGTTTGTACCTTAAATAAAAATTAATTTCTTATTTAATAATAATAAGATGACACCCATAAAAGAAATAAAAATATATATATTTGCAAAATCCACAAAGCATATCAAATTCATCATAGCAATCAGATTATGGTTATTTGACTTGTAATTTTATTTCTTTTCTTGTGTAACATTTGTCAGATATCAGAATCCAAGACTTGTAACCCAAGTATTAAGGTGGTGGACCAACTTGACCAAGTCCGATTAGGTTAGTTGCTGTTACATGACTGTAGTAATACTATTTTTGTAATTTTATTCTTATATAATAGTGTTAATCATAGACTAAAACTAATATAAACACTAACTTTATAATTTTTATTTTTGTATAATAGTGTTACTTATAGACTAAAAATAATATGAATAAGGGCCTCATAAATTTGATTCCAAATTATGCAAATGTCAGATGTCCTATGCCTTCCTATAACGCGTGGAAAGTGGATGGCAACATTTATAATTACTAGGATGAATATGATGACTATAAGGCCAATCATCCAAATTTGAACGTGATTTAAGCTAACTCAAAACTTGATAGCAAATTGGAACCAATTCAGAGAGACTACAAGGCCAATCATACATTTTCGTAGGTTGTCCTGCTTCCGGTTGAAAGGAAATTGAAATGATCGTTACTGTTATGAACACAACAAGATAATTACAATTAACTCAAAACAAATTAAACTTGTGTCGAAGCAAAAGCAAAATAAGAGTTGTCAAAAGGTTAGTTCAGATCAATTTGGGCTAGCTCAATTTAGTGTCGGATCACAAAAAAGTTTAAATTTTTACGTAAAAATATTTAAATTTAATCTTTATCCTACAAGTTACAGATTTAAATTAATTATGGCCTTGCAAGTTATCTTTGAACTTAAGGCAAATGTTAATCATTGTGTTAATGTAATTATTAATAAATAAATAATTAATAATGTGATCAATTATTAATAAAATATAAATTTATCTACTACAAAGTCACATTAAAATATATTAATCATTTATATAATTAAATTTTTCATATATAAATAATTAAAATATCCACAAAAATTGTAGAAAATTACGCAGTTGCCAAATCAGTCTTGAATCAATACTATCCAAGCCAATTTGATCCTAGGTCAAAATATTTCAAATCACAAGAAGCCAAAAGTCTTTTGAAATAATTATTTTAAAACCTAATCTTTAAATTTTTGCTCAATTTTGAGTCTATCCAATAAGTTAAGTCAAAATTGATAGCTCCAAGCAAAACTAGAGTTGTCCGGAAATTTCCTTATTGTAGTCCTTCATTCATGTCTAGAGACTACAAAGGGCCATGGACTAATGGAGAAAAGTTCAAGGAATAAGTGTGACGTGTATAGTGCAATAAGCTAACTTCTCTATAATGTGTAAGTACATGAAAAAAAAAATATTGTTGTTGTTATCTTTATAAAATTTTTATAACATAAAATTTAATCATTAAATTTGTTGATATTCGTATATTAAATTATCCACAAAAATTAATAATTTATAAATTATTATTGCTTCTGCAATCTCAACAAGTTTGAGAGCATTATTTCTCATAAAAAGAGTGAAGGAAAGTTTGAGCTATCTATAAAGATCCAATTTTTCTATGAATTAATTTTTACTAAATATTTACGTAAAAAAATATAAACTATTAACTTAATTAAATTTCATAAATTAAATTACAAAACTTAACAAATCTCACAACCATAATTAATTCATTGAAATACTTCGTCTCTTTCCATTAGGTGGACGTTGAAGTACTCCATTTACCGAGCCAATTAGAAAAGGAGAATGACTATATAAAGTGAGTCTAAGCCATTTACTGTTCCTTTTATTGACCATAGAACGGATGGCTTCACTGCTTGGTGACAATGGAATCATTCTTTTCAGAAGGGCCCCTAAAAAGGGTTAAAGGGGCTATTCTGAAAGGGGATTAAGAGCTTGGTTAAACCAATTTGACTCCATAGAGAACTAAGAGTGTGAGATTTTGAGTTCTCAGATTGAAGTGTGGTATTGTGAGCATTACACAATACAAAAAAAGAGACGAAAACAAAATGACATACTATAGCATAGGTCTGCTGGCGTATTGGTAATCACGAAGAATGGAATTAGTGGACAATTAGGATGATTAATGGTTGAAAAAGAAAAGGAGATGAGCATTAGTTAGTGGATTCAATGATGCAACGCATAAAGAAGAAGCCTCCAATTACCAAAATTAAAGCACAAATGAAAAAGTATAGTGCGAATACTCATGTTTTTATAATTTTCAATGTCAGTCGTATCCTCCAATGATATAAAATTTTTAATCAATTTCTTTTCTTTTTTTTTTTATGGAAATGGGTAAGCAGGGGTGACACCTAATAAATCCACTATGAAGTATTACACTCATATCAAATCTAGTTGGTACTAGCTTACATCAGAAAAACATACTCTATATATATCCTGTAGGCCTAGCTAGCATACTGGGACTTTCACCCTTTAACTAGAAAGGTGGCACATATACTTAGTCCCACCAAGCACTAGTGAAAATTTGAACCCGAACACTGATGGCGAGATGTACAAATGCTTCATCACTGGCCATAACACTCGACGGTAGCTTCTAATAAATTGCTCTCCCATGGAAATTTTCCACGAGAACAAACAAGATGCTCATCTAAAAAATAAGTCAATGTAGGCTTATCCACAAACAAAACAAGAGTCAACATCTTTATTTGTGCAAATCGGTAATGCCATTGAATACTATTAACCACTTTAATATAAATTATTAAATTTATTGGGTTTAACGTATTGAATTATAAGCCTAATAAATATAATAATCTACAAAATAATTAGATATTAATAACCCTAACTTAGTAGTATTTTCTTTTTCCTTATGCAAATAAGGAAGAAAAGAAACAATGAAAGGAAAGAAAGTGGTTTGTACTAGATCACGAGAAATAAAGCCAATATACTCTATTACTCTGTAACCAAGCAATGTAGGATCACAACAATTTGAACAAAAATATCCAAGGATTTCACTTAGGGAAATGACTAAGAAAATAATTAGTGCCAAATTATAATTGCTTGTGTCCAATGGAAGTTTCATTGCTACTAAGATCAAGGCAAAATATTCTAGATGTTCAGCCCTCGTTTGTCAAAGAAAGATAATTGTTTTATGTGCTTCAGCTCCTTCTCAAACTTTCACATATTGGAAGAAAACAAACAATGAAAGGAACAAGGAAGGAGGCCAATGAAAGAGATTGACATTGCCGGCGAAAAATTTAAATCTTACCTCCTCCCTTTCCCTCCTCCTCCCCTCACCCTCTTGCCTCCTTCCCGCTGCCCAACCTTCTTCTTATCCCACCTTTGCCCTTTCCTTTTTCTATTTCTTTCTTTCTCTCTATATGTCACACACACACATAGACACAATTTAGCCTGTTCACACAAAATTGGTTAAGTTGACTGGTTCACAATTAAACTAGCCAAGTTTAACAATTTACTCGCATCTTTAATCCAACTACTCACTTGGATAGGTTTGGGTTTAGTTCTTGCTTAAATTGCTTGAACTAGTTCATGTAGTATGAGTTTAAAAATATTGGTTAAGCCTACAAATTAGGTAAAAAAGTTACGAAGAAATTGACCAATTCAATCTTCATTTCCAAAGTCAATGTGTTATTCCTTTTCTTTGCTGATTAAAGATTTAAATTTCCTCACTTTAGTGTTTCTTGAGTATGATAATTTTTTTTTTATCTTTCTATTTTACAATTATAATTTTAATTTTAGCTTCTTCTTAACTAGTTTGTTTTCCTTTTGGATTATTTTTGTTGCAGCTTGGTTTATATCTTGTGATTTATGGATTGTATGTGCATTTCGAATGTAGACTCTAACGGTGCAAAATTTATTTGCAACTAATGGTTTCAAGGTGTTCCATGTCACTTAATGGAGGACTCCAAGGTCCTAAATCATCTAACAAAAGAGTTCCAATGGTCCAAACTTCTTTTCACAAAAATAACTACAAGAAGGCTGCATGGGCCTCTTTTTCTTTTGTGAATATATTTGTGTTATTAAGTATCCTATTTTTCAAATTTCTTAACCAAATTAAACCTCTAAGAAGAGCTATAGAAATTGAGTAAAGCAATGCTCCTATTTCCATAGTTCAAAGGGCGAGAAATCTTGTTAGGAGTCACCCTTGAGAGGATCCATCCCAGTACTTTTTTTTTTTCAAACCCATAAGTACCTGCTTACTTTTAACACTTCTTCCAAATACTAAAGCTTTGACACTAAGAGGCTCTCTCTCAAGAGAGAGTTATGGAAGATAAGCAGTGCAACATCCCCACTTTTATTGCTTGGAGGGAATACACCCATTATGTGGAAGCCTATCTTTATGTCCTTATTTAAACTATAAAACAGAGTAAAAATAAAGCTAGACTAATTACTTGAAGTGAATCTAAAAAAAGCGATGTAAGATTAATGTGATATTAAAATGGTATTGTATATTTTTCTTACACATAATTAATTCTTAAATCTAATTTTTAGAAACACATATCACTTTTTTAAAAAGAGTGTCTAATTTTATTAAAATTTTAAATCGATTGCAACTCATCTCTTTTTCTTATCTCAAAATCTATTTTTACCCTTTCAGGTTGTGATGTTATGATAACTTTAAATTTTATGACTCTATGTATCAAATATTAAAACTTTAAACTTTAAATTTTAAAATTTTAAGCATTAAACACTAAATACTGAAATCCTAAAATGAAAATCCTAAAACCATAAATATTAAACCCAAAAATTATACACTTTAAATTGTAAAATCATAAATTCAAAATACTAATACCCTAACTTATAAATCTTAAAACTCTAAATTTTAGAACCTTAAACTAAAAATTCTTAAACCCTAAACATTAAATCCTGTATTCCAAAATCCTAAATTTCAAATTCTAAAACACTATACCATAAATCTAGAATTTGAAATCTTAAACCCTATATCCTACAACCTAAATCCTAAATCCTAAGTCCTTAATTACTAAACCTTAAACTCCGAAATCTTAAAGTCTAAACTTTTAAAACCCTAAACTTTAAACACAAAATCTTAAAGCCTAAGTTCTAAACTCTTAGTACTAAAATTTTCTAACACTTAATTCTAAATCTCCAAATATTAAATCCTAAAACCCCAAACTCTAAAAGTCATTAATTTGGAAATCAAGAAAATTTAATTAGGTTTCTTGTCACTTAGCAAACATATTATCATTTACTTTTTTGGGTATTAAATGTCTGGATTAAAATCACCTGGGTAACTAAATCTATGAGGTAATTGAAAAAACCTCTAACCAAATGCCTCAATAATTGGGCAAACTAGGATAAAAATCTGTGTTCAAAATTTTCCATCTTTTTCTCTCTTTTATTTCTAACCTTTTTCATTGTTTCTAAGTATATGCATAGTTGCTTTACATATTGTTGTGGGGCTCTTGAAAGCTTTGGCATAGAAAACTCTTGATGTGCTTTTGCTTTCGTTTTAGCATTATGCTTTTTGATATTTCATATTAAATACATGCTTTTATCAGTTATGTTACAAACAAATAAAAGTTTTTAAATTTATAACTAGAATGTAGTTTATAACACACGATCTAGAAAATAAATTTATTAAATAATATAAAAAATTCTGTGAAAAATAATTTATTTCATACTAAAATTAGAGTTTCATTTAGCATAATCTTTGTAATATGGTAATTGGGTTTTGTTCAATATGACTTTTATGCACCTTAATTTACCCCACCTGCTTAGTCTAAGAAACTATTCACACTCGGGATAATGGACTTATAAAGGAATTCATTGTGGTGCTCCAAGAAATTAACAAATCTAGGATTTGAGAAATATGCATGTATCTTTACCACAAACAACAAAGTAGATTACCACTAGTTCTTAAATAAATACAAGGAATCTACTACAAAATAGATATTTTATTGAATGATTGTATAAGCCTTCAAACTAATTACACAAATTAATTGATCTACATATATATTTGATATTAATAGATGCTTCATATGTACATATCTCTTAATCCATAAAATAGCTGTTTCCATTTATTCAAATTGACAAACGGAAAAGAAAATTTTATTGAAAAGGAACACATTACAAATTAATAATACAATTTTGGTATTTACATTTATTTACTTTGAACAAATTTCTTCTTAATTATTTTTGTGCTTTCCAGATCAATTATGTAAAGGTAAACGATACATGCTATAAGAAGTAATGTACCGGTTGGGCCAAAAGCCATGTCCCTCCCACTGTCACACAATGTATAAATTATATCAAGTTAATCCCCTCAATAAGTAAAAGTTGTATGCACAAAAATTTTTCGTTTTTGGGTTTCTTACGAAATAGACTGAAAAATTTTATAGGGAAATTATAACTTTGTTCAGTGATTATTTTATTATAAATTTGTCAGATTTAGGTTGGGCTAATTATATAATGTGTAATTTAAATGTAGGTCTATTGACTGATAAAACCCTTAATAGAGATTTGAATTATATATAGGTTGTCTTGCTAGAAAATGTAAATCATCATCTTAGTCCATACACAAAATATATGTCACATTCCATGTCTATCCTTAGATTAAGTGAAACGAAAGGTAACACACCGCATTCTACACTTAATCTAAGAGTAGAAATGGAATTATCCCCTTGTGAATACAGATAAAAAATCTGATCAAATTTTGATTATTTGTGTCCTAACCCACTTATTAGTTGTGAATTATCTGATGTCCCAAGGGCGCTCAAAATTCCAGTTCAAAACCTGGTACCCTCCAAGTTCGTATTATTCCCGCCACTACCACCATTGCAAAAGGGAACCGTGCGAGAAAATTTTCAAACAAAGAGCAAACATTTGACCACCCTTCACTCTCCATTTCTCACTCTAGAGCGAGTCAAGTTGAACCATAACCCATTTGTGTGTGAGATCTCCTAGCTTGTTTTTGGTGTTTGCATTCTTGCACGAAAGCAATGGTGGCTGTTGCTTGAGTTCTCCCCCCAACATGGAGGTCCTTGTTCAGAAACAGGAGAACAACGAAAGCAATGGTGGAATTCGAGTAGTCGGAAGCCGAATTTATGAACTTGAAAATGGGAAAACTTGTCACCAGGTATTCTGGTTGAGTTTCGGATGCCCTTTTCATTTTCTTTTCTTTTCTTTTGTTTTTTCTACCTTCTTCTAGTATAAACTTGTGGAAATAACGAAAATCTGAATATGGGTATCCGAGGAAAGTATATTGATGTGAAAAGTGAGAACTTTCACTAATGGGGAAGTAGGCCGATCTGTGTAGGTTTACCATATATATATATATATTTATGAAATTCGTATCTTCGTTTCTAGTTTCAAGCCCATATTAATGACACGTCTTTGTTGCTTGCGTTGTATGTCAAAGTGCCGTCACAAAACCAGGAATTTTGCTGCTTCATGTACAAGTATGAAGCGGGACAAGTTTTGCACCATTCAATTTTGTCGCAAATGCCTTTTGAACAGGTTCGATTTCTTGAGATAAACCATTTATGTTTCGAATTGTTTTCGTTTGTTTAAAGTATATAGGCAGGATATCTTATCCAAACTTCCAGCTGAACATTTAGCTTCGTGATGATTTAGATATGGAGAGAAAGCGGAAGCAGTGGAAAAGTTGAATGATTGGAGATGTCCAAAGTGTAGAGGCATTTGCAATTGCAGTGTTTGCATGTAAGCTGTTGATCATTTTGAGTTGTGCTGTTTTAATTTGCATAGTTTATGTTTTAATGATACTAAAAGAAGAGTGATCTTCTAGGAAAAGAAGAGGTCACAAGCCTACTGGTCAACTAGCTCATACAACCAAGGCATCAGGTTTTTCTTCTGTGTCAGAAATGCTTGATGCGAGGGTCCCTAGTAATTCAGGATTAAACAAGATTGAGAATGTTGCTTTTCCACTTGAAAAGGCAGTTACTGTTTTAAAGGTGTGCTAAACTTCTCCGTGGAGTTCTTTTGGGGTTCCCTTCATTCCCTTCATTAGGTAGATGGAGTTTACATTTACTGGCTGGTTGATGAAACCCCACTTCATGTATGTATTTCATAATTCTGACAGGAGCAAATGAATGGTCGTGATAATTTGATTTCTGATAAGTATGTTAAGAGCAACGCTGTTTCACTTAAAATACTAGCCACCTCAGACAAGGTTGGTTGTTACATTTTCTTTTAATTTTTGGCAGATTGATTTTATCCATTGGTGAATGATGTGTGAGACATTGGTATGTTTGTAATATTTCTTTTCTGCAGGAGCTTGTAGTTGGTCAATCAGAGAAGCATGGGAAGGAAAATTCTTTAGATGGAAAAAGTGGTTTAAAATTTGACTCACAGAAGGCAGAGCCTGGCTCTAAGGAGAAGCCTAAGAAAACAAAGCGGGAGGGATTAAAGGAAATATGCAATGGCAATAGAGTTGACGATGCTTGCCAAAACAGGAGCCAGAAAAGGCCAAAAGTTTGTAATGACGTCCCAGTAGATGAAGCAAAAAGAAATGCAAATGATGGCATTATAGTTTGCCATGAAGTCTTAGAAAAGGAAACAAACATAAATAGCAACTGTAACATTGTTCATGTAGAGAAAAAAGTTTCCAAGACTCAGACTTCAAAGGACATTTCTTTGAACCCTATTGGAAAAGATGTTGAGGAAGAAGTGATTGGACAAATTTGCAAAGGCTCTGGAGGGGTTGATGATGGTGATAATGCTGGTATCAAGTCACATACAATCATACAAGAGTCTCAAATAGTTGAGGATCGTACTGTGAACTACAAAAATAAAGAAATTGATAAAAGCATTCCTTTGCCTCCGGGCACTATGTTGACTGATGTATTAGACATTGAGTTTCCACCAGAAGAAGTTGGGAATGCACTGCAGTTTTTAGAGTTTTGCACAGTTTTTGGTAAGGTACGTCTTTATGTTGACTATATTAACTAAAGGGACATGGACTTACTGCCTTATGTGGTTTAGACATTAAATAACTTTGTAGCATTTAATTAAAAGTTTAATTGACAAATGGGAGAACATTTCCTTGTATCGCATTCGTAGTTTCAAGTACATTAAATTCTCAATATTTCATTGTGTTATAATCGCAGAAACAATCCTGCACATAAATTGTACTGCCCCCATTCCTGATCTCTTTGCTAACTGTTTCAGGTTATTGATGTGAAGAAAGGAGAAGCCGAAGCAATACTACGAGAATTAGTACGTAAAAAAAATTTGCGCCGAGGACCAAATACCTTGGTTATTGGGTTCCAAATCAGATTGTTAACTCTCATACTAAGTGAATCAGGAAATGGGTATGATCCTGTCCCTTCTTTCTTCAGGGAAAAGTTTTATTGTCTCATATTCCTGAATGATATTTGATCATACGGACCACTGTTGGTGTAGGTCTCCATCCTTGGATAAAATCAATGGGAAGAATTCATGGTTGAAAGCTCTGGGAAGTGTAATATCTGGATCTGATGTTGTACTCAAAGAATTGCAGTTGGATTTCCTTAAGAGAGGCATTGATGGATATTATGATTTGGATTTATCAGAAAAGCTAAGACTATTGAATTTTCTATGTGATGAAGCTTTGGGCACAGGGTGAGTAAATAGTGTTCAGTTAGGAAATAATCTTTCAGATAACTTAGCTTTTGTTTTCAATGCTTCTACTATTCTCTTGATCTCTTTCTCTTCTCATCTTTTCTTTTAGTTTTTATTCTATTTAGAGTGATGAGAAACTTATTTAATGTGTCCAGGAAAATAAGGAGTTACATCGATGATCAAAATTCAAGATTTGATGAAAGTGTAAAACAGGAAAAAGTAAAACTTGCTGCAGCTAAGGAAAAGGTAACAAATAACCATGCAGTACATTCTATGGATTCAGAATATGGCTTCTTTTAAATTGCTGGAATAAGTTGGAATATTTTTATCTACAGGAAAAAGCTCTTAAGCTGAAATTGCAGGATAAAGTGGCTACAGCTATTGTTTCAAAAAATGGCGACCCCCTTACAATCTCAGAGTATGATGCTCTTTGTTCAAATATAAAAAGTCAGGCAGCTCAAGCTCATGCTGAGATGCTTGAGGCGAAGGGCAAGGTTCCTAAAAGTATGTAGTGTTTTTTAAGAGTTGCGGTTCATACAACTTAACAAACTTTATGTCTAAAGATTTTTATCTGTGCATAATATATGGGTAGGCGAGTATGGTTGTGAAATCAAAGACTATGTACAATAAAGCAAATACTATATATATATATTTTATATAAAAGAACGTAAAACTCTGATACTTTTTGGATCATGACACTTCAACTTAGGTTGATATCAGCACAAGAAAGGATTAAGCTGACTATTTGAGCATAAGACAGGCGTCTGTTAATATTTCATCATACACTTCTGGACTTCAAAATTAATATGCAGGATTTGCATGATATTTTGATATATAATGCTCTGTTTCTATAGAAATTGCATTTAGTTTTCCCATTTTCACTCACCAGATAAACATGGAACTTCATTTCGTGAGTAATTTTCTCTGTTGGATGTATTCTAGTAGGCAATAGGTATTATAGACTTCTAAGGTTGACTTTTCCCCCTCATTACTATTACTGGAAATCTTGTTTGTCTAGTTCCTTAGCAGATGAGTTAAGAACAGTTTATTGGCGCAAAACATGTAGTGAGATTTATTAAAATATGCTTGCTATATATTTATTAGAAATATGCTTATTACGTTAGCACTTAATTTCCATAAGCCATCCACATTGGGCCTTGATTTGGCAAATCAACAAGTGCACTCAAATTAAGCAAGAAAAGAAAAATTCATGGAATAAAGATTTCCTTTGATCTTTTAAAAGATTATGCTTAGTTGATAATTGTTCGGTTGTATAAATTTAATATTGACTTTGGCTCATACTTTTTATAGGGAAGCAAAGATCTGATGCTATCAGAACTGAGCCTGTGTTTTTGGATGCTAGTGGGCAGGGGTTTTGGAACTTGAAATGCTATACTGATGAATATGCTGTTCTGCTGCAAGGTAATTGTTAGAATTCCTAAGCTTTGTTGGACAATCTTATTATGATTTGGATTCTAGCAAGTTTTTGAAATAGACAATATACAGATATTAAATTCCAGGATGTAGCTACAGCTGATGAAAGATGGTTTGTTTATGGTGCTGAGCAGAAACATGAGATTGAGATGTACATTTCTTCTAGGTGAGCTCAATATTGAAGTCAGGATTATTCTAATGGCTTTGAACTTTGGTTTCATTTATCTTGGACAGTTTGCATGCTTTATATTTTGTCAAGGGACTAGAGATTAAGTTCATTTACATTGGAAGGGTTATGCATGCATAAAGGAAATCATGTTTTGATGTTGGTACCAACAACATTTCACAAGAAAGCAGGAGAGCATCTGGGAGAAGTATAACATTTGTTTATAGAAGTTGTGTTTTGTTCCAATATCAATGCATTGTCTGTATGCAAACTTATGTTTTTGGGTGCATGAGTTCCCAAATTTATGCTTAGAGTTCAACTTTCAGAATAAAATTTGAGACATGATTTTGATGTTCCTAAACCCAAAATATGTTTGGTGTCTGGTGGTAATCATTCTCTCATCAAAACTGATGCTGGCAACTAGCTATCGTAAAGTTCAATTCCTTCCTACATGTGGGTGTACTAATGTTTGTCTGATATATTGTGCTTATTGAATATGCGTGGTTAAAGTCAATACTAAAATATCTGGAAGAAGATTCTGAAATCAAGTAATGCTGGATGTTAGTTAACTATACAAGAGTGTAAGAAAGTAGTCAAAATTTTCCTAGTGGGTATAAGTAGAAAGCATTTCTTGTAATTGTCCAAGGAGTAATATCTATATGAATTCTTTAATTTTTCTTATTGCTCGTTGTTTTTACTGTCATATTATTATATTAAACCTTTTGGTCTCTTTAAGTTCTAAAACTTTGGTTATAATCCTTTTGGTAAAAGATTAATAAAACATGATATAATTGTAAAGGCAACAGATTTTTGAAATTCTTATGGCTTTGTTCTTACTTATCCCATACTTTAACAGTTAATGAACAAATTCCTTCATAGTTGGTGTTATGCTTTATATAATTTCCTTTTCGTATCCACTCCCTTAATCTTAATCTTTATCTTTCTTTCCCTTATCTATACATCTTAAATGTTGGTTTAGGACTTGTTGCATTTACATGTGGAATAATATGTCTTGCAAAAACAGTATCTTACCTTTACCTTTGAGAGTTTTCTACTTTTATTTCAGAGAAGTTTAAGGTAATTATAGATATATAAGATTTTTAAAATGTATACTTTAGACAAAGCGATTGTTTCCATCATCCTCTTTTTAACTTATAGCAAGAAGTTTATATAGATTTATTATGGGTCAAGTCATAGGAAATAAATTGGACAACAATGGCGTTTTAAGTAATCAGAAATGGCGGGCCAAAAAAAATCAGAAATGTAAAAAATGAAAGTAAAAGTAAGTTTAAGATTAGGGGTATTGCAATTTACTAGGAAAACACACAATTCCATCATTCACTCTAGATAAATAAATACTTTACAAGTATAAAAATTGCATTGGCATACTTTTTTTGACAGTCTTGCAATTCTTGTGTATTTATATTTATAAAAATCTCATAAAAGTGAAATAAAAATTGATTTCTATTTAATTTTATGCCTTTTTTGATTGGTTGCAGGGTTAAAAGACGTACACTTCCAAGTGTTTCTTATACTCTTCCCAAGTGAAGGCAGTGAAGCAAATACGCGAATAGTGTGTGGTAAGTGTCACCATCTTTTACCTGCACTATTCTGTGCTGCTGTGACAACTCCTTTACGATAATTAATTGGAAGTACATATTAGAACAGGCCGAGGGAGAGGGCCAGTAATTAATGAGTTCTGCTCTTTTCACTTAAAATACTTTTCAAATTTTGAAAATAAATATTTTTTTATTATAGTAAAAAAAGTATGTATGTAAAGTTTTTATGAATTAATTAATGTGAATTAATTTAAACGATAAAAATTTAAATATTTTAAGTAAATTATCTTGAGATTTATTTAAGTTTTATGTATACAAAAATTTATTTGAGAAAAATTTATCTATTTTAGTGTTTTTAATATTTTAAAAAATTATTCTTTATTTATTGGATAGAGAATATTTTAAAAAATTTTAAAAAAGTTTTTATAAATTATTTTAAATACGATTATCTTTTCAGTTAATTAATATGGCATTTATGGAGATTCTTTGGTTCATTTGTTTTTGGTACAGTAAGTTAACTCATTATATTTTATTCATGCAGAGGAAAGCTGATGTTGATCATGTTTGAAACTAAATGCAACAGTCATTACTGTTTTGGTATTTGGGTCTTACAGGGGAACAGGGAGCTAGGATGATGACAGGCGAATTGGTTTCTGCCATTTTTGGCTGTACTGGACTAAAAATTTTTTTGTGAGGAGATATATGTACTCCAATTAGGAGCTCTCCTTGTTTTGCCATGTAATTACTATCGCAGGTTATAGTTTTTGTAAGGAAAATAAAAAAATTCACTAAATGTGAATGAAAATGGTTTTGGGCCATTAATTAGGGGTATGATGGTTAAAATTTAATAAATTTAATGGTTTAAATTTTTTAAATTAAATTTTTGCAAATTTTAATTGTGAAAATTGAAGAATTTTTTTATAATATCAGAAAGTGTTAAATAGTTGTGTTCAATGTGGATACATTTGGTTTATCTGGAATTGACTAAACAATAGTGCCTTGTTAATTTGTCATGAAAAGTTCTAGTGCATTTTTTTTGTTTTGAAAGTAACATTGTTGCAATTGGATCATGGGAGGCAAATTAAAATTTACACATCAACTTAGGACTAAAATTGTATGAGTGAATTGCAAGACTTAATATGGTGGCTCCTACCATATAATTAATTTTTTTCAATGGAAGTACTATAATTGAATAATTTAATTTTAATGTGATGAATTTTGTTTGATATTATAATGTATTTAATTAATTAAAATTAGAGCTAAAATCATTTCAATATCACTTTTTTTTGGGTACAACATTTCAATATCACTTAATTTGAGAAGAGGTTCTCTCAGTGTATTGCATCATTTTTATTTTTTAAAACTCACTAAATTATTAACCCAAAAAAAACTCATTAAATTAATAAAAATGTTTAGTTTATGTAAGTTGGTTCACATTTTATTTATATTTTGTGATATGAGTGAAATAGAAAAAAAAATACAAGTGAGAGAGAAAAATAAAATATAAATATAATATAAAATATAAATATAAAAATGTAAAAATAATAATATTATTATTAAAATTTAAAATAAACAGATAAAAGAATAATTGGCGCCAAACAGACGATTTTCCAGAAAACTCTTCTGAAGAATAATCAGGCCACGTAATCCGAATTTTGGCGGTTGAGAGGAACCAAGGAGCGATTCTGCTCTTTCCCTCCCCTGATTACTGCGCTGAGCAGAGTTTCTTCCTTCCTGCTACCCTCACTTTCAGCAACGAAAGAAACTCTATCTACCATCACCAATGCCAATCAGAGCAGCAGCACTCTCGCTAGCAGCAGGTGGAGCCATCGGCTGCTCCCACCACCAATTGCTCCCCTGCAACCTTCATCCCTCTCTCTCTTTGCCCCATTCAGCTCGTGGTCATCCTAACAAGAACGGGTCACACTCCAGCAAAAGCATTTTCTTTCATTTTGACTCCAATGGAAGAATTTTCCCGAAACACCGTAGCTTATAGCTTGTATTTACTCCCATGGCCGCTGATTCCACCCAATCTGCTTCCATCGATGTGACTAACAAGACAATTGTTGCTGACGAGGGGTTTTCGCCCGCTAAGGTTTGTTTCTGACTTTCCTTTTTCTTTTTTTTTTTCAGAGCAGAATTTTTGTTTGGCTGTGTGAAAGGACTGGCAGAGCCTTTTTGAATAGCTTTAATATAAAATCACTTAGCATGCTAATGGGTTTTGAAAATACTAATAGAATTTTACCGGAATTGGGTTGTAAGTTCTTGGGGGATATAACTCTGGCGCTATGATTAGTAGTATCATTTATGATGTGACATCAAATTTCAATATCTTGATCTTTGAACTATAGGTGTGCATTTTTTTACTATATTTACTCAGCAAAACGGAGGGGGAAAATGGGATATTGTTCCACTTCATATGGAATGAATGAATATTTTTCGTGGGCCAACGTATCGCCAAAATTGCTTTCTTTTATACAGGTTCCTTGTCTCAATGAATCTCAGTTTTTGCTCTTCAATGACTTGCATTCTAAATCATGCATATTCTGGGTGATTAGATTACGAGCTAGAAAGTGATATGAAGTATTGTCCTATGCCAATGACATATGGTGGTAATCTTTGACTTGTCAGTATATTATTCTGTTCTCTGACGAAACCCTTATTACTGCAAGTTTTGGTTCATGTCAGCTAAGTTGCTTGTTTAAATGCTTCTTATGGCTATCCTGGCCCGTTCTGCATGCAATTTTGTAGCCAGATGTTGGATCTATTAATTATGGAATTTATTAACGTAGGAACTTGATTAACTTTTTGCAGATTTCATTTGGTGTGGTTGGTGTGGGTGTTGGAATCTCATTACTGTCGTGATTCCCACCCTCCCCCTTTCCTAGCTTTCACTGTAAAGTGCTTCTGTTTCTTATGTTGGTTCCGCAATACACAGGTATGGTTTTGGGCCATATTTCAATGTTCTCCCTGGATCTGAATGGTCAGCTTTAATGTTAACATATGACTTCCCTCTTGCAATTATTGGCATGGCACTCAAGGTGAAAGAAATTTATATTAATTGTAAATAAAATTATAGGATGGACATTCATCATACCACATTGAGTAAAATAATATCTGGTACTTTCTCTTCCTAAATATTCATGCCATTAGTTCATTGTTATGTGCATTGATGTTTATTTATCTACTAAGCATTTGTAATAAATATTTATTCATAATTTTCTCTCATGCAATCTCTCTTCCTACTTTTTATGTGTGTAAGTTCATCTAAGTACTTGTTGCACGATAATGCTTAGACCTTAGCTTTTAGATTTGCATTTGCCAGTTGTCTTGTGCGCAATATCTTTTTTTTTTGGCTTCTCATTTTAACTGAAACTTATTGATTTATATAGGATATTTGAAATTCGAGTGGCTATGGTTACTTTTAATATCTGGAGTATTCGGACCACATTTAATTTTGCCCATTATATATAGTTAATTTATTATCTTTGATTTCGGACTAAAGTTTCATGTCTATAACCTAGACTTCCTGTCAACACTTAAGAAAAAGGGGGACAATTTGGCCTGTTCAGCTGAAATTTTATGCAAAGGATGGCTTTCAGGACATGTATTCCTATCAAGTTTTGGCTGCTTCTCTCTAATGGCTGCACATGTGTTCAGGCACTCTTTGTTTTGCTACATATATTTTCCATTGGACCATCTCTTTTGCAGTATGCAGAACTCAAACCAGTGCCATGCCTGACATATTTAGATGCCCAAAATTTGAGGGAAACATGTGGGACGCCTACTGTTAAACAGGTGACTTTTTTACTGTTTACTATTACAACATATTTAGCTGCATAAAGTTACTGTTTTGGGAAGATGTTGACATACATGGGTAGATATTTCAGGCTAGAAGATTGTTGTTTCCCTCATCAAGAGGAAGATGGAAACATTGATGTATATTAGAGTTCATTTTATCTGCTTTGGCCAAGTTTGAATCTGTTGTAATATCATTGACAGTCCTAATTTGCAAAAATACTGCTTGCTCAATATGAGAACGTTTTGAAGTTGAGTTGACTGTTACTATTCAATAGGCTTTTGGAATGATTTAATTATTGCATATATGATACTTGGCTTGCTCTGGTCAGCATTAGGCTTTATAACTACGCCTTTTCTAGGTTGAGTTTTAAATGTAAATATGCTGGAATTAGTATTGTCATATTATTAATAACAATCACTGATCATTTTTTTAATCATTGTTGTGTTTTGAGAGTTATATTTTTCGATGTTCGATAGAAAATGGGCAAAAGAAGTATGAAAGAGAATAGCACTGTTGCGTGCTTTTAGATAGAATTCTCTGGCTTTTACTGTCTATGAAGTGATTTTCCTTTTTTTATTGTTTTTGTGCCTAATGCTTTTATTAGAGGTCATTTTCCTTGACACACACTATATATATCTATCAAGTTATATCATGTCATTTATGGAAACAGTCATATATAGGCGTTCAAGATTGCATCCTTCCTTGATTTCCAAAACAATTTGGATTGACTTGTAAAGAGTTTTTATGTTGTGTGGCCCACACTGATGCGGAACTAGACTAAGCTATGATCAAAAATTGAATCACATAATTAACTTTTATCCCAATTATGGTATGTCCTTTGATTGCTTGAGTGTACTCACAGCATACTGTAATCTCTATGTTTTTGAAAAATAATTGATGTGTGAAATCCCCTTTTTGTAGGTGAGGAGTGATGTTACCAGATATCGCTATGGGGATGATCAGCATTTGGATGAGACATTGAAACGGATATTCCAGTATGGTCAAGTATGTTACATGAGCTACTGCTTTATTATATACTTTTGCATATTCATATTTTATGGGAGAAAGTAACATTGTGCACAGTTGCACTTTTTTTTTTGACAATTTGTGTATTTAAAGTGGATGTCTATGTGATACTTCAACCCAGGTAAAGTTTTGTTATATTGTCCATTGGTTGTTAAAGATGAAATCCATTTTATGGGCCTGAACCTAATAGACAAAACTTTTGGATAAGTTGGTTCTTAACTGGGAAAAAGTTATCTTAGTTTGTGGCAAAGGCTTGCAATGATTAAGTTCTAGACAAATTGCGTTATCTCTTTGCTGAAAGTAGCATGCTTTGGTCAGTGGTGAAGGTTTTAATTTTTACACTTTCACTAAACCGTTTATACTTTGATTGCATCTCTTTTTGCATTTTGTTTAATTAGAGGTCTTGTTCACTAGGCTGACTGATTTTCATTTTAGTGGTTTTGTGCTCTCCAATTACTGACACCTAATATCTGAAAAAATTGAAGAATGCAATAGGCTTTTTGCTTCTCATTTATACCAAATTCTTGTTGCTAGTCAGTAAGATTGCTCCAAACTCATGGTGCAAACCGAAGACTCTCCCAAGATACTTAAAATCCTGCTCCAAATGTATGTAGCTGCTAGACAATTTCATAAATATTGCCACACATTATGCACATATAAGGAGAAAGTACTTTTTGTGATCTCTGGATGTGTAACAATTCGTTAGTATTAATCTTGTTGAATGCCACAAGACTTTAGAAGGACTGTACTTCCTAAGAGGGGAGCAAATAATATTTGAATTTATTTAGAATCTTTGATAGAATGTGAAGGATGACGCGTAAGAGTACTCACGTAAAGAGTCAAAAGTCTAAATCATCTTGTCCAAAATAGTAGACAAATGAACAGAATCAACCAAAACTAGAAGAGATTCCAACTCCAAGGCTTTTCTATTGAGGATTTAAAAAAAGATTAAGATTCTTATATGAATTGGAACCATATGAATATAGAAACTATGTGTAATGTAAGGGAATTCCGCATGGAAGAATAACAACTAAGACAAGGAATGTCTTGATTTCTCTTCTTTTTACTTCCAAATTTTCCATCTGGTTGGAGATTTTAGGTTTCTGGGTTCCTTTGTTTCTACCATACATTTGGATCCCATTTATTGTTGTAACGGTCTAAGTCATATTCTAAATTGGATGAGCCTGCATTTGATGCTTGAGCACTCTACAAAAGATTGAAAAAAACTAATTAATAACTTCTGTAGTTGAGGATGTCTAACGTCTTTAGTGTGCAAGCGATCCATAGATATGGACACCACCGAAAGTTAAACAGAAAACCTCAATGTTTGCAGGGAATGCCTATGATTTCATGTTGGATCACGTTCCAGTACTATTCTTTGCCTTCAATATTTCCCCTGGTGAAGGTTGAAATGTTCTTAACAGCATCATATCTTGCATTTTAGCTATTCAGCATGATTGGTTTGACATGGTAGTCTTATGATATACTCTTCAGTTATGACATCATTTAATATCTGATTTACTTTCCAGGGAGGAGGAATACCAAGGAGGAATGCTCTTGTTCTACGAATGATTCGTGAAGAAGTATGCCTGTCCACTTTGGTTTAATACTTGAATTTGTACCATTAACTGATTTGTCTTTTGCATTTTTTACCTGAAATAATTTTTCAGTTAGCAATATCCAAAAAGATAATAGCGACGGACTTATTATTTTCCAAAAAAAAAAAAAAGATTTGTGCATGGGAAGTTACAGTTGATGTCTTCTTTAGCAATACTATCTTTCTATTTTTATTTGCAACTCCATCAAATATCTATATTTTGAGCTATCTTCTCATCCTTTTGCTATTAGTATGTATATTTTATATCAAATTTTATTTCAAGCCTTTCTATTAAAGCTTTTATGGTGAATTAGTATTTTCATTTGCCTAGCTCTTGTTATCATTTTTAATTCTTTGCTTATGATTGGATCCTTTCTATATTGTCTTCTCTGCTATGTGGGACCGACCTAATTGTCATTTCATTGCTTAAAAGTTTGTGTTGAAGTCTTCTATACAAAAGATGTTTATTGTTTGTCTGTAAGAAGCTTTGAAAATCACTTGGACTTATCGCCTATTAGTATTCCTCATGCAGAAATTTGTTACGGTGATTCTTTATTTGATTATTAGGTTATAAGAGGAATTTTAGTTTATTAGAAATGAATGTCATTCTCTAATTGGTCATAATGCTAGATCTTAGGTCAGAAGATAGTAAATACTCTTTGGTCTTGGTCTTCGAGCCCATAGCTCTGCAGTTATCAGATTTTGAACGGAGACAGGTAGGCAATTTTCTTTTAGTGTAGCATTTACTCTTAATTACTCAAATGCTATGTTAAATCATCCAATTTCATTTAATTGCACGTCCAAGGTCCACTAGTGTTTTATTATCAAAATGTAGGTACTAATTCGTTGAGCATTTAATAAAGATAGAAATTCCGATAGGGGTAAAATGGATAAAAGATAATTAATGTTGTTTTAGTTTTAAGAAAATGACAATTAAGAAAAACAAAAAAGAATTCTAAATCGACAATTATTATCGATCAGAGGAAGTAATACACATTAATATATATTTATATTCATTAGTTGTTAAGGCACATGATTTTATTTATTATTAATCTAAATTTATTTTATAAGTAAATGTTCTATAAAAAAATACATATATTTAGATAAAAAAGCCTAAAATTATTTTTTCTCATTACACTATCTTTTTCTACCTATTTTTTCTTTGATCTTTTTACAAATATTATTATGCTAATCGTCTCAACTCAATTTTAAAATGCACGAGTTCTGGTTAGGCTTGGAGAGTTGGAGATCCTTAAAAAAGAACCCACATGTTGAGTTGTTTGGTGTGAATTACAGGTTCCCTATCTTAGACTTGCGTTTAAGGATAGGATGGCTTTGCATTAGTAAACTAAATTTCTTGCGTCAGTTGTTTAATCATGGAGTGTATTTGGGTGAGAGGGAAAAGCACAAACAAGAAGTATGCAAAGGCCAAGCTGTGCTGTGAGTCAATTTTGAGCACGGGAAGAGCAAAACATAACATCATTGAGCATTAACCCGTAACAGAAACTACATTGGAAACCACCATGATCGACCCCAGCTTGCATGGGCTCTCATATGTTGCCATTTCCATAATGCAGTAACTCAGCCTGCAAAATTGCCATACAAAGTGAGAGGGGAAAGAGAACGCCCTCTGCCTTCTATATCCTTTTACCATTTTCAGCTTCTGTTCTTTAGCAACCTTTGAAATGGGGAAATATTATTTTTTTTCTATGTCTTTGTCTCTCTCTCTCTCTCTTCCCTTTCTTCGTGAGCCATGAAAAGCAGCCACCTGGCATGCAAAGTTGGTCATCTTCCTTCCTCCACTCATTTTTCTTCTTTTCTCTTTCTGTTTCTTTTGTCTCATCTGTTTCTTTATCTTTCACTTCCACCTGCACATGCATTTTGTACTCATTTCAGTGTCATACTTGGTATGATGATCTGCTTCCTGAATCTATGAATCCCTTGAGAATATTGCTAAATTTGGAAATGCTAATCACTACCAATTCTATATCATTTATCGCATATGTTTTTTTTATTGATTTAACACTATTTTTCTAATGATTTGACACAAATTTAAAAATAAATCACATAATTAAATTGATATTCAACCTAACAACTATCCAGTGATTCAATCTTTTTATTCTACGAATTGAAACTTATAAATTTTATTTTAAAAAATTTAAATTCTTAAATTTATTATACAGATTAAATTGTAAAATCTAACATATTTAATAACTTTTATGTTGTTGCCTTTACAAGGCATTTTTCTAAAACTATAGGTAGAGATCCTACATTAATGTCATATTAGCTTAATATGAATTAAATAAGTCTAATGGTAGTTAATTACACGTGCCCACTATGTCTTCCATCCTTAGTAGCTATGTTATTTCTCTGGCCGTAAGTGGACTTATTTTGTTGGAAAAAATGATAGGTATGTAGCTCTAATACGTTATTGCATATGTCCCTTAAAATGTTACATAATATTTTAAAAAAATACTATATAATATCTTAAAGATCAATATGCTTCAGGTGCGTAAAAATAACAAGATTCTTTTGTTTAAATGTTAAAAGGCAAACAATTCCTCTTGGCTCAGAAAGACACAAGAATGACATGTTTTGAGGTCACTTATCTGCTGTGAACTTCCATTAAAGGATGAAGCAGAAGAGTTCAAAGAAGGTTCTTTCTGAATAAAACAAAAGAATATCTTATTTCTGTTTACACTTATCGTCATTTGCCACCTCTTTTCTAAGTAAAGCTACTAAAACTGAATCCAAACATATAATCTGAATTTTGTTTCCTATGGTACTAAAGTATCTTTTTGGAATACATGCAAGCAAAATTGCTGCATCATATTTATGTGAGCACTAAGTAACTTTTCTAACTACATTACGTATGCACATGACAATTGGCAAATAATGTTATAGTACCACACAACAGTATCATTGGACTGTATATTTAAAATTTTGTGCCACGAATTTCATAAATTTATTTTTATTTAATTTTTATAATATAAAATTTAATTTATTAAATTTAGTAAATCATTACAAAAATTAACAAATTATTCCCACAATTTCAAATCTGCTTACAATATTTCTATAGGGAATCACCACATTCTCCTCAAGTAAAGTACAAATATTAGTTACTGCTTCCCATACCAACCTTCCCATGAAGTGACCGCTCTATGACTGTTATGATGCAGGAAAATGTATAGCTAGGATTATGTTACGATTCAATTCCTGAAGCTCAACCCCTATCCATAAGTTCCAAAAGAAGACATAGAAGTGTGGCCGTGAATGGGCATTTTCATTAGGTACTCTGGCCTCAATGATCACATTGACAAAAAGGAAAAAAGAAAAAGTACCCCTATTGATCAAAATTATGTACTTGGATTCCAGAATCTCTGGTGGCTTGACACCAGACAAAGGGAAGAGCTATCAGGGCGTGAATATACTGATGAAACTGTGTGTTTAAATCATTCAAAAACAGCTGAAAGTAGGTTGGGCTGAACATGGTTTTGGTTTGCATCTTTGAAGAAAACGAGTCACGGGATTCTGGCATCTATTATAACACTTTGATGACCAAAAATTGCTTCCCAAAAGCACAGACAAGTTCAACAGAATGTGCAGAAAGCAGGGGGAAAGAATTGAAGGACAAAAACTAGAGGGCATGTGATCATGAAACATATGGAGGGACCAATATCACCGTCGGTGCCCCACTTAGGAAGGGTATAATCTAATAATATGACATCTAGATTTGATTCTTCTATCTTGGGAAATACACCCTCGGCCTAGGGTGGTTCCTCTTTGTGTCCTTTTCTTTTTTAACGATGATTTTTAAAAATTTTGAAAAGTGAAGCTTACTTTTGTTATATATCTTAAAAAAAAATTTTATACTAACACATCAATAAGAGTCAAAATTTTTATTTAAACATACAATGCAAGTATGGTTGTATAAATATTTACAATTCTCCTATTATTATAATTTTATTTTTATATAATTTTTATTTAAAAAATTTAAATTATTAAATTTATTAAATCTTACAAATAAAATTAAAAGATTTAATTAATTAAAAAATTCACGTTAAATAATGTAAAACTATAGTAATATACTTTTCATGGGACTAATCATATTCACATGTTACCTGTCACTGTCTAAATGGTCATTGTAAGTGTATTTAGTGTCATATTACGAGATATTTTATGAGATACTGTCAAAATTTATAACTTGCCAGCCAAAAGTTTCTTCCATTCATGAGTTAATATCCAGTTAGGAAGAGAAAAAGAAAATAACATGGAGTTTACCAAGAAGGTAAAATTACTATATATAGAAAATCTTTGAAGCAGCAGCATTTTCAGTATTGTGTTTTCCTCTTCTATTGAAAATAACTTGGGAGTTAATCAAGAAGGTAAAATTAATATATATAGAAAATCTTTGAAGCCGCAGCATTTTCAGTATCTGTGTTTTCCTCTTCTATTAATGGCAATCGCAATAAAAAAAGCCATCACTTTCTTGAAACAGCAGAAGTCAAGGTTCTAGATCTAGAGAACTCGTGAGAATCCGGACTAACTTTATGATTGCCAAAAAGGCCCACAGAAAAAGTAAATCAGAAGCTGAAATGTTAAGTTCTTTATAAGAAGAATATAGAAGTTTCCCATCAACTGATATGATTATAGCACATACCTCTTCCTCAGATTTTGTTCTTGCATTATTTGAATTGGGTGAGTCTCCAGCTCTCTTTATTGATCTCTCTATGATGGGTGGAGTTGAAGCAGGGCTGGGACTGCTTGAACTGAGATAGGGGGGTGTACTTTGAGTGCCCACATCTCTTGTCATTCCCTCCTTTTTCTTTTCTGCGTAAGGAGAGTAAATTTGTGAAGTAATTTGAACTGTCCTTGCAAGTAGAAGTAAATACAGAAGAACATATGGCTAATTAAGTATGTCTATATCCATGTGAACCTGGAATTGGAAATTGAAAAACATGATCTTCTTGTGTGTAAGTTGAAGACTTTGTTCGGGAATGTCTTGAAGAATAGACCAGGGGAGCAGACGTGGTGATTCTGTTTGTCAAGTTACCAAACGATCTTCCACTTAGAGTTTTTCCAGATAAACACTCCATTGGTACTTGTCCAGAAAATGGGTTGGATATATATTTCTCCGCTTCGTTCCACTTTGAATTTAAAGCAAACCCCTCTGGAGACAAGCACTCACAGCTGTTATAGCCTGACCTCGCTTGCAATGCTGCAGGGGAACACCGTGCAATTTTATTTAAAGAAAAGAAAGACCAGAAACTATAGACCCAATATCCCAATCATCAATGTAATTCATTTTCTGTTACCTTTGAGAGCAGTGGAGAAAGAATAGGTTGATGGGTCAATTTCATCTGTAACAAAAAATGGCTAGAATTTGAGGGAAACAAGATGTTTTTTTGGGTGAGGGGATGAAATAAAAGAGTAGTGGTACCTTTTAAGGGGAATCCAGGTGAAGAAGCAGTACTAGAAATGGTTATGTTTGATCGAAAAGACCTTGTATCTTCTCTAAAGCTTCTGATATATGATGCTGAATACCTTCTGGAATTGGTGTGCTCGCGGCTGATTCGTGGCTTCACTGCCCATTCTGTCAAATTGAACTCTGAATCATCTTTTCGCCTTGAAGATCTATAAGAAGCTGGTTCCATGGTGGTCGAGCCCATGAATGAATGAGATTATAATTGAAACAACAGAGTTGAATTCCTTTTCTGAATCAACGTTCAAATGGGTTCAATTCTACTAAAATTGGCACAAGTTTGGAAGTGGCTGCAGGTAGCAGGCAGACTCATGACCAAAGTTGAAAGGCTTAGGCTTTATGCTTATTTTCAATTTGTCTGGGTAAGTAAACTGTTGGTGGAATGTGGCTTTCGTTTCAGTACATAGACTAGGCATGCCTCCAAATATTGCTCTTTTTGAATCTCCTTGTAGTAACTGAGCAACGGCATCGCTCGAATGTCTTACTTTATCATTGCCTTTTTTATTTGTTCATTTTTTTTTCTCTGCATTAAATCCATTGGACAGGCACAGGCCCCAGCAAGTTCATTTTGATTTTTTGGTACACCATGTGAGGAGGGGGAATCGAGGCTTGGGATAGAGAAATGTGACCCGATAACCACATGAGCCAAAGTTCTAAGTGGCAAGTTCTTTTTTCCCATGCCCCACTATACCACTCCAACTGCATATCATGAGACGATGAAAACACATTACAGGAATAGGATTTACGTGGATCAGGATCATTGACTTTGCAAGGTGAATTTAGGAAAACAAATAAAAATGGAAGACTTAAAAAATTAATTAAAGAAATAGGATACATAAATAGAGAACGGTTTAAACTTATTAAAATTAAGGATTCCAAAGTTAAAAGAATTATAGTCGTATTATATTTTGGTCTGTTTATACTTCTTTATTATTATTATTATTATTATTATTATTATTATTATTATTATTATTTAACTCATACAACTCACTAAAAATAAAAATATAAAAGACAGTTTTTTTTTGGATAAAAAATATAGTGTCAACATATAGTAAAATAGAAGATATTATTTAATAGTGGTAATAAAAAAATATAAAATAATAAATATAATATTTAATAATATATAATTCAATACTATTATATCTATATTCTTATATTTATAATTTTATTTATTTAATTTTTTAATTTTATTTTAAAATATTTTTACTTGAAACATGTCAACATAAACGTGGCTCAAGTGTAGGGTTAGAGAGTTAGCCCCATTATTACTCTACGTAGCTCACTCTTGAATTCTTATTTTGTCTACTAAAAGCAAATTAAATAACCAAAAAAGTTGAAACACATGATCTCTAATCAAACTGCAAAAGGTGTTAGATTGATAGTTTGTATCATTTGTATCTCGTGTAAGATATTGGTTTGAACTTAGAAGGAAAAAATTTAAAGTAATATCCAGTGTTACTGTATTATTAAATTATTGACTTAATATTATTTATTATTTTATTAAATATTCTTGAAATAAATGTAGTGTGTAATATTTGAAAATAATACAATATATGAACAACCACAGCCAATCAATGGTTAGGGTAAAGGGATGTGTATATTTTGTGGCTGGTGAAAGGGTGACAGTAATTAGACTCGTATTTTTTATTGGAAAAATTCCACATTTGATTGTAGCTCAAAAGAGGAGTTTTCTGAATTTAGGTAACATAACTTCTTTTTAATTTTTCTTTATTTTATATTTAAATTTAATTTATAAAACTTACATTTTATTCCCACTAAATTTTTTCTATTTCTTAATAAAACACTAACTTTAAAAAGTGGGCTCCGGGGAAGAGTTGGTGTTTTGTCATATTCATATATATACGACAAATTGGCCGGGTTGGTCAAGCATGTGTTTGAATTACTGGCGCACATTGATTCTAACGCTTGCCCATTGTTTTTTGTGCAAACCCGTCAATATCAGCCTCACTCTATCAGATTGCCAAAAATAATATAACAAAATGTTCACCTGCCAATTTTCATTTTAAAAAATATAGAATTATATATTTTTAGAATGATATAAAATATAAATGCATTAAATCCTTAAAACTTTCTAATTTAAGAGAAGCGTGTGTATTCCATGATCGATGAAAGAATGAAAATAAAATTATTCAAAACACATATGAAAAGAATAACTAATGTTACAAATTAGATTATTTAAAGAAATTGAAGTCAGCCTTGTTTGAGATTTAGTAACTCAGGAGAGTGTAGCCTGATGGATGTTAATAAAGTTTGCAGTATTTCTTGAATTTAAATCCCTTTACAAATAATTCCGTTCTAAGAAAGAAAATATTGTGTGGATAAAGAAACTCATCTAAAGAACTCTGGGGATAGTGTGCATGTAGGAAGCTTTTACACACATACAAGGGTTACCCGTGAAGAGTGGATGACAGGAGGGGATGAGAGGAGGGAACTTGTGAAGGAGGGCAGGAGGACTGAGACCATCTATGTGGTTGTGCATGTGCAAGTCACATGCTTGACGTAATCCCTGCTAATGAGTTTGGGGTGTGCAAGTCATGGAAAGCAGTAGGGCCCCACCCTGGAGCTCATCATGGCCATCAACTTTGTCCGATGTGAATGCAAGGTAGGCATCAAGAAAGAGGGAGTTTCTGTGAGTTGCCAATGCCAGCTCTGGGTCCTTTTAGTTCAATTAATTTATAAATTTTTTTCTTTTTTTTTTAATTTTTATAAATTAAATTTTATTTTAAAATTTTAAATTATTAAATTTATTAGATTATATAAATTTAAAAAAAAATAAATTATTAAATTTATTAAATTTTATCAACTAAATTATAAAATTTTAAAAATCTAATTAACAGCTTTGATTTTGTGAGAATTTTAGTGAGTGGGACCAAACTTTCTGAAAGTTTTTCTGCTCTTCCAGGAGATATCTTCGATCCCCATTCCCCACTTCCTATTTCACTGTTCACAATGGCTTGTCTTACCTTGGATGCCAGAACACTTTCCACTGGAACAAAGCTGTTAGCTGAGCAGGACAACTGCCACTGCAAGTTGGTGTGTCTTGATAGCAATGACTAACGACTCTCATCGGTAGAACATCCACACCTTCTGACTTTTGACGATCACTGTTCTGTTATGAGTATCCTGCACCTCAATCTGACTCCAAAACTTGTACATCAGAACAGTAAAACATGGTTGGTTTGGTAATATATTATAAATGAGAAGAATGTATATTAGAATACTCGCAATGTACTCCACTAATATTTTCTTTGTTCAAATTTCCATTCCCAGTCTCCTGCCTCTTCTGATAACCACACGCTAAAACATTTCAATTATCTTTACGCATCACACATACAAAATCTACAGGAGACATCTCAGAAATCCAATTGTACTATTTGGTCCTTTCTTCCTTCGTGCCCCATTTGCTCCCCACTTGTCCCTTTAATACTCTCAGCCTAATCAAACATTACTTGCCTCACTCAAAGAAAAACTTTCATATCAAGCACATGTTCATCATAATCATCAAATTAAGAGCAACAAAACTTAACAGGTAAATAACATACATTTATAGCATGAATGTTATGCTAAAGATAATCTTCTAAGTTAACAAAATATCTTTTATAAGACTGGTAATACAAATTCTTAAGATAAGGAATGGAAATTCATACAAACTATTTTGTGACAGAAAGCAAGGCTGGAGGCCTAAGATTTAGTCTTTTCTGTTAAGGTCTGCTTAATTTCTGGCAGACAACCAACATTTCAGACAACGTCCACATGGATGGACATCAAACAAGGTAACTGTCAGCCAGCATTTTCACATGTAGTCGTAGTCTTGCGGGTTAATACAGATGGCCTTGCAGGACAGGTGGCTTTGAGCCGTTGATTGACTCTGAGCTCCAGAATTCAGATCATGAGTATTTAACCGGTCCCATGATCCTGTCAATCGGAAACAAGAACAAAAAAACCATTAGTTGGATTCCTTAAATGAGGAAAAATATACAACTTTGGATACCCTTAAGTTATAATTACCAATCAAATTTAGTCCTCTTCAATGAAAAGAACCAACATCAACTGACTCCTTCCCGCCAATAAATTTTTTAACCGTATTGAAAATTGTGAAGTGGATGTGATACAATAATAGTCAGATACAACTATCACAATACACGAGATCATGTCACATTATATTCAATAACCCTCCACAAGTCCCTAGTGGCCACACAAACACCCAAAAAACACAATCCCAAATATAGGTGGGGCTGGTGGATTGTTACAGAGATGAATTACATAATACATACCTTGAAGAGCTCCAATATCTCGAGTAGGCACTATTAGGTGCAGCAACTGGAGCTCCTGACTCAATAATTCAACAAGATGCACCAGTGTTCATCAGATAATATATGAGCGAGTAAAACTCAATGCAATACGATATTTATTTGGACCATAATTTAGAACTATCCACTGTTCAGACAAAAATGAATTAATCATAAGTGTAAATTATTTACTTGCCAATAAAGCGATTATCTGGGAACCCACTTAAGTAGGCATGAGATTGTCAATAAAGCGAAGAATATTTGATTTCCTACAAAATAAAGTTACGTCAAAACTTTTTAGCAGGTAACAAGAATAGATCTCAAGCTATAGTAATTGCTTACCATTGAAAAGGACGAAAATACAAAGCAACTTCAGGAAATTGCATATGCATATAAGCTTAATGTTAACCAGGGACACACATTATATAGTAAGTAAACATTAAATAGGAAATGTCAAAGCCAAGTAATCAAAACTGATTCCTTGTAAAATTTTACAGAAAGAAACTAGAAGCTGGACTAAATATAGGATACAATGCAAAACAGCCCATATCAGTTTTTCCGCATTCCACATATTTCAAAGGAAAAATTTATAACTGCTCATACCACAAAAGATGCATAAGATGTATTTTGTGTTGATTTTACTGTGACACGCCATAAAAGTTAATTATTTACGTTTCCCCTTTTATATTATTTTGATCAGCCAAAGGAAAATAGTGGAAGAAAAAGTGCAAGAATTCCCTCGAATTAGAATCAAAAAAGGGCTGAAAGAGAAGTAAACATTACCTTGTCCAAGAATCAGAATAGCATTTGACGCTAGAGAAATGACATCCTGGATCTGTTCACTGGAGAAAATACCTTGAATAACTGAAAGAGAAAGAAGTTATAAAATTAGTCAGGAAAGAGTAGATAGAGAGAAAAACCCACCAAATGTGTTCTAGAATCCTAAACCTGCGTTGGAAGACTAGTAACAGGAAATGTATATAAAAAAATATGTTGAACCCAGCCATGAGTTTTCATATACTAATAAAATGACAAGAAAAGAGGAAACTAAATAAGGTGACAGAATTCCACTGACAAGAGAAATGCAGATGTGCTAGTTCTAGTTCAAAGCAACAACATATTAGAAGACAGTATGTCCATTTTCTAATTTGATAAACAGAATCACTATTGGCTATGGAAGCACACAAACCTGGTAAATGGAATAGCTTTTCATCACTGTCATTTCCATTAGTGACATTTAAAGCATTGCCCATTGTCGCCAACATGTGCACAAAATGGGTTCCATCTGATATCCAGACAGTCTGGGATCCTGCAAATTATAATTGCACTTCAATTGCAGAGAGAAACTAGAAGGCAAACAGACATATCATCATCAATCTTCTAAAATTGCATAGAACTAAACGCCATAGTATCAATGTTTTTCAGCTATAAAAGCAATTCTCATATTCCAAAAGTTGAAGTTGAACCCAAAAGTGTATTTATTCCTTCACTCTCTTGTCATTCTAGGTCCATGAACTAAAGGTCATGTAGGGGAAATACCCTCTAAAGTGATGGATGCACTTTAAAGTAAATTGCTATTGATCAAAATATCAACAGTTTAAATTGCCACATAAATTACAAGCAGAAGATAATTAATAAATTACAGAGAACTTACTACTTTTCTATTCTCATCAATGATTATTTAGTTGCACTTCACTCTCTAATGTGCATACTGCCATACTCTACTACAGAGGAGCCAAATCAATTGTCAAAATCCTTTAGCTTCTCTTGGATTACCCTTTAATTCCATTTCACATACCCCAATGGTTACAGGACAACTACATTTCCAAAACTTAGATAGAAGCCAAATTATGAAGTATTGACAATAACAACATAGGAATATCAAACTGATCTTATATTAACTATCATCAGGCATAACTCTAAAACTTCTTATGGGAACAGGTGAATTTGATATTAGAGTTTTGAAACAAACTGCGCCAATAAGAGTGAAGCATATCTCCTTCATTTTGGTCAATGACAGAAACTCGGTTAAAATAGTTTGAGCACATGCAAAGATGACCGCTAAATGCCCCAGTAAGAAAAATCAATTAAATGATTTTTAGTCTAATGAAAAGAATAGAGAAAAACCAAAACAAACACTTAGAGAGATTGTTGAAAGGGGTCCTATGATAAATGGTATTCTTAAAAATTTAATTTTTGATATCTAATAGCATCATTTAATCCATGTAACCAATCCCACTTAATAGAATAAGATTTTGTCTGTTATTGTTGTTGTGATCAAATAGAATAAGAATGCATCAAAGTGAATGCCTAATATTTTTCAGTAATCATCAGGATTAACTCACTTAAGCTTATCTCATTACCCTTTTGAACTGCCAAGTGGAAACATATAGATTTCAAATTAATTTTGAAGAACTCTGAGCAGCATGGTTCACTTCATAACACTTATAAAGGTTATTAGCCAAAACAAAAAAAGTTATTGACTTATTTTCATATTTTAAATACATTCTCAAGACTTGACCCAGAAAGTTAAGCTTTTAGATTAATATAACTAAATTGAATGAAAGATTCAAAGCCACTTTTGCTAAATAAAGTATCACACACTCATTGGAATTGTTATATTTCAATACAAGATAAGCTGCATACTAGTGCTGTCTCAGGCACAGCATGTTGTACTTGAAAAAGGTGTTAGATTTGATGTTTATTATAAAATATTTATCAGTGATTCTTCTTTATTATGTTTGCATCAATGTCTCCCAAACATCCCTCATTATTATAAAGAAACCCTAATATATTACACAGTGATTAGATTATCTCTTGCTTCCATCCCTTTGTAAAGATTACCAACATCTAAAAATCTAAATATTCAGCACCTTTAGTCTATGTCCAAAATCGCATAACAAAGGAATCAGCGGGGGTAAAACTTGCAATTTGTTGGACTAATTATATGATGAAAACTATTTAATGATCATGTAATGCTGATTTTTTCAGTTCAGTACATGACTACATGTGTAATTGTTTCTAGCTAAATATGCATGTTAAACACATAGTTTTTAATAGTGAATGGCACACTTATAGCGCTTGGAATTATTGCAACATAGCATATAGCACATTGTTATTTAAACAATAGCACATATTACATAATACATATATAAGGGTGCACCTGGTGCGCAAGCGCTCTTTGGCTATGTGGGGGTAGGGGGAGGGCAAGCCTTGGCGCCACAGTAAGTCGCTCCACTGGCGACCTGTTGGTCACAAGTTCGAGGCATGGATACAGACTCCTTGCAAAAATTGCAAGGGTAAGGCTGGGTACATATGCACCCACTAAGCAACTTAATACCAAATAACAACAATATATAAGAAATAGACTCAAGAAAAAATATGACAAACAATAAGAAACTTCATTGCAATCAAGATTTAATGTTCAAAGTAACAAACACTAAGCAACTTAATACCAACCCCATAAATCCATCAATAGAAAACAGAACAGAACCTCCAAGAGAGCAGTTTGCCTTCAATAGAGTTAGAGCTAGAATCCCTCGACAGAGAGAAGAAAACACAACCTCCAGAGAAGACAACCTGAAATGCGACGGTTCAGAGAAAAAATTTTCTAGTCAAAGCCTCCAATAGAACAGAACCACTTGATCGTCCACTCAAGCAGAATAGAAGACAAACTCCAGCAAGACTCTAGAACGTGCAAGTTGCAGAATGTAGAGAGAACTAAAGCAAGTGATGTGCGATGCAAGAAGAGAGGTGTGAGACCATGCAGCAACTAGCGAGACAGCATAACCCATAAAGGTGGGAGGGAGGGTTTGGAATGAAGAAATTAGACCAAATAGGAGTTTTTAATCGTTAAGCACCCGTTCTGCACCATAATGTAACATAGCACGTGCTATGCTATAGTATGTTGACTATGCTATGCTATGGCCCATAGTGTAGTGCAATGGGCCATAGCACAGCGCTATGCACTATAACACAATATTGATAACTATAGTTAAACACAAAAGAAAAATAAAGAGAGAAGAACTACTATCATACCCTGACATAATTGCTCCCCTAAGATTTAAAGATAAGCTGTACTTGATTAAAAGTACATTATAATTTTGTCACTGTCATGATTATTGTTTGTTGGAAAAGAGAAGAATGATTTGTGTAAGCTGTTATCCCAATAGGGTGTCCAGCTCCTCTATTTATATTAAAAATGATTACATAGAATCTAAACAGTACATTGAATCTAAACAGTACATCGAATCTAGACAATATACTGAACCTAGACAATACTGACTCACTAACAACATATTGCTGACTCACTGCTGACAACTCATATTATTTATTATAAGTCCTAATACTCTCCCTCAAGCTAGAACTTACAAAAGTTTCAGCTTGTTACAAAACATGAATTACCACATCTTTAACTCAGCATAACAAAAAATATAATTACTTGACCCTTAACAAAAACACACTCGCAACAAGCAAACAATGTGCATCAACAAGTGAGCAACTCTCCCTAAGCACTAAGCTCCACAAACTACAATTATAACATAACATGTGATTGGCATCCTTGACAGATACAGCTCCCACAGGTTTTTTGCCAGCTTCTCTTAAGTTGCTCCTCAACATTCTTCTAGCTATTCTCCTTAGCAACACATCATCACCTATTGACATAGCTCCAAGAAGTCTTCTGCTAGCTTCTCCTAAGCTGCTCCCTCGACCTTCTTTGGCTAGTGTTCACACAACCTCCAACACTCTCAGTTGGATTGTTAGCATCAATAAACCAAATTCACACCACCAAACTATCAACAAAGCTACTTTCTAATTGTGCTCATTGTAGTACCAAATCAACACCACCAAATCAAGGAACTCAATAGGCAAACTACACCAAGCTGAGATATCACTTCCCCTCAAGTTGAAAGTTAACTAAGCTTTCAGCTTGTTACAAATTAAACACCCAAGATTAATAGAACACAACAAAAGTATGGAAACACTAAGCACCAAACACCAAAGCTTCACAAACACATACCCAGACCTTAAACACTCCTCAAATGACAGCAACACCTAATAATAAAGCACAAACAGAATTTAAACTACTACTACAAGCAACACTTGGCTTTATCCAGACCTTAAACTACACCAACAAGGTCGAAATCAGCTAGCTCACTTAATTTTTTTTTTTTTTTGTGACCATTTCCAAGCTAGAATCAACAAACCCACTCAATTTTTGACCAGCCCACACAATTTTCGGCCATTTCCAGTCCAGAACCGAAGATCCCACACAATTTCCGGCCAAGCCCAGGCTGAAGAAGTGACCACCGCTGCTAGGAAGGTCGAACCACACCAGAAATCACGCAACCCACGACTTAAAACTCTGAAAATCGCGTGAAAGAAGCCCTAGCCACCGCAAAACAACTCCACCGCCGCGGGCAACGCTCGGACGGCCATTGACAACCACTGACCGGTCTCCCCACTGCCGGTCGCTCCCTCTCCAGGCCGTTAACAGCCAAAGTTTGACAACCCAGCACCAAATCTCGTCCAAGAGTCACCAAACGCCTCAAACCGCAGCACACAGTCACCAAATCGCACCGCCCAAGCAAGGAAGCTTGAAACTGAGCTCGAAATCGTCGGCTTTGCCTTTGTCACCAGTAGAGGTCACGGTCCATTCCAAATCGACTCTTCAAGTCACGATTCACGCCTGACCCGCGACACTCTAGGTCGCGCCTTCACCTGCGATGTGCAATACTCTGTCGTTTGCACGAGACTGTAGCCGATCGAATGCCTTAGACAGCTTTACTACTGCCGGCTGGTCTCCTCACGCCGGTCACTCCCTCTCCAACGCCAGTTGCACCACCTCTGGCCTGTTAGAGACTCAACGTTGAGGCTCTCTCATGCATGACCCTTCAGGTCGTTGAAACTCCCAAAAGCTCAGCAAGTTCATGGCTAATTCAACCACCTAAACAAGGGAAACACGTTTTTTTTTTTTTTTTAATATCAAAAGGGATTAGAAGTTTTAGAAAGGGGTTAATAGAAAAAAGGGTTAATAAAAATTGAGAATAAGGATTAGTGGGAAGAAGAAGAGATTGAGAATTAGGGAAAGGGTTCAAGGTGGATGATATGGCTCTGATACCATGTTGGAAAAGAGAAGAATGATTTGTGTAAGTTGTTATCCCAATAGGGTGTCCAACTCCTCTATTTATATTAAAAATTATTACATAGAATCTAGACAGTACATTGAACCTAGACAGTACATCAAATCTAGACAATACACTGAACCTAGATAATACTGACTCACTGACAACATATTACTGACTCACTGCTGACAACTCATTATTTATTATAATTCCTAACATTGTTAATGCCACAAATGATGGAAGAATTTTATTACAATATTTCACCAAAAGTCATTCTAAATATAAATCCATATGCTTTTACTAAGACAGCTACCACAAATTAATAAAAACAAAAGACAAGACAAAGAAAGAGATACATACTCATGTAGGTCTCAGGAAGAAGAGCCAGACTTTGCACTTTCATAATGTGAAGCAACTGCCTCATATGGCCAGTTATATGAATTCCTATGGCAGAATTGGACAGGCATAGTAAGTGTAAATCTCCATCAGAGTCCAAGATCAGATACAGCCTTTGGGAAAGGGCCTCAATGGAAATTGCTTTTACAGATATCGATACCTTTGACAAAGATTTTGCTTTAACCTTGTTTCTTTTCAGTGCCACAAAGCATGCAGCTCCATCTCTTTCATCTTCTTTGAATATAACATTCATCTGCGTCACTGGAAGCAAATGACAAAGGTTAGATGCAATGCTAAGGAACAATGAAAATAATTTCTCATCAAATATAAAAAACAAGTAATTAGATTGAGATTCCTACAAATCTACCCATTATCAAATGATACAGGCCTAAGTAAAGATTTGATCTTAATATGTAGTTAATTACCATCTACAGGTATGCTTATGGGATAAAACAAAGGATAGCAACTTGCATTGCTCCCATATCCTGTTCAGAGAGAAATACATAAAAAGCAGCTTGTAAGCAGAAATTACATAAAAAAGAATAACTTATCATAACTAGCTGAGTTATGTGAGATCTTTGCTAATCTCAATTAACAGCAGGCCACAAGACACCACACTGTGCAACACTTAAGTTTGCAGTGCCCACATCATATTGCATCCAAGTTTTAACTACAGTCGGACATTTGCATAAATATGGTAAGAGAGAAGAGTAGCTCAATCCATCTGGATCATATGGAACACACCGCACACTTCAACTAGATGATTACTGAGTTCTAAAGTTGCATTACAGTTCATACTAAACTGATCAAATCTCAATGCCCAATTCATCCTTAATCTGAGAAGCTGGGCAAAAAAGTGAGAAATTGCGCTTCAAATAGACTAACTGATACAAATTACTGGATTCACATTTGGCTGACAAAAGAAAGCTCTCTTTTTAGCTTGAATCAACATAGCTTTTCCTGAACCATATTTTATAGAGACTATTGCTTGTTTAGGTTAGAAGGATGTTAGTTTCCTTCTCAAGTACAGAATGGATCAGAGTGTTGAAAAATTGGGGCTGTATGGGAAAGAAACTTATCACCAAAACTGATATACAAAAGAATCCTGGGACCGATAGAAATAAAAACTCCAAAGGAAGCACCAGTGCACCAAGACCAGATTAGTTCCATGAAATACAAAATCAGCTGCTTGAAGCTGAGAAGAAAACTCTCCTTATTATACTCTGTTTGAATTCTTCAGATCATACTGAACTGGATTTTTCCATATCAAAAAACATAAGCTGGCTGACCCACATTAAAAGTTTTCTTTTGCATGAATGATCTATTGTGTGGATTTCTGTCTAAACTTCAGCCAGATGAGCTTGCCTTTGACACCCAAGAGAACACTATCCAAAAATTCATCTGGCATAAAAGCTGCATCAAGCCTTTAAAAGTCAAGCCACATCCCTAATCAGAAAACTGAAAAAATAGCTGGATACTCTTGGGATAAGTATACAAGTGTATCATACACATATCAGTGTCAGATACATGTATAACATGGACATTTCCCTTATTCTCATAAATACAGGCTTCATAGGAAATTAGCATACACATATTCCTTGCTCAAAGGTTATAACTCCACAGGTTATCCTTATCTGCCAAAGAAGATGAAAGGTTTATATATCCTTTCCTGACCCCAAATCCATAGAAGCTTTGTGAAAAATCAAGCATAATAATATTACTTAAACGCAGCCGTTCTAAGATAATTTTTTTTTCATTTCTACTGATGCTCCTGAAGAAATGAATCCAACCCAAAATTACCAGGAATAATAGTTCACGTGAAATTGACAAATTTCAAATATCCTTCACTAATTAGGGGGAAAAAAAACTAATCCAGTGAGTTACTGTCAACAATCAAGGCAGTTGGGTTAGCTGAGTCTTCTCGTCTATATATATCATATGCCAATTGCAATAGATTTAAAACAAAGAATAAGGAAATTTCCACATGTATTTTCTATTAGACGAGATTACAATTTTATAAAATTTCACCCTCCCTGATTCAGAAAAAGAGAACTTAGAACTTAATCCTAAAACGAAGCCAAAAGGATTTATATTATATATGAAACTTGCTCAGAAGTCAGAATATAGTATTACAAGCTAATATATGTACTTACCAATAACGCGATGCTTTTCGACTTCCCCTCCACATCACAATTGCAGGTTACCTCCACAATCCCTTCAGTACCATAATGTTTACCTCCTCAACCTCCAACTTCCTGTTTCCCATTACCATTAGTAATGACTCCATTTGGCAGAGGCAGCCCTCGACCCTCAGAACTCAAATTTGACCTCAAACTTTTAACTTTCTTAACTCGCCCTTTTACAAGCCTCCTGAGGTCGAAAACCCTCACTCCATTCTCTTCCCCTAAAATCAAGAACCCGAACGAAATGCTGAGAGACCAAATTGGCTTCGAACATTCAATTACAGCACACCTCATCAATTTCACTACCACGCATCATCAAGTTCATCATTACCTTCCATTGTCACCGCAAAAACCCAGATTTTCGAGTTAGAAAGTGAGTGCATGGCGAAATAGTTAATCGACCCAGCAAGCTTAATCGTAACCCCATGCTTAACATTGACCAAAACCCCCAACTTTGGTTCAAATCGCAGGTCCTTCTGGGAGCAAACAACTTGGGCTTTCGCAAATATCTTGCTTTTCTGCAATATGTAAAGCCGGAGAAGAACCTCTGACTCAGCTCTGTGGGGACCGGAGACAACGAAGACAACGCGGGAAGCAGAATTAAGGTTGGAGCTCTGAATGAGGAGGAAAGTGGAAAAGGAAGAACGAGAGGGAATAAGGGTTTGTGGAAAAGGGAGAGAAGAAGAAGACAGAGGGGAGAAGGAAGAGTCAGAGTGCACAAGTGCAAGGGAAAGAGAAATGCGATCAAAGAGAATGGAAGATGTGTGAGGAGAAAGATAGAGAAGGATTGGGATGGGTGAGCTTGGAAGTTTGGAAAAGAACCATTAGAGGAGCTACAAACCAGTAACTGGAAACATTACTAGAAAAGGCATTGATTTCGTTGGAGAAAGGGGAAGAGGAAGAGCGGTTGGTTTAGGGGCTTTTTCAAATTTGTTTTGGGTTGGATATTGGAAATCCAACAAATAAGATGGTTTACTTTAAAAGCCGTTATTATTATTATTATTATTATTACAATTCTAATAAAACAATATAAATCCGAAATTATTATCTACTCAAATATATTTTTTAACATAAAAATAAAAGTAAGAGCTAAAACAATTAATGAAAATAAGACTTATAAATTTAGTTTAAAAGTAAAATAAAATAAAATAATTATTAAAATTAAAAAAATAAAATGTAGCAAGACCTTTCATATAATATTTATATATTTTTAAAAGTTAGACTTAAAATTAGAAAAATTAATTATAAGAAATTTTAGATAATTAATTTTTATTTTAAAAGATTTTACAAAGTTTTTTTAGGGTGAAGCATCAAGTAAATGAATAATAATTAAATATGTTAAATTAATTAATCAATTTAAGAATAAATTTTACAAAGTAATAAATTTTATATTTTAAACATAAAATTTTAAATTGAGTACATTAAATTTAAAATTTTAAATCTTAAATATTAAATATTAAAATTTTTATTTATAAAACTTTAAACCTAACACGACATTAATTAATCTTTTACCCATAAATTTTAAACTTTAACAAATTTTGCATTATATTTAAAAGTTTTTTTTTGAAAGCATGCATTATGTTTAACTTTAATGTTTATTGTTTGCTAGCTGATAATCTTCCATTAGTATATTGACTAACATAATAATATAATTTGGGGCCATAGCAGAAGATATAGTACAAGATTCCAGTACAACGAACAAGTACAACTTCAATGCACGTACAAATCAAGATAGGGGGAGCTAAGAACTAGTCTGGTAATGGCAGTACAAATCAACGAAGGTTGGTGTGTACTGCACTGCCCAGCTGTTCTTGCCACCAATAACATATGACAGATTCCGCAAAACCAGCTTACAGTGCATCTAATGAACCAAGGTTTCATCATCATCAACAAGAAACTTGCCTGCAGCTGCAGCTGCCTATTGTGATGGGGAATCAATGGCAATTTTGGGGCTGAAGACCCTTGCTCAAGTGGGAGACGCCATTGTTATAGCACTCATCATGCATTCACCACAAGCTTTCCACAGAGGGGGTTGTTGTCCGGCAGAAATCAGAGGAAGGCAATGCCAGCAGAGGCCAATGACACCAAGAAAGAATAATGTCTACTTTATGAATCTTCATTGCAAAGCAATGACACCAGAAAAGCTTATTTTGACTTCCCGTTTGGATTTTTCTTTTCTTTTTCTTCTTTCATATGTTGATCTGCAATTCCAACCTCCTTAGCCAAATGCTAGCTACTAAATATATTTAGAATTGCAAAATAATTTTACCCAATTTGCTAATTCAAAATACCATGCCACACTGCCATTAAACAACAACTACAAAGCCCAAGGGCTTTTTGATGATGAGTGCAATAGCAATGGTGTCTCCCACTTGAGTTGAAGCAGTTGGGCTATAAAGTTTGGCACTGATTTCCATTGCAACATGCTGCACGCCGCCTGGGAATTGGCATTTATTGTCATGCAAATGCACCCAGTGACAAGAGCTCTGTAAGATCTTTGACTTGTTTTCACTGGCATTTATTCCCTACTGTTTTGGTATGGGAGGAAGCTCGGGGAGCTTGAAGTTGCAGAAAAGTTACTGATACATGTGTAAATGAACTTAATATTTGTTTCTGTTCATTAATTGAATTTGCTATGAAGGGTCCCGTGAGGGGGAACTTTTCTCCTTTTGAATGATTCTTCCTCTGCTAAACCAGTGCTTGTGTATTATTTGATAATTAAAAATTAAGTTGAGTTTTAATTAATTAATTAAAAACAGTAATAATATATTTACACAGTAAAATATTATTTTAATTTAAAATTTTATTGTAAAAAATCATTATTAAAATTTAATTATACCAATCACTTTAATTGAAGATTGATTTTTATATGTCTGTCAGAGATTCCATAATTGTACACTTTGTCTTTCAGACGTAAATCATTCATTTCTCCAATGCGTATCCAAATTCAAATTTACTTAATTTAGGTTGCACTTAGGGCAATAAATTATTTGAAAAGCATTTCTGCTGTCTAAAAAAATAAAAAATAAGAGCTAAATGTAGTCCCAAGGGATTAATTTTGAAATATTGAAGAAAGTAAGGACTTGTTAGTAAAAAGAAACAAAGAAGTTGAACATTTTTACATTGGTCACTTATGTATTCACACATTAAATTTAGTTTCTTTATTCTTATAAATAAAATTTTATAAATATTTTATTAAAAAATTATGTCATTAAATTTATTAAATTTTACAATTTAAATTATAAAACTTTAACACTTAACAAATTTGACACCCTATTTTAAATTTTGTGATGGGTTTGTAAACCCAATTTATTGGGTTTGGCATTTATTTTCATTAGATTTGCTTAAATATTTAAATAACTTGAGACATACAATCCAATGCCTATTAGGTGGGTAGGAGTATCCAGATTAGCCAGCCTGATTCCAATCCAATCGCTCGTAAAAGCTAATCTAACCCATGTTTTATTTGCATATATACTTGGCGGATGTCAGGTTAAATTTTGTTTAAAAAAATTTGATCCAAACTCAACCACATAAAATATACATGCATAACTTGATAATTTAATTAAAATTGATTAATCTAAATCTGTACATATATTCAGCTGGATTTAAATTAAAATTTTTAAACTTAATTTCTTTCAATGCAACCAATTTTTTTTCTTTTCCAAATTCAGCTAGACTAGTTGTACACCCTGTTATTGGGGTGCAAATTTGAAAGCTATTGAAAGAAGCACCAAGTTCAAAAACCAAATATTAATTTATGTTTTTGGGGGAAAACAAAAAGGCAATGAAAAAACGTGTTGCTTTAAAATGTGCCATTTAATATCTGTCTTCCAAGTGATATATCAAAAATAGGAAAAGCTTTATATTGAATCTCTTTGGCCATTAAGAAATTTCGGCTTAGTTCCAAGCTTTAGGTTTCCATCAATGGCAATAACAATTTTCAGCTCCTTCTAAAAAGTAAACCGCACCCCTTAGTTAAATTCTGCCGACACTTCTAGCTTGCTTGTAATGAGAACAAGACTTCTAACTACTTACAGATCAATAAGCATCAAATGCAAATATTAATGGGTTATCACTATAAAAAGAGATAAACTGCTCTTGCAAACTAATGTCATTTCTATTGAATATATATCGTGCCATCTTAATTACAGTGGACTAATTCAATTTTTTTTTTTTTTTTATCAAAAGTTAGGGGTAAGGTAGAAGAGATATAAAATAAAATTAAAAGAATAGAAAAATTAATAAGAGATGCAAGACTCACAAATTGCATTTTTATTATAAAATAAAAATATGCTAATAACAAATATGAAATAGATCTATGCTCAAGTTGATGTAGACTAATAACAAATATGCTACAAAATTTTTTGTGAGTTGTTGAATCTAAATGTTTTATAGTTAATATGTGAAATTTTTATTAGATTAATGTTTATTAAAATTTGGTTTTTAAGAATATTTTATCAATAACAATATCTAATCTTATAGAGAGAAACTTATAAAAAAAAAAAAAAGAGCTCTTAAAAAAATGCGTACCATTAAATTTAAGTTAAAATGTATAAACCTTCTTATATTTAAGGTTGTCTATAAATAATCTTCTTGTATTTTTAATTTTTACATAAAATCTTTTTAAACTCATAAAATATTGTAATATACTCCATTTATCCTTTTTTTTCCTTCTAAACAATGATGGAAACCTCAAAACAATAGTTAAACCTCAAGTTGATAAGTGTGAATAATACTTTTATACTTAATCATTAATTTTATTAGATTTTCCTTAACTTTGACATAAGTTGCAATCAAACCTTAATTTTTTGTGCATTACAAATAACCCTCTGAGAAATTTCAATCTTTTGAGAACATTTTTAGAATTTTTCATTGGTCAATATGAATTTGGCCACTTGTTTTAGATTTTCATTATTGTTTGGATTGAGAAATGACGGAGGGATACATTATAATAATTTTGAATTTAGAAAAATTTTATGCAAAAGTTAAAAATATAGAAAAGTTATTTACAAACAATCTTAAATGCAAGAGGATTTTATACAATTTTGTCTTAAATTTATAAAGTCTCCCAATTAATTTAGTAATTTAATAAATTTAATATTTTATAATCAATTTTAATTTTGTGATACATTTATGGATGAGACTAACTTTTCCCTACCAATAAATATTTAGAAGACATTATGATTCTCATGTGAATTCAACTTTTTTTTTTTTTTGGGTGGTATGAACCCAACTTTCTGCGGCCTTTATAAATGTGCACTTGAATATTTATAACGATGACAATTATGAAAAATTTTATATCCCACTAAGGTGGGTTTATAAATAGTATATAAATTTGATATATTTTATAATTTAATTTATAAAATTTAATAAAATTAATAATTTAAATAATTTTAAAGAAAAATTTTATGAGTTTTAATGTGAAAATAAAAGTTCTCTTATGTTCCACCTTTGCATTATGATCACAATACCCATGGAATGTGGCAGATGAGGGCCGCCCTATAAGTACTTACAGATTGGAACAAATTTTCATTTAAACAACGAAGAAAAGGCCAGACAACAACCTTTTTGCATTTCATATGATCTTTTCATTGTACAATTATAAACAAAATTCCTGCTAAATAAGTATAATAATGGCTTCCTCTTAGTTCCTCATGCTACATATTTTTGGGCTGCCCACCACTAACTGCATAAAGACATCTCTTTTAACATAAAATCCCAATTCCCCCCAACTACAAAACCCCACCGTACGCCTCTTTCTTATTATTAGCAGGATTTGCAACAAAAGCTAAAAGGCAAAGCAATCTTTTCAGTTGGTGAAACCAGCAATACAAGCATGGGGCTCACAAGCCTTTGCAGCTTGGCTGGGCTCGACTGTTGGGCTGGGCTCAACGGGCTTGCCAAGAAGCTCTTGTGGCAAGTCCTTAATGCCCTTCAGGTAGAAGGTGTAGAAAAGCTTGAAGGGGAACACCAGCTGCTGCAGCTTAACCTGACCCGTCACTCCTTCAAAGATTCCAGACCCACCGGTCACAGCCAGGTACGTGTCCTCGTAGGTCAGGTACGCTCCCTGCACCGCTATGTGACCGTAGTCTCCGAAGTAGAAGCTGTAGATGGCTTCGTATCTGTCCCCTTTCTTCCCCGGTTTGTTCTCGATCAAAACGCAGATACCCGCCGTTATCCCCACGCGCTTTTGCAGGCACCCAGTGTACAGCTGCAATTTACAAAGACATTTTAAAGTGAATTTTTTAAAAAAAAATGTGAGATAAATCCAGAACATTTTTAAATGAAAAAGGGAGGAAATGGAAAAATGAGCAGACACTAAAATTAAAATATAGGGAATTAAATGCTGAATAAAGTGAAGAAGTGAACTCGCCTTGTTACTGAAAGGGACTAGATCGCCAAGAGAATTAACAGGTTTCTGGCTCAATCGAAGGTAAGCTGGACTACCACGGTCTCGTTCGTTGATCTCATAGACGGAGAGTTCTTGGACTTCTGCTGCAAAATCAAACAGATAAGCCAAAAGTGTCAAGAAAGAATCAAGCAAAAACCACCGATTGGTAGAAGAAAATTTGTGGGTGATGAGTGAAACGGGAAATTGTGTACTGGGTCTATGTCACCTGAGTCCGATGTCTGGTCTTGGCTTCTGCAGGTGAAGGATTTTCTGGGCACTGGCGAGTTGGGGTGCAGCAGAGTGGTGTTCAGATTGAGAGTTGTAGGGAGAGATGGGTTCGAGGAGGTGAAGCGTATGAGTGTTTTGGTGGGCGAAGTAGTGAGGCGTGATCTTGGGATGGTGGGTTTCAGAGAGGAAGAAGAGATTGTTTTCAAAGATGAGCCAGAGCAAGCCATTGATTGCTGTGATTAGGAGGATCTGGTTTTCTCTGTTCTAAATTGCTGCTGGATGAGAAGAAAGTTTAGAACTGTTCTAAAAGTACGAGTGGACATTGTTCATATAGAGAGGAAAAGGGAGAAGGGATTGATTTTAGGCTGAGGAGTTTAGTGGGATTTTTGGAGAGGGTGACGAAAACATCAGAGAGAGAAAGAGAGGGTCGGAGTGCATGAATCATGTTGTGAAATGTGAAGAACGGGAATGGAATCAGTCAACCGGCCAATCATGAAACGACCAAGGGTAGAGAGTCTACTAAGAAGAGATTGTTTTCAAAGATGAACCAGAGCAAGCCATTGATTGCTGTGATTAGGAGGTATCTGTTTTTCTCTGTTCTAAAATTGCTGCTGGATGAGAAGAAAGTTGAGGACTGTTCTAGAAGTACGACTGGACATCGTTTATATAGAGAGGAAAAGGAAGAAGGAATTGAGTTTAGGCAGAGGAGTTTAGTGGGATTTTTGGGACGGTGACGAAAACATCAGAGAGAGAAAGAAATGGTCGGAGTGCATGAATCATGTTGTGAAATGTGAAGAACGGGAATGGAATACAGTCAACCGGCCAATCATGAAATGACCAGGGTAGAGAGTCAACAATAGGCTTGTTAAAATGGCCTATTTGTCTTTATCCAGGTAAGTTTGTAATTAAACGGAATGGGACAGACTGATTTACATAATTAATGGGTTAAAACATTTTAATTTAATCTATTTTATAATAGGTTGCAAAATAGATGGACTAATTTTATAATAATTAAAAAAAATTTTGATCAAAAATTTAATATAAAATAATATTTAAAAACTGCTTAACATATTAACAGATTCACTTTGTTTCTACTTTGGTTGCATGAACCGTAAAGAACTAATAATAACTTGAAAACTCATAACATCAAAGACACTTAAGGCTCTATCTTTTCATTAAAGTATTTGACTACCATAATTAGCGTTGAACTTTTCATATTTGTGCGCATGAAGATAAGCAAATGGCTTGTGTTCTTTAAGGCTGTCTCTATATCTTCAGGTGTAATAGGCCCAACTTTTGGCAGCTCTGGTGGACGCCAACAACTGCTGTTAGTTCATGAATCATGAAGAGCACCAAATAAATAATAATAATAATAATAATGAACAACAATGACAAGAAGTATAGGATTTGCAGGAAATTAACCAACACATGCTCCAATGAGAATTGCTCATATTTCAGTAAACAACTACAAGGAACTTTGATTACTCTTCAAATGAGGCAGAGAGATATAAGGTATATGCATAGGCTCCCATGACAATACTATCATCCCTAACTAACCTTATCCGAGCACGCAAGTGTTGGCATACTCTCGTATGGCATTTATATCAACTCCAAAATATCTGAAGTGGTAGTAAGGAAATCATGATTTTTTTGATAGCTCAAATAAGTTGTAATTGCCTCAAAAGCAATGAGAACTCTTCTAAACAAATTGTTTACGATACGCCAGATCTGGATCCTGTTGTAAGCAAAATATAGTTTTCACTCCTATTTTACGGAGCTTGTCAACATTTTTTGGAGTCTGGCAATTTGAAGAAGAAAATATTAAAAAAATTCAGTAGACCAAACAAGAAGTGACACAAATGGAGCAGGTTACTATAGTTTCAAACATGAAACCAATAATCACCTGTAGACATGATCCAGCAATTAAGTCTAGAAGGATAAAGTTGTAGTTCATCCCTAATTCAAGCCTGTAAGTCAAGACTGTATGGGCAAAGTTAGAAAGGAGTAAAGATTCAACAAATAAAATGATCAAGCTCCTGAAAAGGCCAATCTTCTTCAGTTAAGCCAAATTATTGGTTAAATAGAAAAAGCTTTATTCTTTAGGCCGTTAAAATTGATTATAAGAATTAAAGAGAAGATTTTTTTATTAATAAAAATTCTTTAACACACTATACAATTGAACATGAAATCTAAAACAAGTAGAGGCCATCTCTTTCTTCTCGAGTTGTGTACCAAGGTTTTGTTTTTCTAACAGAACTAGAACTTAGAAGTGATTAATCCTACCAGCACCCATGGCTTCTGTCATGTTCTGACTATACGTCTCAGACTTTTCCTCCTTCAACTTGGCACTACTCGTCTCTGCATTGGACATAGAACTAGAATCACACAGCAAAAGAAAATACCAATCACATTCTTCAGGAAAGATAAAAGCTATGAAGCAATAAAGCAAGTTCCTCACTGTATTCCAGAAACATATCTCATCCACATTCATTGAAAAACTAGTTTCTTGATTTTTTAGGAAACCAATAGTGATAGAAAAATGGTCTGAAATTCATGGGATTTGATTTTTATAATACTTTTCAAAAAAAAAAAAACAGATAAGTTTAGGGATTTGATTTCAATCTCCATTCGATCAATTAATGGATGTCTAGACAATATTAATAGCCTTAATATGCATGAAACTGAAGGATCATTAAAAGGCCACTTAAAAACAAACACTAAATCTAAACAAAAAACACAAGATAATAAAATGTGACGACATATATGTAAAAGAGCAGAGAGGGAGAGAGGGAAAAATAAGCCTGGATCAATTAGAGCAGGAATACGAAGGTCTAAAGGAGGAGGGTCATGATGAATGTCGCCTAGATGCAAAATTGTGAAGCACCCACCGAAGTAGAGACGAGGCGAGGATTCAAGAAGGGCGGAGCTGTGAAGGGGAATCTGGGGAAGCAAGGCCAAGCAACCTGAGTGGTAGAGAGACGAGGAGGATCCAGGAAGGACAAAGGCAAAGCCGTGGTGAAGGGGAACCTTGGGTAGGAATTGGGAAGCCACAAGCGTCAAGTGAAGCGGTGCGAGATTACGGGTGCTTGGCATTTAGGCAATTCGGTTTAGCCTAAAATGACGTCGTTTTGGCTTGTTTCATTGTTGCATTTTGTGGGACAGGTTAACTTAATAGGACAAACCCATTTTGACATATATATCTAGTAAGTGCAACTTTTAGATAGGCTTCGTTTTTTTTTTTCATTTAATGACTTTTCAATTTTAAAATAATCATTATTTTAATAAATTTTCTACTTAATGTACATATTAATGATTTTATTTTTAATTTTAATTTTATATAATTTTATATATTAAATATATTAAATTTTATAAATTAAATTATAAATTTAACTAATTTAATAATTTTTTATAAAATTTAATTAATCTAATAGTTTATAAGTATAAAAATAGCTTTTCTTATACATACTACACAATCAAGTATTTAATATCAACTAAAAAACTTCACATACCAAAGAAAAAACAAAGGAAAAAACTTCAATTGCTCCTATTTTTATATGACAAATTTCTTGAGCAGTGAGCACCACCTAATTTAAACTAAGTGGTCTGTAAATACCATTTTTCTTTAAAATAAATTAACTTGTTTTTTGGTTTAAACAAAGCATTTTCTGTTAAATATCGATTATTAGCTAATTATGCATTTGAGAAGTTTGAGTCATTATGATGATATTCCGCTACGATGTGGGTTGAGGGGTAACTCCTTCGGCCCTGAAAAAGCCTTTGGAGTTCGACCAAACCGTAAGCTCATCTAACAATATCCTTGAAGCCCAATTTTAGTAGCTTTCTAAAGAGAACTGTTACGCTCACTTGTTTTATTTGTCCAATCAATTTACGTGCGGAGAGATGATAATGAGATGGAAAATGAAAGTGCCACTTCTGGGAAGCAAACGCATGACACAATTTGGAGAAGAGAGAAATACATGGGCGATAATATGGAAACATGTATAAAATATGTATAAAATTATTATGTAAAAATAATATTATTCTAATGAGAGAATTTATCGTGTAGCATTTCTTGAGAAAAGAAATAAAGACGGCAATGATATTGGTATTAGAGGAGATGTGGCAGGTTGGCCTTGACCCATAGCAATTTGTAATTAAATAGGATGGAAGTGAGATAACATGAAATATTAATATATTTTTACACATAAATTTATTAATTTGTTTCATTTTATCTTATTGTGACTTGCACATTCAATAAGATGAGATGGTTAATCGATTCAAATATTTTATAAATTAAAAAAATATAAATTTATTTTATCTTTTAGGTAAGATAGGACCAACAAAACTTATTTTAACACATCTAATTAATATGTTGTACGCATGAGAAGCTCACATTCCATATATGTTGAGATAGAAAAAATTATGAGAGAAAAAGCAAAAAAGTAAAAATATGATAATATATATAAATTATATACGAAATTTATATATATATATATATATATAATATTTTATCTCTTTGGAGAGTGATTGTACAAAGAGAGCATGTAAGTGTAGCATTTCTCTTATAAAAAGTGTGTTTGATAAAAAAAAAAAAGAATTTTTACTATAGAAAGTAGAAAATAACTTTTAAAAGTTTTTTTTTTCGTAAGCTAAAATTTTCAAGAAAAATAAAAAATGTTTTGCATATATGCCATAATAAATTGATGAAAATCACAAAACACAGAGTGCAAATTTCCAAAGATTTTAATATTTTTCAGTTGGGGGAAGGTCTCCAAATATTGCAGTCCTAAATTCCTCTGGCCGGGCAAAGCATGATGAATTTAATCACACCATCTTGCCCTTGTTCGACAAGAATTATGGTCAGCGATATCTCAGCTTTGCTTGGTTATATGAGCTTTTTATATATCCAAATTGATCTAGTTTAAATCTTAATAAAAGCTTGAATTGAATAGAAAAATAATAAAATTATAACAGAAAACTTATTACATCAATCATTAAATATATATATATATAATAATAATAAAACATTAAGATAATTTTCAAAAAATTTATAGAACATAACTGCGCAAGAAACTCTTCTTTAGCTATTCTAATAGTAAAATTATAAAAGTAAGATGCATATCGGCCTTGACAATGTCCCCCATTTAGAGCTCTTTCAAGATTTTTTTCTGTTAATGTGAAAATTTACCACATTCCAGGAATGCTAATGGTGCTGCTGTTGTCATTCTCCCTTCTACCGGTTGCCTCACTGCCTCTTCGTTTGTAATTATCATGGAATGGCCAAGCATTTCACTCAGTTTAGACTTCGCATTCTGATAGAATTGGGCTTAGCCTGAACACAACCAACCATCAATGGGCTTACCCCATCATCATATATTTTCTGTCCACCAGAGATTCCAAATGTAAATTTTCCGTCTGGGTTTACCAATGTATGTAACTGATAACTTGTCAAAATTTAAAGGAATACCCAAGATTTGATATAATCAGAAGAGATTCCAGACGTAAGTCTTGTTTATATTTGTGAAAGTGAATTAAGAGCAAATATGAAGCTACCTAAAAAAAAAAAAAATATGAAGCTACCTATAGAAGAGATCCTTAACTGAATATGAACATCAAGAGAAAGAACCCCAAAAGCATTGATTATTGCCTTCTAATTGCAGGAAGGAAAAAGAAAACCATTTCCTGGAATTTATAGAAAGGAATACAAAGGCCATTATATTTTAGTTCGATTTGCTGGTTGTACTCAGTTGCATCTCTAATTGTGCAAATGTCTTGAATGAACTTCCAAGTATGGAAAACTGCCATTGACATAGCACATCAAACATGGCAAACTAAGAAAGTTTTGCCATTCAGCGTTTTTACTTTCAGATAATAACTATCAACCTTCCACATACATTCTCACTAATCCATACCAATATTTATTCAACTTTTTTCTAAACACTTTATATTATAGGCAACTTTAAAGATAGTTTATGTATAATAATTCATATTCTTTTTTAGTTAATTAATTGATTTATTAAAGATCATTAGAAAAATTTTTGACGATAAAATTATTATTAGTAATTTCTTTTTGGTTAGAAGAAGGAAAAGGGCATGGATATTTTTGGCGCTCTATGGGGGCTGGCAACTTGTTTATGGGATTGTAGTGGCAAACATGCTGTTTATGTCTGTGATCTGGAGGAGAATTTGGCGACATTAAGGGGTCAACTGGAGACACTCAAAAGCATCCACCAAGATGTGAAAGAAAGAGTTGAAAGACTTGAATCCACCCAGCAACAGGGAAGGACAAATGCAGTCGATAATTGGATGCAAAGGATGGATGCCAGGCAGCAGGTAAGTTAATTTATATAGCTTGCTAATTTTAACAAATAATTTAAACAAATATAAAATAACTCTAATGAAAAGACAATAAAATTTATGATAAAGTGCTCATATAAAGTATCATTTTTTCCACAATTTAAATTTAATTTTTGAAGTACATTAAATATATATATATGTATAGTATCATCTTTGTAGTATTATTTTGTATATTTTATACAAAAAATGAAAAAAATATGTTTTTATTTTTTTTTGTAATATGTGAAAAAAATTCATAAATTATAAAGGAGATCAACATTAGATTATATATGCAAAGGGGATCAAATATGAATTTTAAGAGAAGAATGTTTCAATGCTCAATTAATAAGGATATCTTTGATAATTCATAATAAATTTATTACTCAATTAAGGATATTTTTGGTCATTTATATTTATGTGTAGTACATTTATAAAATAAAAAAGAGATTAAATTTAAATTTAATTTTTGAAGCAAATTAAAAAGTATATATATATATATATATATATATATATAATGTTTTGTAGTTCTTTGTATGGTTTGCCAAAGAAATTTGGAAATAGGGCAAACACAAATTAACTCTTTAAGTTCATAAAATTCCAGGAAAAGACTCCTTGATAAAATGGTTATAAACGTAAGAATTTTATTGCTTTCTACAAAATTATTGCACAGCTAATTACAATTAAAAATAATAAATATGTATATAAGCTTTTTCATTTCACAATTTGTGTATAAACTGTTATATATAACAATATTGATATTTAACTAGCCTGCCAGAATTGATTTCAGCTAGACCCAGTTGATTCAAAAACTACCGCTTGACATTTTATTGTAAAATTTATGAAAATATTATATATATATATATATATATATATATATATATATGCATATCATTACTTTAGAATTAAGCATATAAAATGTTCTTATTGTTTCCCAACCAAGAAAAAATATATTCTGATTGTTTTCTAATGTCCTTATTTGTCATAGTCATCTTTTAGAAAAATCAAACAAATTTAATATATATATATATATATATATATAAAGATATTATTCGGACTTAAGTTAGATCTCATCTCGAATATAATATTACTGATTTCGAATTCAAATTAAGCTTTAATCGAAAATTGAAACAAAATTTAAAAGTTCACAACTTATTTGTTAAAAAAGAATTGCATGGCATAATCATTGAGTCTTTATTGATAAATAAATTGCACAAATTCAAGTTTAGTGGTGAGGCTTGAGTATTATTATAGAACGACGTAGGTTTAATTTCTCTTTATCACATTTCTATCAAAAACTTGCATAAATTATCTTCACATATAATTTTCAGATTAAAATTTCCAAGCTCAAGGTTGAACTCAGCTACGCTTGGTTTATATATTCAAATTCATCTGGCTCAGATCTTGATAAAAGTTATGAAAAAAACTTCTAACATTATTCATTCAATATATAATATTAAATTTTATATATAATGTATAGAATATAACCGTGCAAGGCTATTAATTCAATAAAACTTGCAAAAAAATATTCTTCTTTTTGTAATTTATCATGACAAAGTCTTCTTACTTACACATTTTAAAAAAGCATCACAATTGATAGTTGGTAATGAGGTGAAATCTTTTTCTTCGTTCATAATTGATAGTTAGTGCTTTTTCTGTGTCCTTCATCATATTGTTTGAACGTTTTATATCTTTTAAACATTCAATACTTTGAAATGTGTCGTTAAGTAGTAATTAAACTCCATTTCATAAATGCAAAGAGAGCTACACATAAATAATCTAAGAATATCTCTTTGCGTTCTTATAGGAAATAGAAGACATCTTGAGGAAAGGCACTCAAAATCTCAAAAAAAATATCTGAATATTAGTTGCAATCCAAAAAACTGTCATGTTACAAGTTAGGCAAGGTTGATAAGATACTCAAGGAGGCAGACAAATTTATAGAAGATGGAAAAAGTTTTGCTGGTGCTGCTTTTGTTCAAGAGCTACCACCTTCCCCTGTGTATGAGTTCATTGATGACAAGGCTGTGGGCATAGATGCAATGGTTGAGAAAGAATGGGATTGTATCCAACAAGTCAATGTTGTTATGGTTGGTTTATATGGGATGGGTGGTGTAGGAAAAACCACCCTTTTGAAAAGAATCAACTAAGGAGAAGTCACCATTTTGATCTAGTGATTTGGGTGGTGGTATCTAAAGAACCTGATTTTGAAAAAATCATGGATGATATTCAAAAAGAATTAGGGATTGATGATGGTATATGGGAGAAGGCAAATAAGAATGAACGAGAGATAAAGATACATGTGGTTATGAGAGAAAAAAAATTTGTCTTACTCTTGGATGATATATGGAAGCATTTAGATTTACAAAAGGTTGGAATTTCAAATCCAAAAGATATTAACAATCAATCAAAAGTTGTATTTCAAACATAATTTCAGGATGTGTGTGACAAAATGCAAACTAAGAAAAGGTTCAAAGTGGAATGCTTAGAGAAGATAGAAGTACTAAGTTGTTTTACGACAACGTAGGTGAAGAAAATCTTGTTTTGCATCCATGAATCTGAAAGCTGGCACAAGAGATTGTCCAAGAATGCAAAGAACTGCCCCTTACACTCATTACTATGGGTCAAGCCCTGGCTGGTAAGACCCAACTAGAATGGGAGGTTGCCATCGAGGAATTGAAGAGCTTCCCTGCTTAATTGGAAGGTATGGAGAATGAAGTATTGTCTATTTTGAAGTTTGGCTATGATAAGCTTCCATGTGACACAATCAAGAAGTGTTTCCTTTATTGCTCATTGTAACCAGAGGACCTTGTCATTGTTGTTGATGAGCTCATTAGTTTGTGGTTTAGATAGTGGTTTTTTTTGGACAAGGACAACATATTTGATGCATATAAGTATGATGAAATTGTCATTGAAATGTTAAAGCGTGCATGTTTATTAGAAAGTACTAATGAAACTTTTATGCCTACAGTTAAGATGCATGATATGGTTGGAGATATGGTCCTGTGGGTAGCTCATGATCAAGATAAGAGCCAAAATAAAGTTATTGTACTACATGATGAAGCTGCAGCATCAACACTAATGCTAAAAATTGAAGGATATAGAAAGGGTGCAGATGGATGCAAGTGTAATAGATCATGTGAAAACGCCAATACCAGGTTATGGTAATCTTCGAATTCTAATTGTTAGAAAATTTGATACCCTTTATAGTGACATACATATAATAAATGACTTCCATCAATCATTGCAGAGCTTGAAATTGTTCAATGAAAATAATCCTGTAGCAGGCATTAGTGAACTAAGGCATTTAGAATACCTTAGGTTTTTACAGGATCTACAGCCATTGTTTTTCCAACGTGGAGAATTATATTTCCAACTTAAAGTTTGCTTGCCTAGGGAGTTGGGCAATATGCAAAAGTTGAGTGTTCATCATGGAATGAAGAATTCCTATCATGGAAGTGGTTATTCCAAAAGGATTGATAGAAAGTCTTAAAAGCTTACAAGTTCTTCACTTTATAGGAGGATCTTATAGAATAGACAATGCGTAGGATGAAATACCATGCTTAGAAGAACTAGAGAACCTTCCATTTTTGAAGGAACTTATAGGAGGATCTTATAGAATAGATAATGCAGAGGATAAAATACCATGGTTAGAAGAACTAGAGAACCTTCCATTTTTGAAGGAACTATCTATCCCCATAACTTCAGGCTTTACCAATGCAATCCAAAAATCAGTGAAGTCATCCAAGTTGCGATGCTACATAAGAAATCTGTAATTTTTCTTATGCTTCGCAAATGACTGCCATTAACATTTATGACAAGCATGAAGATCTAGATGTCTTTATGATGTGGAATTGTGACAAATTAGAAGAGTCTATTTTTTTATATGAATATCTAGGAGGAAAACAAATCACTAGAAATGATGCATTGTTGAGTATCTTACGCAAAGTGGCACTTTTTCAATGTGGATTAGTAATTCATTTGACAAGGATTAAGTATGCTCCACACCTTCAATTTCTTAGTTTAATGGCACTTGAGTGTTTGCAAGAAGTGCTTAAGATGGAAGAAAGGGTGGCATGAAGAAGAAAAAAGGTGATGACTTATTTTCAAGTCTAGAAATTCTCATTTTGAGTTGCCTACCATGCTTGAAGAGTATCCATAAGAAAGCCTTGCCTTTTCCATGCCTAAACGCACTGTAAATCAGTGTTCAAGTTTGAGGAAGATTCCTTTTAATTTTAAACAATGCTCAAAGCATAGTTCGAAGGATATTAAAGGAGATCAAGGTTGGTGGGATAATTTGATATGGGACGATCCAAGTTCTAAACCAATATTTGACTTCAAATTTTCTCAAGGTATTCAATTCCTTAATTTTAAATATATTTTTAACCCTTGACCTTGACATAATTGTCATCATCTATACTACATATATATCATGTGTGTCTATATATATTTGTAAATAAGATTAATTCATTGAAAACACGGATATAGGAGAACTAATGGAAGCCATTGGTTTTACACTAGAGTTCGTGTACAGCTTTAGACCTAATCATGTAATGTGAGTCTTCTCCAAGGAAGAGGTAATTATGTCCATTCACCATGAAATAACATGTCGAAAAAGTTTTTTGCATATGTGTATATATTAGAGAGAGAGAAATGTTAACTTACAAAGCAACATAGTACTCTTAAGATACATTCTCTCACATAAATAAGTATATTTTGCCTTTAACAATAACTAAAATTATAAAATTGTCATTGACTTATAAAGCATTTTACACTAAAAGTACTGTATTGCTTTGTAAGTTTAACTTTTCTCTCCATATATATTCAAAAGATTTGATTGCTTTTGAATCAAAAAATAAGGGAGCATTACCATTCTTCCTTTTAAACATTACTACTTTTGCTTTGAATTGTGTTTTGTAGATATTTCCAATTGGTGAGAGTGGATTAAATCAATTATATGGTGCTCAACATCCATTCCTCATGCAACAATCACCTTCAAACAATATCAAGAAATTGAGGAGCTTCTAGCGTAGTTGGAAGGTATGGAGAATGATGTATTAGCTATTCTAAAGTTTAGCTATGATAGCCTTCCATCTAACACAATCAAGAAGTGTTTCCTTTCTTGCTCATTGTACCTAAAGGATTGTCCCATTGATGTTGATGAGCTCATTAGTTTATGTATTGGAGAGAGGTTTTTTTAGGACGAGTACACCATATTTGATGCATTTAACTAAGGTGAAATTGTTATTGAAAGGTTAAAGCATGCATGTTTATTAGAGAGTGTTGATTATGTTTATGTGCCTAAGATTAAGATGCATGATATGTTTCGAGATATGGCCCTATGGGCAGCTCATGATCAAGATAAGAACAAAAATAAAGTTATTGTGCTACATGATCAAGCTGCAGCATCAAACACTACTGTTGAAAAATGGAAGGATGCAAGTGTAATAGATTAGGATAATATGAAAATACCAATACCAAATTGTGGTAATCTTCAAACTCTAATTGTTAGAAGCATTAATACTGGTGATGCGTCCATAGATATAATGAATGATTTCCTTCAATCTATGCAAAGCTTGAAAGTTCTTGATATAGGTTACCAATTCAATAGAATTCCAGTGGCAGGCATTAATAAACTAAGGCACTTAGAATACCTAAGGTTTTCAAGGAATGTTCTAGTTATGACCCAGTTCGTTTGCCCATTGAGTTAAGCAATTTGCAAAACCTTAGAGTGTTCATAGTGGAAAGGTTTGCAATGAATGTGGTTGTTCCAAAAGGGTTGATAAAAAGTCTTAAAAGTTTAGAAGTTCTTTGCTTTACAAGAGGATTTTACAGAGTAGACAATGCGAATGATAAAATACCATGGTTAGAAGAACTAGAGAACCTTCAATTTTTTAAAGAACTATCTATTGCCACAACTTCAGGCTCTGCTGCTGCAATCCAAAAATTGGTGAAGTTGTCCAAGTTGCAGTTTTGCATAAGAAAGCTGCAAATTACTAAAGGCTTCCCATTTGACTTGCCGTTAACATCTATGACAAGTATGAAGCATCTAGATGTCTTTAAAATGTTGTATTATGGCCTATTAGGAGAGTCCATTTTTTTATATCCATATCCAGGAGAAAAACAATTCACCAAAAATGATCCATTTCTAAGTAACTTATGTAGTATCTCTCTTAATTGTGGATTAGTAATTCATTTGACATGGATTAAGTATGCTCCAAGCATTCAATTTCTCAGTTTCATAGCACTTGATTGTTTGGAAGAATTGGTTAAGATGGAAGAAATGGTTGAGCATGAAGAAGATGAAAATAATGACTTATTTTCAAGCGTAGAATTTCTCATTCTGGGTGGCCTACCATGCTTAGAGAGTATCCATAAGAAAACCTTGCCTTAAGACACTTGTTGTAGATAAGTGTCCACTTTGAGGAAGCTTCCTTTTGACTCCAACAGTGCTGCAAAAAATAGTTTGAAGGATATTAAGGGACATGAAGGTTGGTGGAACAATTTGATATGAGACTATCCAAGTTCTAAACCAATCTTTGACTCCAAGTTTTCTCAAGGTATTCAATTCCTTGATTTTAAATATATATTTTTTACCTTTGTCTTTATTGAGATAATCGTCATCATACTACATATGTGTATATATATATATATATATATATATATATATATATATACATATATAATTAATCAATTAATTTGCAATGCGTAAGATTAATTTTAATATTACTAATTATTGAAGATGCTAATACATATATCCACCATTGACATATTGAGCAGCGCTACTGTCTGTCATTCTCTCAAAACATAGAATTTTTACAAAATTTCATAAAATTTTCGTGTTGACGGGAGAGAGAGAGAAGAGTTCCTTTAACATGTTTAAGGTTGTCTGTAATGATTCAGATGGGCATGTTGCTTGCCTATGTATCTCTCCTTCTTGTGTGGATAAAGTTTCATGCATATATTATATATATAATTCCTTTGATAATTATTTAATTTATATGTTCAAAAATTGTATTGCCTTTGAATCGATCAAATAATAAACGATAGAGCATTACCATACTTTCTTTTGAGTGTTTAACTACTTTGCTTTGGTTTGTGCGTGTTTGTAGAAATTCCAAATGGTCAGAGTGGATTAAATCAATGATATGGTGCTCCTCAGAATGCCATTCCTCATGCAAGACTCACCTTGGAAACAATATAACATCTGTGTGAGATAAGCAATTTGTACAAAACAATAAATTTATTATCGTGATACTCATTTGAATAAATGTCATTATACAATTTGTCGTGTCTTAAATATGAAATTAGTTTGATATTCATAAATCAAAAATAATATTTTTATATGTGATCTGCATATTATTTCCTATATCTCCTTAGTATTAAGATTTGCATTGAATTATGTATTTAATATATATATATACATGTATATATAGAGAGAGAAGGAATATAGTGTGAGGATGAACCATCTCATGCACGCATCCGAGTGTACAAAAACTTGAAAGCTAATGCTATAAACACCTAATTTAGTCCAAAATTTACAGTGGCTCAAATGGAGAACTTGGCCCAATGTTGTAACGCATGACTATGGCCAGATTGTCAACTCTTAGGCTCATATTTTACACGATAGATTTAAGTATTTTATTTCATTAATTGATTTGTCTGTTATAGAATGGTAATTGTTTTCGGTTGAACGAGAAATTGTAGAGATTTCCCACTTTTAGTCAAGAATCAAGAAAGGATTATAAATATTCTTGTTGCAAATTCAAATATGACAGCAAGAATCTCAATCCCGGTCCGAAAGAACTTTGAATATTAAATCATCATAATACCCTTAGTATTATAATTAAATAATATAAAATAAAGAATAAATTAGTAATTATCCATAATAATTAATCAACAAATAAAAAAAAAAAACTCTCTATTCAATAAAGGTCCGCCTCTCACTATCTCACCTCTCTCTTCTCTCTCGACCCTCAACATCTCAAGACGGCCACATGCAAAGAAGCAGAGCGAGTGTTTCCATCTTCAATTCCCTAAGTTGGTGGGCGAATTAGCTTTAGTGCCGAATAAATAGCTATGGATGTTTCAGGCACCATTCTCCAGTAGATCACTTACATATTCAAACTTTGGGATCCATACCCTGGCATTTTCTTGGTAATTAAATTTTGGTGCGTCAACGAACGTCGATGGTGGCAACGCTTTTTTTTTTTTCAAAGGCACTGGATCTTAAAAAATTAGAGTTTTGGCGTTCTGACTTTTGTGACAAGGGCATAAGTAATTTTTTTTTTTTTTTTGAAGATTATCATCTATATTGTTTTATTGGGTATCAACTATAAAGCCTCAATAGTGCTATACAGTTTTACTATGCTATGCAGATTAGCATTTTCTTTTAAGAAAAGTTAAAAATTTTATAACAAAGAAATTCATTTGAAAATAACATTTCAAGGTAATTTTCAAAAGTCAGTATTTTAAATATATTTAATTTTTCTAATCAGTTATTTGGGTAAAGTGAATTGAGAGAGAAGAATTTAACTAAGAGAAAAAACAAAAATTATCTAATGTTTTTTAATTTGACACCAGAAAACGTTAGAGATTATTTTAAAAAGAATAGTTTTCGAAACTAATAACATTTTATGTCCAACGTTAGAATGAAAGTAAAAGCTATGCTAGTATCATAAGTTAAATAATATTTTACCAATTTCTTTCTTCTGGGTTAAAACTTCTCCAAAGGGTTATTCAAAAGTCAATACTTTGTGTTTCTCTAATCACTTTTTTGACTAGGGTAATCTTGAAAAGAAAGAAAATTGACAGAAAAGAAAATGGGAGATTTATCTAATATTCCTTGGTTTGAGACGAGAAAATAGAGAATTTAGGGTGTGTTTGGTTTGTAAAAATATTTTTATTTTTATTTATATTTGTTTTTATCGAAAATAATTTTTTTAAAATGAAAATATGTTTGATTTACATAAGTTAAATATTGTTTCTAAAAAATTGAAAATAGTAAAAATATATTTGATTTATAATTTAAAATTTAGGTTTTAGGATTTAAAGTTAGATTGAGGGTTTAAGATTTAAGGTTTTGAATTTAAGTTTTAAAGTTTAAAATTTAAGATTTAAAGTTTGAGGTTTTGAGGTTTAAAATTGAGGATTTTGGGGTTTAAAATTTAGGGCTTGGTGTTTTGAGATTTAGAGTTTAGATTTTAAGAATTTTGGGTTTAGGGTTTTAGATTTGAAGTTTAAGATTTAGTGTTTTAGGGTTTAGAATTTTAAGCCTTTAGGGTTTAGAATGTATGGCTTAAGATTTTTGAATTTTGAGTTTTGGGGTTTAAGATTTTAAGATTTAATATTTAGAGTTAAAGGTTTAGGGTTTAATAGTTTTAAGGTTATGATTTAAGGTTTTGGAGTTTAAGTTTTCAGTTGTGGGTTATGGAAGTTTAAGATTTAAGATTTAGGATTTTGAAGTTTTGGATTTAAGATTTAGAATTTTAAGATTTTGAGTTATAAAATTTAGGGTTAGAATTTAGGATTCGATGTTTAAGAATTTAGCATTAAAATTTTAAAATTTAGGGTTTAGAGTTTATATAATAATTTTAAATTTATCATTGTATTTTTAAATTATATTTTTTATTTTTAAAATTTTATATAAAAAATTAAAAATAATTTTTTATTATTTTTAAAATTTATCTTATTATAAAATATATTTTTAAAAAAATATGTTTACTTTTTACGAATAAATATATTTGTACTACTATTTTTTATTTTTATTAAAAATAAAAACAAAAAACATGCAAAACAAGTGACGCCTCATGTTTTCGTAACTGGTTTCTCACTAGGACAGCTTAAAGTGGGCTACGAGAGGAAAGAGGCCCATGATGCAAATGGGCACATGGATGAGCCTCTTTCACACACAGTTTAGACTCCGCATTGTGATCGACATGGGCTTAGGCCTGGACTAAAATCAGCAATAACTACTAACGCTAGCATCATTGGGCTCAGCCCATCATCGTGAATTTTCACAAGATTTTATGCCATAATAAAAAAATAAAAACGTAAATATTCTATTTATATATATATAATATAATTCTTAGTAGATCACTGACTATATTAAATTAATATTTTAAATAATTAAATTTATTTCAATTTAATATTATTTTTTATTTTTTTAATATTAAAATTTTTTAATAAATAATTAATTAAATAAACTTGTCAATATTAATATTAAGCGTAAAAGTATTTCCGCTAACACAAAGTTGGCACTTGAGTTTCTCAACTGGTATGAAGTTGGCCTCCTGTATGTAGAAGGCAAGCTCAACTCCTTCCTTCCCAAAAACAATCACTTGGCTGGCGCAAATACCTACGATCCAAAAAAAAGGATAACACAAGTTTAAAATATTCTCACAAAAAATATTGTAGGAATTAAATTTATTAAATTTTATAAATTATATTATAAAATTTAATAAATTTAATAAAATAAATTTTTTAAAGGTGAATTTTTATAAAATTTAATTTTTTAAAAAAACTAATATTAATTGGACACGAAATAACTAGGTAGGTACATTATGATTCACCAACATTCAAAGTATAGTACACTTATTTCAATTTCAAGGTATCAATAACCATAAAAACAGCTAATAACATTATAACAAATAAGATGTCTTAACTAGGTAACTTAAATAATCGATTTGACAGGTATGTTTATATTTTATTTTCTCTTTTTTTTTTATTTTGTCGTTACATACATTTTCATGCCCAATTTTTTTTTTTTTTGTTTCACTTTCTTCTTTTTAATTTGTGTAAAACTAGTTTGATATTAGTTTTTTAATTTAATGGCTATTATTATACGTTTCTAATTGGATGCTCAAAATAAACCCTAACTCCTTAAGTACAAAATATCCTTATTAAGTGATAAGGGTATCTTAGTCCCACCCTTCACCAACACAAGGTAAGATTTTTGCATTGGATACCCAAAATACAATGGAAAATTAAGGATGTGTTTCATAAAATGTACATGCAACTAAGAGCGGAGGCAGAATTTTATGAGGGGACCGAGACTACACATATTAGTGTAAGTTTTTTGTCGACTAGTTTACAAAGTTAAAGGGGGGGGGGGGGGTCGATTTTGCAATTTTAAAACATTCGAATACAATTTAAAAACTTTTAAAAAGATTGAGATATATAGAGTTTTACATCAAAAATTTTAAACTATTATAAATTTTGCATAATATTTTACAAAATTTAGGAGAATTGAACTAAAAATTTTTAAAATTTTTATGAGATATAAAAATTTTCAAAGTTCATGAAAATTAAAAAATTTTCACAAAATTTAGGAAGAGCTAAACTAAAAATTCTATGCTATATAGAAAAATTTTGAAAATTGAGGGCCCTATATCCACCTTTGTATACAACAATCAAATGAACGACTTGGTTTACCACTTTACATCAATACACACACACACACACACACACTCGATTTAATGATGGACTCGAATTTTGAGTCCAACATGTGAGAATTTAGATCTTTTCTAACTTTTATGTTTAGTATTTTTTTTATTATTTTTATTTTATATTTAATTTTAATATAAAATTTTTATTTTTTTTCTTCATTAATTTTTGCCTCTTAACTCTATTTTTATCTTTTTTTTATTGTATAATTTCCTTTACAAGAAGTGAGACAACCCTATTCAGACATGTGGTATCGATACATAGATATAAAATCCTCTAGCTAGCAAATAGCTTGGTACGTTACGTTACCTTAAAATTTCTATTCTTTCATGGGTTGGAATATTAGTGCCCCACTAAAATGAAACTATCATTTCTATTTTTTCAAATAGAATAGTAAGACTGAACTCCTTTGTATTTATATGGAAGAAAATAAATTTGTGCAATCTAATTGCTTATATTATATTTTATGATTCATTAATTATTTCTCTGAAATGGACTAGCATTTCTGTTCAGAATAACAAGACCAAAATTTTAGTACTTTTTTTAAAGAACATAGGACTAAAGAAAATTAATAGACTAAACACTTTTGTATTTTTGTGAGCCCTTGTGAGATTCCTTAGAGGAGTGTGTTTATGTTTAACTTAGGTATGTAAGTGGGCAATAATATTTCATATACATACCTTACTATATATTTATAAAAGAATAAATTAATGAACGCAGCTTTTAAAAATTTTATTCAACTTACTTTAATCTCAATATTGAAAATATATTCGATTCCTTGTCTATGTGCCACTAGATCATAAATAATAATATGTTTATAATTATTTAGTCATAATTTATATTCAACTTTATTCAAATAAATATATTTTATTGAATCAATTATCATCAATTTCTTACTTTATTCTTTTATCTCTTTTATATTATAAAAACTTATGTATTGATATTAGATAAATAATTGTGGAAGAATAAGTCTTTCAACCAACATAAGGAATTTCTGTTTTAATTAAAATTAAAATATTAAAAAATTTTAAAAAATTATTAAATTTATTATATCTAAATTATAAAAAATAATAAAATTAAATAAATTTGATGTAATAATTTTTTCAAGTTAAAACTTTATAAGTTTCAAATTTTGAAAATAAAAAGGTACTTACAGATATATATATATATATATATATATATATTCACATCAATAAATTTGTCCACATGTGGATGTCACATCAAGAAATTTCTCCGAAAATTTGTATCCAAACAAACACTCAGCTGCCGCAGAAAAGAGACATCTTGTATTACAGGCATTTCCGTTGATAGATTAACACCCTTTTCAAAATGGAATTGGTAAGACCCTGACCTGTGAGGCTAGGAACTAACGAAGTGGCATGTGAAGAAACCCTGACTCTAACCAAACTGCCTTCTGGATACTGATAAATGCCTTTCTTTTGCCACATGACCTTGTATTTGTCTGTAATATGCAGCCTTTAATGTTTAGCGTTTATTAGTGGAACTGGGCATCAAAGGAGCGGTGAAGAGTGAGCTCAAGCACTAACTATCTATATTGTACTGGTGCGAGTACTGATGAATATGTAAATATCGATATGTTTATTTAAAATTGGTATATTTGTATGTCAATTTTATGATAAAATTTTGATGCAACTCTTATATAAATTTTTTATTTGAAACGAGTATAGATATATGCCCGGTACGAGTACATTGTTAAAAATAAAAATTATGATGCTTCATAACTTACTATCTAAGGCTTATGAACATGACATGTGGTGGTAATGCAGCAAAACCATGCTTCTTTGGCCTCTGTTTTACGGCTCTATTTAAATTATGCAGTACTTGTTCCCGGCATTGGTGACCAAAAGGACTACACGTCGCTTTAAAGCTTTTGTCCAGAGAGAATCAAGAATGACTGTGTGGGGCAACCTGCGTCTCCCTCTGCTTTCAACATATCAGATTCTTCTATCTGTGTTAGCATCAATTTGGCCCCAGAAAGAGACTCTGCGAGTTCAGTTTGGCATCTAAAAAGCTTGCCACTTACATTCACCAACTAATTCTTGGCATTAGGCCCAGTTCTTGTCACGAAAGCTAACCTTTGTATGTACAGCGAAATTCTTAAATAGAGACTGCTTATGATAACCACTTATGCTTGATTCGTGTTCTACACCATAGATGAGCCTTTATCAGACTCATGTCTGATACCAATTTTATAATTGTATGTAGTTACATAAGGGGAAAACATTATTCAAAATGAGAGGTTGTTTTTATAGAGTAAAATGACGGATGAAATACTGTTGATAAAAAAATAAATGACTTTATATACATATATAATTATAAAGTACAAATAAACAGACAATTAACAATATACACAACATTTTTTTAATTTTTCTCCTCAATTAATTATTGAAGTTTTTTTAAATAAAATTTTTTATGAGATTTAATATATAAAAATAGAGGAACTAGTGCAGTTATAAGTTTGGTTGGAAGGATTATAATGGCCATGAAGTTAGTGAGAAATAAAAATATTTTTTAGAAAGTTGAAAAGTTAGAGAAAAAAAAAAGTGAGACATATAGAAAAAATGTAGGGGATCCAAATCCAATTTGAAATTGCTTTCAATCATTTAATTTGTGTACACTATCCTTCATCAAATTGTGTGGATGCACCAGTCGGATGGTTTAATATTATTCTCATTTCTTACACATTGTGTTTGTACCAAATTTCCGGACACTCCCATGATAGGAAATCATCATCCCAAACTTTGTCCATAAATGCGATTTCTGCACATTAGTTGTGTACTAGCTATATGGTCTCATTTACAGAAATTATGAAAAAGTGTAAAGGTTATCACAATAACCTTTCAACCATGAATTTCAGGTGGATCAGGATTGGATCCTAACTCCAGGTGGTCCTAATTAATGGCTTTTCCCTTTGTCTTCATAAAAGAAAAAGATAAATGGCATATATATGCTATTTGCATGGCATTAATATGGCCATGTACAGAAAAATTAAGAAAATGTAACTATCATCATCCTGACTTTTCCACGATTTGTTTCAAGTGGATGAGGATTGGATCCTATCTCCAAGTGGTTCTGATTAATGTATAGTACATAGGGTTGAAAAAGCTAATCGTTTTCAACCTGATAGATATCCTAACATAAATCATCTTCTTTGCTCCTTTAGACCTGTCCAATTCCATTACTCTCTTTATATCACTGTCTAATTGTGCTATGCTGCAACCTCTACATCACATCTATCTGTATATACTTTATTATAATTAACATTGCATTCCCATGTAAATGGTAATTTTTATATATCTATTGTCAATAAATGAATAATTATAATGTTATTTATAATAAATTAAATACATATTTTAACTAAATTTTATTTTTAATATATTAAATAAAAATAATATTTTATGTGATCATAATAATAAAAATTTGGCCCATACAGTGTCAGCGTATCAAACTAGCTATACATAAACAAATGATTTTGTTTTCACATGAAATCTTGCACAAGAAATACACAAAATTAATGAGAGACCACTGTTTATTAATTTTATACTAATACATTGTGTATTCCTTACATAGAATTTTATGTGAAACCAATATTATATATATGAATATCACAGATGGTTGGCTAAACAATAAACCTACTTTTCATATCTAAAAATAATTCTATACCAAACTCTCATGTAAAAGTAATTAATATAATTAATTAAAAGGCAATAATATATAAAATAAAATTGTTATTAATTATTAAGATTTAACAATAAAAACTGTTGGATATTGGGTGTATGATAAATGGTTAAAGTTCACTTACTATTAGTACGTTGAAAGGTTGTAGTGAAAAATTAGAAAGGCGTTATATTTACACTTTTACCATTAAGTTTGTTTTATACTTACTTAGAAAATATTGAAACAATTCTTTCCAAAATTTGTCCTACTTAGTGAGTGTAGTCACTCATGTAACTCTAAGAATGTAAGCTTAACATTTTTTAAAAAATTAATGACATTTAGATAATCTCAAAAAAAAGATTAAAATAGGAGTAATCCTCCTATAGATTTGGGTTTTGTAATTTTGGACACATATTGTAGATGATATCATAACAACACATAAGACTAGTAAAGTTTGCAATTATATTTCATAATTTGTGCAAAAGTAATATCTCATAATTTATGTTATCATAAGATATTATTGCAAGTTATGTTGTTCTTGAGTATTGTTATAATACTATGTATAAAATTCTTATAAAATTACACGAACTCAGATTTGTATAAGTATTAATACTCTAAAAAAATGCCAGCTTTAGCTAAAATATAGGATATTGTTCTGAATTACAATATCGAGTTTTAGGGCATGAATCACATTCAGAGACATTACAATAAATGAAAGGTTAAAATGTATTAAATTTTCTTCTACTTTTGATGATATGCACAAAATTTTTCTATACTTTAAAAGGTAACAATACATATCCTTAAACTTTATCTTTGTGTAACTAACCACTCTTATCAACTTTAATATCAATTTTAAAATATTAATTAATCACGAGTTTTGCAAGATAAATCCGTGAAATTAAGTTGCTGGTTTTAAATTTTCAAATTGGTAAGAGATGTTGCTTCAAACATTTTCCTTCAAATCACCCACCAAAACACTCCTGTACGAGTTCTTCCCCAATTTGCCCTCTTCTATTTCTCCTGCAAAACTGGGACCTATATACTAATGGTCCCAAGATATGGTCTCCTGCCTTCCTCTTGCCTTTCTTGATACTACGTCTGAGAAGATCGGCCTCTTGTTCAGAACGGACGCCGCTGTTGTTTGCCGTGTTTTCGCTCATGGTCGACTAAAAAAATAGTGCGGAGATATTTGAACAACACTGTCTCTGTTCTTCAAACCTAACATTAACCTTTACATGGCTATTGCGGTTACATTTGATTTCGACTAGTCCTATATAAAATTGGATTAGAAGAAACCAACTAAATTCAACTATTATTAGCTTGATAGTTTATGCAAAAATGTAAGGAAAAGATTGTGTGCATGAACAAGACTAAATCCGCCTATTCTTCCTCTCCATTCTGACGGTTTGTGGACCCCTTAAAGAAGCTGTTGAAATTGTTAATTCTCTGCAGGACAGGACTTCTTGGAAGTAACAATTTTGAGGAACTGATAAATGAAGCCCAGAGAAATGGTCACCCTAAAGATCATACGTATCCTCATATGCTAGTCCTGTCTCTTGTGCTTGAACAGCTTCATGGCAATGAGGTTTAGGAACTGATAAGGAGCTCGAGCACATGGGGCAACAGTAGACGTTGCTACCAATAAGGAGGGAGAAGGTTCACCAGGCAAGGGAAATGGACACGGCGTCTGAAGAGGTTGACTTAAGAATGAGTGTAGTTTTAATGAAGGAGAATGTTCACCAGGTAATGTTTGTTACTCTAATTTGTTAAAATTCACAATTAATAGAAGAATTCAGTTACATAAAATAAAATTTTAAAGATGAATATTATATATTTTTTTAATCTTACAAGATATTTTTATATTTTTAAATTTATAAAATTAATTTTTATTTATAAAATCATACTTGCTGTTAATTTTTAAGTATTTGAATATAAAAAAATTTAATTCTATACTTATCCTATTGTCTTTTCCGAAACTTAAAAATAACTTAAGTAATTGAATTAATCATTAAATTATATATTATATTTTTAAAATATAAAATATGTGTTTATCAATAAAAATTATAAAAAATTTAATACATTTGAACCTAAATAAAATCACATGCATGAATAACGAGGTAGCTAGCTAGCTACCCCATTTATTACGTCTAAAACACCATTTAAGCTTTGACAAGAGTTACCACAATGGGGGGCCTTTCTGGCCCGAAAAAGGAGTTCGCAACAAGCAGTTTTACCCTTTTGGGGTGGTTTTTGAAATCCCAAACCTGATATTATTCTGTAAAGTCACTATAGTTCTGTATCTTCCTTTTTGGATTGGTTGGAAAGTAGTAGGAAAAGTGGAGAGAGCAATTCAATCCCAAAAATCATGAGTACAAAGACCGAAACCTACTAATTAATAACACTAAAATGTTAGCAATAACCCAACACCTAACAGATTATCAGCTCCAAGGTAGGTACCTGTGGGTTCTGTTAATATTTTTTTTATGAGATATATAAAAGATTTAAAATCAATTCTTGAATTCTCTAAAATGGGAAACAATAAATATTCTCTCACATAAAAAAATTAACAAAAAATATTATAAATAATTAAATTTATTAAATTTTACAGTTTAAATAACAAAAATTAATATTAATTTTTTTTTAAAATTTAATTTATAAAAATAAAAAATCCGACCGAAACTTATAACTTCAAATTTTACTTATTAATCTTTTATTTAGATTAAATATAATCAATTTATAAAACTAATTTTAAAGAATATATTCAAACATACCTTAATTTCAAAATATTTAATTTTTTAATTAATTTTATTCAAAATGAATTTTGTTAAAAAGTGATATAAATATCCCATGATCGAGTAAGCAGGCCCTCGTGTCGAGAGAGAGAGAGATTTACCTAGTTGCAGCACCCTGGGGAAGACGACGTATCCAAGTGCATCAGAAGGAGAGCAATGGTGTCAGAAATGATTATGCTTTTCTGATTGAAAATGACAGTGGTGACTAGAATGGGGCGTGACTCAGTCAAAATAAATACCTTTGTTCATTTTTGTAATTACCGTTTTGTCTTTTCTGCTCACTTGTTGGTATATTATTATTGTATATTTTTATATTTTTTATATAATTTTTTATTTATAAAAAATTAAATTATTATATTTATTATAATTTTATAAATTAATAAATAAAATTTATAAAAATTATTTTGTTATTCTACATAAGTAAGAGTAACATGGTAGAATAAAGTCCCACTTAATGGCTCATTATAAATGCTCATAAAATTTGAAATTGAAGATGAATTTATTATATTTTACATTTTAATTTATAAAATTTAATAATTTAATTTATAAAATTTAATAATTTAATTTTTAAATAAATATTAAATAAATTTTTTATTTTAAAATTTTTTTCATATGATATTTTTATAATATTATTAAATATAAAATTAATTTATATTTAAAATTTATCACTAATATCTCTCTTAATAAATGGTATTCTAAAATTCAAACTCATATTTATTCTCAAATTTTTTAATTTAAAATATAAAAAATAACTGTTGCATCGACATCTTAAAAAAACTCATATTATTATGTATTTCTAGAGTTAAGACATGGAATAAAACAGTTACATTTCACAACCCTTCGCGTACAGCTTCCAGTCAAAAACTTAATGACCCATGGTTATTACTGAAGAGCCCCAAAAACCCGAAATGCTCTCTCCCTCCATTCATTGTGAAATCTCAGCTCTCTGCAACGATTAGACCTCATCACCACAATTCCAACCAAACCCATGGTAGTTACGTCATCACAGAGCAAGCACAGATTAAGGATAGCTACATTTACACGTAATTTAGCCATAAAAGTAAAAATATTGGAAAAGAAAAAGGAGCAAGCTATTCTTATGTTCTAACCCTTTTACCTCCTAGCTAGAGAGAGCAACGGCAAGCTAAGAAGCTTAAAAGAAAAAGCCCTAACCCTATCCGCTCACTGAGTCACCCCTTGATCCATCTGGTGCTCAAAAACTAACGGGTCTAAAAGTTGTTGAAATGATTTTCCCGTCAGTTTCTGCCCCGCTGCTTACACTGCTTCTATATTGTGTGGCACAAACCCACAAATTATGTGAGTCTTGTCGTGTTACATAATAATTGTTTATTATTACTGTTACTGTTACTATATCCCTATCCCCTCTCTCTTCTCTGTTTCTTTCTCTCTCTAGTTCTAAGTCTGCCGGTAACAATGTACCTAGACCCAGAAGATAAAATAAGGCGATGGGGGCACTCACAATTTCACATGATAATGGAAACCTGGCAATTATTCGAACCGAAACCCCCTCGCTGTTTTTATTTATATAAATTTTCCTTTTTGTTTTTTGTGTTTGGATATGTGTTACTAGGGCAATCTTGTAAAAGATATATAAAAAGGGTTGGGGGTCTTGTAAGGGCATTTAAGGTTGAGCTGAGAAATAGAGTTTCAAGTGGGGAGAACTGTGGCTTGTTCCACCATTATAATTCTGAGAAAGATGTTTGCAATACCTCTTTGGTGAGTTAGTGTGCAGGGAGACTGAGTTTGTTGTTCTCATTTCCAACAAATCTAGGGTTTGTTCTTGAAATTATACAGTGTGAAATTTAACTCCAATCTGCAGCAGATGTTCTCTTCAGCTTACAGCTCCAACCCCCACTATCCATGCTTCCCCTCCTCATCATACCCTCCTATTCCATTTCTGGACCCTGAGAACACCACCACCCATCACCACCTGCTTCATGATATTAATCCACTTGGGGTTAATCCCTTCATGGTACCCACCACAAATAACAATAACATTATAAATGCTCCATTAATCCCAGAAACAGTGACCAATTTGGCAGCCGTTCCAGACTGCGCTGGTGCTGCTGCAATGCCCAACCAGGATAATGATCATAATCCCCATTACATCCTTCCCAATTTCCTCACCACCAAGAAATCAGGAGCAGGATCAGGAGGAGGAGGCAAGAAAGACAGGCACAGCAAGATTTGCACATCCCAGGGTTTGAGGGACAGAAGGGTTAGATTGTCCATCGAAATCGCCCGCAAGTTCTTTGATCTTCAAGACATGCTAGGGTTTGACAAAGCCAGCAACACGCTTGATTGGCTCTTCACTAAGAGTAAGAAAGCAATTAAGGAACTGGCTAGAACCAAGCACAGTTGCAGTGCCAAGAGCTTCTCCTCCTCTTCTGAGTGTGAAGAAGTGGTTTCACAGATGAACAACAAAGATATTATTCACCTACTCAACACTCATGCCACTGATCCTGCCCCTTCAAACCTACAAGCACAACAAGGGGTGGTGGAGGATTCAAGCTCAAGTGGTAAAGAGCGGAAGCTGAAAAGGGCACAGAAGGGAGCTGCCGTTTGTGTAGGGCAGGCAAAGAAGGAGTCAAGGGAGAAAGCAAGAGCACGAGCAAGAGAAAGAACAAGTCTCAAGATATGCAGCACCACCAGTAGTGGAAGGCTGCAAGGCTTGAAGAAAAAGTGCCCTGCTAATGAAAGTCCTCAAATCCTGCAGCAATTGAGGTCACCCATTCAGAATGAGGCTTGTGCAAGATCCCCTAAGATGGCTCAACTAGTGGGTAGTAGTGAATTAGCAGCACCCACAGACAACAACGACTTCAAAGTTATTGAGGAATCTATTGTGATAAAAAGGAAGTTGAAGCCATCCTTGGCGACGTCTCATCCCCAAAACCTTGTGATCCCTAACAAAGATGCAAGTTTCAACATTTGCAATGTCCATGACTACCATTCCTTCACCAATTTGTCTCCCAATTGGGACACTAATGCTGCCATTGGCCGCTCTTGCCTTTGTGCAATAGCAAGCATGAATCTATCTACAGGTACACATATATGTTCCTTTCATTAAGAACCAGGGGTTTTAACCTTTTAGCATTCCACTCTTCTCTAATCATAATTTGTAAATCATTAATCATGTTACATTATTATGGGGTCCTAAATTTTGCAGAGCTTCAAATCTATGGGAAGCCATGGGAGGAGTGCACCGATCATCGTCCACACTAATATGATTATTTCTTACTTCTCGGTAATATATAGATATGTCTTCTAAAGAGAACGGATTCACTCATTTACTGATCAAGTGGTTTGCTAAGGAAGCACGAAGAGCGTCTTATGTGTTCTCTACCAGTAACTTTTCTGTCCTATATTCCTCTTAAATTCAATGTTTGTACTGATTCCAGAACAGTCACTCTTAAAGTGTGGTTCACATTATATATATAATATGCCAACTTGTATCAAGAACGGTCACTCTTTACATTCCAGATTTATTTTGCTTATTTATATAATTAATCGGCTAATGTTCAACAGTGACCAATATAGGATTCCATGGTAGTAAATATTTCAAGCAGTTCTATATGTACCTCCGGTGCAAGAAGAAGAGATGGTTCAGAAGAAAACTCAAGAACTTTCAGCACTTTTTGTTTGCAGTTGTTGAGCTAGCTATAGATGTTGAGCATTTACTGATTTACAGTATTTAACTGTGAGAATGACGCAATTTTGAAATCATGGAAACATGACATTCAGATGGACATGCCAATTCTTTCTGGTGTAACGAGACTAGATGTATGTTCTGAAGCTCAAATATGAAAGAATAGAAGTCAACCACTGAACCACATATATAAAAATTTACAAATCCACCTGTCCGGGATCTTTTATGTTTGAGAATATCAATCCTAAAACTAATTTAATATAATTCAGATCAACCTTCCATCTGTCACAAGATGTTTTTCTTTGTCTAAAACGGTTCTTTTTGTTTCCAGTGATAGTTTTTGGTTTAAAGCTTGTTAACCTTAATACTGTTGCTTGATTGGTTTGAGCACTATAATCTGAAAGTTTGGTGAAATAATCTTAACTTCCAAGAAGCATAGTTAGATTGGAGTGTTAGTAGGAATTTATGCTCTTATGCACCAATTGATGGCATTTCAAGTATTTAGTATACCTTCATATACATGCCACTGCCTGCGTTTTGGTTGATCAGAGTTAACTCTGTGGTAAGCTTTATATAACTTCAAACACTAAGATTGTGGAGTGAGACGGCTGGTTTCTTTTTGCACTTGTTTCTATTTTTGTGATCTTATATATAGTGCATTAATACCTATGTTTTTGCACATCTCTTTTTCCCAAAGAGCGAAATGAACCTATGAACCAACATAGCCTTGCATATGTTGGCAACTATAAAGGTATACAATCTGAATAAGAACATGGATGGTTGCATCATAAGAGTCCATGCTCTAAAGATCAATGACTTTGTTCTATACAGAGTTTTGAAAGCCTTAAAAGTTCTACCAGTTGATCGATCTGATATAAAGCTGAAGACAATATTCTTTGCCATGTATACAATCTTTGGAAACAGCAGTACAATAAAATATTCTGTTCATTTACTTTTTCCTTTCCCTTTTCAAGGAAAAGATAATATTCTGTTCATTGACTTTTGGCACTTCTATTCGCAATTGTTGCAAAGATGATGTCTGAGAAGTCAGATGGACTACTTATTGATGAACTGATTTTCTTCGGTTTTAGCACTGACATTCTGTGTGAATTTGTTTCTATACCTACCTCTACTAACATTGTTATGTTTTACTTCTATTATAAGGGAAACAGTAAATTTTAAGCTCTTAATTTGGATTAGATCCTTAATGTGTGATTTCCAAAGTTTCATTTCATAGTACATGATGATGATGACCTAGCTAGGGTTAACAAACTAAATAAGTTGTGGAGGTTGATATGCAGCTAGTTGCAGACATTCTTCTTTGTGCCTAACTATCTATTTACTCAAAGTACATAGCTACAACTACAGATCTTTGTTGGAATTTTAGAATTGTTAATAAACAATGGAACCCTGTTTAATTTTGAAATCTCTGTGTTTGATTTCAGCATTTTCTTGTATGTAGAGATAATCTTCCATTGGCATCTCCTACAAAAAGTAGTAGTTTTATTAACTCTGAAACCTTAAATTATTAATTTCCAAACCTCTTAATTGCTTTTCTTCCCCAGCTGGAAGCATTACTTTTCACTGAGGACCTCAGTTTTTTGGGTTTCCAGAGTGATATATCTACTTGGGGTTTTACATTATTTAAGTTATTGATATTATTCACTTCCAAAATACAATGCGACTATCCTATTAAGTTGAATGATGAAAAAATAAGTCAGTGTCTTATATGATTTGAGAGGCAGATTTCAAAGGTGTTCCTATACAATTTTCTAGACTCTCTTATTGCCATTGTTCTAATATTCGCTGTGAAGGTTCACGACAGTAAGAGAAGCATGGATGTAAATAAAGAATAGGACATATTTATAGTTGTGAATTATATAGTTAACAGTCTAAGCTTCTAGAGTTGCAGTGAGGTCTCCAGGTATATAAATTTTAGTCTCCTACTGCAAGGACTTTCAGCCTATTGCCTATTAATTTTAAGATTTGGCATCAAACTTATATAGAATGGAAATGCAATCTAAATATGGTACTAAAACATGAGAAATTTTAAATCAGTGTTGTATTGTCACACATTAAAAATTACAAAAATTTTATTTAAAAAATTTTTAAATTGTTAAATTTACTAAATTTTATAAATTTAACTGTAAACCGATGACTGTCTTGAAGAATTGGTAGCCAATTTACTTGACACCACCTTTATCCATCCTAGCTCTATGCTTTTACAAGATTTCCCATGACTTTCATCCCCTCAACTTTAGTTTCTTATAAACTAATGTTTAAAATAATTTATATATTCAATAATTTTATAAAATATTTCGTTTGCTGCATTAAAATCATATATGCATTCAATTCAACTTATTTTCTTTTTTCAACTATTAAACTTATTTTCATTGAGGAAAATGCTAATTTTATAAAATAGGATTCATTAAAACTTCATAAAACTAAATGTAGGGTGCTAAAATTATTTAATCTCATAATTTAAATTATAAAATTTAATAAATTTAATAATTTAAAATTTTTAAATAATGTATGTATAAGTTTTAATTTATGTAAAATGTAAGTAGAGAGTCTTTTTATTTATAATATCAAAAAGAACGAAGACATCAACCGTACGAAGAAAAAGGTTCAAAAAGGAGAATCTAAACTTTATGGACAAAAGAAGGGAGACAAGAGACACGCCTTTTTCCCAAATGCCAGATCATAATGAGTACTAATTAAAAACTATTGTGAGCGGCTTGAAAATTGTAAGTTATTGCAAGAAAATTGTATATTTCTTCAGTAGTGAAGTTGACTGGATATGATCAACAAGTACTTATGGCCAAAAGAAAAATAACAAAATAAATTCAATTATTGCTTAGACTTTCCAAGCGCTGCTAACAGTAATGGGAATTTTCTAATTTTTTCTTATAAAGGTAGAATACATAGTAGTAGGAGAAAAATATATACAAAATAAAAAAAATTAATAAAAAATAGAACTTATATATTATAGAATAGAAAGATTAAAAAAAAGCTACTAAAATCAGAAATTTTTGTTGACACTTATGATATAAAAGACCCAATTTCAAGTTAAAATGGGATAGATAAAAATAAGTTTCATTATACTTTTGTTAGACATGGCAGGATCCATACGAAGGTGGAACTTTATACTTGAATTTGGATTAAGACTCTCTTAAAACAGAAAATGTTACATATACCTTCAAATGCTTTCCACAACCACATCATCTATAATAATGATTTACCCACAAAAATGGAAAATGGGAATGTATAAAATTAAAAGAAGTGAAAATGGAGAAAGATGGTAAGTTTTTCACTGTCAATAATCATTGCTTTTTGGTAAAGAATGTGAATAAAAAAAACAAAAAGAAGTTTGAAATTTGCTTTGATCAAACTCTTCAAATTGAAGTTTTCAACTTATATTCATCCTAAATTGTTTAAAAAAATGTACAAAAAGATGGGAGGGTTTTTATTTTCACTTCACAGATTCATCCAACAGTCAAAAGCATTTACAGAGAAATATATGCACTTGTCAATTCAACTGAACAATGATGCAAATTTGTACTAAATTTCCTCAACAATAAAGTTGTAGAGTTGTGGGGGCATTGCCGCTTTAATTATCTCAATACTTTACCGTGAGGAGACAAACAACACCTGGGAAGGGATGCAAGCTGTAAAATGAGTTTAAAATATAGGCGGGCAAATATTGATCATTTCCTATTTCAAGTCAAGAGACTCCTATTTCAAGTCAAGAGACCATGTGCCTATGTTTCAAAAATAAAGGTACCAGATAGTGTTTGAATTTAATCCTCCATTCTTCATTTTTCTTTCCTTTTTTCCTTGGTGTTAGGTAAGGTTTGCAATAAATAGACATTTATATTGGGTTAAAATTTGAGGAGTAATGTTCTTTACATAATATTTTATATATAAAAAATACAGTAAAATATTTTTTGGTGAAGTAAATATAACAAATAAATAGGTAAAAATTTTGAAAGATTTATGCTTAACTTACTTAAAGGGCATTTTAATATATTTTTTATGCATCACAAGATATTGTACGAAGAACATGAGTTCATGAAGCAAATTATCCGACAGAAGCTGTGGGAGACAGGGTTTCAGGACAGAGCCAGGCCCTTGTTTGGTTAGGTGGAGATGTAGGTATGGTATTATAATCACCACTGTTTTCACATGTATATTAATTTATTTTGGTTTTTTATTTAAAAAGAGGATAATTTATTATTTATTTTTAGTTTTCTACATTTTGGGATAGATTTTTATAGTAACGAGAGATTATATACTAAATTCGTTATTTTAACATTATGATAATATAATTTTGATAGACATTATTTTGTCGGATATGATTTTTCAAAATTATTCTATTGTAATTTGTAGGTGTTGTATTTAGATATTTACCATTACAAAAATAGATATTCCAAAATTAAACAAAATTTTAAATTAGAAAAAATATAATGCTATGATTATTTAATAAAAAAATAAAACTTCTAAGAATTCCATGATCATTGAGGCTTTGAAAATTAAGCCTTGATCTCTAGATGCTGTTCTAAAATATTAGTTTTTTTTTTTAAATGACAACAATATGGAACCCCTTTTTTTTAGTCAAAGAAGAGCATGCATGAAAGTTTACACACAGAACTTTCTGCAAATCACTCAAGTTCCAAACACTAAATCACACATAATGGCTTAGAATTTCTGGGAATTACCTTGAAGCACAAATATTGATGATCCACTCACTTGTAATTTTAGATGAAATTTTATTGCACTTCTAAATTAGCTCTCAATTGAAGGATCACAAAATGGTGTTATCAGAGCATGTATCATGGAAGCCCTACTCATTATATCAAATCAAATCAAATTGCCAACCATTAGGTCAACCCAGATCAAACCATAATAAAGTCATTCAATGACCAGTTAATCTCAACATTTATATATACCATTATAACAAACTAGAATTTCTCTTATATTCAAGGGATGATGAAATTAAAATGAATAAATTTTGATAATATTTGTTTTATATATAGTTATAGTGGAAGGCTTGTTAAGCAATCAGTCAACCACAACAACAAAGAACTAATTAGTTCAGGAGTAAAGGTAGCTGCACTGCTTACTAACCTATGCTGAAGAGTGCACAAGAGGCCAACAATTTGGGTAGAGAATGTGACTGTCCCTTCAGTTCAAAGTTCATGGCATCTGAAAAATTTTAACTTGATTAAGGTGTGGATATATAATTAGTATTGAAACAGAGTTAATGCACGGCAATCTTGTAGTTGGATAAACAAAAGCAAACATAAGCAAAAGAAAAATGTCAGTCTAATAAAATTATACTTACAAAATCATCATAAAACTTATTTCTTACTATGAAATATGGTGGGATTGATTTGTAAGTGTTGGATTCACAAAATTTAATGACACTAAAAGGTTTTAGTAAAAAAAAAAAAAATGGAGGGAACAACATTGTTGTAAACAAAACCTAGGCCAAACTAACAAAAATGACAGATTTGGAATTCACAGAGCTGGCTTACCTACTCAAAATACAAACAAGTTAATGCATGGGCAATGTAGTTGCATATAGAGTGTAAGGGCAATAGATGAAGTAGACCAAAACCCAATGTCCTCCGCTTATTGAAAATAAAGTGACAATAACAAATACCCAAAATTTTAAATAGTACAGGTTTAATAAATGAAGTGGATTTTGTTTTTTTTCTGGAAGTAGGGACCAATGTTGGGGATTGAAATAAATAACTCATCATGATGACAAAGTACCAAATGCTCAAACCTTCTTCGCTGTTGGAAAGGACCTAAAAATGAATTTTTGAATTGCAGTGCTTCTCATCAATGATGCAACTCTGGGAGGTCTAGATTTTCTTGAAGGCATGCATTTTAATGCCACTGCCTACTTTCTGTTGATCAGATCTGTAGAAGCTTTTTACAACTTCAAATACTAATTACGACTTGGAAGTGACTACTGAGACAGCTGATGATGCTATGACTAATTTGGCAAAATTATACACCATAAAACTCTTAATGGTTTGGAGTTTGGACCCCTATGCTAGATTCTGGGTTTTAATATCTGTAAGATAAACCTAGTAGATAGAGGGCTAGACAGTCTCCCAAAATTAATGCCTTCAATATATATGTCAAACTAAAGGTCGGATTTTAGGGTTAGTTTAAAGATAAATTTGACATTTCTGGCCAAAAAAATACATTTGACATGAAACATTTCTACACCTAAATTTTTAGTATTTATATAGGACGCTTTAGTTTTGTTTATTCTTTTATATGTATTAACTTATTACTTTATAAGTACTTTTTTTTTAAATTATGGATAATAGATAATTAAGTATGTTTTATAGTAGGTATATACTTTATTTAGGTTCTGTTATCTCATTAATAAAATTTTACTAAAAATTTATTTAAAAATTTAAATTATTAAAATTATTAAATTCTTCATATTAAACTAAGAGACTTAACTAGTTCAGCCGTCTACAGTAATAAAGTTTTTCAATTAAGTGGGATTTTACTTTCCCACTTTGATTCCAAAGAAGATAAATCACTTTAAAGATTAAGGTTTCACTATCAACCTATCTGTGCCTTAAGATGTTGGCTATGACTCCCCATCTTTGCTGGCTTGGATCTTAGACTTTCACTTAGACCTCTATTTCTTTTAATTCCTTCAAAATGAGTGGTTATGACACCCCATCTTTGCTAGCTCGTTAGATCTTTCCTTCACATTTCAAGCACACTTAGTTCACGCTAGAGAGAATGTGGGAGTTTCGCTTAACAATTTGAAACTTTTGTATTCATTGATTCGTTATATTTTGGTATCCAAAACTTCTTGAACAGGTGGTCTAGTAACTAGCTGAATTCAATTCTAGTGCCTCCTTTACTCTACGCTCCAAAACATACAAACAATTTATGTGAGAGAAGGTAAATAGACAACTATCATGCAAGCATGAGGAAGGAAGGTATAAAGGATCAAAAGCTATTATAGCATTTTGTGAATTAGTCTCCTAGACTATGTTAACGATCACATGGACACCCAACACTTATGCCTTTTGTGGGCTATGACCTTATTGGTCTGATAATATATAGCTTTGAACTATATATGCCCAGATATACCAAAAACACGATAATCATAATGTAAGGCTACCAAAATGTTGGAATACTACGGAAATAGCATGTCTAGTATCTGTGGGCCTGTTAGAAGGATCAAGCATTGAGTTTCTTTACATGAATTTGCATTTTTTGGAGAAAGAAACATATATATATATATATATATAAATTTTCTATTCTCATATTTTTATTCTCATATAATTCTTACGTAACAAAATATACATTAACAAATTTATTATATAACAAAAATTGAACTATAAAAGTCTACTAATCTAGTGTCTATACTCCTTTATTGTGAGATTCCCATAAAAATTCTTTTATGAGAACAGAATTATTCATATATATAAGAGTTAGTTTTCTTGCTAAAAAGACAAGAAATCTTGTAGTTCTCTTATTAAAAGATTACTAGAAGAAATCTTGTAGTTCTCTTATTAGAAAGACTACTAGATCTTATTGCTCTTTCATATTTAAAAGAATCAGAGTCAAGGGATACAAGGACTAATGCTCTCAACCTTAGCCATATATAGTTTCTTTTTCTTCTCGCATAGGTCTTTCTACAATACAGTCCTTATACCTAGATGTTCAATAACTTTAATATGAGAATAAAGCTTAAGTACAGAGGCATCATGAGCTGTTATGATCTTCTGGATAAAAATAGTAAAAGAGTAATAGTTAGCACTCAGGAAATTGTTTTGAGATCTGAATTTATAAAAGATGTTTTAATGATGAAGATTCTTGTCTCTGAATGGAGATGCAGATTTGAAGTGTGGAGGACATCTAGGATCTAGCAACCTAGGAAAGTTTCTGGGCTGATCAGCTTTACAGTACTAGGCAACCCAAGTTAGAGGTTCTCAATTTAAGATCAGCTTCTGTTAGGTTGTGTTGCCCGGACAAACTTTGAAAGAGATTCTCAAATCAAGACTTAAAACCCTGTCAGATTTTTGCCTTTATTGTAACAAAAAGAATGCCAGAATATGGCACATCTAAGCCCTAACTTAATTGCCATGGGCATAACATAGCCGCAGTTAGGACAGCTACAGGCCATTGCCACTGTTATCATCACCAACTACTTATTTCAAATCCGAAGCCCATCCTATCCATAGATTTCTTGTTTTCCGGATATGATGTCCCATCCATAGGTTTAAGACATGAGATTTGTGTTGCCATCTCCACAAGCAAACCAAAGATTGCATCCACCTAACCCAAATCTTTCCACTTACAGTTACATTTAACTAGTATATTATATATTACAAGGGAAAAGCTAGCTTTATAAAATTTTATTCTTAAAGTTCTCATAAAATTAAATATGAAATGTTAATTAATTTAGTAGGTTGTATAATTTAAAGTGTAAAATTTAATAAATTTAATAATTTAAATTATTTTAGATGAAATTTTTATAAACCTTGATTTGTAAAAATAGAGTAACTAAATGGTATATACTAGTTATATTATGTATTGATATAATTTTTGAAGAAGACCAACCTAAAGGAAGCAAGAGGGAATGAGAAAAAGAGTATAAATGCAGAATTGACCAACAAATTATGCACAAGTTCCTCATAGAATTTAGAGATTATAATGTGGTGTCTCTCATATAATGATGAAGATTGTAGTATCATAACAGTGCAACGAAATGTTTGTGTTGCACCACAGAAGTTGCCTCTATGAATACATGAGCATCTGGCTTCTTTCTGTTTCTTTTCTTAAGAAAGAGTTTTATCTCTTATTGAATTACATACAAAGTACGTATTTCCAAATTGCATCCTTTCATATTTCTGAGTTTGGTATATATTGCATATATATATATATATATATATATATATATATATATATATATATATATACACACACACACACACACACTTATTGTACCTTCTCCCTAAGCTTAGTTGCTAGTTTGTATATAAAGTAATAAAAATATCAAAGTTTTCAAACTAGTACCCCAAAAATCCTGAATTCCCACCTTTCTTCTCCTGATTATTTTGGAGTTTCTGAGATGTATTCGTCGAAAAAAAAATTATTTATTTACAATTGGAGCCCTCTTTTCTATCCCCTTTCTTCTTTTTCTTATTTGCTTCCTTTCTTTCTACCTTCCAATCTTGAAAGAAGCTCTGTTAAATTTTATAAACGAAAGCAACTATATTTCAGAACAATACCAAACCCACCTAAGACATCAAAAGCACCACTCAAGCAATGCTATCACCTATATCCATACCCAACTGCTTGAGGTTCCAAGTATGCATGCAGTCTTCATTCTCAAGTCCCAAAAAAGCATCTTCCAATACAGTACATGGTTTCTTGATTTAAAATTGCAAGAGATCAAGTCCGGGCAGATTTAAAAATTTTGAGTAATGGGCAATAAATATATAAGATAATAAAAAGAAAAGGTGAAAAAAAAGTTATGTTAGAGAAATATAGATTGCTAATTCACTTGTCTAAAATAAATTTTCACCTCATTTTAAATAATAGTAGAAATAATTATAAATATTTAATGGAGACAATAATATATACTAAATATATCTGACATTGAGATATAAAAAATAATGAGAACATTTAACCCCACATGACATAGCATGGATCCGTCCCTAGATAAAGTACTCTAAGAATTGATGTTGAGGCAAAGACTTCTCCAGGCAAAGAGTGAATGCCATGTCGCTGTATACATGAGTACACAGATGGCATTGGCCCCAATGCTAAGAGAGATAATGGAGTTTGTGACAGAGAAATATAGATTAGTGACATCAATGGCAGCAATAATGTCAAGAATCTTTTTGTGGGGGTAGAAGTTTATGGGTAAAATAAATACTTTCTATCAACAATGCTAGTCCCCTTTGTAACAGTTTTTAAATCTATAATCATGATTAAACCCTAAATAACCATCAAATGTATTTACAATGAGTAGTGTATACAAATATTGCTTCGAGGTTTCGGCTCAAACTAGCTATAAATATTTCTTAGAGTATTGGGGTTAAACTAGCTGTAAGTGTTTGAGGTGAGAGAGTGTGGTCTACCCCAAATAAATAAATCTTTCTTGAAGTTCATAACCTTAACTATTTCTTTGAATGAGATTATGGCCCTAGCCGTATCATTTATTATTAAGTATTTTATTTTAATAATTTTATTTTCATTTAATTTTTATTATGTAAAATTTATGTCATCAAATTTATTATATACCTAATAAATCTAAAAAGGAAATACTGGGGAAGAGATAATTCCAATTTTTCTTTAAAAAAAATTCTGAGACCCCATCTCATAAAACATAAATCTAACAATAATTATGCCATGCATGTGTACATGAAGTAGACAAAAACATAGCTATCATTATTTAAAGCTCACCAAATTGATCCAGAATTTAATCTGAGTGATTGTTTGATAAGATAATCAAACTTTTTGGTGGTTAAATCATAAATAAGAATTTTTAGTTTGAGTGTTTGTATGATTTGATTAAATCATGTAATCTTAACTAACAGTACCAACATTCTATTCTCTCTCTCTTCCTTTTCTCATCCTTTTTTAACCTTTTATCTTTACGATGATCTACAAACCAATAATACTTACAGGAGATGGTTGAAAGACAAGATCAAGAAACAAAAACGATAAAAGAAGTTGGCATGACACAGAAGTGTAAAAAGTGACAGTCAACCTCACTCTGTCAGCACTGGAAGCATGGCTCTGTACAAACCCAACCACTCTGTACCACTGCTGTCAAGTGCTGAAGGATAAGGTGTCAAATTAAATTTCTTATCACTTTGCCAGACATGTCACGTTGAATTTACTCATTCTATCCATGAAGTAATTCCATCACTATCTTGGTCCTTTTGGATTAGACATTTAATTGCCTTTGTGGATTCATATTGCTAGCTAGCTCCTCATACATAAGGTGGTCCATGGCCTTAACATTTAGCTGCATTTTCACTTACGCTCCCTCTATGCCCACCAGAAAATATCTTCTTATAACACATTTGTTATATTATCTTTTCAATGAAATGGTATGAAATATTAATTTATTAAATCTTATAATTTAATTAATAATACTTAATAAATTTAATTATTTACATTTTTTATTATGAAAATTAAATAAAAATACAATTATAAAAATAAAAAAATTATACTTATAAATTAAAATTCATAAAAATTTTATTTAAAAATTTAGACCATAAATTTTATCAGATTTTATCAACAAACTAAAAGACCTATTATATCTAATAGTTATGACTGATTTTGTGGGCTTTTGTCAAAGCAAACATTTTGTTATATATCATTTTTCTTCATTATAAAAATAATTAGGATTTCCTGTTTCTTCTATTAATAGTCTTTGAAACTTAGACGTCAGTAGTTCCTATATCTTGATCCTTTATCTAACTAGGATCCGAACATTGAGAGTATTGTTTGTCTATTTTGCTATAAGTTAATTAGTGGTATATAGCCTGCTTGGTTTTCTCTCAGTTTATAAAGGATTCTGGTTTTGACTAGAATGTCATAGATTAGCCTAACTGTTTCTCTTTTATTAGTAGGGTCTTCCTTCATAATAAATAAGTTCAATAAGAAAGAAGCATTTGAGCATAACTCAAGTGACAACGGAGGAAATTAATGCCCATTTTCAGGATTTAGGTTATCAATTATAATGAGAGTAAGTGAGAGCTATTTGGACATGAAGCAAGTGCTGATAAATGTGTACATCATACTGCAGTGAACAAAAAGTTTAGAGAAGGCCTTACCTGGTTGAAGGTACGATATTCCATTTCAAGTTGTCCTTGCAAAGCCCAGCATTTAATATTTGAGAGTGGGATACATTCACTTACGTGAAGCCCCCCCCAAAAAAAAAAAATATAATTAAACAGGAAGAAAAAAGAAGTCCAATTTCCTTAAAAAAACAAAAGAAAAGTTAATATTATTGCTTACTAAGATGGCAGTGAACTTTTTTCTTGGTTCGTTTTCAGACTCTCTGCTCTCATTCTTTCATTGAAAAGTCAGCATATAGACACTGAAAAGTAACAAGAAGAAGACATGGACTATTATTGCCTGTTGCAGAAAGTAAAACAAATATTCATATCAATACCAAATTAAGCTACTTAGATTACATTGTACAAATTGTAGTTCCAGTAATTGAATATTATTCGTATATTTGAATTTTATCTTGAAAAATTGATTTTACTCTCTTTCTTTTTATTCTATTTCTGGAAAAAATAAGAATTTTAGTTTCAAAATGGATCTAAAGGGCCTTTTTTGGCTTTCTTTGTTAATCAGGTTCAAAAGACTTCAGAGAACGAAATATGATGGCTCATACATACAAAAAATAATTGACTTATCATGCAAATGGGACATTGTTATGGTGTAGTGTCATGCAGCAAACATGGGATAGTGTTTTCCGGGATTAAAGATTTTGGACAGGACAAAGGAAAAAAACTATTGAAGTTGACAGAAGATAATCATGCAAAGAGAAATACTCAGACACACAAAGAAACCCCCAGAGAAACTGATGTTTGGAATGAATAGTATCTTGCATCGAAAAAACAGTGAAATGTATATATGTCTGTGCCTTTTCCATTGATCATTATGACTCTTGAGTCTTTCACATGGAAACCCAGAGAGAAGCTGAAGTTGACAAATGCATGGTTGGATAAAGAAATTCCTGGGGAGAGACACACATACACATTAAGATAAAAGACTTGCTATTACCAAATAAAGAAGAGAAAAGTTATGAAGAGAAAGATATATAATTGATATTTACGTGAAAGAAGCCCTTCTTAATTCAACAGCAGCAGCAGTAACAGCGTAGTGATCATTGAAGTATTAGTATACATGGCCAGATCAGACAGAGAGAGAGCTAGGACTTGTGAGTAAGATGAAGCTGCTTGGGAGAGCAGTGGATAAGCGCAGTTACAGTTAGCTTTTGGAGACTCAGGTTGAGACAAAAACAGAGGGGGAGAGAGAGAGAGAGATAAAGAGACCAACAGAAAGCACATGAGCTGCAGCTGTAGCAGCATGGTATTAGTTTTGGTATGGTTGAAGTGGCGGATTACTGCATGTTGGGGGTTTCTTCTTCTGTCTCTGCAGAAAGTAGGTGAGCAGCTTCTGTATAGGTTCTGCTTCTGCAGCAATGAAAAAGTGACTGCGTGTGAGAGAGAAAGCGAGCTCGATGATTTGGAATATGAGCGTTTTGCTTCACACAGAGAGTGCATGGCATGCAGATAATATAAGCAAGGCAGTGCTGTACGTCTCTCACTGATCTTTCTCTCCTGATGCTGCCCAGAGCAGCAGCAATAAAATACTAAAGCATTGCTGCAAAGCTGATGAGATACCATATTTATATCTACGGAAAATCCAATTTTTTATGCCTGCAGAAATCTTCTTCTTAAATGATTTCTCTCTGTCTAATTAGTACTCTATGGTCTGCAGAGTGTAGACCACAGGCAGTGGCACCATTGGTAATTTGGTAGAAAAGTTCATGAATCTCTAATATTTAGCTAATGTCCTTTTCTATATATCTCCATTTATCTTATTTCTGTCTCTCCAGTGTCCGGCCAATTTCTTCAGATATGCAGAATGTTGAAGGCTTACACTTTCCAGTTACCAGCTACCCCACTTTATTGATATAATCACTGTTACTGAGATATTCCAGTTTATTTAGTCTATTGTTGAGTCTCAGCCATTCATAATTTGTACTAATTTATAATATAATTTTTTGATTTGATTTATAATATATCTATTTAAAGATGAATTGATGCTTTATGTAAAATACTATAAAAAAATATTAGTATTATCAAGAAATAAAATTTTTGTAAAATTAAAAAATTCATTGAAAAAATTTTTTGACAATAAATTTATTAAAAAATTTATTTTTATGAAAAATTTATTTCTCAATAATATTAAAATTTTTAGTAACGGAACTTGGTACACTTACACAACTTATTAATTATAAAGAACGTGCATTTTAACAATTATGACATGATTAAATTAAATGTCAAACAAGAATAGCATGCATAGCATATGGGAAAAAAATTCTCTCACCTAATGTGAGAAATGTAATAGTCAAAAAAATTTTGAGTCATTAAATATTATATAAAATTTAATAAAGTAAATAAATGTAATTTTTTAAATAAAAGTTTTGTAAATTTTAATTTAAGGATGATAGAAAAAATATAGTATTAAGCTTCTTCTAATCAAGTAGAGTTACAAGTGAGTTATATTAATTAATGTAGAAGTGTGTTCAATATTTTATGAATTTGAACTTATTTTCTTAAATAAGTTAGATTGAATTTATAATAAAAACTCACTTTAAAAAATTTTTATTTAAATATTTGATTATATTTATAAAAATTAATCTACACCCGCACAAAACGAAGAATATATCAAATAAAATCAAAAAAGAATTTGAACTTAATTAATTAATTTATACACATTTGAATGCAGAGAAGAAGTAGGTTAGATTTGGGTAAGTTTGCAGGTTCCATGCAAATGATCACTTCTATAATATAGCTAGCTAGCCTGCATTCCTTGACTGCCACACTTAACTACATTGACCGACTCCACACTCAAATCAGTTCTTCAATACTATATTCTAACGCTTTTCAAGAAATAGAATTGTACAACAATTCTAGATACTACTATATAAACAAATGAATCCTATACAGGAAGCTACATGGTGTACTTAATGTACACCTCCTTTATTATAGCAAATCCCAAGTTTGACTAAATCAGAGCTCGCTCATCTTTTTGACCCTTTTGATGTTTGATACACTCTAAATGCTTCATTGTTTCACTTTTTTAAACCATGCACAAGAAAATATAACTGCAAAATGGGAAGGTAATTAAAGACTGATGGAGCTTTTTTTAATTCCCAGTTCATCCTGTCTCCTTTTTTTCTTTTTTCTTTTTAATTTTGGTTCTTTCTTAATTTTATATTTTACATGACATATTTTTAATAGTTATTATTTTATTATTTATTGTAATTTTATCATTTTATTGTAAGATACAATAAACTTTATTTAATTATCAAAATTTTTATACAAAGAATATTACAAGTGCTTTCTATATTATTTTTGTGGGTTGGTTATGTCTTTTGTGGGTTGTAAGGCAGGTAAACTGATGAAGCAACAAAATCCCTAAGAAATCACATTACTTTCTTATCTGAAATTTTTTGTGAAAATTATTTATTTGCACAAAAAGAAAAACACTTTCTATCATTTTTATTTTTATTTTATTTGGTATGTCCACATTGTGGGTTGGTCATAGAATTCTTTTTAGGGTCAAACATAGACTAATTAGCAATTAGGGGTTTGTTGGTTTTTGGGCTTAGGGCTTTCCGGTCTTTTAGGTCCCTACTGTGGTGTTCATGAGTCACAAACATAAAATCACCAACAGGCCCATAGCACCACTGGGTAAGGCCCATAGGAAATTTAAACCACGTTGTTGGAGCGTTGAACCCATATCTTTGCCAATAAAGGTGCCGATCGCTGTTGATTTTCTGCGTTGCTTGCTTGGTAAAGAAGTCTGTGCTGAAGCTGAGCTTAGTTGCACTTGCAGAGAGAAATCGAACAAGGAGGGAGCATGGAGGAAGCGTCAAAGACCATAGCTCACCAAATCGGAGGGGTCCAAAACGATGCGCTTCGATTCGGACTCCATGGTGTCAAGAGCAATATCCTTGGATCTCATCCTCTGGAATCCGCTCAGGAATCTGTAATCACTCTCTCTCCACTTTCTCTGCCTTCCTTCCTCTTGTTTGTGTGATGTTTGAAATTTCAAGCTAGAATTTCGGTCATATTTGTTATGGACAATGTTGGTTTGTGCATTTGGGGGTTTTCTATTTCATTAGGGCTCCCTTGATTGAAGGGAAGTAATTATTGCGATACAAGGTCATCTATCTTACTTCTTCTGTGTTGATCGAAGATTTCGAATTTCTTTTCGTCAGGAACTTTCTTTGTTTCTTTTCAAAGTGGTTGGTTTGGAACGAATTTTAAATTATTATAATTTTTTTTAAGGTGAAAGTCCTACAATATTTTTAGGGAATTCCTGGGCGAGGCTGTTTCGTCTGCAGCTAGTAAAGCTCTTCTTAGCATCAAATTTTGGTCTGTTTAGCAATTTATTTCTCTCTATTTATAGGTAAGGAGGATTAATGAAGACATGAAGAGGAAGTGTATCGTTAACTTGTATGGAACTGCTTTTCCGCTGAAGATGGACCTTGACAGGCAAATACTTTCTAGGTATGATCTTGTGCTTAATGCTGAATTGGTAGTCCCGTGTAGTTGGAATTATTTAGTTTCCTTTCTTCTAAATTTTTTGAGACTGCTAATTGGCAATGGTGTTTGGGCACGGTCTTTCCGTGTCTTAGGGCCTAGTTTGTTGTATTCGTAGTTTTCTCTGAACCTAGTTAAGTATTTATGGTCATGCTTAGGTTTTTTTTCGTTCCATAATCTGGAACTTCGTACTTCAATTAAAATTTTATTTTGGAAGTTGTTTCCGCAATGAACAAACCATTGCTATTGTTGTCTGATGAAAGTAATGTGCTAAGGTGGCTGAAAGGAAAAAGAAGAAAGATTTTCTAGTAGCTTTTGTTAAGACTGAATCTTTCGCAGTAACTTTCTTCTGTTACTAGTTCCTGCCTGCTATTCCCTGAAGGAAACATGAAAATGAGTTAAAGGCAGACATAACAAGAAGTTATAGGACATGACATAGGAATGAACGCTAAAATCTGTGTGTGAATATATTCTGAATATAAAAGCTACTCTATTATTATGTGAATCAAAAGGGAGTAGCACTGCCACCTGCTATTCCTAAAGCAGGGCCTCTTTGTTCCCTTTGAAAGTTGTGAAACTGCATTTATATGCTTGTGTCCGCTGCCTGAACACTTTTTATTTAAAAACTCAATTTTCTTGCTGTATGAAAGAAAAGAAAAAGTAAATAAGCTTTGAAGAAGACCGTGCTGAATCACCTTCCAAGTAGTATCATATATGGAGATATTCTCTTATCTAATTGCGTCTTGGTCCTTTATAAGTAAGATTTAACCAATAAATAAATAAATAAACAGAAATTTTGCTGAAATAACTGCATTACTTGATTCTACTCAGTTGATTACAGTAATGTTGTTTGAAAGTTGTTTGTTAAAGAATGACTGGATAGAACTTATAAAATTTGTCTTTCATAACCAATATTCATTGGCCTAGAAAAACAAAGTCCTTTAATAGAGTGTATTTGTTACTTTAGAAATGCTTCTGTCACAGAATTCTGTGACAATAGACTGACACTTGTTATTTCCATGTATACACTTATCAATGAAAGAGAAGCGGGTTGGATTCAATTCTCTTGTGCTCTTTTTTGTGTGGGACTATTCTATTTTTCTACATGTTTTGTTGTTCTTGTGTTCACCTTGCGTCTGCATTATATTGGTGGCGCTGGTCTAGTTTGTTTGGTCACTGAGGATCTACGATGCTACTGTTTCTTGTAGATTTCAGAGACCTCCAGGGGTAATCCCATCTTCTATGCTGGGTTTGGAGGCTTTTACAGGACGTCTGGATGACTTTGGTTTTGAAGATTATCTCAATGGTAATGATATGATTTCTCAGTCTTTTTATATTGTTGGCATAGTTTATTCACCTATTGATGTTGCCATGTTTCTCAAGATATATACCATGTGAAGAATGGGACTATGATCAATAAGAACAGAAGTCACTCTGTTGAGCTTTGAAATCAAGTGGATTTTATTTAAAAAAAATTATAAAAATTATGCTTTATTGAACATTGGGCCTGCACCCATTAGTGGTGGATGCTGTTTGATATAACTGTATTTTACTTCTCCAGATATTTGTTTTGCTTGAATTAAACACTGTTTTTGCAACCAAATATAGAAAAGGTTTACTTTGGGGTAATTAGAATAGAGAACCTTCTCCCCTTTAATGCTTCATTACTTTTACTGGAAAATAAAAACAGATTGAAGCTTTGAAAAAAGAAAAAAAAACAGTGGAAGAGGTGTTGAGTAGAAAGGCAATAAAAGAAATGGATAGGATACCAAAGAGTAAAGTAATTAATGAGCATAGTTTAAGTGTTCTTTGACCTTTATTTTTCCCTTAGCATATATAACGTTAAGTAAGAACGAATTTAACTCTAAACCCTTAAAAGTTATCTTTAAATTCTTTTGGAAGTATGTTATGTTGGAGTAAGCAGTTACCTGTGTACATGCAGTAAGTTGCTATTCGTTTTAATATGATTGTAGATCAAAGGAAATTTAGTTTTTTTTTCTTTTTTTTCTTTTATGATCAAAGGTTGCAGGGACTTTAAGTGAAAGAGTTATTTATGCTATAAAATTTTTAAAGCTGGGTGAGGGAGTCATCTTTGTGATTTTGAATTGCTTAAGAATCTTTGGCCTATGGTTTAAGACTTAATTAGCAATAGTTTAATTATGATACTGCACGATCAATAGCTGACCTTGACTAAAAATTTTGTGGGAGCCAAGGTATTGTGGGCTTTTTTGGTTTCTTTGTGGGGGCCAAACTTCTAATTGCATTGGATTTTTATTTTTGAGGGAGCCGTGGCTCCTCCACGCTCCCACCAAGGTTTGCCACTGTGCCTGATAGATATATATATTTATAACCAATTGTAATTATATATTAAGCTTGCAATAGTATTTTTAAAAAGGGCGAGATACAGACAACTGAATATCACAGTTTTTGTTATAAAATTCTTCAAGTGATCATCTTTCTATGACAATGAATCTTGGACCATGGTGGTTGAAGAATACAATGTTGCGTCACTTCTTTCCGCTGTTGATCTTCTCTTTCTCTATCTCTCTCATTTATTGATGTTGTCTGCAGATCCCCGTGACTCAGAAACTTTCCGGCCATTGGACATGCATCATGGGATGGAACTTCGCCTTGGTCTATCTAAGGGACCGGTCTGCCCAAGTTTCTCATAAGTAAAGCATCTCATTATTCATCAGAAGGAGAGGGTTAAGGCACTGGCTTTTATTCACAGACTTGTATTGTCCTATCTTAAGGATGCTATCAATGCGACGAGAGATGTTAGCGCAGCGTGCCTTATTAAGTCAAACAGATTCTTGTATGTTTTGTAATTGCATTCTATGCATTTGATGCATTTGAATATCTGTTGTTACATGCCGCATATATCCCTCATTAAATGCTAAGACTGGATTTCTGACACCGTCTAATTCCAAACACTAAATGCCCTTATGTTTAGACATGTTTACTACCATTTAGATTCCTTTTTTTGTGCGCTAGGTATTAAAGACAGTCAGGCATGGATCTGCCTATTTAATGCGGGCCAGTCGCCTTCACTAACAAAAATGATAGGGACTTTTTATTTTTTGGTGATTAAAGGGCTGGAGCCTTTAGGGGAGATGAGAGAGGGGAATAGCCACATCAAAATTTGAACCTGCCTCCCATCAATGAGAGGCAGGCTGATATGTTATGGGATCGGAGGCTCCAGGCAAAAATGATAGGTTAGGAATACCATTTAGCTACACTGAGTCACTGTTTATTCTCTCTCATATCCCTAAGATATGTCCAACGTTAGAGCTCCTAACTAAAAGGCTATTGGGGAGAATATGATATTTTTGTTGTCCTCATATGTAAGCTATCCTCCCAAAAAAAAAGTTGATTAGCTGAATTTTAAAATGACAAATTTCACATTACATCTTGATGTTAGATGTATGTTGGATTCCTATTAGGTGTCTCTTGCACGTGCAATTTTTTTTCTCACCCCCAAGCTTGCTTTTCATTAAGCACATATGATACATAGATAATTCTACCTTGTATATTTTATGTTAAATTATTTTTAAATTTTTACTTAATAAGTTTAGTTGTTAGGATAATTAATTTTTTGATATGATTCATAATTTTATGACTAAATAATGAAGAGTTTAATTCTTCTTTAATACAGTAGTAAAACATGAAAAATTTTATGAATTAATGCACTGTTAGAAACTGATGTGGTTTGACGTCAAGGCTTTCATCCTACTGCTTTTCTCTTTATATCGCTAGCGTGTTGCATTCTCTTTTGTAATAAAAAAAAAATTGAGATTTAATACATTCAATGAGGTACATATTTGGGATGTATGATGAAGAACTTCAAAATAAGAAAAAAAAAAGGGGGGGGGGGGTGAATGACTATGAATCTATGATCTATGAGTTCTAGAACTTTAAACCAGGCTAGAAACCAAATTAACGAAGATATTACAATCAAACTATATTGTACAGAGCTCTAGGAATTTTCTCTCTCGACCAGTGAACAGTGAACCAGTAATGGAATCCGATTGTGCGAACAGCAACCTTAGTAGGTCAGAAGAAGAAATCGATCTTTTACGTCGCAGCATGAAAAAAGGGAAACGAAAAGGAAGTTTTGAATGAGGAAGCTCAATACCCATAGTCTATGACCATGATCAGATTGGACCCGAAGCAGAAAAGAATGTAAGTGACGAATATAAAAGTTTTAACTCTTACATGCGTTAATGGGGCACTACCAGCAAGGATTGCAAGCCTTCAATTCCGAAGACAGTGATGAAGAATCCATGCATAGTGAAGATGAGAGTTCGGAGTTCTCAGATGATGAAGACATCACTTTCACAGACGAAGAAGTTGTAGAAGGGGTTCTATGCCCAGTGTTACGTCTGTCAAAGAAACTCCATGACAGGGTCGGTCGACCTTTTAAAAACTCTCTAATAGTTCTTCTCTTGGGACGTAAGGTGGGATTTGCAGCGTTGGAATAACGATTGATGCAACTATGGGCCAATGTGGGGAGCATTGAATTAATTGATCTTGGAAATGAATATTTTATGGTGAATTTCAGCTGTGAAATGGACAAACACATTGCCATAACCGAAGGGCCCTGGATGATTTATGGACATTTCTTATAGTGCAGGACTGGGAAAAGGATTTCGACCCAACCAAAGCCAAGCTGAGTTCAGTGGCTGTGTGGGTTCGTCGTCCTCAATTGCCTCTTGAATACTATGGTCGAAGGGTGCTGACCATGATAGGAAACAGGATTGGCAAAACAATCAAAGTTGACTCTACCACGGTGGAATTAACAAGGGGGAAATACGCGAGGATGTGTGTATCGGTGAACCTCACTAAACCATTACTCTCACAGTTCGTTATTGAAGGAGTTGAGGGTAGAAGGAAAAGAATTAGAATTGAATACTAAGGTATTTATTTATCCGTTTTCACTGTGGAGTATATGGGCACAACATGGATACCTGAGAAGCAATTAGCTGTGGCAAATAATCCTGATGTGAATAAGAACTGTGATGCGGCAGCAAACAAAAATGAGGGCGCCAGTATTGGCAGTCATACTGTTCCGGTGCAAGAATTCGGTGATTGGATGAAATTACAATGACAAAGGAGTAACCCGAGAGGGAAAGGTCCGAACACGAGTAGGGGAAACGAAGTCCAAAGCTTGAGGAAATCCGAAGAAAGCACGGGTATGATAGGGGGTTCTAGATTTTAGACTCTGCTGAATGTAGAGGAAGACAGTGGTGAGCACGTGGAACAACAGGGAGACGCCGCCGCTTTTGTTAGACAGGTAAGGGAAGAAACAGATCAAACAGCACTAAATGAAGCCATAAATGCAGATAATAATGGTGGAAGAAAAGTGCCAGAAAAGAGCAGGAATAGCATATCAATTCTCAGACAAAACCGAGACAAATTAAAGGAGAAGTTGAATGAGGAGAACCAGATCGAGGACAAATTTAATGGAGAATATTTACGTGGCAGCCGAGAAACGGAGAACGTATACTGGGAGGAGAACAAGGAGTTGGAGAAGTCCGTAACCAATTAAATGGGGATTTTAGGAATGAAATGCGAAGCAGTAACCTCAAAATCCCTTTAATAGAAGAAGACAAAGGGAATAGGGTCCAACTTATGGTCCAGGAAATGAGGAACAGGACTTAACACAGGAATTTGGGCCGTTAACTACTAATCAGCACATGCAAGGAACTGAACAAATTAATTTGGAGTAGCCGAGTAAGCCACTCGACATAGCTACGTTTACTCGAATGGAGGAAAATACAGGAAGCGAAATGGTATGTATCCCACAGACCCAAATGCAAGATGTAGAGAACATGGAAATTTAATTGGGATTATAAATTGCGGTGTCTTTTTTCTCTCTACCATGGAGCCTTTTATTTTCTGGAACTGCAGAGGTGCAGGAAACAGTGAGTTCTTCAATCATGCTTCTAGTATAATTAGAGACCATAAACCAGGTCTTCTTGCTTTAGCAAAATCAAAGGTGCACGTGGACCGGGGAGGAAGAATTATGTCTAAATTAGGGTTTGATAAATATTTCCTGGTGAAGGGTCATGGTCTTTCAGGTGGAAAATGGATTGGGTGGAAGGAAAATTTTATGGAGGTGCAAGTTTTAAAAAATTCTAATAAGTTTGCTCACTGTAGAATTAAATGGAAAAAAAGACAACCTAGTTTCTGACCATCATTTATGCCAGCTCACAAGCTGAAGAAAAATCTTGCATGCATGATGATATTGCGCGTATATCAACTAATATGGAAGAGCCATGGCATCTTTTAGGAGACTTCAATGACATTAAGGGACCTGAGGAGAAAAAAGGAGGGGCTCCCTCTTGCCATAGAGGGAGTTACGCTTTTGTCAACTGGATAAATAGAAGTGGTGTGATGGATGTTGGTTGGGAGGGAGGTAGATACACTTGGAGAGGGCCTATTAGACCTCCATATGATCAGGTCTTTGAAAGATTAGATCGTGGAATATGCAATCATTTATGGAGAAGCTCATTCAATGATGCTGTGATAAAGGTGCTTCCAAGAACTCTGCTTGCAGGAATAAAAGGAGTTCAGTTGGCTCTTGATAAAAAGTGGAATACATTCTTAGACAATCTGGAACAATCTCTTCAAGTTGAATTTGATATAGTTTTATCCTAAGCAGACATGCTATGGCATAAGAAATTCAAGGCTGAATGGATCAGGTATGGAGGTAAAAATACTAAATTTTATCATACCAAAGCCATTGCCAGAAGAAGAGGCAACCGAATAGCCATGATTAAAGGGGAAGATGGTAAATAGTTGTCAGAGGATTCTCAAGGAAGAGAAACGGTTGTTAATTATTTTAAAGCTTTATTAACTAAAAATGTGGACTTTCCTCTTCATTTGCACACATTTACTTCCTTTCTTACAATAAGGGAGAGGGATTTCTTGCATTTGGAAGCCAGGGTTTCAAGGGAAGAAATAAGAAACGCTATTTTTGGCATGGGTCCTTTAGAGACTCCGGCTGAGGATGGCCTTCATGCTATCTTCTTCCAAAGAAATTGGAGTTATGTGGAAGAGTTAGTTTGCTAGTTCGTGCTTCGGCTCTTTGATGAAAAAGAGAAGGTGGATCAAGTGAATAATACCTTGATAGCTCTTACCCCTAAAGCTGATAAACAAAAATTTCCGAATCAATTCAAACCTATCTCCCTTTGCAATGTGATATACAAATGCATCACAAAATCATTGCCAACAGATTGAAAAGGATCACACTTACATGATTTCTCCTGACCAAGCTAGCTTCATTTTGGGTAGACTAAATAATGACAATATTATCATTGCCAGTGAGATAACTCATTCTATGAAAAGGAAGAAAATTGGGATAGGATCGATGGCAATCAAAATTGATTTAGAAAAGACTTATGACAAAATAAATTGGCAGTTTCTTAAGAAGGTGCTTGAAGAGACGGGAATTCTTTTATATCTCAAATAGGTAATTGTTAACTATGTCATCACCTCTTCTTTGGATATTCTTTGGAATGGAAGCACAACCGGTTGCTTTAATCCAATGCAAGGGATTAGACAAGGTGACCCTATTTCCCTTTATCTTCTTGTTTTTGCATGGAAAAAATTAAGCCATGTTATTCAAAATGAGATGAATAAAAATGACTAGAAAGCTATTAAAGTTGGAAAGAATGGGCCGTTTATTTCTCATTTTCTTTTTGTTGATGATCTTCTCCTGTTTGCAAAAGCTTCTATTAATCAAATAGAGGTAATTACTAGGACTTTTCAGTAATTCTATGAGGTGTTAGGGTAGTGCATTAACAAAATTAAAACTAGAATATTTTTTTTCAAAGAATGTTTCAACTAGTCTAGCGGATGCTATTGTAACAAAGGCTGGATTCCAAAAAACCACTGACCTAGAGCGCCACTTGGGGATTTGTTTAACTCTTACGGAGTGAGGTAGGAAAAAATTCGCAAAAAATTATTAGAATGGAAAGCTTGATGCTTATCTTTAGCTGGAAGGATTACACTAGCCCAACTTGCCTTAACTACTATTCTTATATATCATATGCATGTGGATAAATTCCCTTTAGTGGTTTGTAAGGAAATGAATGAGATACAACGTGCCTTTATATGTGGTCATGAAATAAACAAGAAGGCAGCCCATCCAATCTCTTGGAAAATTTTGTGCCAACCAAAAGAGAGTGGTGGCTTAGGCGTCAAAAATATGCACAAGATGAATGTTGCTCGTTTCCTTAAATTGGCATGGAAAATTTGCAGTGATGATAAAGGGCTTTGGAGTCAAGTTCTAAAAGGAAAATATGTGCATAGGGATTAGTAGCACAACATGATTCAAAGTAGGGCAATTGATTCTAAACTTTGGAAATCCATAGTGGATATTTGGCCAATGTGAAATAATGATGTTCAATGGTAGAAAAGGGAGGGTAATGAAATTAAATTCTAGTTAGACCCTTGGTTACCTGACCATAGAATTCTAATTTAAGAATGAACAAATTTGGTTCATGAAGACTTAAGAGAGGTGAGAGCTAAAGTCTTGGTATGAAACAATGATTGAGATCGCTTAAATCACTTTATTTCCCAAGACATAGTCTCTAAAGTCAAATATGTTTTTCCTCCTCAATATGGGTCAGGGAAGGATGTTTTCACTTGGCATATGGCCTTTGATAGTGGCTTTTTAGCCTGCAATGCTTACTGCACTCTTGCCAAAGATGATTGGCAAGAATCAAATAAAATATAAAAAATACTAGTTCCTCACTGAATTTGCACCTTCATTTGGTAGGTGGCCCATGACAGATTACTCACTAAGAGTTAGATGTGCTAATGAAGCAATAGTGAGTCTTGTTGTAGCTGGTGTAATTAAATTGAAGAGACAACTTTGCATGTTATCCAAGACTATACTATAGAATGGTTCAACAAATATGTATAAAGCTGGTGAGTTTAAGTTCTTTATCTAATTTTTTTGGAGACCCCTCATGGCAATGGATTGAGAAAAATATTAATAATGACATGGGAAGGGATCAAAATGGGAAGTGGAATGCGGTGTGGGCAATGACTGCTTGGAAAATTTGGCAATGGAGAAACCAAACCATTCATTATCTTGACATTAATTGGCCTAAAAATGGAGAAATTCTTATCAAGAATTATGTGTGGCAAATTGAAGAAGCTTGCAATCAAGCCAATGATAAACCACAAGTTCAAAGGGAAACTAGATTTATTCATTTGTAATTCCCTCCAAAGCATTGGTTCAAGTTGAATACGAATGGTGCTTAAAAAAATAATGGAGACAGTGGTAGTGGAGATCTTATCATAGATCATATAGGGAACTAGATTATAGGATCTTTTCAATCTTGTGGCCAATCCTCATCCTTTAAAGCTGATTGTTGGGCAATGTTTCAAGGCATCAACTAGCTATACAAAGATGATGTTGGTATCTGGAATTAGAATCAAATTCTCATGCTTTAATATAGGTAGTTACAAGAAGAAATAACCAAAAAACTTCTATACTAGCAGTTAATTCTCAATTGCTTAATTACTTTGAAAAATATTAGTCTAAAACACATATATAGAGAGAACAAAATGCATGTGTAAACTAGATGGCCTTGAAGGGAGTTGCATCATCTCCAAGGGTTCATGTTCTAAATTCTACTCTGCCTACTCTTAAGAACTTACTAATGGTAGACACAATGCAAGTGGTTTTTTTTAGAAATATTTCAATGTAATCTTTTTCTTTTTTTGGGGTTTTCGCCCTCCTTTATACACAAAAAGAAAAAAAACTATATTGTATAGAAGAAAGATTCAACTTCAAAAATATATAATTGTTGCCTTACTTTACTTCACTTGTTCATCTTGACGTGGGGATAGCCTGAGTCATGACTTGAATAGATATATTCTTTCTTAACTTTAACATTAATTTTTTTTTACCCTTTGATTCATTTCCATACCCAATCATTGAGAGATTGAAAAGCATTATTTTTGGGTCTGCCCATGATTGTTGAAAGACCTAAATACTTCTCACTATAAGCAACATTAGTCATATAGAATTCCTGAAAGATAAAGTTCCATATTTTGGACTTACAATTTGGACTAAAGAAACTCACACACTTATCAAAATTAACTTTTTAACCCAATGCTATTTTGTTTAAGTTGAGAACTCTAATAATTTCTCTAATATCATGCTTCTAGGCTCTTGTTAGGACCAAACTATCATCTGTAAAAGAAAATAAATGAGTGACAAAAGGAGCTCTTCTACAAACTTTAATTCTATGGAGTGATCCTTTATATTTAACATCAAACATGAGGGCGGATAAGCCTTCCATACAAATAAAAAATAGGTAGAGTACAAAGGGTCACCTTATCTAGGACCCCTAGAGCGCCAAAATATTGTAGTGGATAGCCATTTAGGAGAGCTAAATATGAAACAAATGTAACATAACCCATCAATAAACTAATTCATTTGTCAGTAAAGCCCACTTTAGCCATCATTGTTGTAAGAAAACTTCATTCAATACCATCATATGCCTTATGCATATCTAACTTTAAGGCAAAAGTCCCTTCTCTCCCATAATGATGGTTCTTTAAGGCATGGATGAGCTCATAAGCAATGAAAATATTATTTGTTATATGTCTATTCAGAACAAAAGCACTATGGGATTATGAGATGATATCAAGGAGAATTTTCTTCAACTATTAGCAATAATCTTGTATATAACATTACATAAAGCAATTGGTCTAAACTAAATAATAACTTTGCTATTTTTAGACTTAGTATGAGAGAAATAAAAGCATCGTTCATAGTGCATAAAGAAGTGGCATCAAAATTATTATTCAAAGACTCAAAGAAAATTCTTATTACCTCTTAGCCCATTATATGCTAGTAATACTTCTAAAAGAGTAGGCATCCATCTCAATTGGAGACTTTTGTTGCACCCATTTGAGAAAGGGCCTCCTTAACCTTAGCACTTGTAAAAGGCTTGCATAGACTATTACTCATATTATATGTGACTTTGTGAGATATAGGAGCTAGAGCTTCTTCAATTTTAGAAGGATTTTGGGAAGTGCAAATTCCTTGGAAATATCCAATAATTATTTGCTCAAGATCCCCACATGCTGCCATGTACCCAAGTTATCTTTTACATGGTTAATTAGGTTCTTCTCATTCCTAAAAGAACCATAAGTGTGGAAAAATTTTGTGTTCTAATCTCCCCCACTCAATAATTGAATTCTCGATCTTTGGCACTACATAATCTCTTCCCTCTTTAAGAATTCACTTAACTCCTTTGAAGGCTCCCTATTTTCTCTCACATTTTTAGGAAAGGGCACTGCCAAATTTAGACATAAGACCTTTTGTTGAAGCTCTTGAATTTTCTTTCTAACATGACCAAAAGTTATCTTGTGTTAGGCCTTCAAACTATCTCCTGAGAGGTGGAATTTATTTTCAAAATTATCAGCATTCTCAACAAGTTTAGATTGTGTAAAATTTTGAATAATTAGCTCACTTTTTGTGCCTTGTCCACATTTTTTAAAGCAGAAGGCCTATTTTCCTTATTACAGTCATCGTTGTATGAACCTATAGAATAAGTTAACAATATTGGCACATGATTAGAAGATTAGAATTGTGGTGGACCACTTTATATTTCCTCCAGAACATCCATTCATAAGTAGCTAAAAATGGATTTAGGTGGCATTGAACACTATCATCCCTTTTCTTTATTATTATTCCAAGTGTATTAGTATCCTCTAAAACCCAAATCTTTAAGTCCTCATTAGTTTATAGCCTCCCGAGAATCATTAATTTGCTATTGAGACTTGCTTAAGGTGCCAATTTTCTCTTGGAGTTCCAAATTTTCATTAAAATCTCCATCCACTAGCTAAGGAATATTGTTTTAAGAAACCAGAGTCTTAAGAAGAGACCAAGAATTATGCTTATGATCAATGTGGGAATCTACATAAAACATTAAAACCAAATGAACCTCCACTTCCTCTCATCCAACACCTCCTCAACAATAACATGTATATGATTGGAAGAATAAGTTAGTAGAAAGACAATGACCTCAACTCAAAATAATCGTAACCTCCCCTATGCCCTTTACTAACAATAATTCCATTTTGTATACCCAATCTTAATTTAGAAGCTTCCTTTTCATTAATTACTAGCTTGGTTTTAGAAAGAAATAGCAAGCTTGGGTTGCTTGTCTCTAAAGCTTGCAAAGGCATGAACTACACATGGATTCCTAAACCCATAACAGTTTCAACTTAATGTTTTCATGGTGACTAGCAGGATTAGGTTCTAGTCTCCACCATTATATAATGATGATTGTTACCATCAATATTGTTACTTATTAGATTCTTTAATGGTTTAGAGGTTTGGTTTATGTCCATGTTTATTTCTCCAGGTTCTAGAACATTAATTTTTCTTTTTGTTTTTTAATTACTACCTTATTTCCTATCCATACACCCCTTACTCTTAACAGCCCTTTTCCATGTTCTCAAGTCTTTGTTCTCAGGCCTCAATAAAAAATTAGCTTGAGCATGATCTTATACTAAGATTGTTTCTTCATTTTTCTTACCAACCTCATATATGTTTACAACCTCTACATCTATCAGTATTTGGAGACTGCTACTCCATTGACCCCACTTTCATTATTATGCACATCCACACTTGTCACCATTTTGAGATTGACTCTCTCAATATGTTCCTTGCTTATTGACACTTTGATGTTTCAAAGGACTGTGTTGAAAAAAAAAATAATTTGTGAAGTTATACCCAATAAGTATGCTAGCATGTGTACATATACTGAAAGAAGTACGACAGTATAAGGATTTTAGACTAGGTGTAGAACTAAGCCTACTAGCTAGGCGCATTATTTAACTAACTATTTTAATACTCCTCCTTAAGCTATAACATATTTATTGACCATGCCTAACTTGTTACAAACATTCTAAACCCATTTTTTCAAAAAAAAACTTAATGAAGATATCTACAAGTCAATCCCCTATTCGTACATGCTTGAGATTGATGACTCCTAATTTTTGTCTAATAAAGTGGTAGTTTACCTAAACATGCTTTGTTCTTTCATGAAAGATAGGGTTAATGGCAATATGAGTTGCTACACAGTTATCACATAATAACTCTATGCTACCAAGGCATTCCATCTGAAGCTGACGAAAGAAGTAAGAGATCTAAACAATCTTGTAGTAGCATGTGCCATGGCTCGATATTCAAACTTAATACCTGAGTGGGATACCACAGCCTACTTCTTACTTTTCTAAGACACAAGATTGCCACCTATAAACACATAGTACCCTAAAGTGAACCTTTGATGCATCAGACACCTCATCCAGTCTACATCTAAAACCTCTTAACTCTACAATGACCATGACTTTTATAGAATAAGTTAAGTCCAAGAGATTTCTTCAAATACTTCAAAATGTGCACTACTACTTCCTAATGGGAGGTTTTGATAGTGGTCACAAATTGGCTGACTACACTTACTAGAAATGCAATGTTTGGTCTTGTAATGGTGACGTAGTTTAGCTTTTCCACCATTCACCTATATTGTCATGTATTATCTAATAGCTTTCCATCTTCTGATCTTAGTTTTACATTTGGAACAATGGGTGTATCACATAGTTTGGCACTTAAAAGGCCTATTTACTCCAACATGTCCAGGGCATATTTCCTTTGTGACAATAAAATTTCTTTGCGACTTTTAGCCATACCTAAGAAGTATTGAAGCGCTCCCAACTCCTTTGTTTGAAATTTTTCCTTCAAGAAAGACTTCAGATTTGAGATGCCAGTTGCATCACTCCCTATAATGACAATATATCTATGTAGATAATTAAGAGAACACATCCTGATTTAGAGTGCCTGAAGCATATTGAGCGGTCATAGTCACTTTTCTTTAATCCAAACTCTACCATAACACTACTAAATCTGCAAACTAGACTCAAGGAGACTATTTAAGCCTATGTAGAGATTTCTTGAGCTAGCAAAGATGTTTACTTTCCCCCTAAGCAACATACCTATGTGGTTGCTTCATATAAACTTCTTTAGCAAAATCACTATAGAGGAAGGCATTCTTGACATCAAGTTAATAGAGAGCCCAATGACTAAATATGGGTAAGGATATAAATAGTCAAACAAAAGTAATCTTAGCCACTGGTCAGAATATCTTAAAATAGTCAATGTCATATGTTTGAGCTTACCCCTTTGCAACAAGACAAGACTTAAGTTAAGCAAAAGATCCATCTAGATTTACTTTGATAATGTAGACCCACTTACACCAATAGCAAAGTTCTTAATGAGCAATGAAACCACATCCCAAGTCAAATTATGGTCAAGGGCCATCATTTCCTCATCTATCGTAGCTTGCCATCCAAAATTAACAAGTGCCTCTACAAGAGACTTAGGAATAATAATGGAATCCAAGGAAGCGATGAAGGATTGAGAAGAAAATAGTAAAGAGGTATAAGACACAACAAAGACAATAGGATGAGGGATACCACAATTACCTAAAAAAAATATGACTATGAATACTTTTACAGTGGGTAATGGGGAGGTCTAAATCAAATGGTAGATCCTCAGATGAAGAAGTAGGTAGGGAAGAGTCTAGAGTCAATGTTGTACTGGAGACCAAGTTAGGAACTGGAGGTGCTAGAGTCTTGTGAGAATACACTTGTTTAAGGAGGGATGAACAAAGATGGCATGATCTGAGATTGAAGTGCATGAAGAACTAGAAGAGAGGAAGAACTCCAATAAAAAATTGCCTATTGTTTTGTGACTTATCTAGAGGAGATTGAATATAAAAGAAGGAATGAAACTCAAAGAAGGTAAACACATTTCAATACCCTTTTTTGTTATAAGGGTAGCTAAGGAAAACACATTTCAATGATCACAGATCAAGTTTAGAAAACTAGGAACGATGATTTTAAACAAAACACATGTAACCAAAAACACGAAAAGGGAAACGATATAGTGAGTACGAAGGAAATAATAGGGAAAAGGGAATTTTGAAATTAAGACATTTTAGAATTAGGAAATTTTGGGTTCTAAAAATTGGAGTTAATAAGCTTTGATACCATGTTGACAAAAAGAAAATAGTAAAATGTAAAACTATACCCAATAAGGTTACCAACCTAGCTAAGCCCCTTATTCAACTAATTATTCTAACAGACTGCATGAAAATCTTGAGATCACTTTCCACAGTACTGAAAGGTTACCCCATTGTGATTTTGTGGAAAATTAAGATTAATCATTGGAGTCAATATTCTATTTTTGTCTAGTCCATCGATCATTAGGCACCCCTTAGCCATTCTTCTTATTGTTTCACCTCTCTTATTTCATCATTATCCTCATCACATCAAGTGTTTGTATACCCTAACAATCCACATATGTAACAATAATTCAAGAGGTGCTTATACTGAAAAACAAACTACTAGCATGATTTATCATTACATAATGAGAGAAAGATACCTTGTCTTAATGGGTTAGTGATATCAATGCAGACCCATACCTTTAAAAAGGGTCCTTAACCTTCCATTTTTGTTCACATCAAACATCTAGCCATACACCAATGGTGATACCTATTGCTTCACCAACTTTCATGGTCATAGAATTAATGGGACGATCATAAATTCTAATCCAGAAATTTGTTGCAGTAAACTAGATTTCAAAAGGCCTTACTCATCACTACATGGCTCCAACATCAAGAGTTGTTTGTCAAAACTCCATGGACATCCAATCCAATACCCTTTGAAAGTCTTTTTGATTAAAGAACTAGAATAAAATTAGGTTATTGCCCATTAACTAGTACTCCAATCCTCTTCCAATCTTTCTGCATGGTCTTACCCATCGCTGCTAAATTAACAAATCTATTTGTTAAGACCAAGCAATTTCATATCTGTCCTCTACCTTGATCCTTCACGATCATCAGAACTAATTTGCACAGCTACTCCATCCTCCTCCATAAGTTTTAGGTTTTTTCACTATTTCACCAAGACTTCTTCATTGTAACTATGACACTCCCCTCCACCAATCAATACCGCCATTGTAGAGCACCACTCTTAGGCAAGAGATTGCCACTCTTACCCAAAGAGACCCACTCCCACAACCCTAGAATTGATCTCATCCACTCTTGTGAAGGTTATGTATCCCCTTTTTGTGGAAATATTCTTTTAACAGTTTGTACAGATAATTATTAAGTAGTCAATTCAAGGCCTTTGTATCAAACATTCTTTTTATAACCTAAACATTATAAAATTAGATTTTAACATGAAGAATAAAACTAAGCTCATATATTTTACAAACTAAACAAGTAAAATTGCTTATACATCACACATATGCCTCTTCTATCGTAAAACCAAATGAGAAGTTCATTAGTAAAGGGTGAAGTCAGTATTAGTACCAACATATCTTTACAAATCTCGATCCCTTTATGGATGGTTCTAGTGGCTAACCTCTTTATATTCGATTCTAAATGTGACATACAATTTCCAGTTCCTTTTCTTGTGTCTTGTTAACTACAACAATGTTATAAAATTTGTTCATAAACTTAACCTAACTTAGGCTTTGTTTGGATGGTTGGAGTAAATGAGAATTATCAAAAAGGTTTTCAAGTTCAAAGGGGAGTAATAATTTTTGACAATTTAACAAAAAGCAAACTATGCTATTGGTAAGAATCATATAATTATGCTAGATCAGGATATAGCTTAAAAGATTTTAAATAATGAAATTCTGTTTGCACAAAAATGTGCACACAAAAGGTTCACAAAATAAAATCATAGTCATTAATTAGTTGTATGGGACTCACACTTTCATGCATATACCCAATTGTTTAGATATCAACTTCAAATTGTATCTATAAAATCATATCCCATGTACCACAGTGTATAAATTATATTACCATGACTAGAAACTTCGACATGAGAAGAAGGAATGGGTAGAGTACGGACGAGGACCAGCTTAAATTGATAAGGGGACCCAGGAGTGAAGAAATGGTTTTAAGCTCAGAAGCTAGGATCACTCTGATCGATTCCCACCAGTGGCGGACCTAGAGATTTTAAGTAATGAAGACAATAAATTATAATATATTATACATATACTTAAGGAATACAAAATATAATTTAATTAGATTTCAAAGTCAAACCTATATTTTTGAGTAAGAAGGATAAACAATTCTTTATAAAAAAATTGAACTATCTATTTGGAATAACTATAAATATAATTAAATTTTAGTAGAATTGAGGCAAAAATAATTGGTTCAAGAAAGTTAATTATTTTCTAGTTGATTTATATTGAGATATGTTATTTCAAAATTGATTTTACAAGATTAATTATATTTGGGTAAAGTAAATAAAATTGTGTTTGGATATAAAATAATAAAAGAAGATATGAAATTAATTTTTAATATAGTAACTAAATGTTACTACTTAAGAGTTCAAATTTTGTATGAATAGAGTTAATTTCTTTTCACCAAATAAGCAAAACATTCCTCATTTCTATTAGAATTAGTTCTTGCATGTCAAAATTGATCTTACTTATTTTATCAAAATATACCCAAACGAACATGTTTATTGTAGAAATTAATTTTAAAGGCTAAAATTATTGATGAAATGATATTTAAATAGGTATAGATCACCAAATATCTATGGGAAAATTTTAAATATTTATTTACGCAATAATTTAAAATATATATCTAACCTTAGAATTCTAAAAGTGCAGTGAGGATAGCTGCCCCCTCAACACATAACGTGAGTCTGCCAGTGATTCTTACCACCATCACTGACTTTCCTTTTCTGGCCATTGATTGCATAACCAAATAACAAAGCAACCTCTGCTTCTTATTGTTAATTAAGTAAAAAATAGTGGTTAACAGCTAAGTAGAATACATGGTTGTGATACCTTCGGACCATAGAGAAGTGTAAATGGCATACAGCTTCAGTTTTCAAGTTGTTGTGGGTGTGCAAGAATGCTCAGTTCGTTGCGCACTGAGACTCGGTGTCTGGTAAAGATGCAAGTTTAATGATAATGATAAGCTACTCTTTTTTCCTTTTGTGGAAAAAGTAATTCTACCAACACAATTACTGTAGTCAAAATGAAAAGAAATTTTCAAAATTCAGGCAATACCCTAGTACTATAAATAACTGTTATTATCGAGATTAAACTTAGTTTTTAAAATAGGACAAAAAATTTAGAAAAAAAGTGGAAACGAAAAGAAAAAAGCATCCATACAGAAACAACTCAGTTACGTAGTAACTAGGTTTCCTTATTTTTATTTGATGTGAATGACTATGCTGTTTTCAAATGATCCTTCCTGAGCTTCCAAGTCACAGCAATACATAGAAACACCAAACCATTCAGAGACAAATTCATGAGCAATTTATGATGGTTTTCATAATTTAAGGCAGCCAGTGATGGAGCAAAGAATGAACCAAAGACTTTCGAGTTTCCACATACTTCCACAAAACTGTGACTGAACAATTGTCCAAAATTTGAAGAAAACTAGAAGAAGAAATACTGTTACAAGTCGGAATGGATAGCTAAATCCGCCCGGAGAGGCAAAATTTCGCACTCTTCTCTGGGACAGGCAAGTACAGACAGAAGTCCAAAATTTCAGAAGAAAGATGCCCATTGCATTATTCCTGAATGGAGAAATAATACAAAATGACCCTCATACAACGAACTTCTCAACATTTATTGTTACCAAGTTGCTAAAATGAGATTCGCACGCCCACAAAATTGAGATGATGATCCACCTTTCAATCATTTATATCCACGGCTGTTCTCTCCTATATTCTCTTACAATTACAGGTACACTTGTCGGTGGGACCTGGTGAAGAGAAATTGTTAAAACATTTATTGGATTCATTGTATAAACCATCATGACTTAATTGTGAAACAAATGAAAGGATGGCGGCTCTTAACCTTAAGAATGTCGAAGAATGCAAGTATTTTATCACTGAAACAGCCAAACAGGAGGTCTACCTGATCATTTGCCTAGTTAAGAATTTCTTGTCCTCATCTCTTTTAATTGTTCCATCTCTTCTCTTCCGTATTTACAAATTTATTTTTAGTGGGAAAATAGATCACAATTATTTAAAAAAAAAAAAAAAAGGTCTCTTTCTATGTCTTCTATTTATTTATTTATATTATCTTTCAGGTTAACGAATGCATTCAATTCATCTATCCAAAGACCAGCTAGCCACCATGTAAACTAAGAGGCAATGGGATCAGTTGTATTAAAACACATTGCAGCAGAAAATAAAAATTCCTATTTGATTTCCAGCACTTACCACGCCATAATCTGTAACTATCATCGAGACATAATCTGAAGGTGTCGCATCATAACTGCCATCAATTCAGAACTTCAAGGTCAGCATAGGAAAATGACAAATTTTATAGTGTATTATATCAAATCAAACATAAAATGCATACGTCAGATTTAGAAGTTGCAGATTTTCAGTATTGGCCCAACCATCCAAGTAGTTGACATCCTTTCTACCCAGAACCTTAGAGATGACATCTGGATCACCTGTAGTATAAGTACATAGATAAAAATGTCAGACTTCTTTAAAACGCAAGGCCAAAGCCCAATGATAAATAGCTAACATATTCTCAAGCTTTCGTCACTGCTAATTAGACATACCAAGCTCATTCGAGCATATTGAATCAAGCTGTACCCTCTCATGAAATTTATAAGCCTCACAACACACTAAGACAGGTACACGGAATTCATGAGCAACCATTGCAATGCATGCAGTCCCGACTCTCGAGTAAACAGTTCCATTAGACAACACTGATGAAGCACCCAGAAAAACTCGGGTAACTTCACGCATTATGTAGGAAACAGCATTAATATGAGTGTAAGTACAGCTAAGACCTTTTTCCACCAGCCTACGAAGTAACAGTTGCCCTCTAAGCTTTGGACGAGAGTCGACCACCACAACACTAAACTGTTTTCCCAGCTCATGTGCATGTAACAGTATCATTTCAACTGCCATTGATGACCCATAAGTAAGAAGAACATCACCATTTCTTATTTTTGTAACAGCATGCTTGACTATCACCTTGTTGGCAACTATAATCTTCTCATTTACAAATCGCTCAATATCCAACTGAAGAGAAGTTTTTGCTTTTGACTCAGACAATGTCACAGGTAGCTTGGCAATTTGACTCTTGAGAAATCTTATAGCATTTCCCATGCTGATTGAAAGAGGTCGACACTCAATAAGAAAAGAAACATAACTACTTATTTTTGCTGTTAGGTCTCTCACAAGAGTTTTCTCAGGTGGAACATTGTAATCTTTGATGGCCTCTTGAAATGCTTGAAGCATTGCAATACAACGAGCATTGCCACCAGATATATCTTCAGACAAATACCGCAATCCCACCTGACAAACAACACAAATGTCACTAAGATTAAAGGAATATATATGTTTAGGTCTAAACAACAAACATATTGAACAGTTCCTAATCACCATATCCATTAAATAGCCGAATAAAAGTTCTAATCATGATTCAGCTCACCCAGGTTTATCTTCATGCAACATGCATATCATAGGTAGCTGAATATAATTTTGTACATTAGGATGTCATATATCATGACTTCTGAAGTTGCAAATGGTTTTAAGAGGATGTCTCCCCATGTGCTAATATGAAGCAAGGATACACTGTTTTGGACTTCATATCCATATCGTATCCATATACAGATACAGATATGACACTTGCATGAGAGTTAAATGGAAGTTTCATTGCAAGGTTGACATATCTATGTATTCATATCGTCTCCAATACCATACACATAACCATAACAGTGCAACATAGCTATTGACATTCCATGTCCTTCATCTTGCACTTGCCACCAAAAAGAAGATAGTAACCAGAAAATGTTCAACAGTCACCATACATGGTAGAAATAACCCACAGAACTGATATATTACTTTAAGTAGTTTGCACATTTGTTTCATTTAGCGAATTTAGTTGATAACACCCATTTAAACCATAATATCGCATTAAAAACAGTAGTTCTGCAATTCACTTTCCACTCTCTTTAACTCTCCTTGACACTCCCTTTGGTTTTGTTAGCACTTGACACCTGATTAATGAAGGAAGCATTGCATGCCACCTGAAATATGACCCCTGAGGTCCAGATTGTGCCTATATCATCAAGAAACACAAAGCACAATAAGTAAAATGTACAAAAATTTCAATTACCGAGCATATCAGCAAATCTAAAATATAATTATTACATAATTTATATATTATAGATAGTCAGTAAACTACATGCGCAAGATGCATCACTTTGCCATGCATCATGCAACTCCAAATGTCATAATAAACATCAACTCAGTTAAGTTTACTACATCTTTGGCCATGACTACATGGAGATTCAGGGTATAAAACTATTCTTCAAGAGTAACTCCCTTGGTACCATCTTATTATTATATGTGGTCCACAAAACACCACTAGAACTAGAAGGGTTCTGCACAAGCCCAAGGGAAGTATTGGAGTAATTCATGAAGGACACCCTAACTGGCTACAATAACCAATCAAAAGAGAGGGTATTGAAATATTCGCAATCAGGAATATTATGAAGTGATAATTCCTGACCATATACTTTAAACTGGGATCAAATAGATACCTTATAAACAGCAGGATGCACAGGATCAAGTTGGAAAAACTTTGCCTCAAGATCTGGAAGCTGACTCCCATGTTCATACTGTGGCAAATGCCTAAACAACTCAACTCTGTTCCTAGCTTCAGTCTGCTTCACAACAGCACGACGTTTAGCTTTCTCAACTCGGCTTTTATCATCATACTGCATGCGTGGTTGAGGTACATCCTTCTTTCTATCCTTTTCTGATGGACGATCGCCTCCCTTCTTTTCAGAGACTGCAACTGCAGCAGGATCAACCTTCTGTGGAGGCTTTGCAGCTTTAGTTGGTTTTGCATTTGCAGAAGTCACTGTTCCAGATGCCTTATTTCCTTCAGCTAAAACCCATTACATCAAAAAGCATACTAATCAGCAATTTAGCAGGTAACAATAACAAAAGCCCACTGTAAATTACCAATTTTAGGATTCACAAAATTCACCAGAACACAATTTTAATTTTCTCCCAAAAGTTTAAGTAATTAGGCAAAAGCTTATGAATGGTTTTATATCTCTAATACGCCCCTTTACACAAAAGCTCTTTGGATGCACACAAGCCTACCAAACCTTGTGTAAAATTTAAATTAATTTTTTCAAGAAAAGGGTAACAAGAATCAAACTTTTAAACACAGACTTTGATCCATGTAAAGAAAAGGAAAAAGAATATTTTGTGTAAGCTATTAGGCGGAGGCTTATGGATGGGTTTATATCTCTAACATGGTCCTCACACGAAAGCCCATTGGAATTAATGTGTGAACAACACACAAGTCTACCAAATGCACAAAGGCCCACCAAACTTTGCACCAAAATTCAACTTAACTTTTTCAAGAATGGGGATGACAAGAATTGAACTCTTAATTATAGAATCTGATATCATGTCAAGAACCAACTCTTCCTAAAACTTAAACTATTAGGTAAAGGCTCATAAATAGTTTTATATCTTTAACATAGGGCAAGTGGGTTTGAAGATAGAACCAAGTCAATATCAGGCAAAATGGAAACAGTACATGTAAACAAAGAGATATATTTAAAGTAAATAGCTGTTAGACAGGAAGACAAACTAATAATTGAAGTCAAACAAGAACATGCTTATACACACTTTTTGCAGCAGCCTTTGCAGCTCTTTGAGCTTCCTGTAGAGCACGTCTTTCAGCTTTTCTGGTTTTCAATTTCTGTCGTTTTGAGCATGCAGGTTGGTCTTTCACCTCCATTGCTGATCCTGCTGCTTTGTCTGTTTTTTCTTGTTCTATGGGGAATGGGGAAGGAGAAGAGGGTTAAAAATGCTTCAATTCCCAATGTATGCCAAACAAAAACTTACGAATGTGAATGGAGTCTGCAACACAAAGAAAGAATGCATGGAGATAACAATTTTATTTTATCTTGATTTCTATATAAACTACTTGACAAGCAAATCAGACTGATTCAACAATTATTGATAAAAAATTTGTAACTGGCCAAACGATGCTAAAGTCAACACTAAAATTCAAAATAACAAAAGAAAATGAAGATAGCCAAGACCCAAGAGGAGATTAATATAGTAGGTGGCACAAGATATACATGTTTTAAAACAATTACAATATCATTGTTGTTCCAATTCTAGTGATTATTAGTGTTTGAGTTGATCAAATGCAGAAACTGTGACAAGTACCCAACTTCCAAACACTGAAATAAAAAGAAAACATGCATGTGGATTAAGGATCAAAACCAGAAACCATTATATTTAGATGCCCATATCAAATGGGTTTTATTAAAAGAATGGAGAAATATTTTGAGCAGCAACTTAGGAAGCATGGATACCTCTAGAAAGTAGCCATAACCAACATCATCTACTGCTATATCTAAGATACTTAACCATCATATCCTATTCTACTCTTCCAATTTTGGGTATAATTTTGATGTGATGTAGATATACTTTTACCACTAATGAAGCATCTTTGAACTTTTTTTCTTCCTGGACAAAACAATGTAAACATTTTAGACCACCAACCACAGAGCTTCGTCATATTCTTGTATTATTCAATGCTCATTTAAAGTGATTGATCCGAAACACTGAAAATGATTTAGAGACTTGTCACACCACCCTTTATAAAGCAATCACTCCTCCTATTTGTGATAAGCATACAAATAATATGCATAGTCTTAATCCTACAAAGTCTAATGCCTCTAAACTCCCCCACCCCTCCCCCCTTCTCTTTTCACCCCTTGATTTAGTCTCATCCAGATTCAAATTGTCTCACATTAGCCAAATAAACAAACTTGATATTTCTGAAGCTTAAAAAATGAGTATCTCAGAAATCAGATTATATGTTCTATCCAGCTCAAATAAGATTAAACAGAGGTCTCACATGCACTCTGTAGTGACCACTTTAGCCCATAATTTGCCATTAGTCTCCCCCAAGAATTTAGTATCAGTGCTGACATAAAAATAAATTGATTTTCTATTGTACTTCCTTGTTTTAAACTACACTTATAATGAAATTTAGAACCATTGCTTATTATCCTCCTCTCAATTTAAACCAGTTCAAACCACGCCAGAGATATGAAGCAAATTTTAAAAAAAAAAAAAAAAAAAATCAAAGAATCGAGCAAGAAGCTTAAGCTCACCCAGAATCACAAGACGGTTATTCACCACCGACACAGTGGTTAATTCACTTGCCGGAACACTACTAGCCTTCATTGCTGTCAAGTCAAATCCCCCACGAGGAAAAGAAGATGCCACCTTTCCAGCATTGCCCCTTGTCCGGCGACCCGGTGACGCAATCCCATCAAAGAAATCTCCTTCACCAACTACCATCTTGCTTGAGTAAGAAGATGGGGTTGGAGACAAGGCAGTGGGGAAGAACTCACAAGAGTTGTAGCTGCCAGCAGTAAGGGACTCACCCCGGAAACAGGAAGCCGCAGGAGATGCAAGCGGACGAGTGTGTAGAAGCAAATTGTCCGACGCATGACGCGGCGGAGGGATCATCACCGGGGAGAGGGAGTTGCCGGAGGGAGAGATATCATTAACCGGAGGAGAAGACGAAGAGACAGTTGGGTCGGGTGGACCCGAGTGGGAGCGTTCAGGTGGAGCTCCAGGAGCAAAGAATCCAACGCGGCGGACCTTGGGATCAATCACTGCACGTGGAGCTCGGCGGGGGTCCATGGAGGAGCTTAGGGTTGAAGTGGGAGTTGGAGCTGCAGTTGCTGCTACTGTTGCGGTGGCAAAGAGAATGGGTACCGGTGTTGGTGCATGCTGGGGTGCAAGGAAAGTTAAAAAGAGCGATAGAGAAGAAGCAAACAAAAGGTTGTGTCAGGAAATTTAACAAAGTTATCCTGGGAAAATTCGGGTTTCTAGATTGAGATGGAAAGACAAAGGTGGGATCGGCGCACCGTGCAGTTCAGTGGAAACAGAGGAGAGAGAGTGGAGAGCAAAGCAGGGGTGCACAGCCAAAAGAATTAAAAAAAAAAAAAATGGAGATTCTTGTCGTTTCTCACACGTTCCTGTTCCTATGCCTTCCAAAAGATTAAAAATTTTAAAAAGTATTGGGGAGTTTTTTTAAATTTTAAAATATTTTAAATATATTCTTATATTTTAAAATAGACTAAACCAAATATAAAAATTTGGCTTGGATCAAATTAATTAGTCAAGCCTAGATCAAATATGTATTATACAAGAATACGCGCTTAACCTTTCATATTTTCATTCTGAGCACTATTAATTACACAAAGTATTACATTTTAATTACACAATTTTTCATAATCTCTCCTTTTTCTTTCATTTCAAAAAAATTTATTATATCACAATCCCCAAGGCACTACTAACATTTTCCCTTCCACTCTTACTCCCAATCAAGAGGCCAAGGGCTTAAACACAGCATGCAGGAAACACCACAAAAGTGTGGGGAGGTATTGTTATTCAAAATGACTCTTTTCCAAATATTCTTTTCACTAAGTAAATTAATGTAGCTTTCACGTATTTATATATAAACCTGACAAGCAATGAATCAATAATTCGGTCTGGCTCAATATCTATAATTGATATTGGTTAAAGTTAGTCAAATTTAACAAAAAACATCGATCAAAATCAATCCGATTGATTCACTAAAATTTAAAAAATATAAAAAAATTATTTATTATTACAAATTCTATTATTTAGTCACACATGCAAATTTAAATTAATAAAAATAAATAATTATTACAATTATCATAAAATTTATAATTTTTATGAACCACATCTTTGTTAAATTAAGATCACATTAATTTGATTAAAATAAAAAATAAATACTTACATGAATTTTTTGAAAAATTATTTTATCAATTAGTAAGTATTATTTACATAAAATTATATTTATAACATAATGTAGCTTGATTGAGCGATCCAATTTTTAAAAAATTAATAAATGCTAAACTAGAGGCATATTTATACCTTTATTTATTTCAATTCATATATACATGGCTGCTTTTATTTTAAACTTTTTTTCAGTTATACTTTTATTATTAATAAGCATATATTAGATAATTAGAAAAATATAAAATTTATAATATAATATGTTAGCTTTATTGATAATTTCATAAAATAAAAAAAAGAGCTAATGTATTGAGCTAATTGATGTATCACAAAGTTGATAAACCAATTTGTAAAATTTTTGCTTCTGTACATTTTATAACATCATAAAATAAAAGTATTATCACTTTAAGAAAAATAATGTAGATAAAAATTCATTTATAAAAAATAAATTATTATCTAATTACATATTCCTTATAATTTAGCAACAAATATCCATCTTATCATTTACTACCCTATAAAACAACTCTTACCTTAGAATATCTTTCTCAAAACAAAATCTCTTGCATGGCAACAGGCGCGAGGCTAATCCATACAAGGAAGGGAAAGGAAGCTAAATGAATTAACTAGAAAAATAAACATGCATTGATTGACTTTGAATTTGATTTTGATACATCTATGTGAGGTGTATTAGGAAGTTACAGCATAAAACCGTTCCTCACACTCAAATTTGAGTTATACAAAGCAGTACACATCTACTCGTTTCCTCTTATGACTTCAGCTTTACCATTAGATGGCGCAACAATTCCGAGAATAACAAAGCCACCTAAACTGACGATCAATATGCCCAAGGAATTGACCAGCATTGCTTCACTGGAATAGCGTGATATTACCTTGCTGGTTTGAAGGAATGTAGCCTTCTCTAGAAAACCAGTAGCAGCTGTAGCTATAGCTAGGGCGTAGATATAGATCCCAAAGAACACGTGCCATGGCAACAGGGCCACTCTACTATTTCTTGACCCTCCTGGGTACCAAAAAGTTGCAAATCCGGCAGCCCACTGATGAACAGTAAACAAGTCAGATAGATTCAGTAATGGAATCAATTTCCAAAGAAACATGAGATAAATCATCAAAAGTTATCAATATAACAAAGGTACCTGGATGAAGAACAGAAAAAGGCAAGCTAGACCCAACCATGAATGCAGGCTATAGAAATTGTCAATGCCCTTATCATTGTGAAACTTCCAAGCAGCCCAGACACCAATCAAGCTTAGAATGAAAGAAAGAAATTGTAAAGTAAGATGAACTAGTTTTCTGAAGCTTTTTGTTCCTGACATTGTCTTGTACGCAAGCATTCCTGCACAATACCACAACAAACATATAAAACAAATTATATAAATAGCACTAATTTGGAGGGAATAATAACATGGAAACAATCACATGATATCTCAGTAAGGAGATCATAACTATAAAATTAATTTTGGGACAATTAAAATTTGCTTGACATGGTAAGATATAACTTGATAATTCATACAAAGCTCTTAAGGCAATTTTAAAAGTACTAACTAGTACACCCCATGCCTTCTCCTATCAGAAGAGCAAGGACCAAATCCTCATCCTAATTTTTCCTTCGTCTTTTCTTTTGTAGGGATCAAGATTGGCTTTTTGGTTTAGAGGAGACTAAAGTAGTCCCATTAATACCAAAAAAGCTCTGGACAAGTGATAGGAAACATATGTATTTATTCATTTCATGGGTTACAATCAAGCGAAATGCTTTATTGATAAAATGTAGGGCTCACATGATGCCATGTTGATTACAAACACATTGGTGATACAAGCAGGTAACAGGTGATAGCATGAATACATGTAACCTTTCAGTCTAAAATGAAGATCACAGCAATAACAAACAATTCATGTTTGATCCACTTTTGTATTTTTTGCTTAAAAACACAGGCAAACTGAGTAATATTTTATAAATATAAATAAAGCAGCACAATATCTTATTTTGTCCATTGTCCACTACTCAATTAACATGACTCGCTCCCTTTACCAGAAATTATGCAAGTTAATAGTTTTGGTTCATTCATTGACAAACATAGAATTCTCTTTGAGATGTCATCAAATGGGAGTCAAGATCACAGCCAATAGATTTATGCATGCATCCGAATAAAGCATATGGTAATGAAACAGTGCAAGCATCCTAGCACAACACAGGCTTTAAAGTGATAGCCATAAGCATAGACAGTAGAATAGCTGGTGTGGACCTCTGCATATCACGTGACACTCATGTTTCAATTGTGTTACGTTAGTATGGCTGCACAATAGGTCCCTACAAAAATTGTTTTCCAGTAAAAAATAATGCAAGTAAGAATTTCTAGGTCAATCACTATATAAAGGCCAGAACATTGGGTTCATATGCTACCTCGAGCAATAGAGGAACATATTTACAGAATCAGAAGGATTAGGTTTAGAACAATCTAATAAATTCAAGGCAGAAATTGAAAAACTCATACAAGAAAATAAAATTTTTTTCTTAGTTCCCTTGCAAGACCTAGAACAATTTCGTACAAAGATATCAGTTAGATGAGCAATGCTGACACAAGCCTGAAGAACCAAAAAGTACGTATCTTCCAAAAACCAACCTATAACATTGTCAGTTGACATATAAGAGTATGACTAAAAAATTCAAAGGCTATTTATGATATCTCCTATTACATTTTGCATTGCATAAGACAGGGAACACCCCATTTAGATTGAGTGTTGTTATGTATACACTCTTCCACCCACAATTTAAGAGGGAAAGGAGAGAGTCAAATATTTAACTTTCTTCTTTCCCTCTTAAATTGTGGGTGAATTGTGGGTAGAAGAGTGTGGGTGTATTTTTTTTCATTTAGATTACTCTAGTTAGTCAAAGCACTCATTTTAATTCTCCCTTCCTTGTCCCATCTCCTGATGTTTCCATCTTGTCAAGCATTTATATTTCACCTTATTGTTAATATTGTTTACATATATATATATATAGAAAAACTCTTTGGCACACTAGAGAGATAAACTTGGAATGGATAGAGTGAACCATCTACAATGGATGACAATAAAAAGTTCCAGAGATATTTTGAAGCATTAGCAATGAATTATATCTCAACTTTCTCTCAAAAAAAGAAAAAGAAAAAGACCATGTACCTTCACCATTAATCAGAATAAGTCCAATCACCATCAACACAGGATGGACCTACGGAAAAGATGATAATGATAAAAGTATCAAACTTAGAATTCATAGTCATTAGGGAATATGGTGCCAATAACACAACCAGAAAGATTGAATGCCACGATGCGTATCAGGTTGAAATTAAAATATTCAACATAAATATAGGATATATTAGGGCTACAATATATATTTTCTACAAAGCTTTCAATGAAAACATCGTCTGCCATTGAATTAATAGACACACATCATGCAAGCCCACAGAAGAATCCTTTGATATGCATTCTGTACCTCACTTCTCTTCCAATTTATGGTGACAATCTAGAAAGCAGATAAAGACATGTTTTTTATGTTATTGCACTCTTCCAATCTTCCTCACCAACATGATCAAATTATAATCATATTGTGATAGGTTTTCACCCCCATTGAACATTTCCTTTAAGTTAGACTCACAAACACACCACCTTTTTATCTCAACTTCCCTATAATTTCATTTTTAGGTTTGTTTCCAACATTGTAAAACTCCTTGAACTGGACTTTCATAAACAGATAATAACCCAAAATGATAGTGTTCAATGACTGAATAGTGTCCTTCATTATTCGAAGAGTAAAGATACAAAAAAGAATATATAAAGACTCATACACAGCATCTAATACAATCTCAGTAACACAAATCCAAATCCATAAGCAGCAATTTCACAAATCCACTCCAAAAACTCCCTAATTTTCTCTTGCATTCGACCATTGTCAAATTAGATTCCATTAAAAATTGAATTACCCAAAAAAGTCTCTGGAGATTGAAAGTAACCAAGGCAAGAAGCGAAAGACAGACAAAAGGGTTACATTGAAAATGAGATCCTTGTTGTCGGAGACAAGAGCGAGTCCTCCTCTGAAATGCAGTGCCCACGTGAGAAGAAGAAGCGTAACCAGAACTCCAGCCAATCTCACTGTCAGAAAGATCGGAAACCTTACCACCGGGGGAGCCGCCATCTCTGCTCTTTCTTCAATGAACAGGACAGAGAGCTTGACGGCGATGGAAAATTCAACGACTACAACAGCTGGATGTTGCTACTTATATATGGGCTTTCCTCTTTGTTTTTCTGGAGGGCGGTGAAAGGGACATTACGCAAATTGATCAAAACGCGCTACGCACGCTACACGTTTTTTGTTGTTTCGAATAAAGAGAAATAACTAAAATATGGGATGATTTAATTATTATTTTATAAATAAATTAAATTAGGTTTTGTATTCATAGCATAAGATAAAAAATTATTTTTATTTTGAGATGATAAAGTTTTATTTTTGTTTTGAAAAAAATTAAATTAACTTGTAATAATATATATTTGGTTTCTTGTCAAATTAAATTATTATTGATTTACCTTCATCTTAAACAAAATATTTTTATTTTAAAATATAAATACAAGTTATTGCTCAACTCAAATTTTTTCTTTTTCAAAAGAAAGGGATTGAAATCTTCTTGTATGAACCATATGGTTAACTCTAAATATATTTTTTTGGTGCATGTTTCATGCTAGCCATTTTTCTTAATTGATTTAATGTCATCGGAAAAAAATGTAGGAAACAAAAAAAGAGTTGCACCACGTAAAGATTGCATATAAATTTTTTTTTTCTTTCACACAAAATATCATTACCTTATAATTATTTAAAGACAGTTAAATATTATATTTTTAACACCAAATTTTTTTGAAGTACAGTCAACTTTTATTTTGACTAATATTTTATTAGTTTATTTTATTTTATTTATTAAAAAGAATAAGCATAATTTTGTCTTAAATCATTAAGTTTTCTAATATTTATGACTAGAGATGTCATATAGATAAATAGATTATTAGTATTTGAATTATTTAAAAAGAATGTACCAAAAAAATTATTTTAAAAGAGTTATATATACTGATAATTATCTTTCAATAGAAAGCAAACGGTTATAATTTTATATCTTTAAGAGAGAGAATAGTTTGTGAAGAAGGACTCAAGAAAAATTTTATATTGCTTTCTATTTGCTAGTTATTTGAAATGTATTATTAAAATGAGAGAAAATATTATTATTCACAACTTACACATAATTTAGATCAAGAATAATAAAGGATGAGATAATTTTAACTACTTGTGGCAACAAATAAACACTCCCCCTCTCCTATAAAGCATCGTTCTGACACTAAATATGTTGTATGCCTATGTGTTCAAGCTAGCTAGCTCTTGCTTGTAGGAAAAGTGATTGAATGAATGTTACCTCTACAATAAATAAAAAGGAGAAAAATGTAACAATTTGCAAAAATTATGTATATTGCATATAATATTTTTTTTTACAAGAGAATATATTGTTAAATTATGGATCATGCCTTGCAAAAAAATTATAAAACTCAACAGATTAATAATTAATTTCAAAATTTGTGAATATTAATTATTTAAAGGGCATATTTTCTCTTTAATTTATTGATCGTTAGAATCTAAAATTTTTAGATAGAGAGAAGTGTGTTTAATTTTATATTTCAATAACAATTTCATACTAGTTTTTACTAACCAATTTATTTGAATTTATCTAATATTACATTATCAACCTATAATTGTTTAATTATTAAGTGAGAGAAAATATCCTTTCTCATAACTTGTACATTATTTGTATTTATGTGCATGCCAATGGTAACTTTTGATTTGCGCAATAGGCTCATATCATTTGGTAGATTGAATGATTTGCACACATCCCTTTCCCTAAACCAATTGATTCTTTCTGTATTAATAAATCTTGACACAATTCATTCCAGATCCTTTACTTATCGTTTCTGTCATAGCAAGAATTTTGGCTTGCCAAGCCAAGCTTGCATCAAATAGCTAATCTTCTACATATGGAAACATATCTCCCATTTGAACGAATGAGTGTGCAAGTCATCTTATCTATCCCAATTTGAGTCCATCCACCTTATCATGAGTTCAATGGCCTTACCTATCAAAAGGGGTTTAGTCCACGGGTCATGCCCATCTTACCCTGCATAAAAGGACATCTTTCTTAAAGCGGCACTATCCTTACATTTTAAAAGACGCAAAATTCTATGTCCTCCTTTAGATTGGGCAAAAATTTTGTGGTGTAAGTCTCACCAAATCCAAAAGATCACACGAAATTTTGTATCTTCCAACACATAAGTGAGGAATTCCTCTTTTCTTTGCAGTGTAGGACTAAACAGCAAGGTTGAAAGACAAATAAATTCCATTTCACGCATGGTACAAATTAGGATTGGTAGCAAGGCCAATTGCTTGCGGTTTGGCCTGATTATGCCTATTTAGACCAACAAGCAAAGTTAGGCATTCTTACATTTGATCATCTACTCCCTAGCAAGTAGCAAAATGATTCCAATTTTCACGTCAATAAAGATCATTGAAAGGCCTAAAGGATGATCTTGCTTCTAAATCTTTACACACAAAATAACAATGATGTTCAAGTGGATAGATCAATGTATTAACTGCATAATCCACGAAAATATAAAATATGCTTAGTAACGCATTGACATTTGAAAGCATTTGTGCCCAAGAATCTAGAAAATCACTAATCAAATTTTGGGATAATTAAATATGAACAATCAATTTGGTTTGAGATTTACACTTAAAAAGGCCAAGCAATCACTCGTGTAGTTATTTTAATTCATGAGGGGTTAATCATGGGGTAACGTTACTTATACATAGGTCTTGTATACAAAGATAAAATTTATTTTATAATTTCATAAAATTGATTGATAATCTTTATAAAGCTTATGAGTAATTTTACATTTACTAATTTTTTAACTTATTTACTTTATATAATCTATCTATTAATATTCTAAGAGAGAACCGAATGCAGTCATTGCCATGTGTTTTTGCAGTGGTATTTGAAATTCTACCATGTGTCCAATAAAATTAGCATATATAGATTACAAGTGAGAAAATGACAGAAACTCGGTTACGATGGTTTGGGCATGTACAAAGAAGATCGCGAGAGGCACCAGTGAGAAAGGTTGACCAAATGGTGTTTAGTCCTGTGAGCAGATGTAAAGAAAGATCAAAAAGGACACTTGGAGAGGTGATCAAAAGAGATCTTTAATTAAATGGTATATCCAAAAATTTAGTTTTGGATAGAAATTTATGGCGTCGTTTGATCCATGTAGCCGACCCCACCTACTGGAAAAGGGCTTGATTTGTTGTTGTTGTATATAGATTACAAGTCATTTTAAAATACTTAATAAATTCTTTTTTTAAAAATACATAAATGCATTCAATTAAATTTATATTAAAAATGAAAGGAAATGCATTTGGAATATAGTTAAGTAAATTCATATAATTAATTATAATTGATTTGACGTAAAATATAGTCATAATTCATGAAAGACTAGGGAATTTAGGGCTCGAGACAATTTTTCCAAGATAATCAATTGCAAGCGGGGAATGAACATATATTCGAGATTTTTTTTTTTTGTTTTCTAATAGTATGATGACATTTTATAAATTTGTGTGAAAGTTTTGATTAACTAATTAAAGCAATTATGATATATCTAAATATAGATTTGCAAATATGATATAATTAAATACTCATTTGTAATTATGATTAATTAATTAAGGAAATTATGATACATTTAAATATAGATTTGCAATCATGATATATTTTAATATACCTATTTGATTTAATACACACTTAATTTACAATTATGATTATGTAATTCAATCGAAATTTAAGTGCTAATTAAGTAATGACTCATACTGACATTGTAACCCTTGATTGGAAAATACTCTAGACTAAAGAGTGCCAAATATATACTTTTGTAATCCTTGATTGCAAATTAAATTATGACCAATTAATCACACTTTTAAATAATTTGTCTTGATTTTTTAACCCTTATTTAACATGTTTAATTAACCATGTAATGTTCAACCCTTGATTGTAGGGGTTGTAAGAAAAGTTGCCCTGATTTTTTAATTTTGGCTGCTATTAGTGAAATTATTGACAAATTTTTAAACATTGACAGAAGCATTAACAGAAAGTTGACTTAGCTAACTAACAGCCAGCTAACCATAGCAGCTATAACAAACTTCACTACTAAGCTGACACATGTCTGTAGCTTGACTCTCCCTAACATCCCCCCTCAAACTTAAGGTGTCAAGAAAGACAACATTAAGTTTGTCAGCCAACATTGTAAATCTTGACCTTGCTAATGGCTTGGTCAGAATGTCAGCAGGTTGTTGAAGAGAAGTTATATGTTCTACTTGAATTTGCTTTGATGTTACCTTATCTGAACAAAGAGGTCTAATTCCACATGCTTAGTTTTAGCATGAAAAACAGGATTAGCAGAGAGTTGTACAGCACTTAAATTGTCACAGTAAATTGTAGGAGGTTTAGTCAAGTCAATTCCAAGTTCTTTTAGCAGAGATTGGATCCAGCATACTTCAGTCACTACATTTGCTAGGCTTCTAGATTTAGCTTTAGTGTTGGAATGCGAGATTACTGACCGCTTTTTAAAGGAACAACTGATGATGTTTTCACCAAGAAAAACACAAAATCCAGAGGTTGATTTGCAGTCATTAGGGTTTGAAGCCCAATTTGCATCATAGCATGCAGATAATCTTGAAAAGTCTATTCTTTCAAAATATAACCCACATGTTTCTATCGGAATTAAGTACCTTAAAATTCTCTTGACAGCTTGCCATTGTGCCTCCAAAGGATTGTGTAGAAATTGACAAACCTTGTTAATAGAAAAGGCTATATTAAGCCTAGTGATAGTTACATATTATAGAGCCCCAATAATAGACCTATACAGTGATGCTTCATTGGTTGGATCACAACCATAATTCACTAATTTTGTTCCAACAGTCATTGGTGTTGAGATAGCTTTGGCATATTGCATTTTAGCTTAATCCATAAGTCTTTGATATACTTGGACTGTGACAAGAGAATTCCCCCACTTAGTGTTTGTTTGACTTCTATACCCAGGAAGTAATGTGCTGGGCCTAAGTCTTAAAGAGCAAATTTGTTGTTCAGATATTTGATAAGTTCTTTAATGGCTGTAGTTAAAGACCATGTGATTAATATGTCATCAACATACACTAGAGCAATTAGAACTTCACTTCCTTCCTTCCTAATGAACAATGAGGTGTCACACTTTACTAAATGAAAGCCAAAGTTGTGCAAGGCACTTGAGAGCTTTTGGAACCAGCTCTTGGTACTTGTTCTAGGCAATAAAGAGCCTTCTTCAATCTGCAAACCAGCCTTGGATTCTCTGAGATAAATCCTTGAGGTTGATTCATAGACACTTCCTTATTAAGCTCTTCATTTAGGAAAGCAATATTCTCATCGATTTGATGAATGTCCCAACCTTTGGATACTACCATAGTAAGCACTACTCTAATAGTAGTTGGCTTAACTACAGGGTTGAATACCTCTAAGAAATCAGTCCCTGCACTTTGATGAAACCCTTTTGCCACCAATTGAGCCTTATACTTTAAAATGGGCCCATCTGGATTTTGTTTAATCTTAAACACCCATCTGCATCTAATGGATTGTCTCCCTACAAGTAACTCTACTAATTCCCATGTATTGTTTTTCTTAAGAGCAATATGTTTTTCTTCCATTGCTAGTCTCCACTGTGGACTATTCAAAGCTTCTTTGATAGTTAATGGTTCAAGAGTAGCAGTGAAGACATTTGGCTTAGTAATCCCTAACTCACTCCTTGTTTGCATTGGATGTGAATTGACTATTGATAAATTCTTAGTAGAGCTTGCACTAAACCTTGGTGCAGAGAGATTTCCCCTTATTTCACTATTATGTTGGGGCATTGAGTGCTACTGCCTGCACGTAAATGGTTAATAACAAAAGGAGATCATGCTGTTGTCATGGAATCACATTATTATTCTCAGACTAAACTACAGTAGGTTGAAAAGTGGATACACGAGGTCTAGAGGGTTGCACAATTGGAATAGATGCATAGAGTAGTAAGGTATTGGAGTGAGTGGTAGACTAAGAAATTTTATTAGCATAGGAAAAATGAGATTCATCAAAAGTCACATCTCTTGAAATGTAGATCTTTCCAGTGGGGTTGAGACAGTTATAGCCTTTATGACTAGAGCGATACCCTAAGAAAGTACACTACTCTGATTTAAATTGAAACTTAAGTGAGTTATAAGGTCTGAGGTTTGGGTAACATGCACATCTAGACACTCTATGTGAGAGGTATGCTAGTTTGGTTTTTAAAGAGAACCTTAAGAGGAGATTTATTATTTAGCATTGCTGTTGGCAGTCGATTAATGAGATAAGTAACTGTGAGAAAGGCATCATCCCAAAGGGTTACGGGTAAGGAAGCTTTGTGTAGAAGAGCGAGTCCCATTTCAATCAAGTGTCTACATTTTCTCTCAGCCACTCCATTTTATTCATGGGAGTAAGGGCATGACAACCTATGTATTGTACCATTGTTTTGCAAATAATCAGATATCACTCTATACTTTCTTCCCTAATCTAACTGTAAGGCCTTAATAGGGTGATTGAGTTAAAGTTCTACTTGTCTTTTGAAAAGAATAAAGGTTTGCTAGGCTTGAGACTTCAATTTTAGGGGACCGATCCATGTAACTCGGCTATATGCGTTAATAAAACTCACATAGTATCTAAAGCCATTATTGGAAGGGGTAGGGGAAGGACCCACAAGTCAAAATGAACTAGTTGCTGTGGAGTGTCATACATAGTATTAGAAGAAGGTGAAGGAAGTTTGTGTGCCTTTCCCATATAGCAAGATGAGCAGAAGGAAAGTTCTCTTTTATTGCTAGTATGTATATTACATGACTTTAAAATAGTGCAGAGTACATTCTTCGAAGGATGGCTAAGTCTATAATGCCATAGGTCTAAAGTATGAGAATTTACAATATCAGATGGAACTGCTACTGTATTTGTAACTCTTGGGACTATAGAGGAAAGCTCTTATGCTATGGCAGACAGAGGTAGTACAATCTAGAATTTATCAAACACATATAGTCCATTCCTAAGCTTGTTTGTCATGAGTGTGGTCTTGGATTCTTGGGTTTTAAGACAGCAGAAATCAGGGTAAAATTCGAAGAAAACATTATTGTCTTTAGCAAACTTTGAGATACTTAAGAGATTGTTAGTAATATGAGGCACGTGTAATAAAGAATTAAGGGATAGGCATCTGTCTACATTTGTTCTAATTTGAGAACATCCTATGTGAGAGATTGAAAAACATGAGCCAACTCCTATCATTACTTGTTCGGGTCCTGTGAATGGAGTTTTAGTAGTCAAATTTCTAGGGTCATGTGTGAGATGGTTGGCTGCTCCCGAATCAGGATACCATGGCTAATCTATGTTTTTATCTGTGCTAGTAATCATTGCTTGTAGAGGATCTCTACCATCACTTAAATGAGCTTGCACTAATCTCTATTTTCACTGTGAGGTCTGTAATAATGTGTTTGTACATCACTAGAGTACCTAATAACATTGGGAACCTAGTTTTCCACAAACTTGACATACCACATTGTTTCTAAAACTGTAATTGGGATTAAAACTTCAAACCGTAGCTCTACCTTTGAATGGTACACTTTTAGAAAATCCTCTTTAAGGACTACTGTAATGATATCTGTTGAATTGAGACTGTTGAAATTGATTAGTACTATGGGAGAATTTCTAACCTTGTTGACTTTGAGGAACTGAAGAAAAATGTGGAGTGCCTTGCGGACTCTATTATCTTGATTCTTGTTTTGGAAGGGATGACTATTAGTGGTGCCAAGATTAACACTTGTTGCTAAACTGACTGACACAGTTTCAATTTCTTTAAAATGCATCTCCAACCTATTTTCTCGTGCTAACAATAGGGCGTCCATATCTTTTATTGAGAAATGATCATGCTTCGTCATTACAGTAACTACTAAAGAATCATAATTAGTAAACCATCCAATACGCCTCTATATGATCACTTGGTGTAATTACAATCCTATTGAAGCTAATGAATTGATTGTACCTTTTATCTTCAGTAGATATTCAGTAATAGTGTGGCCCCTTTTCTTTGTATTCTATAATTGATTGCAAAATTGATGAATCTTTGCTTTAGTTTATGATGCAAAGTGACTTTCTACACATTCCCGAATCTCCCATGTTGAATTGCAACCAACCATCCTAGTTAGGATAGATTCTGTCATCGAAGATAACAACCAGGACACTAAATACTTATCTTGCTTCATCCATTCTACTTAGCTTGGATTAATTTTGCTCTGAATCGCATCTAATTCTGTAACAAATTTTGGAGGTCGATTCTCTCTAGTGATGTATTGCTGAAGATCATAACCATTAATGGCTACCAAAACTTGTTGTTTCCATAGCAAGTAGTTGTTCACATTGAGCTTGATGGACGCAGTGTGGGTGAAAGAAATAGGTGGATTCTTGACTTGGATAGAAGTTTCATGTGGATTCTGTTCTTCCGCCATTGGTGCTTCTCTTGGCTCTGATCCCAAGTTAAAATATTGAGAAATAGAGAAACATAGGGAAGATGAAAACTAAATTAATTCCTTAATCAATAGAGTACATTGTGTGGCCTTATATAGACTAACATCTATGCCAGACTTGCAATAGAAACATTAACAGAAAGCTGACTCAGCTAACCAACAGTCAACTAACCATAGCAGCTATTACAAACTTAACTCACTTCACTACTAAGCTAACACATGTCTGTAGCTTGACTCTCCCGAACATTCCTGTGGATCTAATTAAGTGCCTTAATTAAATATACAATTGCAATTAAGATTAACTAATTAAGGCATTTATGATATATTTAAATTTACATTTGCAATTATGATATACTTAAATATTTATATTGTATTAAATCATTGCATGTGTGCCATATCATTTCTCATGAGATTTATTTACAAACTATGGCAGACCTTAAAGAAAATTTTTGCTTGGCCCAAATGGTAGTTATTAACTAATGTATTAAAAAATTTGTGATAATATAATAATTTTTAAAATATGTATAGTTACAGGAATATATATTTACAATTTTAAAATATTTAATTATTGCTATTTGATGATAAATTTGCCTAAACTTCTTTTTAGCTCTTTTAATTTGTACAAGAAAAATATAAAAAAAGTAAGGAGCATACTTAATAGTTAAGTTAAAATTAGTGTTTTGTGTTCGAATCAAATAACTTGGTTTATTAAACTATAAGAAGGGAAGTGAATTTGAGAAATCAGGGTGAGACAAAAAAGATAGTATATATGATAACTTAAGGCAAGAAGTGTGCATGCATGAGGAATGAAACCAGCATACTTATATTACTACTATATGTGGGTTTTTACAGTTGTTTTAATTTTGTACTTTGCTTTTAAATTTTGAATTAAATCTATAGTGTGATTTGTATTATTGTGAATTTAATATTTTCAAAAATAAAAGTTTTTAATTTGATATTTTTTAACTAGTTTTGAAAGCCCTTTAATAATTTTTAAACAAAAAAGTTGAGGGACCAACATTAACTTTTACGTTATATCAAATTCAAAAATAAGAAGTCTCTCCAGAAAAGTTTTTTGTGGGGACTATGGCCCCTCCTAGTCCTAAGGAAGGTTTGCTTTTGTTTACAAAGACTCCTGTTTTCCAATATTTATACTTTCTTCCCTCATATAATTTTACTGTAAAAATTATTGTTATTGTTCTGAGTTTGAGTTCATTACAGTGAGAATGCATAATAAAAAACTTTATAGTGCCCACTTCAATGATTTTTATATTTCGAAAAAAAAAAATTAGTCTTTTAGCTTCTAGTTAAAAAATACTTTAAATTCACTTAAAAACTTTATAATGCCTGCTTTTTTTCTTTTTTCTTTTTTTACTTTAGTGTTGGAAGGTGCAACAAAGACTTTAATTAGACTATTAAGCATTAAATAGATTCTACTAATTTGTATTAATGAAAATATCCTTCTGTTTTCACTTCATGTTAGATTATCTATTAGTTATATAACTACTTAGTCATAATTCCCTTTTCTTGGACTATCATCGCAATTCATTGCACATGTTTTCCTGGCAAGGTTTGAATGCATATTTATCAACTGTTTATCCTTTGCAAATTCATTTGACAAAAGAGCCATTGCTAGAAAATATAGCATTACAACAAAAGTTTGTCTGTAGTCAAATAAACTTTTCATTATTCCTCTTCTTCGGGGTGACAAAAATTGACTAAAACTTTTGCTTTATCAACTATTGAGATTATATGTCTTGCTTAAGTAGTATATAATTCTATTTTGCAAGTATAGAAGCTCAGTAACCGTGACCTATGTGAGATACTTAGAAATTCTATCTACCATTATGAATTTTCACATAAAGCCAAGGTAACTGAAATGACAACATAGGAAGTTGTTTAAAACTTTTGTTTTGTCAATTTTGGATATTACTTATTTTTCCTAAGTATTATTAAATTTCTGTTCTACAAGTATGAAAGTTGAGTACTTGTGACCTGTATGAAATAGCTAGAAATTTTGTCCACTAAAGTATGGGTAAATTTTTTATAGGGCTTATTGAGCTCGAATTAAAATGGAATAATTAGGTTAAGAATTTGATGGTTGTAATCTATAGGTTTATGCCCTAATTGTCTGAAATACATTATGCAGAGGTGTCCATATGGGGCATTCATTTGGGTTACTTGGCATGTTCTCAATAATTACAACCTGGTGGCTTAATGGAAAGCGATGATATTCTTTTTGGAAAATCTTAGCATATATTGCCACAAAGATACTATAGAGTTAGATAATTTTGGTTATTTTCTATTATATTAGCGCACAAATGATTACCCACATACCTATGTGAAAATTGGGTGTTGATCTCTATATTGTTTAACGCTAGGTATATTTGATGGAGTCATAATTCAAGTGTTTTTAAGTAAAAATTTATGTCTTCGCATATTTCACTAAATAGAATTGAATTGGTATGGATCTAATAGTGTTCAGTCAATGAAACTTTAAGGCTAAAGTGCACAACCCTTATCAATTAAGGGTTAATTACAAAAAAGCCTCTTCTATTTTTAATTTATATACAAAATTTTTTTAAACTCTCCAACTTTTAGAATGCACTTCTTTTGTTACATTTTTCATCCAAAATTAGACAAAACTATAAATGTCAAACCCCAAATTGACCCAAATAAAAAGACAAAATGGCCCTTTAAGTTAAATGAACACCTCCCAAACCTTCGTCTCCCATCACAAACCTTCCTCCAGCCTTGATATCTAAAATTCTGAATTGCCTTGATCCAAAAGAGCTTGGTATTGTTTCGTGCGTCTCCACAATTTCACATAGACTTGCATCTGAACACCACGTGTGGAAGGAATTCTATTGTGAAAGTTACTAATAGTTGCTTTTATAAACTATAGAAGCATGACAACCACTTTAATGTAACAACGGCCTTGTACATCTACAAGAACGCAGATACTAAGTAATTCCATAATTCCGTAACCCTCATTGGATTAACTGTTTAAGAAATGCTATTCCCACTTAATAATAGAAATACAGTGATCACTGATCACTTAAATGATATAATCTTTAAAATAAATTAAATTTTATAATTTAATTAATAAAATATATTAAATTTAATAATTTAAATTTTATATTATAAAAATTAAATAAAAATAAAATTTCGTGAATCACAAGCCGGTGCTTATCAACGAAAAAGCTAGAATTTTTATACCTATGGCCATGGAAAGCTTGCTAAATGGCTGAAGCACAAACTTGCTGTTGTGCTTGCACCAACACAAATTCTTGCACAGTCTACCACAATCTTAACAATGCAAAATTCTTACTGCAGGGTATAATAGAGTTTAGTTCAACAAGAAGCAAATAACATAGCATAAAAGTGAAAGACCAGAGCTCACATTCCTCTGTAAGTTTTTTATAACACCCTGCCAAACTCTAAGTTTAACCCTGCATAATAATCCTTTAAGAAAAGGAGCATTCTACATAGCACGATATGGATAGTTATATCCCCGACCCCTCCCGACATAGCCATATCCCCTGCCATAGTAGGAACCCCTTGATCTGCCACCATAACCAGGCCCACGGCCTCCACGAGCACCCCGAGGCCGTGGCATGTAGCCAAATGTCTGCAGAATTATAAAATCAGAAACTTCAATAAATTGATAAATTAATTCCCATAACAAAAAGTATTAACAAATTAATACCTGGGGTATAGAGTATTTTCACCTTTGCTAATTTTAAACAATGTCTAGTTGTAGACAACAACATGATAATTCATATTAAGACATCTATTTAAGCATCATGCTAACTCATAGATTCCTAATAAATTGTCACTGTCCCCGGTAGAAGTAATACCTCAGTATCTTTCCTTAATTGCTCAGAGAATTTGGTCCTCCCATTATGAGACCCACCATCAAGAGCATCACAGGAAAGTGAATCAAAAAAGTCATCCTTAACATAACCAGGCTGCCAATAAAGAAAGCCGACGAAAATCACCGTTAGACAACTGTTCCATCCATTTTTTCTTTTTCCTCAAATGGCAGAGGGAGAAACCAGACCATATTACCTTAATTTCATGTTTTGATGCCCCATAGTCATCCTCCTGCAAGCCATCTCCATCATCTTGAACTTTGCTGCTCTTACCAAGATCACCCCACACTTCATCTTTATTGAATTTCTCATTCATTGCTGTAAAATCAAAGTCCTCTGTGAACCTGGTCATGGGACGTGAAAACTGCAAACAGAATGTTAAATCATTAAACATTGCTTAAGATATCTTTTTTTTGGCAAAAAAGAATACAAGTGCATTGCCAATTTAAAATTATAAAGAAATGGCAAGATGTACATAGGTTACTAGAAGCCATATAAGTAGATCAGATGTGCGAGCGCAAACACATGATCATGTGGCATTTCCATAATTACAGTAGATGTTGACTAAGGTTGATTGTATGATGTGACATATCACATGAGCATAGATTGATTGTATTATTTCTTTGTCATGTTATATCATAACAAGGTTTCAAATATGTCACTGAATAGCGATATCTAACTCCAAATGATTGGGAAGCTCTGGGTTTTATAGCAAGGGAAAATTTTCTAATGAAAATAGGAGTCTAACTACAACCATGCCACTAATTTTTAGTAAAGTCAACACATTTCCCCTTTTTTATACTGCCATTCACAACTGCCACTGTTCCCTCCTTCCCCTTACCATGGAGAGATTGTGGAAAAGTAAGGTTTCCTTCATAACTAGTACAATTCAACCAAAGAAACAACATTAAATACAAACCCTTGCACTGGTGAGGCTAGTCCATCATTAATACAGCTAGTCTATAGTTTCACACTACTTTAAAAAATGATAATACTTATTAAGTTAAATAATGAACTATAAGATTTAAAAGGATGCAGGAAACATCCATATCCACCATTGAAAGAGCCAATATAACAAAACAAAAACCATACAGAGGTTAAAAAGCATTCAAATTTTCAAGAGTTTTCATATACACACTCAACTAATGCTTCGCACAGTAAAGCGGTTAAAGTAAACAACATTGATAAAAATCCAATAAAGACCCAGACAAAAGAAAATAATACCTTGTATCCTCTGCCTCTTTCCCGCCCTCCTCTATTTCCATATTGAATGCGTACCGTAGTTGCATGTACCTGACAAACAAGAAGAAAAATAGAACAGCAACTGTTACAATACACAGTATAATCCAAACACCATCTAATTGTCCTTCCAAATCCCATTCTTGTGCATGATGACACTTAGAAAAGCTACTGCAAATGCTGGACTTGGATTCGTTGCTACACACACTAAAGCTAACAGGAGGGAGCAGGATGAAAAGCTTTGAAATACTTGTGCTTAAGAAATAAAAACTTGCTTTTGCATTTGAACCATTAGATGAACTCTACACTAACAGTTTTCTTTCATTGTGAGACCATAAAAAATGGAACAACATACTGTTTGGCAAGAAAGTAATGCAGAAATCTTTTCAGAAATGACCCAAACCACTTTGATAAAAACAGTTCTGCTAGCCATATATTTCTCTCCACTTATATTATGTCAACAAAGTATTCACGTGGTCAATGTCAAAGAATTTGATATTTTCGTAATAAAAGTATAAACTTCTTTTAAAAGAGAGAAATATAAAATAAAGTAATCCATCTGTTGTTATCTAATGGTATCACACATTAAATTTTGGGGAGTGAAATATTGGCAGATACCTTATTGTCCGATGGTGAAGGTAGAGGCAATATAGGTTCCTGTACATCAGTTTCTGCAGGTGGTGGTGTTATTGGTAATTTTGGAGAAGATACTTTGATCACTTCAACATCCTTTTGAGCTATGGATGAGGGTTCAGGCATAGATACTGTGGTGGGTCCAGACTGCAAAAGCTGCCCCGGGGTCACCAAAGAAGGCATTGGTCCCTCATTTAGGTATGTTGATGTACTAGCAAGAGGGGTAATGGACTCAGATACGCTTAAATGCGGCAATACAGTGCTATGGACTGTCTTGGACTTGTCAGAAACTGATGATGAACTTGCAGTTTTATCAAAGATAGTAGTAGTCAATGGAGTTGCCAACGGCAGCCCAGTGCTTAATGCAGCAGTAGGAAAGGACTGTGCAGAAGGCTTATTAGGAATCAGACTAGTAGATGATTCTGAAACAGCAGCCAGAGACTGACCAGGAAGCACAGAAGATGGCAAATTTTGGATGCCTGGGGTAAGGGGAGGTAGCAAAGGAGATGGTGAGTCTGACAATTTAGTAGTTGGGACATTGGAACCAACAGTTGGGTATGACACATTTACAGCAGGATAATGCATTGTTTGCTGTATGGTTGGAGGCACAGACACACCAGGTGGAGGTCGAAGTAATGATTGCTGCTGGGGAGGGAAACCATTTAAGTTCCCATACATACCTTGCCAATATATAGGCAGTGGAAGCCCACTCATATTGTTGGCTGGGGAAGGAGGCTGTGGTGGAATCCATGGACCTATACTTCCACTAGGTTGATACAAGGGAGGATTGCTCTGAAATGTTGGCCTGGGGATTCCGATCTGTGAGTTTTGAACATTGGGATCTTGAATAGATCCAGTAGCAGCAGAAGTTAAGCTTGTAGACGCTACTGGTGCTGGAGGATAGTGAGACTGCATGGTCAAAACTAAAGTAAGTACTTCTCCAATTTCTTACATAATTCTTTTTCTATTAAAGACCAAATGAAAATAAGCACCTATTAGGTTGACTACAGTGCTGCATAAGATATACAAACTTGAGTCAGAAATAACAAGCAAAATACCAGAGCTCCATCTACCCAGGGACATGATTGATCTACCAATTTCTTTCTTACCTGTATAATAGCGGGGTCATTGGGTACAGGTGTTGTAGCCTGAACAGATGGGGAAGATTTGACCTGCAAATCCTGCATCCAGACACAGCATCGAGTGTTTTAAGGCAAATTATTTTAAAGTAATAATACCTATTAATAATTTAACTCAACTAATCTATAAGCAATTACTACACATTGAGCAACCCTAATCCAAATACTAAACCTCTAAATTTATCATTCAAGCACAAACTCCATTATATAAAATAATCTTTTTAGCCCACCATACATCAATTTCTTTGCAGGTTGAATGATGTAATATTTTGCTAAGTAATATCTATTAACACATACTAAATGACACTGATAAATGGGAAACTTTGGCATGTAGTTTGTAACACCAGGAACTCTGAACACTCTTCTCCCACACTAGTCTTAGAATTTTAGCAATCAGACACATGCTTTTGACTGACCATGCAATAATGAAAGTACATAACCTCTCATACAATAAAAACAATTAGCACATGCATATGTGGGAGTTACTAAATGGTAATGCTCAAGAACCACTTTCAAGTAGCATGATAAAGGCGGCATCCACAAGCTTGTGAACTTTTTATGTATGCAAGTCTTTCCTGTATGAGAGATTACTATTGCAAAAGTTTAAACTGTTTCGTGAAGGCTCATGAATAGTTTTATATTATCTCTAACACTTTAATTCACTATGTAAAATATGAAAGCTTCTGGCAATTCTATCACTAAAATCATGAACTGGGGTTTAGAACCATAAAGACATCTAGAAATATCCATTTCACAATGCCATCTATCTGATGGTGAATAAAAAGTATAAATTGATTGTACAACAAGGCAAAAAGTTGTGCCTTAAGAGACAATATTTACAATAATGAGCCTCCTTCAATTTCAATAGGTTATCGTTTCACAGAGTCTAATCACTTAAAACAAAGACAATTGACAAAATGTTGCAGAAAAGTATAAATAAACAATTATGTCTCCTTAATTTTATAGGTACTCTAGAAGGCTTCTGTTTGTTCTGTGACACTGAATTGAGACCCAATTTTATGACACATCTAGTAACAGTAAACAATGTCCACAGGCATTGTTAACTTGCAAAGGTAGGTATTAATTAATCACTATTATTTTTTAATGACAATATTTGATCAATATATAAAAACAGAAATTAAAATATGATTTAATTATTTTTTGTAAGAGATGAATCATTTTCTATCACCATACCTTAATGTCACTTCCACAGAATAGTATGTATTCATAAATTTTGTCACTTGGGGGAACTTGTGGACCATCCTTTTTCCGTCCTTCCGTTCCAAATGATCTTACTGCAATGTTATGGAAACATAAATCAGAACAAGAACTTTAACATCTTGGACCTTTGGCAATAATGTAATAATGTAACAGCAGGCTATAACACTCCTTCCCACTCTCTTCATTCCCCCACCGCCCAATCCAAACCCAAACCCTGATTTTTTTTTTTTTTGAAACAATACAGTCTGGATAGGGAGCAAAACTATTTTAAAAAATATGACATATAACGAAGTAGCTCAGGATATATTAAGCTCAACAGGTTTCCTCCCTTCAAATGGATATAATTCTCATCTCCAAAAATACATAAATATTTATACTTTCTAATTTAAAGGATGACAATAACTTGATCAAGCTAAAAGAGGAAAGACACCAGGGGCAGATAAAGCCAATCACAAATTTCTAATGATTAATGTCGTAACAAGATTGCAGCTTTTTAACTATCAAGATGAGATGCTGGTACATAGAGAATTAATAAATTATAGCATATAAAACAAACTTAAAGTTACACATACAGAATTCCAAAGTCATACTGTTATCCAAAGATAGTACAAGTGAACTCTTGTTTGCTATAAATTCAAACCCTCTACTAGGAAACTAAGTCACTAAGAATGTCTTAATTGTTGACTAAACGTTAAAATTTTGTTCTTCAAAAATTGAATACTAGTAAATCTGTTTTCCACACTTTAATGTTTTCCTCATCTCCTTAGCTTGGCTTCAGCTCTCTCTTAGTCATGAAATTAATTAGACTCCATATTAAAACAACATCACAAAAAAAAAAATTATGCACATAACAATTCAATATTAATGGAAATTATTATTGCTCAGCCTTAATATTTGGCATAAATTACATATCAGGTACCACAACTGCTTTACAGTAAAAGATGGCTGAAAAAGATGAACATTCGATTTGATCACATTATTAAGCTGAACATTTATTCTCATGCATTTATTAGAAGTATAACATATCCTGCCACAAAGGTTCAGAACTATTCTACAACCTAGAAAAGTTTGACCATGAAATCCTTAATACATGCACCCCATTAACTAAAAAGCCATCAATATTTCAATATGGCTTTATGTATTTCATTATTCATTTTCCAAAAAGAATATATAGGAAAGAAATACTTTTTAAAATTTGTTTTCTCCATATGCCTGATAAATAATTACAATACTTTATATAACTTATTTACTTTAGCATACTTGATTTAAAAGAAGCAAACACAAGGAAAGAATATAAATAAATCAGCACTACCAACCATCAATCAGAGAGGAAAACATAAGATATCACAAAAGCCAAAAAGGCATCTCTACCGTTCACCCCTAACCATCCTTACCCCAGAAATTGTACTAAAACCAAAGAAAGAGGTCCCTTCCAATGTCAAAAGGAGATAAACAAGCCTTGAACTTTCTATATATTATTCATCATTAAGATAGACAGACAATAAGCATGATGTGGAAACATAATTTCAGAAAGAATGTTTAAGATATATCATAGTTAAACAGCCTCTTGCTGCTCCACATTAACAAATTTCCAACAAGTTGATTCAAAATGATGGCGCCACCCCATACCTAAATACTGCTTGCCACATGGAGTTTACTAATTATAGATGGATTGAGTCTCCACATCAGATTGCACACTGTTCTGTTTAATTTTCTTATGGTAACAGTTAAAAGCCTAAAAAAGACAATCAAAAAGAGATTTCAAAAAACTTAAAACAAGAGCCATGACACAAGAACATGAAATTCTTTTGTCGTCATTCAGGTACTGCACTAGTATAACTGTCTATTGGCATGACTGTTTAGAAAAGACACCACCCAAAACCGTTAGTATGGAATCTAAAAACAAAATTAACTAATTTAGCCTTCCTCACACTAGAATTCTTGAAATATGGTGAGGCATAAAAAAGCAAAAAGAATATTCTTGTTTAGTTATCAATGACCAAATGATTTTTCATAAAGGTCTATGCCTGGGCAAAACCTCAACCAAAAGGTAATACCAATCGGTGAAGGTCCTCCTTGGGCATTAACTGGACACTCATAACCATAGATCCTTGTTTCGTCAACTTAGACCCTTACGTAGGGCCAAGCGCCGAGCCAGCAGCAATGAATCCTACATTCACTCTCTCAAGGTGTTCCAACTATAACCTAATTCACATCCCAACACAAGCAGAGTGATGGACTACTCACCAAATTGCATGGGAGTCAGCCATTGCCATTGCAGAACCATATGATGTTGTATGATCTAGACATTATTTAATATTATATTTATTAATAACTTTCTAATCAAAGAAATATAGAGATAAATATCCCCCCTCCCACCCTTGCGCATGCGCATGCTCTCTATCTCGTGTTGGATGAGCATGCCTGACATAAATGGAAATGTTATCTCTGTCCAAACACTGAAAGCTTTATATATGTGTGTGTGTGTGTGTGTGTGTGTGTGCGCGCGTGTGTGTGCGCGTGTGTGTGCGTCCAGTGTCTTTAGTTTTGGCTCCAGCAGTAACTGATTTCACTCACCAGTTGACGCTTTCACCCAAACATAACATGATTTACACTTTAAGCACTGCCAAACCAACTTTAAATTGGGCAGATATAAGCTTAATAAATTCTTCATCGTGATTATGATAAAGATTACTCATTATGTTCAAATAATCACCAGCTAACTTTCAATTGTAAAGACAGAAATGGTATACAAGTAACCTCCGAATTGTCATGCATGCATGTAGAACTCCAATTCCATATAAACCCTAACTTCTAAGAAGGGAGTGCTCAGTTTTACCAGAAGAAGAAAAAATAATACCTGTCGGTCGGTTTTTACATGTGTATGACTCTGACAAGAAGTAAAAAACCAAAAAAAAAAAAAAAAAAAACTTATGTATATTGATTTGTTCAACCATATGCCAGTACGCCAGTAGGGACATGCCCCTTGATATTGTACGAAATCCATAGTACACTCGATTCTATGGAAAATTTTACAGTCACAGGAAAACATATAAGCCATTTTCTAACAAAACTGAGATACTAATTTGAAATCCATACACTCACATTGATGCAACATATCATGCAATGCCATTAGGGTCATACAACTCAAAATCGATTGAATAAGATCAACTGATACCATCAGCTATATGCCACACAAACCTCTTAAGATAATAACAAGCAAAAGATAAAAAGCCTCCATACATTTACAGGGAGGCACAAGCAAGAGACCCCTGTATTTGAAAAATTAGGTTAACCCCAGTTCAATCTGCCTTCGAGTGAAAAAACGAACAAAAGCCTATTTCAAATTAGCAGAAAAGTCGATACCTAAACAAGATTAAGATTTAAGAAGGACCCAAAGAGTATATATCCCCCTGAAATATAGACATAACTGAAGAAGAAGTTCACAAAGTACAAATTTTTAAAAGAAAGAACCCTAATTTGACAGTAAAACTAGAATGCAATTGATAAACCATTTCTCAAAGCGATGCTTGATTCTTCGGTGTTGATGGTAATGAGAATCCCTTCATAGCGAATTTCAGACTTAGAAGTCAAGCTTATCAAGCTGCCGATATAGGAATCAGCGGAGGAGGCTGAGGATCTGGGAGCTTCAGCTGCCATGGCTAACAATGGGTTTTTGTTAAGTAGAAGAAGCAAAGAAGCAAGAGAACATATATCAATTCTCCTTTCTCTCTCTGGAGCATGAGAGTTTCGAGGGCAAAAGGCAGACGACGGTTTTGCTTAACTCAAATTTTGTTTGTATGTTTCCGGGTTTTCGTAGGCCCAGGCAATGAAAAACTGGCCTACAACGTATATGGCACAAGTAGACACTACGCTATTATTACAATAAATTATTATTAAAATCATATACTAATTAAATAATTACTTTCCAAAATAATTTTTAGAAAAAAACTGTAAAATTTTTCTTTTACTGGAAAAAAACCTGACTCTCTGCATATGGACTTTAGAAAAAAGAAATACCCATTAAATACCTTCATAATAAATGTTTATAAATTTTAAAATAAAAATATTCATAAAATTTAAAATAGAATGTTAAATTTATTGTATTTATAATTTAATTTATAAAATCTAATAAATTTAATAATATATTTTTTAAAACAAATATTTAATAAAAATTAATTTTTAAAAATACTAAAAATGTACCTAATAAATTTAATAATAAATTTTCTTTGAATGAATATTTAATAAAGATTAATTTTTTAGAATAATAAAAATGTACTTGATAAATTTAATAATAAATTTTTTAAAATAAATACTTAATAAAAATTAATTTTTTTAGAATATTAAAAATATTCTTAATAAATTTAATAATAAATTTTGTTTAAATGAATTTTAATAAGAATTAATTTTTAAAGTAACAAAAATATTGACTTTATGTTCACATAGATTCAATCTGTTAAAATAATAATAAATATCACTTATACTATTAAATATTTCAATAATATTATATATATATATATATATAATATAAAAGAGTGTCGAGAGAGTCTACAGTGGTGGTCCTTAAAGTATATTCTTAAATGTGGCAAATAGAGATATCAAAATGGGCTGAGCCCGCCAGGCCAGTCCACCCTGCCCCGCATAAGGGACGGGTTAGATTGCTATATAGGTGGCCCATTTATTCGCGGATAAATTAGTCCGCTCCCGCATAACCCGCGGGTCAATGCAGGTTGGGACGGGTTGAACCCGCGAGTTTTGACCCGCATTATTTAAATTTTTTTCTAAAATGACATATCATTTAAAATGATTTCAACTTTCAGAAAATTGCTATAGGTTATACTATTATGACAATAAGATCAATGGATATGAATTGGAAGAGGAGGGTAAGTTAAATGATTGTCATTTAATTCCGATTTAGATTATGCAATTCAAGCAGGATCCTCATATAGTTTAGATATAATTTTCTTATGTTTTGAATATCTTATATATAATGTATAATTTTATAGGTGACTGTAGAGATAAAAGAATTTTTAAAAGGTTTCAAATTAAAAAGTAAGTAAAAATTGATGAGTTCAAAGAGAAGACAAATTATTATACTATGCAACAACTTATTCTGAATCATTCAAGTGATAGTATAAAGCTTGTGTTGTTACATAGCTATCACCAATATCACATTTATATACTATTTTTTGAAATAGAAAATACTATCTTTATATTTATATTGAATTCTTTAGCTTTTATGTTATCATAATTTAAGGTACAAAACTCAAATATTGCATATATAGGAATAGTGGTATAAATGTATAATAGCATAACTCTATTTTCAATTAGCATGTAGTTTATTTTGAATGACATCAATATTAGACTTTGTCACATATAAGAACATGACCTTTATATATTTATAGGCATGTGTTTTATTGTGCATGTATGTTAGTAATATTATTGAAGCCTTGCCTAAAAAATGATGTTGCATATTAGTAATTTTATGAATAGGATCAAGATTTTTATAATTCATTACGAGATAAATTCAGGTTATGCCTTTAGGTACATTATTAAAAGACAAATTTAATTGTATTTATTTGTAATTATTTTAAAATTAGTATATTAAATTTAACTAGTCATTTACTATCATTTATAAATTCTAATTTTTAATAAAATCTTTTTTTTTAATAATTGACGGGCTGGCCCGCTTAACCCGCAACCCGCTGCGGGGTGGGTTGGGCTGGGATTTTCCAGCCCGCCAATTATGCGGGCCGGCCCGCCCCGCCCCGCTTAGGTGCGAGCTTATGTGAGTCGGGACGGGCCGGCCCGTATTGACAAGCCTAGTGACAAAGTGTTTGGTCTGAAATATTGTTCCTTCTGAGATTGTAAGGGTACTTAGTCTGAAATTTTGTCCCTTTCGATATTTTAATCCTTGCGGCTCTTGATTTATTGTCAACTTAATGAAAGTTAATTGCTTTAAAAAAAGGAAAAAAAAAATATATATATATATATACACATTCTATTAATTTTAGATCAATTGTAAATATATTTTTTTAATTATAAAAATTGATAAATATATCATTTTAACTATCAAGATAATGATATCACTTTTCTTTTATTTATTTACAGTTAAATATTAATAATTATGTTATTCGTATATAATTATTAATATATAATATATTTTATTTAATTATTTAGATAAATTCAAATTTAAAAATGAAACTTGCATGAGAAGTAAAAAAATTTTAAAAAGCCCTAGAGCCCTAATTAAAAATTATTTACTCTCAACGCATAAATATATATTCAATCTTATTCTTATTATTTTCTTTGTTAAATTGTTTAAAAATTGTTAATTGCTGTTCTCCTCCGCAAGTTTAATTATGGTATTATAGTATCTACATTGTTTCTTACACTTCATTCTTCTTCATATCACAACTTTGATACCACGTAATCCTTCTGTGAAGACGACTCACAACTTGGATCATTTACAGCTCCTTAAGGATTCAATCTGATACCACGTAATCCTTGTTTTATCCCTCTCCGTTCTGTTTTGTATATGGTCCTAGGTTGATTATGTATGTGATGATTTACCTGCGATGTCCTTCTGAAACAAGGGTTCCTTTTAGGTCCATTGGTCCCATTCTATTCTCTATACGGTCATTTGTTTCCTATTCATTTTTTGTTTGTTTGATTTTGAATTGCTCTCATCTTCTATATATTAATTGCCATTGTGGGCAAACAATATTAATTGCATCTACGATAACAGCTTCGCTCCTATTGATATTTCCTCCTCTCATTATAGCAAAAAAGACATGAAGTTGTCCGTGAAAAAAATAAATAAATAAATAAGGTTATTGAGTAGTAACGTAATCCATGAAAAATTGCCCATAAACTAAAATGAAGTTGTCCATGAAAACTTGCCCAAAAAGTAAGACCGATGAATGGTAAAATGAAACATTGCCCAAATATTTGAAAGGTTGCCCAGCAAATTAGGTTGATGATTGGTAACATAAATAATGAAAATAATAACAGTTAAGAAAAATTCACACTTTTTAAATACCATCCTTACTCACCACCAGAAATAATGCAAGGCTGCCCAAAATTATTGGCTGAATTAAAATTTTCATGGTAGTCCCAAGGATTTGGGTTACATATGGATGAGTGGTCCGTAAATGCTTCTCCTTGAGCAAATATGAATCATGCTGAAGAGTTTCAATAAAAATCTTCATGGTAGATGTATAAAAAAAAAAAATCTTCATGGTAGTTCTAAGTAAAAATCTTTTGAAGAATAATAAACCAAGCAAAATGGGAAATCGACTTGGTATATATATATGGTTATCTATTTAAAGATGTGTTAGTATAGGTAACTCAAATTATTGGATGGTCAACTTTGCAGGTACCACAATCAGAAAGATTTGGTTATGCTAGACCAAGTCAGTCTATATTAAAGGAGTTAAAATTTTGGATTAAATAATAATAGAAGGAAGCAAAATCTCAATCAATATGGTTTTAATATTGGTTAAGGATACGATTGGTTGGTCTCATAAAGTCCTTGCATCGCAATTAGAAAGTTTCATAACATTCATGGGTGTTATAAACACGTAATATTAAATAAATAAAAGGAGAGATTTGAGCCTCCATACATTTTAAAAATAACTCACCACATACAATCAATTAAGAAAATTCATACTTAAATAAGTGTAATTATTTGAAGGTATTATATCTAAATAGTAGTAAATATGGCAGAGTCCTTGAAATTTTAAACACAATTGATTGAATGGACATACATAACTCTACCCATGTTTAGTTCCTCCATTTATATTAATTAGATCACTTTAGTAGTAGTTTGTTTAAATTAAAAGATGATTGTTATAAATTAGTACTTGATTCCAGGCTTAATACAATTTATTGTATTAGTGTATGACTTACAATTTAAACTAATATATGTGGATACCTGAATTTGAAATTAGTCAATTAAAACTTAAAATTCAAAATTTAATTTTAAACCTGTGACAAAATTATATAATATGCTAAAGGAGAAACCTAGGGCATCAAGCTGGCTTATATCTTGAAATTGAATGTTTGAAATATTATGGCAGTACATTAAAGCTGATAATAAGTAAAATTAAGTTATTGGACGTTTAATCATAATTAAATTTCAAAATTGGTTGATTCTAGAATTTAAATTGAAAACTTACTGTAAATTTTGAATTTTGAATTGGTAAATAATTTTGAAATTGATAAATATGTAATTATTGCACATTTAATCATGTTTAAATTAATGTGTTAGTTAGTTTTACAATCCAAATTGTTAGCTAATTATAAATTTCAAAATTTATGGAATCTTAAAATATTATCTTTGAAATATTATTTTGGCTACATCAAAGTTGATAATAAGTATAATTAAATTATTGGAATATAATAAGTAGAATTAATAAAGTTGACATATCATAAATTTTTGAAATTTATGAAATTTTGAAATATAATGTTTGAAATATTATTTTGACAGTACATTAAAGTTGATAATATGTAAAATTAAATTATTGGATTTAATCATAATTAAATTTAAAATTGGTTTATTTTATAATTTAATTTGAAAACTTAGCATAAATTTTGAATTTGAGAAATTTCAATTGGATAAATTCAAAATTTTGAATTTGATAAATAGGTAATTAATAATTGACAAATGTATAATTATTGGGCATTTAATCATGTTTAAATTAATGTGTTGGGTAGTTTTACAATTCAACTAATTATAAATTTCAAATTACTTAAGTTATAATTTGATAAATTATGAATTTTGAAGTTAATAATCGTATAATTAATTGTACATCAATTCTATTACATTAATTTTAAACTTAGTACAATTCCTTTAAGATATATTTGATTCATGATTGTAACCCTTATTTAAATTTTGAAATTTTTGGAATTTCATATTAGAATGTTTGTATTATTATTTCGCCAAGGCATTAAAGTTGATAGAAATCATATTTAAATTATTGGATATTTAATCCTTATTAAATTTTCAAATTGGTTGATTTTAGATTTTATATTGAAAAGTTAGCATAAATTTTGAAGTTGCTAAATTACAATTCGACAAATTTCTAATTGTCCAATAATAGAGGGATTTAATATGATTGTTATCTAATAAAATCAAGATTTACTTATATTGTACATATTTTGATTTAGGTCAAAAATATATATGTATTCGTTGAATTATTACCTATTACTCTATATTATGCTTAAGAGAAATTTTAGAAAGAGAAAGAAATTTTGAGAGAGAAAACTTTTAAAGTGGGAAAGAGAGAAAATTTAGAGTGAGAGAGAGAAATAGAGAGAAATTTTAAAAAGAGAAAGGGAGAGAGAGAGAGAGCAAAATCTTATTAAAAGAAAAGGGAGAAATTTTAGAGAGAGAAAGAGATAGAGAAATTTTTCAATGAGAGAGAGATAAATTTAAGGGAGAGAAAGAGAGAGAAATTTTAAAGTATTGAGAGAGATAAAATTTAGAGAGGGAAAAAGAGAAATTTTAGAGAGAAAGAGAGCAAGGGAGAAAAATTCTAGAGAGAGAAAGAGAGGACAATTTTAGAGAGAGAATATTAATGATAGAAAGCCAGAGGAAAATTTTAGTGAGAGATTCAAATCTTGGAGAGAGAGAAGAGAGTGAGAGAGTAATTTTAGAAAGAAAGAGATTAAAATTTTAGAGAGATATGGAGAAATGTTGAGGAAAGAGAAAGATATAAAGAAATTTCAATGAAAAAGTAGATAAATTTTAAAGATAGAAAAATAAAGGGAGAATACTTAGAGCAAGCAAGATAGAGAGAAATTTTAGAAATAAAAAGAGAGAAAGTGAGAGACAAAAAATTTAGAGAGAGAAGGGGGGAGGGAGGGAACTTTTAGAGAGAGAAAGAGAGAAATTTTAGAGGGAGAGAAATAAAGAGAGAGAGAAAGAGAAATTTGCAAGAGAAAGGGAAGTTTTAGAGAGTGAAAAAGAGAGAAATTTCAAGGAAAGAGAGATGAATTTTGAGAGAAAGACAAAAAGAAGTTGTAGGTAGAGAGAGAGAGAGAGAGAGAGAAATTATAGTGAGGGGGAAAGAGAAGTTTTAGAAAAAGAAATAAAGAGAACTTTTAAAGAAAGAAATATTAGGGTGAGAGAGAAAGGAATTTCTTAGAGAGAAAGAGAGCCAAAATGTTAAAGAGAGAAAGGGAGGGAGAGAAATTTTAGAGAAAGAGAGAAAAATTTTAGAGAGAGAAATATTGGAGAGAAGGAGAAGAGAGAGAGATAAATTTTAGAGAGTGAAAGAGCAAGAGAGAAAAAGAGAGGGTGAAATTTTTGAGAGAGAAATTGAGAGACAAAAAAAGAGAGATAGAAATTCTAGAGAGAGAGACAGAGAAAATTTAGAGAGAGCTCTTTTAGAAAAAGGGAGAGAGAGAGATAAAAATTTTAGAGGTAGAAAGAGAGACTAAAATTTTAGAAAGTGAGAGAGAAAGAAAATTTATAGAGAGAGATAAAAGTTTTAAAAAGAGAGAGAAGGAGAGAAACTTTAGAGAGATAAAAACAGATAGCAAGAGAAATTTTAGAGAGATCAAGAGAGAGGGATAACTTTTAAAGAGAGAAATTTTAGGGAGAGAAAAAGAGTGATAGAGAGAAATTTTAAATGGAGAAAAGAGATAGAGAGAAATTTTTGAGAGATAGAAAGAAGGAGAACAATTCTATAGAGAGAAGAAAAGGGAGAGAAAGAGATAGAAGTTTTATAAAGAGCAATAGAGAGAGATATATAGAGAAAGAGTGAGTGATAGAGAGGAATTTTAAAAAAAAAAAAAAAAGATAGAGAAATTTTAGGAGGGTCAGAAAGAGAAATAAAGAGACAGAGAGAGAGAGAGAGAAACTAGTTTAAGAGACAGTAAGAGAGAGAAAAATTTTGGAAAGAGAAAGTGATGGAAAAATTTTGGAGAGAGAAAAGTTTTATAGAGAGAAAGAGGAAGAGAAATTTTAGGTGAGAGATAGAGAACTTTAGATATAATGAGATAAAAATTTTAGAGAGAGAGAGGGAGGGAGGGACAGAGGGATAGAGGGAGAGAAATTTTGGAGAGGGAAGGGGAGAGAGAAATATTGGAGAGGTAGAGAGATTGTAGAGAGAAAGTAGCTTTAGAGGGAGAAAGAGAGAAAAATTCTTCAAAGTGAAAAAGAGGGAAGGAGAGAGAAATTAAAAGAGAAAGAAAGAGAAGTTTTAAAAAGCAAAATTTTAGAAAGAAAAACAGAGAAAAATTTTAAGAGAGAGAACAATTTTACAATCTTTTATAGATTGAAATAATAGAAGCAAACGAATATATTCTTTTTTACTTATTCTTATTAAATATGCTATATTCATAAATACATTACATACTTAATACTTTCTTTGTATTGCTATACTATTGATTCAAGTTGAATAAATCTGTCAGTAAGTATATTAACATAAGTAATAAAGTTTCAATAGAATCAACTAGCTCATCTTATCTTTACATGTACATGTTTAAGTGAAATAAATAATTTTAGTGATATGAATGCCTTTTTCTGCATATCAATCCATGATAAAGTTGGTAAATTATTATTAATAGAGCAACTATTATATTTGACTTAGAATATTATTTTCATTTTACATTTACCTTTAGATTGACATTCTATTTTTTTTATTTAAATAGATATAAACTATTATTATCATCATAACATATATTCTCCGTGCATCACCGCACAGGCAAAAATGTTAGTTATAACAATATTATACATTTGTTATTAATATTATCTTATTTCCCTTAAAATAATTAGTGCAGATTTTATAAGAAGATTTTTTTCTAGAATTTAATTTTTAATAAAATATTGGTTGGATAAAGTTTAAATAGTATAAAATTTATTAGGAATTAATTTTATAAATAAAAAATTAAATGGAAAAGAGTTTAATGTTTTATTTTTTAATAAGAAGAAAAGTGATGCATTTTGATCATTCAAATTTTAATTAGAAGATACTTTAAGGAATAAAGCTAAAAATGTTATAATTGAAATAAAATAAATATGTCTGTTACAAATATATTTTCTTATATAGTATATATAAAAATTATAAATAATTTATGTGTGCCCAAAGTAACAACATTTGGGTTTTTTTTTTAATCAGATACCAAAAGATTTTCTTTTTTTGGTTTGGTATGACAAAGAAGAATTGGTACTACGTGGAAAATTAATTACATTGCACATAAGGAAACCAAAATAGGAGCTTCCCTTTAGATATGAATAATCAACCCTACGTGGCATTCCTGGCAAGTATGATTAACTGGGCAGCCAGTGTTAATGACACTTACAGCAGATTCAGATCAGTTTACCTGTATAAGCAACTGTCTGAATCCCGGGCCATGGAAATTCCTCAAAGCTCAATAGCTCATCCTCTAATAATGAACTCAAAGACATGGCTGTCAAGCTGCCCAGGAAACTTGAATGACATCTCCGCAAACACTAGACTTACAGCAAGCACGACGACAGGCATCAGCTGAGTCCACGTATAATGAGTAAAAGACCAACCAATAATCTCTTCTTTGTATGGATCACCCATCAAGAGCTCAACAAGTGCCAAGTTTCCGGGCACATCCAGACTGCATTCGTTATTGGATTTGGATCTTTTGATGTTGAGATTCCTTTATTTTAATGATTTTAAATAAAATTGAGAAAATAAAGAGTTATTTCTAATTGTATTTTACTTTTTTTTCATTATTTTTTCAATTTATTCGTTTTTCATGCAACCTGCACTTGGTTGAGCTCCTTTAGCAGCACCATCAAAGTTCACTTCTATCGAACCGGAGGATCTCATGCAACGTTACATGAATATTCAGAAAAGAGTTATATTTGGTTGGTCAAGCTAGCCTTTTTCACGCTAGAGAAAATAGACGTAGAGGTAGGGTTGTTGTTTGGTCCTGATTCGGGCAAGAAAATATGAACCTAGTTCTAACTCTGTTATTATAGCAAGCAGTCATTAGTTATTTTTTCTAGATAAAAAGTTTGGAGAGAGAAGGTAATTCATTCTAAGATTAGGGATATGTTGTATGCTTCAACAAAAACTTACAGAAATTTTGACATATTACTTATCAAAAGAGATTGCTAACAACGAGATTTAAACCTAAACTTTATATGTAAAACATCATCAATTCAACAAATTCAGTTCATTGGCACGTAGTCATTATTTTGTCATGAAAGAGTTGCCAAAGAAAAACCCAATTCTCTCCATGCCAGGCCTCTTCCAAGGACGATATGCTTCATAAGGCAATTGTAGGCACTTCTGATAGTAATAGAATTGCCACCTATAAATAATCTCATCACCTTTGGATATTGAAACCAATCATATGGATTTGTCTTTTCTAAAGTAATTTATCATGGAAAGCATATATATATTGATATAAGCCCTTCATAAAACTAAGATTAATATATTTTAATGATGACGTGTCATCTTTTTTATTCCATTGTAAATAAAATTTTAACTTTTTTTTTGAATCTAAGCAAAGCAGGAGGGCCATCTTCCTCCTCCTCCGCGTCATGTAAATCAAATTCTGCAATAGTCATTTTCTGGCTTCAAGAACAGCAATCTGTTTCGTCTAGCCATCAAGCCCAACACTTCTGAGCATAAATCTCCTCCTCTAGTCTCATTCATTTCGAGAGACTACAGTTCGAAACTCAAATTTGAGTTTGCGAACTTTTTGTGCAGGAAAACACGATTGTGCTCTTTGCAAGGGCCAAAGAGAGTGAGAAGCAGAAAAAGCTTGGTTCTTGAAGCTAGAAATATGACTATTGCACAATGTGTGGAGCACGATGAAGAGAGTCCTCCTGCCTTGCAAGTTAAAATGAATAAAAAAAGATAATATGCATTCATTAAATGATGTATCTTAAATTCTGCCTCCAATTATATACATGCTGAGTTCAATATACTTTACATGATAGCATACTTGAGAAAAATCCAATCCAATCTACATCAAAGGAGGCATTTGTAACTTTTTTTTTAAAATTGTTTCACATAGTATCCTCGCATTATTACTGAGTATGAGATTAATTCATGTTGAAAAACTTACCGATAGCACCCTCCCAATGATGACTCCAAAGCTCTATCCTGAGTCTTTGACATGATAAGATTCCTTAGCTTAAAAGTGCAAATAATGACTATTGTATCAATACCTTGTTGGTAGAGGCATTTGTAATTTAGTGCTCAAGGATGGTGAGGCTACATGAATCATCAAGGAGATTCTCACGTTTGCATTGCCAGACAAATGAAGTGAAAACTTACATTCTTCTTCCCCTTCCTAATCATTCATCTTGGCTATACATATCCTTTGAGTTTTCTTCCATTTTAGATGCTTCAGAACCATTCCTTACAACCAATTGCAACGATGACTACCTTCAAATCTGTTATATACTTTAATTAGGAGTGTTAACCTTATATCCATCATCAATTTATATATATTTATTGCTTATTACTAACTTCTTTTATCATAATAATATATACCATTATAAGGTTATGTATGAATTTCTAAATTGTATTACTTATTTGTCTACATTTCTTGTATTTATATGAAATATAGCTGATTAAAAATATAAAATCGATATATCATTTTCATTTATTTGGTTAATTTTACCATCATCCTCACAACTTGTAGTAATTAATATGGGGGCACTCAACTCTTTGGATTACAAAAGTCAACTAATTCTTTGGGGGTTTGTCATGCACATTTACCAACTGCGAAATGTAAAGTCAAAAATAAAAATTTTATATCTCTACATGCGACAAGGGAAAGGGCAAAAGAAGAACTCATTTTACTTAGAGTTTCATATAAAAAAAAAAAAGAAAAAGAATAACTACAAGAGTAGAGCTATATATCGATATATATGACTTTGGAATGTGGGTAAGCCTTGCCACCAAACACAATACAAGCTAAGTTGAGTGTATATAATTTTGTCCATATTATAAATAATGATTTATTCTCATGTGTTAAAATTTATAAAAATGTATTATATTTTATAATTTAAATTATAAAATTTTATATATTTAATACTCGACATTTATTTTTATAAAATTTTTATGAGTCTCATTGAAACTCATATTTTCTATTATAAAAGAACCTACTTAAACCTAGGGGCTGAAGTAATTTGGGTTGGAGGACTATTAGCTTTTTCAAAGTGTTTAATGAACCATTTGATTTTTTATTTAGGTTTGATACTTTAATCTTTTAAACTTAATAAATTTAGAATAATTTTCCTTTAACAACTCTTTCTTTAAATAATCTTTATGCCTGTCAATTATTGATTGGTTATATGGATCTTATCTATATAATTAATCAATAACTATAAATTGCGAGTGTAAGAATTAAACAATAAAAAGTATACAAGTAACATGATTTATAAATTTAATAGTTTAAATTTTTAAATTAAATAATTAATAAATTTTAGTTTATAAAAATAATAAATTTATTAATTCTTAGAAAATTTAAAAGAACACGAACATGAAAATTACAGGAATGCTATCTCTTTTTACTAAACTAATCATGTGTACTTTTTTTTTAATTGCCATGAGATTTAATTTTCATCAAAGTTGATCAATTTTATCTATTACAATAAAGATGACTTTTAAGATTTAAATTAAAATATTGGACCTAAATTTTAACTTAGAATGCAACTAATATTTATTCAATGTACCCTTAAATTTTTTGTCTTCATGTTATTTTTTAGTTGCATTTTTAATACAATGGATTTTGATATCTTTATTTTGATAATTTTAGCTAATATAAAAAGAATATTAAGTTGTTCTTAAAGTTTTTTATTAATTTTTAAATTTTTATTTTGATTTATCTTTCTCACTGCAAAAAATTATTAAAATAAAATTTATTTTTTTATTAAGTTAATAATTAAAAATTAATTTTTTTAACTGCAAAAAAGGACTTTTTCCTTTAACCCTGCAAAAAGGTCAAAAAAAAGGCTACAACTTTGCTTCAAAGAACCCTAACACGGACGCAAACGCAGTCCCAAATCCCGGCGAATCCTAGCTTTCCAGTCCGGTAACGTCTCACAGTCAAACGGTCGAATCCTGAATTTCTGATTCCCTCTTTTGACCTTTGTATGCTTTTGCGCGGATCGCTCATCTTCTTTCTTTCTATTTTTTTACTTCACTCTGTACCTCACTATTTTTTTATTGCTGCGTGGAACTGTTCAATTGCTTTTCTGATTTGAAGGGATGGGTTGGGAGCTACTGTCTCGGCAGAGTTTCGGACGCTGTTTTGAAGTAGACTTTGGAACCTGAAATTCTGTGTTTTTTCTGACGAATTGGCGCAGAGAGTTTGGTGATGTTCACGCCGCAGAAAGTGCATTCGGGTTGGTCACTCACACCTTGGGTCGGGTTCGAACTCGAACGCGGCTGCTCTGGGCCCGAATTCCGGGGATGGAGCTGCTGTTAAAGGAAAAAGTGTCACCTTTCTTGAAGCCTAGACACCTGCTTCTGGTTCTTTTCTTGAAAATGGGGGCAAGGTGCAAATGGGGTCGGGTGCGGGGACCACCATGGACGGGGAGGTCTTGGTTGAGAGAGTTTCCAGCCTCGAAAAAGATGTCAGTCGAGTAGTTACATTTGATGCGTTTCTTGGACTTTGTTGTGTGGCAATGGTGTATACATCGGGTAAAACTGCTTCATTGAATTTAGGGGGCAACCGTTATATTATTTCACATGGGGTTTCAGCTTGCATATTGTTTGAATTAGGTCAGCTACCTTTGACACAAGCAGTGAGTTCAGAACTTTAACACTGTTCACTATTCCGTAATTTCATAAAGTGAGGTTGTCAGTGTTTTTGTCTGTTTTGTTGGTATCTTGATCAATGGTGGTTGGCAAACTTGGCATCCTGATCAATGGGGGTTGGCTGTAGGATGATTTTGTTTATGCTGTTTATAGGATACTTAATATGAAGTGAAGATAGATATTCTGAATATTGGCGTAGTTGATTGTGACAAATCCAGGTGATGTAGAGCCAAAGGGAACCAATAACACTAAAAACATTTTAGTTCTGTATCATAAGTCGTCAAGCAAGATGTCCCTGTCCCTAAGCCGCATGAGAGGTATATATAACCCTCTGCGCAAAGTAAACCTTAAAAAAATAAAATTAATACCAAAAAAAGGAAAAGGAAAAGAACTGCAATAGGATAAAATCTATAACTGAAAAAAATTCATTGACATCCACATACTTGCTTTTATAAGTACCAAGATCTGAACATAAAAAGACATCACACATGCATGCATGTGTGGTTGTGTAGAAAGAACAGTGTTAATGTGCTTTTTAAATTTTTTGCTTTTATTTTTGGAGTTTATTTGGTTCTGGATAATTTTACCTCATTATGTGTTTTTGGGCCAGCTCTATGATTATTAGTTCAATAAATAATGATACTTATACATAGCAACTATGTACAAAATAAGTATTAAATGAGAAAACTTAAATTCAAATTATTTTTCCTCCAATTTTTTTTCTTTCTATTATTACTCTCTTTGTACATAGTTACATACTTGTTATGTATAAGAATCATTACTCTAATTCAATATGGGGCTTCTCTTGATTGAGAAGAAAGAGCAGAACTCTATGTATAAAGAGCTGAGTCAAGATATAGTAGAAGTGAAGGATGCTCTTGAACAAGAAAAAGCAGCTCATTTGATTGCTATATCTGAGGCTGAGAAGCGAGAAGAGAAACTAAGGAAGGCTTTGCGTGTTGAGAAAGTGTGTGCGCTTGATATAAGATTTATTACCTTCACACTACAAAGATTGTTTACATATATGCATCAACTTTTGTTTTTAAAAATACATGTATCTTTTCTAAAGTCTTTCTGAATTTGAAATATTGATCTTAAGGATAATATGTTTATATTGGGGCTGTAATAATCATAATATCAAAGTATAATTATTTTTGCACCAACAGCCTGAGAAGCCTCTGCGCGAGATGCGTTCAGAGCATGCAGAAATTAAATTCACAGCAGACTCGAAGTTGGCTGAAGCAAATGCTGTGTTGAAGAGAAATCTTTGGAAGTAGAGGCTAAATTACGTGTTGCTGATGTCAAGCTTGCAGAAATTAGCAGAAAGCATTCAGATATTGATAAGAAATCACAAGTCTTGGATGCTCAAGAGTCTACACCTCGAAGGGATCTATATATTCGGCGTCAGGCAGACCTTAATTTATTTTTTAAAGAAATTTTTTATGGTAAAAAATTTATTTCAATAGTTTATGCTGAAAAAAAATTTTCAGTTATTGGAATTTGGATATATATAAAAAAAATTATTAAAGATTTTAGTAAAAAAAATTTATCAAATAATTTTTAATTTAATAAAAAAATAAAAAATATTTATTTAAAAAATTATTTAAAAAATTTTAATTAAAAAATATTTTTAAAATTTTAATTTTTAATAAATTTTAATAATATTATTTAATTTATATAATTAATCCTATCTAATAAAATATTTCTCTACTTGATATTGTAATAATTTATGTTGAGATATTATCTTGACAAGAGACTCTGGGAAAGAGATGCCTGGGATAATGGGCTTCATAGCAACAGAGTTCGAGATAGAAGACCTAGGATTTCTAAAATATTGAACAAAGGAGGGAATATTTGTGTCTCAGCATAAAAATATTCTGGACCTGGTCAAAGATACCGGAATGTTAGAATGCAAATGCTGAAACTCCTATAAATGATCCAAAAAATGGGATTTCACGAAGAGAATCCACACAAGATAAATAGAGATTTTAGTGCCTTGTAGGGAAGTTAATTTATGTCTCACATACCCGACCTGGTATTGGTTTTTTCTGTCAATGTTGAGTCAATTTTATGAACAAGATGAGGGAAGAACGTCTTGAGGCTGCCTACAAAATTCTTAAATTTCTTAAAATGACCTTGGGCAAAGGCCTAATGTTCAGAGACATCAGTATTTATATTGATGTAGATTGGGTTGGATCACCAATTGACCATAGGTCAACAGGTGGGTGTATGAGGAAATTTGGTGACTCCGCGAAGTAAAAAACAAATTGTTGTTGCTGGAAGTAGTGTTGGGGTGGAATTCAAGGCAATGACACTCCGTATATTGCAGGTTATGTGGTTGAAAAGGTTACTGTTAGAACTGAAACTAAATGATAAAAGTTCTATACTTCTATGAATGTTTTATGATAATCAGGCTGCTATAAGTATAGCCAAAAGCCCTATTCATCATGATTGTGCTAAACATCTTGAGATCAATTATCATTTTATTAAAAAAAAATTAATTTAAAATTTAAAATTTAAGATTGAAGGTAAATTATTTAAAATTTTAAAATTTAATATTTATGTTTGAAGGTTTAAAAGTTTTTAAAATTTAGAATTTAAAATTTTAAGATTTGTCATCATATTTTTAATTTATATTTTTTATTTTCAAAATTTTATATAAAAAATAATAAAAATATATTTTAGATTTTTCAAAATTTACTTTATTTTAAAAAATATTTTCACTTTTTTATAAATAAACACATTTTTACTATATATTTTATTTTCGCTGAAAAAAACAGAAAATAATGAAAAGAATCGCACCCCTAATTTCGTTGGTTTCTTACCTTTCAAACACAACACAGCAGGGCAAATCTGAAACGCCTGGGGAGAAAAATAATGGGCCAAGTCATGCCTTTAGTAGGATTAGCAAAATTTTGCTGCTTAATAGCATCTGTTTTTGGTTGAAAAATGGGGCCTAAAGGCCCAAACAAACAAAGATGCAAAACTAAGAAGGGACAGATCTCGTGGAAGAGATCTGCAATGCACCAGCAACGAGAAGGACCTCTAATCCACTAGGAGGGCAGTCAAGCACCGTTAAACGTCTTGTGCTTCGGTGGCCCTCACAAGCCAGGAAGTTTGTACACTTCCGGGACCTCGCGGCGTGAAGATAACACAATAACTGTCTAGCATCCCTTCCTTTTGATCATCTGCCCGGAGACTTTGTATCAATGACCTTGAATCACATTTTACTATAACATTTCTAAACCACAATTCCCAGGCCATTTCAAGTTCGTGTAGCAAGACTAATCTTCATTCGTAAAAAGGTAAACTTTAACAATTATACGTTTCTAAGTTAGTCATTGTTACGTAAGGATTTTACAAAATTATATTAAAATGTGAAAAATTGCCACTACCATAAGAATTTTTGTATACAGGTATTGACAGCTTCTTAGGATCTAGATTCCTTATCATTGGGTATACAAAATTAAGACTCAGTAATAGAGAAACAAAGACAATTTAAGAGAAAAAAATTACTGAAACAATAAAACTTAAGATTTAAATAAAAAGATAAACAAATATTAGAGTTAAAAGAATAAAAAAATAAAAAAATACGAGTCTAACTGGCAAATTAAGGTTTTTTTTGATAAATTTATATTCCACAAATAACTATGCTAAAATAGATTTTGGATTTTGAGCTGAAACTCAACTCAATACAAAGATTTAGAGTACATAGGCGACTGAAGGTTTCACAAACATGATTATCTCAAACTCGTAAACAAATGACCCAACCAGACTACAGATGAAAATCCTACATAGAAGCAAATCAGAAGTATGAGATGATTTAAGCCTTCATGATGAACCCTACTTTTACATGTTAAGGCCCTTGGTCAGTTAGAGTACAAGGTAATCAGAAATGGCTAAACCTGACAACTTCCCTAGAGCTTTGTACAGACCATATCCCTAATTGGTGAGGATAGATAGTCTAAATGTATAAATAAATGACAGGTATTTTCAGGAGCTACCAATGGGGTCCCATTGACTTCATTTCACCTCCACCTGCGATTGTGACGACCACCTCTTTCAGCTGTCCAGCGTTCAAATCTACCTGAATCTGAATCCTGAGAGAAAAGAAGCCTCTCCGGGGTTGAGTGATAATATGAATTATGGGAAGGAGGCTCTAAAAATCCTTCATCATGCAAAGGACTTCTCCGGCTTCTGTCTGAATAATGAGGACTATAGCTGGAATCGTGGGTACCATACCTCGGATGAAAACTGTACATGGATGAACTATAACCTGGGTCCCCTGGAGGACCATCATCCCTCAAATCCCTAAATCTCTGCTCGCGATAATATCCTCTGCTGACATGATCTGTACTGTGGTTTGATCTGTGATGCGACCAGTTCCTAGATATGTCTGAACTAGAGGGCTCAGCAGCCCACAATCTTTCATCCGCATTTTTGGGAATAGGAGCATTAATTCCTGGAAATTCAACAGTCATTTTCCTTTTAGGTTTTGAATAATCTGCTTCAATAATTTCCCCATCCTCTTGTTCTCTGATTTCCTCGTCAGCATATATTGTAATGCCCGATGGCTGATCCTCATCATCTGCTTCTAAATTCCAAAACAATAGTCAAGAGGAAAACTGATTTGATATACTAAAGAGTTAAAAGAATTTAGAGGAAAGGTAGATAGCAAACAGCACCACAAGGCTCTTCTAGATCATAGAAAGTATGAGGATAACAAAGTGACTTGACAAAAATTATATTGTGAAGGAGGTTAATGCATTTTATTTACTTCCATTCAGGATTAAAATCAAGTACAAGAAGTAGAGGACCGAAAATCCAAAAAGAAAAAAGAAACTAAAAAAAAAAAAAAAACTGAACAAGTTCATCAAGCTTTGGAAGACTCTCAAACAACAACTTAGCTCGATTTCCCAACTTATCTTCTACAAAACTTGCAGAAAGAAATGACATAAAAAGATTTTAAAAAAAGGCAGTTAGAACCCTGTCCACCGCTGAGAACCACAGATGATCCCTTATGTGATATGTCACAGGCAAACTAATTCCTCATACAAAAGATCTTAAAAATTATTTTTACCAACAATTCCAAGTTGATCTGATACAAAACTTGGACAATCATCAGATTCTATGCAAACGACAGTTATACAACCATTTGACTTTCCTTTTCATATGATACATTTCACACGATTTGAATAGCAGGTACTCATAAACCAGCTTAACCTAAAGGCAAAGACTCATGAACATTTTCTTTCATTTTCCTCAATGGCTTGTGTTACAAACCTTTGGGAAAACCCACCACAAAAGCTAGCCGTCGAGGAAGAAAAGCCCAAGTTTTATAAGCCTATTGCAGCATCCTATATTACTTGATGTGAAACTCAATAGACCATAACACACCACCACACTCTGTAACCCTAACACACATGCAGACTAACTTTGTGCTAGACCCAGTTGCAAATGAGAGACGTAATAGTAGGCTTTGATGCCAATTGTTACAAACTTTTGTGAGAACCTACTCTCAAAAGTTAACCATTGAGGAGGAAGAGTCCAAAACTTTATAAGCCTGCCCAAGCATCCCATACTAACAGTGATACAATCTCAGCTAACTAAAAGCCCAAACACTGGAAGTGTAGTAAACTTAAAGACACAGCTATGTAATTTACAATTTCTGCCACCAAGCCTTCTTAGCAGCCAGTGTTCCATCCTGATCCATGTTGTTAAGAAAACTCAGATCGGAAGCCACCGGAAGCAGACAATTAGAGGCTGGAAATAAAGGACCGCCACCAAAGAGGGCCATGCCTCCAGGCTTCGATGAGGGAAGAAGGAATCTCAAAAACCATCTCGCCATCTCAGATTTTTTTTTTTAAAAAAAAAAAATGAAACGCAATGGAGATGCATGCTGCCATCTGGCATGCATCCCCATCTCCGGAGTGTCTCTGGTATGGGTATGACGGTGGTTTTGGTGTTTCAGTGCAACAAAGGCCATGAGCAGCTCTAGAATTAGAAAAATGATCAAGCATTCAATGGCTATTGACCTTGGTTTTACAAATAGTCACAAGTGTTGGCGTTAGTGAAACCACTGGAGAGAGAAAAACAAAACTCAAAACTCAGTTATGTCAAACTGGAATTAAGCATGTGTCTGGATTCCCACCAAAGATAACCTCTCAAATTCTACAAGTTATACAAATTTAACCTCCATGACTGAGATTAAATGAAGGTCAATGATTTGTAGTAGTTTACCTAGATAACCAGGTGGATATCCCATTTCTCGCATTCTGTTAAACCAAGGAGGTGGATCAAGCTCCTGCACAACAGAAAACCATCCATAACTTTACAAAGAATAAGGAAGTATTGTGCGACATCCTCGAAAGTCTCAATCCTAGGGTTCTAATCCACAATAATTAAAATTAGAAGAGTTTTAAATACTGCTGCGCTCTAATCTTCCAAAATCTAACAGGAAAGGCAAAAAGTGTAGTACAACTTATAGCTTGAATAGTTGAACGCTCAAGTTAATTTCTTTGATACATCGCTGTTAGGCTATAGAATCTTCAAAATAAAGTTTGAATTGTTCATTATCTATAGGAGTAGAATTTCAATTTACAAGAAAATTTTAATCAAACAAAAATAACAAAAATGAAACTACAAATGTAAATAGAATACATATAGTCAAATATAGTTTATAGCATGATATATAATTGCATGAGTTAACAAGAGTATGACTATTCCAAAATATTGTGTTCATAGTGTAAGACAAATAGAAATTATAAAAAAAGAGCTATACGGGCAATGACAAAACAACGAAATCAATTTTTAAAGATTTCATAACCAAATATAAGTCACCACCAATATGTAAAAGAGATTTAACTGGATACCACAAATTTAAATCCAAAATATGATAATACTCCAGATATACATATGTACTTTTTATCTTCTTTGTCTACTGTTTTATGCTTTCACTATGTAGCTGTGTATATATACTAGAGATTCTGTATGCTACCATACCAGACACAAAAATAGAAAAATCCTAGAATCTTCAAGAAAAATTGCCATCATTAGACCAAACATGAAGATCTTTAATTCTCACATCCAAAATCAATGTATCTTATAACCAAACTATCAAGATAATGGGGAAAGTAGGATTCTTCATACCAAACAACTCCCAAGGGTTTTGGGTAATAAAAAATTTTCTTCAACTTCAGTTCAATCTCAAGCAGAGAAAAATAACTTTGGAATCACTTTTGGTTAACAGACACAGGTCTCTCTTACGCCAAAAATTTCTTGGAAGGGAAAAAAGAAAAGGCAAATACAGCATTGCATCAGATGACAGAGAGCACAATACAATTTACATTCTCAGCAAACAAACCACAATGAAGGACCATGAAATCATAAGGACCTAACTGTCAAGAATGATTTGTAATACTTAAGGCCAACACAGAAAAAATGTTTTATAATACTTTAAGTATATTGAATAACAGCAGCTCTTACCCGTAAGCCCAAAAGTTGACGTGTTTCAGTATCAAGAGAACCAGGTGTCAAACCATCATACTTTCCAGCTGGAGAATTTTGATAGTATCGATTTGAATTGCGGGAAGTAGCATTTTGGTTCCGTCTAGACTTGTGCTGCTTTCGAGCAATATTAACAGCAGCGTTGTCACGAGGCCTTGGACATTCTCTCAAAGAATGATTGTAGGAACCACAATTGAAACACCGAGCAGCATCATCAATGATCTCCAGACCACTACAAAATATAGAAATAAGTAGATCAAAGAAGGCATAACATTGTGATGATAGTTTGTATTGGTTGATGAATAGATGCAGCGATAATGAATTGTCCCACCTTTTCTAATAAACAATGAAGGACTTTATTACAAATACAGCAAAACACCAAACACGTGCAAAACAGAATGTCAATCCTAGATGCTAGAGAAAAGAAATACATATCCAAAGTACTAACAATGTAATGGGTCTAGGAAATCCCATCCCACAATTAGGAATCCAGAGAAGTGCTAATAATCCCAAAAATGGGGCTCTCATCCCTTAAAACGTTCTCCTTCATTGTTCTAATTTTAGTGTCAACAGTGAAAAAAAAAACATGGAAATGCTTGCTTAGTCTTTATTTCTATGTCCTTCATCAGTCATATGCCCCACTTGAAAAGCAGTCCCTTGACATCTCTATGCATTGTTGAATACAATACAGTAAGTACAAGGTGCCAAAAAAGTTGTAGTAACAGAATAATAAGTAAGCAATTGATCAACTGCTTTGCATTCGCATAAAGAAGTCCAACTCACAATGACTATTCTTTGTTCTTACATTGATAACTAGAAAAACCAGCAGGTCAAATAGGCTCCCACACAAAAAGATACAAGTAATCACAGGTTAATATGTGCCAAGAAAAAACTCAGCACGCCAACCTTTTTACATCCAAAAAACATGGTCACAGCAAACTAAAACGAATTGCCAAAAGAATCAAGCATTCAAGCTCCCAAGCCTTGAGAGGTCTATTGAACCCCACATTCTAAAACTATTTCCTGTTAAGAACACACTCCAGGATACCAGCCATTGATGCTTCTTTGTCCACACCTATTGAAGAAATGTCAGGAAACTGAATTGAGAGGTAAATCATCACACTAAAAGTCTACCTAAAACCCTACCTTCTAATAAATACCAATGATAAAGAAAATAAAGAAAGAGAAACAAAATCATCCTAGATAAAATACAATTCCATGGTGTAAAACAATAGACTGTCTAACTAGTGTATTAAGACCTGCCACAACTGTCTAACTAGTGTATTAAGGCCTGCCACAAACCATACACCATACTTAGCAGCTGCAACCATGTTCCATACACCACAATCTTCTATTCTACGGCAAAATGCTATCGTCCAAGTAAAGCCTCATCAAATATCTCCATGTCACTCGAACATAAACTGTCTTGTTCATAGGTAAGCTATACACACATTCCCTCTCAACAAATGGGAAACAGTTTAATTTATTTATCATTAATTTTTTAGAATAGAACTCAATAAATTTAAATTCTGTCACTTCACCATTCCAAGAGAAATCATGTTGTATCATCTCCAACCTACTAACAACAGACACAGGTAAGTGATCATGTAGGGAGGTTAGCTAAGATGCTTCCAATCAAAGTAAGCTTGCCAACCTTTTAAAGATATACCTGCCTCGTCCCTGCAAAATTTTTCTGCCCTCAAATTGATGAATCCCAAACTGGGGTGGAATTAAAAGAAGCCAAAGGCAAGCTCAGATTATTTATAGGCAGCTTAGACATTCTGCAAACCAGCTCAGGAATAACTACTGAATATTTTCAAATATACCAACAGGAACAACCTCACTCCTTGAAAATTAATTTGTTATATAATGCCTACATTCATCAAATTCTATGACATGACATTCTTTGCATGTTAAGGAACATCAGATGTTTGGTGTCGATGTCCAACTGAACAGTATCATAGGATGTTCAATCACTTATTGGCTTTTAATAACGAATAATCACCCAATATGCATTCCTCATATTCAAATTAGAGATCCCAAGGCACGCAAGGCCCTAAGCCCCATGCATAAATTTCATAGAAATTCCTTCTAACCCATTTATATATTTATGATTCTTGGGATCCTATTAATATTGCCATGTGAAATTATATCTTAAGTCAGTAATTTTAGTGAATGTATACTTCTGGTGTATTTCAGGCTTTAAATGTAAAATAATAAGAGATGAATTGCTATCTCAAGAACATAACAATTTGGTCTTTGCAAAAAAGACCAAGCAACGGCAAAAATATATCAGGCGGGGCAGGGAGAAAAGAAAAATAGTTAATCAGGGACTTATTCTACAAATTTTTATTCACGTTAGCTATTATTCCTTGTACAGGACCAAGGAGTCCAATATTGCAAAACTAAGCAAAAGACAGTTATACCAAGATATCTTTCTGAAATTTCCCCAACAAACACAAAATATGAATAAAAATAGTAACCTTTTAATATGACAACAAACCAAGCTATATCACACTAGGTAGAGTCGGCTCCATGGATTTCCATTGATTCATCACAAATTATGCTTCTCTTGTGGAAAGACCCAAATCCCAATGAATCAATGATCCATGGATTTAGTTGAATCTCCAAGTAGAGTTCTTGCAGTGCAATATCACAATATTAAATGACCAAGAAACAAGTTAACAGGCTGGTCAAAGAAAAGACATGTTTCAACTTGTCATACTTATCAATATGATCCAAACACCTAAAGGTCACATGTGAACATTTAGAACTGAAAAACCCCGCGCACCCAGTGTCATCAAAAGATAATATAAACAGAGTGTATACCCATCTGCGTTATTTGAACCATCTGCAGAAGCCAAACCCAAAGCATATCCACGATCATACAGAGGCACATAATTACCATCCAAAGGAATGAAACTCTTATTCTGATCTTTTCTAGTCTGGTTATCCATCCAGAATGACTGCAATTTAAAAAAGAAAAAGAAAATGATAAATCTGACATATCTCACAACAGACTTCTCTTATTTTGCGACAAAATAGAAAAGCTCAAACAGGCACAACTAACACATATTAATCAATAGAATAACAATCCCACTACCGTTTATTGGCCAAATGAATAACTAAACACCAACCACCCTTGAACCCCTGTGATGCAATATAAAGAAATATAGAGCAAACTGGCAAAAGATGCTATGAATACAAAATAGAAACAAGGAAATATTTACAAAACAAATCACTAAAATGTGGTATTAAAAAAACAGAATACATACTTAAAAGCATTTCTCAAAATTAAGTGACATGATACCAATTTCAAATGGTGTTATTTAACATTGAAAATGAGTTCTAGTACTAAGCCTTTCACCATCAATATTCAGAATTTTTTTGTGTACAATGATGGCACAGAGATTTGAACCTACGACCTCCTGCATAACTAGTGAAGTCAAGATATATTATATAATATGTATGAGGAGAATCGGTTAACTTGTTAAGAACCTGTAGGCTGTAGCAGGGACAAGGCAAGTTACCTTCAAAATGAAAGTCCTCTCCATTGGATACAAAAGACTCGAGTGTCCTGTTCCTTGCAACTAATGCTTACTGACATATTCTCTAATAAAAAGATTCTTCAATGTGCAATTGATTTTTTTTATGATTTACATTGCTTGATAGAATTGATAAGGTCAGTGATTTATAAAATACGAAACAGCAGTTCTTTTAGTTTTCAAATATAGCTTAAAAGGATATTAATAAACACCTAGAGTTTTTATTTATTCACAGACTGTGAGACCAATGCAAGTGAATATTCCATTCTGTTTCACTAACTTAAATACCATTGTACAACTAAATCAACCCATTTCCCATAGCTCATTTGCATCAGTAAATCTGGGACACAATTTGATTTAGAAAAATTATCAACTTTCAAAATGTTCAAAAATTCATGTCACTAACTAAACAACAATTATGATAAAATGTAATCAAGGCAAACTAGAATAACATTGCAATGTCTTATCATAGCTAATCGCACACAATTCAGTAAAAGACAAAAACTAAAACCTATATTCTGGGAGAAATTATGAAGACCATGAAAGAAATGTGACAATCCAAAATATGGCAATCTTATCCTCTGTACCCATAAATGAAAAATAATAATGAAAGCAAAGGTTTTACTAGCTGTAGAATTAAAATCTTCAAACCAGCAGGTTTGCAGGATCAAATGCACAGCTTAAGGAAACTCACCACCACAGAGGTCTTCTCAAGGCCAACATGTAGAGCGGGGAAAAAAGTATTCTCACCAGATTCTAACACTTCGGGAGGATCCTGAAGAACAGAGAGACATTAACTTCTGTCTAATTATTCATTAAAATTATATGCATTTGTAAAGTGCATAAAATACAACCAACATAGCATCATGTTTAAAATTGTCCTTGACGATAAATTATTCAGTAGTCCTGTTATAGAACGAGGCATGGTTGATGCTGTATAATAGCCCAATAAACCACCCTTTGCATTGTTACGTTGATGTGATCTCGAAAATGGCAATCGTGGTCAGCAAAAACCGTGCAAACGGTAGTTTATAAATGGCTAGGTATGGTATACCACATCAACCATGCCATGTGGTAAACCGGGACTACTAAATAATCTCTTGTCCTTGATATGCTCCAGCAAAGAACACTCAAGGTAGATCCTGAAAATAATTAAACAAGCTCACATGCAGAATGCTGAAAACTATGCCAAAATAATTAGAAAAGCCACAGTGATTTCAACCCACTAACAAACAAAATGGCATCTCATTCCCTTGCCAATGCACCTAGATACAAAAGGGAAAGGACCCTCCAATTGGACCTCCCCTAGATCACTCAAACTGTCAACAGAACAATTTCTGTGAGATTTTCCCATTTTGTCAGAACCCAACTCTACCAAACTGTGGACTGTAGACATTGTTCTGTCCTGTGGTTTAAGCAAAATATAAGTGGGGGAAAGGTAACCTTATAATATAAGTAAATAAGTTGTCAAATTCACTCAAATGAGGTGCTTGTGATAGCAGTCTCTCATTTGCATATCATCGGCACAAAAAGCTTCCATTTATATCATAAAACCTTCACTTCCTTGGTTTGAAATACAAACAGGTTTCTCAGATAACTACACTTTAATAAGGACTTTAGGATCTGAAGACCAACATGCATCAATCATCACAAATGCTATTGCTATTGACCCCCCAGAAAATCAAGCTTCAGGTCCAAGCTAACCTTCATAGCACTCTCACCTTTTAGAATCCAATGGTTTTATGATATATGCAAACATGTACTTGTATTCACATATTTACTGACAACAGAACTCCTGTTTAGATTATAGCTCAAGCTGGATAAATGTGCAAACTCCAATTTCATTTTGATTTGTACTTTCTTTTTATAAAAAATAAAAATCATATACTTCTCTCTTCACTACTCATGGATTTCCTCTTTAATAAAAGTAAATATCACTGGACTTACCTTCAATAAAGAAACATGTTGAGTATGCCACTCTGACCATTGCTGTAGTAGTTCCTCAAGCTTCTGTCTACTAGCTCTGGAAAGAGTAAACATGTCAAAACATATAAAAAAAAGAATTTGCTGCATGATCCTACTTCTTGTTAATAAAAGTCAACATATACAACTTAATTTTCATTTCCTATCACTTTTTTCTTGTTACTCTTTTGTTGTCTTTCTTTCCTTCCTCATCCACTACTGACAAGAAACATAATACATATACAACTATATTTCACTTTTAAATTGTGAATACATGTGTCAAGTCCCATTGTATGTTTACATATTTTCTCTTACCAACTCAAAAGAAAGGTTGACACCACCAACCTTGTTAGGGAATCATAGACAACATGCACTGCAGGTTGATGTTCATCAACAGTAATCCGGGCTCTTTTAACACGTGATTTAACTGGAGTGTCATATTATGGAAAACACTATATTAGGGATACTTTGATAACTGCTGATAAAACTTCTAAAACATTCATCGGTGCCAATGGTATCAAATATCCATGCAAGTAAAATCTGGTATCCAAAATAAGATATAGCAGTTTTGAATATTAAGAAAAATTTCATAAAGATATAAAAGTTCAATACAGATTTGGCTCATGCTGAATAATATCTTGGTCTGAAAGAAATTTCACAAAAGATTGCAGCAAAACCAATTTAAAGCAATTACAAAATACAAACTATGAAGGAACACATACAACATGGAAAAGAATCTTAAATTTTAAAATATGTATATCAGTCAAGCATAAGAAGCATGCACAGTATCATATAACCTTGTGTAAATGTAAATTTTAATTGCAGTTGCAAGGTTCTCCATACTAGCGAATTTTGTTATTTTCAAGCTACTACTAATACAAACTTGAAACAAAACATTTATTAAGAAGAAAACCTTAGGATAATATATTGATAGAAGGATACAACTTCCATGAATCTTATGGCTTCCCTTTGGACTTCCATCACTGAGAGCAAGGTCACCATTCTCAGTATGCGCTCTTGAATTTCCTGGTTTAAGTTCTTCTGTGACTGTTACGGTTTCCATCAAATCAAAATTCACTTGCAAGGTAGACTGATAATCTACTAAATCATTGCCAAGGGTCGGTTCTGGTGAGTGATGGCCAGCCTCAGGTTGAATATTATCAAGAGTACTGCTCACTTTTTCATTTTCCAGTTTGTTCTCCTTATTCACAAAATCACTGGGTTGAGAGTTGCCAGTACCACACTCTTTGATGTTCTCAAATGTACAGAAAGGACTACTTGATCCGGGAAAGCCAGCCATATCTTCAGTTTCCATTTTTGAATGATTGTCTACATAACCTTTAACGAGGTTTGCTCCTGATATGCAATCGGCATTGTCATAATCAACATCATCCTTATACCCCGTGCATTCTTTGCTTGTAATGTCTTCTTTATGCTTAGAACTACTAGGTTGAGAATCAATATCACTGTAACCATATTCAGTTATGCTCTTTTCACCTCCACAACTAGAATCGCCCAAAGAGGGAAGTCCATTCAAATCATCATCGTCCATGCCTAACATATATAATATCCCTTTTCTTTGGCAACTTTACAAACAAAAGTACAGAAATGTGACTGCAAAAGATAATTATCTATTAGCAAATGAAGACCAGTAAATAACCCTAAAAGGATGTTTACATAGAAGGTTCCCACACACGAAATAGTCAATACTATCAAGCAAGAAAAAAGTCTATCACACACAAACACAGTTAGAAAAAGTTGGCAAGGGTCTCCATGATCCGTGAGAACCATAAGCATACTGCATATAAATCAGAGATTAATTACTAGCACTAGTTACTCAATAACTAAATAGGTAGCAAGCATTCAACTAACCAGAAATATAGATTCAAGCAAGAAATAAGCATATCTTGGGTGACAAAGAATCAACATATAACAGAAAGGCACAAGAAGTAAAACACCAATAGGTATCAAGGCTTTACTAAATTGCAGTCAAGATTATTAAGAAGCAAGATTTTACTCAAAAACGCATTACAACTCATAAAAATTCAGCATAGAAATAGAAGATTTTACATACATGAAGTATAAATTCCAATTAGATAATTACCAATGTAAACCATTAAACAATAATTACAGCCAAGTATTAAGCTCGAGGACTTAAGAACCATTGTTACACAAAGTCTAAACAGAATGCGTATCATCAGAACAACTTAAAATTCAAACACTTCAAGAACTGCTAAAAAAATTAAAAGGTTAATGTTCTAACTTCACAAAAGCTACAGATATCGATTCAACTCAAATTTTTAATTTCAAAACCAAACATGAAAACTAAGATTTAAAGAAATCACCCATTGCTTTGGCATCACTATACTCCTCTTCTTCTTTCTTTCTTGAGAGGGGTCAGACCCATATGTTGACACTTTCAGTCTTCAGATAAACCAAAAAAACCACTAATACAATTCAAACAACTCCAACGATTCAAAGAACCCCCACCCCAAAACAAGAAAACAAAGATATAAACTTCAAAACTGAGATTTAAGAAAATTGAAAGGGACAAGCAGGGGCAGCGTGTAGTTATAGAATTCCCATGTAATAGCCGATATCCAGCTCGTTTCTCACTCTTTAGCAACATAAAAATACTCCATTTCTACGAAAAAACCGAGGGAATGGCTTTGTTCATTATAATGCAATCCTAACAATACAGGAAGCTGGAGGAGTAAGAGAAACCAACCCCAAATCAATGAAGTGGTGAGACTGGAGCCAACGAATGGGTACAGGTTGATCGGACGTCGTGTAGAGTGCCGGAGATTTAGCGCAGCAACTGAGTGACAGAAATAAACGGACAAGAACCCTAGCAGTGTCTCCTTCCTTTGAATTTCGGGTGGAAACTCAGACCGTGATCCCAAACGCCACCCCGACGAAAATTTAAAAAGAAATAAATATATAAGATGATATAATGGTAACATATCATACACGCATTATTGCTCACAAAACGCAACGTTTAGTTAATTTCAGTTGCACTTTTCTTTCAAATGAAAGTACCACATTGTTTAGCTAAAAGTTTGTATTAATAAATATATATCTGAAATAATTCTATTATAAATAGTTTAGGGATCCGGGTGTAACTGTATTTAATATCTTGACTTTTTCATCACTGATTTTGATTTTTTTTATTTTTAAATAATTTAATATATAAATTTTATTTTTTTAATTATTTTTTATAATTTTATATCTTTTTTTTTTTTATAATTCTCTAACTTTAAGTAAGGCTATCAATGTAGATCACTCGCCCTATCCTATTCCACAACAATTCAATTAATCGGAATGAAGCAAGTTGTATTTTTTAGTCAAAAAAAATAGGCTAAAATACATAAAATTTTCTTGAATTTTAGGTTGATTTTAAAAAATTTTTCTTAACTTTAAAATTTTTTAAATGACCCTCTTGAACTATGAAACGTTTGCAAAACACCCATTTCTGTCAAGTTTTTTGTTAAAATTTGGATGTATTTTGGTCAACTTCCACTTTGACCCGATAAAAAGATAAAAATACCCTTCAAATGCACATAAATTTACAAATCTGCCATAAATGCAAAAAAAAAACTTAATATAAATTTGTAATTTAGGATTTAGGGTTTAGGAATTTAGGGTTTAGGATTTAGGATTTAGGAATTTAGGATTTAGGGTTTAGGATTTAGAGTTTAGGGTTTAGGGTTTAGGGTTTAGGGTTTAGAATTTATGAGTTTAGGGTTTAAGTTTATGAGTTTAAGGTTTAGGGTTTAAGATTTAAATTTAGGGTTTAGGGCTTAGAGTTTAAGATTTAGGATTTAGGGCTTAGGGTTTAGGGTTTAGGATTTAGGGTTTAAGATTTTAGGGTTTAGGGTTTTAGGGTTTAGGGTTTAGGGTTTAGAATTTTAGGATTTTAGGGTTTAGGATTTAGGGATTTAGGGTTAGGATTTAGAATTTAGGGCTTAGGGTTAAGGTTCAATGTTAAAACTCTAAAATTTTACTATTCACAGCCTTCAATTTTTTAATTTTACAATGAAGGTCATTTTCGTTATTTTTTTAAATTTTGACAGAAAACTTGACGGAAGGGGTTATTTACAAATGTTTCATAATTCAAGAGGGTCATTTGAAAACTTTTAAAGTTCAGGAGGGTTTTTTAAAATCGACCTAAAGTTTAGGAGAATTTTATGCATTTTAGCTAAAAAAATATATATTTATTTCACAAATTAATATATCTTTTATATATAAATATGTAAATCGGTCTATCTTATATCGTCTCATCCCATCCACCGTAACTCACAAATTAGGCAATAAAGATTATATGTTTTGTGGATTAAAGAAATATATCAAGTTATACTCTATTTTGACAATTCTAACTTTAAGTCTCAAGATCTCAATCTAAGTACAACTTTATATGTATATAAAATAATTTTGTAATACATAGTTTAAGGGTTATGAATATTTATAGTTGAGCGACCAACTATAGGGTTAGGTAGATAAATGTGAAATACATTTTTTAAACAACTGAAAATTTAGTCAAAAATAATAAATTTTACTATTAGAAATTGGTGTTTAATTTATATTAAATCAAATTAAATAACTTTAATTACATAGAAGACTCTTTTACTCTACCTCATACGTTGTATGCAATGAATCTAATCGAAGCATTAAAATTTTCAGTGCATTTATCAAAAAGTTTAGATGAGTTCTTTAAAAATTAATCTACAAATGAGCATTCTTTAATTTGTCTAAATTTAAGCGTCTCGTAATTTTTCTATACCCACGCCAGAGTGTCTGTTTACCTCTTTGAAGTATAATTCTGATGTTTTTTCCAAGCTGATATTGCACCAATCAGCTGAATGCTAATCTCATATTTTTATGAAAAAATTTGTTCACTTAATTAAAAATATAATAGTTCTCAAAATTAAATATGAGTGGTTGGATATATTAAATTTATCAGTTTTATATAAGATTTAATAAATTTAATAATTTAAATTTTATATTATAAAATTAAACAAAAATAAAATAAAAATAATTTGACTAACTAAAAACATTAAATGTATTGGTCCATATAACTGAATTTACTTAATTACAAGATCATTCTAGACACAAGTTATATATATATATATATATATACAGAGAGAGAGAGAGAGAGAGAGAGAGAGAGAGAGAGACACACACACACACACACACTAGACCCCATTATATAGTAGCAATTTAAGAGCTTCTCCAACACAATACACTTACTGTAAGATCTATTTTTTATAGGAGGAGTTTTCAAGCTCAATTTATATCAATGTTAAAAATAAAATGTTTCACGATTGAAAATTGCTTAATTAATTATACCTGATATCACAAACATGAATTTTTTTTTTTTGACAGCTCACAAACATGAATTTAAATAAGTGTTAATAATAATTTATATATATATATATATATATATATTGGTCCAATAGCAATAGATTATAAGAAAAATCAATTTGTAAGAACTAATTTCTATATTTCTTAATAATTTAAAAGTCAATATTTCTACCACCTACCCATTATGCTATGATGCATTATAAATGTAATCAAACTCCTTACCTTTGATGCATTACTGATATGAATGCCCAATTGCTAATCGGAATAATTAATGCCTTTAAGTTTTCAATTTTAGTGTTGAACCATTTATAATTTTCTCTATTTAGATTACTTACCTATGATTATGCATATATTATATAGGAGCACCCACTTTCTTTCAAGCCATATCTCAGCACCATTCGGCTTCCTACAGGTTTTTCTCAATCTCTCTTTTAGATCTTTTCTTTGATTTTTTGCATATATGAAAGCGCTTTTATATCATTTTATTCATAATTATTGTGTCAATGAGTAGTTTTAATCAATATTTCTTTTTAGGAGCACGTTTTAGACAATGATCAATGGAAACAAGGAATTTCCTCCTTTGGATCTTACTTCTTTTTTCTTTTTGTTAGAAAGGAGGATATACGTTGACCAAGTGAAAATAGTGAGAAATCCAATCTCTCGCCCTCAAGCTTTCTGGTGTTCAACTTCAAAGAAGGTGAGGTTAATTAGACTCGTGCGCATGATTCAACCATCATTTTATTTATCTTTCTCATAAATTATACAAGAGCTTCTCTGTGTTGCAATCTTATACAAAATAATAATATACGGATATATCAACTCTAACACACTCTAATATTCTCTTTCTTCTCAAAAAATTTACATTCACAGCATAGGGGAGCACATCCCCCCATGTAGGCTTAACATCTCCCCCCATACGGGCGCGCGTCCTATGCCTGCAGCACTAGCAGCTGCAGGTTTTATCAAAGAAAAAAGATTCAACCAAAAAAGGAAGAAGAAAGAGGGGAGGAGCAAGTAGGAAAACTAATAATGAGAAGTTGTCGTATATCAACTCTTACGATTAGTTTTAATATTAGTGTAGATTATTTGCTTAGTTATTTTTTTTATAATTAAAATTTATTAAATATTTACTAAAAAAATTATTAAATTATATAAAATAAATTATAAAATTTAATAAAATTTACAATAAAGCTAATATTTATAACAATTTATTATTCACTTATTAATAGGATGATACATTTTTCTTATTGGCCATGGGAGTTCAGAACTTAAAAAAAGAATATGTCAAGTTCAATTTTAGGGTTTTGGAGCTGGTGGGGATAGATGGGTAGTCTTGTTATGTTACCCAATTTTTATAAAGTAAAAAAGAAATATGAGTCTCTTGGTATCTTGTTGAAAATATTCAAATTTTAATTAATATAAATCAATTTTGTCATCTCTACAATATCAATCTATGGATGTATTTATTTTTATTATTAAAACATCGATTTAGTGCCTTTTATCTCTTTAGAATCTAAGGCATCCCCTAAAACATATATAGGTAAGTATTATTAATTGGGTATTTATTAGAAGTCAAAATATGTTATTCAGTGAATCAATTAAAAGTTTACCTTGAAGGTTATGGAAGACTCAATTCAAACATATTTATGATTGGGTATTTATTTAAAGTCAAAATATGTTTTTCAATTAATCAATTAATTAAAAGTTTATTTCAAGACTTGAGTGATGGATCTAAATATAAATTATTTTCATTTTCAGTAATAATGTGAGAAAAATATGTAAAAAAATAAAAGGGAATAGGAGACTCACCTCAGGCATGGTGTGGTGTCAGTTGCCTCGCCTTATTCTATTGTTTCTTTGTTTTCTTTTAATGATCACTCCCTCATAAATTGAGCCTCCCCAACCCTGAGAATGTCAGCAAGAGGCAGAAGCTCAGACTCCTTAGAGGATTGCTCGTGAGCATGTCTATTCTTGGAGGATACAATTTTTTTTTTTTTTTATATGGTATAAGTAGAAGAAGATTAAAAAAGATATTTAAAAATATTATTAAAAAATATATTTAATTAAATAATATTTTTAAAATTTAATTTTTAATTAATTTTAATAATACTATTTAATTTATATAGTTAATTTTATCAAATAAAATAAAATTTAGTTTATTATTATTGTTGTTATAAGTATTGCTCATTTTAAGGGAGGACATGCTATCTTGTCAAAATTTTGTATCCTTAGGATGTAACAGGATAATTCCTCAACAAGAATTGCCTTCATCCAGAAGATTCAATTTAGAAAGCATAAATATGAGATATGATTTGATATGATGTAATGTAAAGATAAATATTAAAATAAAAATATTGATACAGCATATATTTATGTTATATATTTGTGTATATATGTAAATTCTTGAAAATTAATAAACTTAATATTATAAATTTTGGGTTATAAGAATTGTGAGAATGTGATTAATTCATCACAAATATTAACCTACTATGTTTGCTCTGTTTTTTTTATGAATTATTATAAGGTGTTATGGATTCGAGGCTTAGCATATCAAATGATTACAATAACAATGATGTGGATCTTACATTACGATTGGGATTTTCTGGACCTACTAATCTTAGTCCTGTCAATTTACGAGGCAACAACGTTGAGGTTAGTATTTGCTTTTTTTTATTTTGCTTTTAGAAATGTGTAGTCTGTGTCTGCGTAAGAAGTGGATTTTCCCATGAACAAACCTTTTGACTTGCAATCTTTTTCATCCTACACATGTCAATCTCTATTTTATTTAACTGTTGATTATTGATACTAGTGTTTGTAGGTGTGGTTTTAGATGTTTTGATTTTTTTTTAATTATAATAATTTTTTTATTTTTTTAAATTTAATAAGTGTGATTTTTTTTTTCTCATTAATTTTTTTCTTTTCCTTTTTTACTATCCCCTACAATTACTATAAAAAATTGAAATCCTTATGGGTGATTGTCCATTCATTTTTTTATTTATTTTTTGAAATATTTTGTTTTTGTATTACTTGAAGATAAAAAGAGTTTCGAATTTTAGTAATCTTATATTCGCTAAATCCTAAATTTTAATATTATAATAATATTGGTATAGACAAATACATATTGTCCACAATTGCTTGTTGTATTTGTTTTGAGTGGAAGGAAAGTATCTTACTATTTAGTATATTAGTAATTAGAATACCATGGTTTATTTTAAGCCTTCTGATTTGATAGCTGCAATAATATATAATCACTCTAGTATAAAATTGGTTACTTGATAAATTATTTTGTACAAAAGAAAAGAAGGTAAATTTTTGAATATTTCATATTTCAAACTTGTTTGCAAACTGAAGAGATAAAAATGGAGAAGATATGGCATAGAGATGCATGTTGAAATAGATTAACAAAAAATGAAGAAAATAATATATAGATGATGTCAAATTGAAAAGAAAAAATTAAAAAAAAAATAGAGCATGAGAATATGTGTCAAATTATTAGAGAAAAGGAAAATGAATAAAGAGACATAGAGAAAAAAATGAATAATAGAACATAGGGAGGCATGTCAAGTCAAACGAACGAAATAAGACACGTGAATGCAGGTCAAATTAGAGAGAAGAAAATAAATACATGCAGAAGTGTGTGTCAAGATAGAGAGAAAATTTTTTAAAATATTTGAAAATCTATATTAAATTAGAAAAAGAAAAAAAAAAGAATAGATGTCAAAATAAAAGAAAAAAGTAATAAAAATATATCATAACAATAGACCAAACACCAATTTTAACAAATCATATATAATAAATAATACATCCTACTATTGAAAAAAAAATGCTTAGACTTGGTGTCTTAATTTAAGACAACAAATTAACATGGAAGAGACCTCTTTAGCTTCTTTTTAATTACTTCATCTTCTGTTGTATGTAGGTGATTGGTCACAACATACTTAGTGCAGGAGGCAACAACACAGCAAACTATAATGCTAACCAAATCTCACAGCAGCCATGGATGTACGCAAATTCAACAAATTATGGTGACGAGCGTAGATGCTTTGCAAGAGGAAGTGCCATTTTGACCAACTATCAAAACTACATATCCCCAAATGCACAACCAACGTACGTGCTCATCAACTCTGAAAGGGATCGTCCTCGTATTAACATCCACAACAACTCCAATCACTCACGACGACGGACAGCCTTGGGGCAACAGAGTCAGGCACTCTATAATGTCCCAAATAGAAGATGCACTAACTATTACTGTGGCACTAGTGACACTCCTATGTGGCGCAGAGGCCCTCTTGGTCCAATGGTACGTAGTGATCTATATATATATGTTGGTCACGTAACAATGTAACTGCTTATGATTTAGTTTTTTTCCCTACTTTGTCTCCTGATAGTGTTCCATCATAAACCTTCCTTCATGCATAGCTTTTATATAAACCTTACAAAATCAATTATTACTATTAAATTTATTTAATCCCCCAATTCAGTCAACGTAGACTAATAAATTTTATAATTTAAATTTTTTTAATATTTAATAAAATTTAATTTATAAATATAATATGATTAATTTTTTATTTCTTTGTTTTTGATTGATGGACTTGTACTTAGACCTGTTAAAATAGGTTTAGCCGTATAAATATAAGTAAATTAGTCTACTTTATTTAACTTATAAGTCAATACAAGAAGAACAAGTCAACTTAGACTTTTACTTATAAGACTTATGAGCTTTCTACCCTACTTCACTTAAGGAGTGAGTTAAGTTAATATTTTCTTAATCTATCTTATCTCACCCCATTTAATTGTGGGCCTTTACAGCTTTATTCTACCTGCTTTGCCACCCTTACCTACACCTTGATCGGAGTGTTATTTCTTTCTTTCTATGATTGTATTTCAAGATACTGTAGTCATGACCTTCTTTGTGTTAGCTTGCGTTAAATTCCTTTTATTTTAAAACTCAATATAACTAAACGTGTTTTTGTAAACATGGCCTATCTTTCTTGTAGTGGTTTTTATAGTCTTATAGCTAATTTTGATGCGATCTTTCGTTTTCTTGTTATTCTAGACTCTTTGCAATGCCTGTGGCATAAGATATAGAAGACTGGAGTCCAGAAGAAATGCGCATTAGGAAGAGGTGGGTGATACTCTACCATCTATGCTGAACCTTTTGCCATGTAGAAAACTTTGAAAGATATTACAAGAACTTCATTGATCTTATAGCTAATTACAATCTAAGAGTTGAAATAATTGGTAATGAAACTATTGGACTTTAATTAGTGGAGGATATGGATTTTCTTCTCTTTAACCATGTTCTGCTGCGATTGTCATGCATAGACACACCTTCATCCTCTTCAAGTGACTTCACTTCCAATGGCTCTTGCCCTGCGCGTGATGTGATGAATAACTGTGAGCTAGTTGTTGGCTCTAATGAACTTCTCCCAAAAATCTCGTCATCACTTGAAGTCCCCTCCTCCATAAGTGCCTTTGCTTTTGCCTTAGCTGATGAGTCCATGCCTTCCATCATGCTGATCTCTCCCTCAGTGCTACTTTCTCTCGAAGATGCATCACTTAGAGTGTGGAATAGTTTCACACTCTCCTTCTTTGCACCTTGAAATGAGTAGCTTTTTGTTTTCCCTTTCTGTAAGGGAAGAAGGAATTTTGATTGCGAGCTAGTCCTGTCCCTGCCCAAACTATAAGTAGTTGAGAGCTTCTTTTCTATGCGTTCCCTTTTTTGTACCATACCACCCAACTCTTCAAAAACTTCATTCGCCACTGCTTCATCTGCAGCTTTTTGCTCGAGCTCTGAGATTGTCCTATCCAATGCTTTCTTTTTGAGCCGAAGAGAGCGCTGAAAGGTCCAATAACAAAACTTTTATTTGGCGGAAAGTAAAAACAGAAGCAAGAGGTGAGGACCTCACCTACGCGAGGAAGAAAAACAAAAGTCAGAAAGATATCGAGCTTACTCGCTTGTCTAAGAAACTTCCAAGATCTTGATCTTGAAGCTTCCTTTTTGTCCAGAATATACAGCAAAATCGCACAATGCCAGCTAGTAATGTCAACAGAACAGACTCAAGGAGCAGGAACAATAAAATCGCTCTTTCATTGCCTGCAGAAATATTATATTTGGTTTTCAAGAAATTGCACTCCTCCACACTCAAATAGAATAATAATACATAGCCTTATCTTATTAAATAAAGTCAACTACATGAATCAAATAATATCATTAAATTTTATTTAAGTTCAAATTTTTAAAAATATCATTTATTAAAAATGGGGTTAAATTAGATCTCACCCGTATAGATGCTGACAAGTTTGGTCCTTGCCTGGGAGCAGCTAGATGCAAGCTTCTGATCTGTCAAATGATGAAAAAAATTATATGTGGCTGAGAACCGCATACTTGCTCAAAAAAATAATGAGACATTATGCAAGAACTTCTAAAGGAATTGTTGTGAGTTACTAGATTCTTGGTTTAACTATGTTCAGCACAAGCCAAAGGCAATTGGTAAAACCAAAAGTACGTTAAACCCTGCGGTACAACTCCTAGGCATTCAGGTGCTTTAATTGCTTTGCTCGTGAAATACTTTAATAGTACAAAGGACATAAGACAAAGTGGTCCTTGATCTCCATTGTTTTCTTAATATACTCAATTAAAGCCCAGTCACCGCACTTTGGGATATTAATTACTGCTTCTCTGCCTCTGATACACTCACATATTTGCAAGAGTCTTTGTCTCGTCTTTGCTGGGGAGCAGTCTCTCCTCCGTTTTAGTTAAATCTCAGGACTAGACAGCAGCTTGTTAAGAGGAATTCGGTGTTAAGGCTTGGTAAGAAGCAATCATTTTCAGGAAGGTTAAGCTTTCTCAATGCTGTTTTGTTTGATGTTAACTGCACTGAATTTCATTCAACACTTGTTTTTGTTCGCACGTGCTAAAGATAAAATGCTAATCTGAATGATGTTGAAGTTTGTCATCCAAAGGAAGAAATGGCTCAAGCTAAAAAGCAGAAGACTCAAATAGCACTTGTTAGGAAACATACACAAAGAAAACAAATATGAAGTCAGAAATTAACAGGCTTTCAAATGAATAATTTAAACATCGCCCTGTACTTTAAGGTTATAATTGCCTCCGCTAGTTGCTGACAGGTTTCAGTCAATTCATCTCTAGGATTAGTTCAAAGCACCCAGAAATTTGCCGTCAGAAATTACTGAAAATCTTTCCTAAAAAACTTCTCCGTAGAACATAGAAAAATTTAGGGAGAAGGAGAAGACAGAAAAGCACATTGTTCACGTTGCTAACCTTCTCTTCTAATCTAAGTGTAATTCTTATTTATAATACGAAGTTGAACTAATACGACTCTTAATTAACAGTTGTGATAGCTGTTGTTTATAAGTATATACAACTAAGAGCCATATTGTAATTTAAATTCCTCAAATCAGAAATAAAATAGTAATAAATCGGATCCATGAGATCACCTTTTAATCCAACGTACTGCTTAGTTTTTACAAACTAATAAAATCTCTAACAGCACTTCCTTTTTAAAATTTCTCAATCTGATATTTAATAGAGTAGATGAAACAAACGCTTCTAGAAGGGAAGTGATGCTTTCCAGCCTAGAAAAATCCTCATGGGGTAGGCACTTGGCTACTTGCAACACAATGTTCAGTACCTTTCTTCAATTGAATCATTGGCATTAAGATAGTCTGATCATGATAATTTACTGTATAAGAATAGTTTTCGGTATTGCAAGTCAGTTGCATGTTGCAATCACCAGTGTGATTGCTCAAGGAACTAGCCAGATGCCACAATTAGTAGAACCAAACCAAAGTCTTGATTTTTATTTTATCTGGGTCCATCTTGAGATGTTGTTTTATCCTTGACAGTATCTAATGCAACTGTTCTACTAGGCACCAAGACAGAGTTATTGACCAGAGAATGCTTGCTCTAGTGAGAAAAGTAATTACAAGACATTTATAGAAGTTTAGCTAGTTTTAAGAGTAATATTAGGCAGCAATTAGAGCTTAGCTACAATACAAGCTTAAATGTATTCTCATATCAATAATTGATGGTGCTTCTATGTCAAATTGATTATATGATCAAACAGCAATAATTCAGCTTAGCATTTGTAGTAGTAACTCAAAAATTGGTTATTTATCAGAAGCAGGGTGTAGAAAAGATGCTTACCGGTGGTCCGGCATTGCAGTGGGTTGCCAGTATCTACATTTATATCAGTAAAAAGCCGTTAGTTTGTTAAAACAATCTACTTAACTGTAAATATATCATGAGCAAGTAATGATGCCGAGATGCTCTTAACCATTCAGTTGTTGCATTTTTTAATTAAAAATTATCTTTTCAAAGTGCCACAGGAAAATGTCTAAATTCCCATCTGGTTCTTCATTAGGAACAGTCTAGAAAGTTTGAAGGAAAACATCTGTTAAGTAATAGATATTCAATATGATCCATGTAAGAAGTATGTTCAGTATAAAGAGAGTGGAGTCTTACTCGAGGCAGCAAGGAAAGCAAGCAGAATCTCCTCATCCACTACAAATTGACTTAGATGACTCTTTGACAATAAGGATGTTAATTGACCTGATTCAGTCAACCGCTATGCATTTAGATAATCTGTAACTGTACAAACTTTCTTTCCGATGCTAAGAGTTATGAGGAACAGATTGATGAAACATGACAATATGTTAGGTTTAATACCAGGATAGCTTTCGGACCAATAGATTGATCCAGTTGCAGGAACGAACAAAGTGAAGATTGCAGCTTTCGGTCGCATTGCTGAAACATGGGAGTACTCGCCAATTGTGTGGCTAATTTTTCCTTCCATCTCCGTTTGGGAAATATAGACCGCATAGCCAGAGCAATCAAGGAAAGGACTGACTTGAACTACTGTATTCTCTGCATTTCTTCTCGAGAATTTCTTAAGATCCCCAGTTGGGGAGAATGAGTATAGGAATCCGTCCAAGGAACCAATGGACACCCAACCTGTTACGTCAAAGTATGCCATAGTAAAGTAAATTTGTATGACAACACACTGTAGAGAAATTTTAGATGAATGCAACAGTTTTGGGGTGACACAAGTACATAATATTCCAAGTCCTTCTAGTTTCACATGCAGATTCTTCACAATCTCTTCTTTCAACAAATAACTATCACACTAAACCCCGTTTAACTTTTCTGAGAGTTTAGATTGTACTTAATCTTTCCACAATTAGTGCAACTATCGTTATTCTTAAATTACTCTGACAAATATAAGGCAAGGTTCGTGATAGCCAATTACTTGTAAAATGTCGAGATGGACAAGAAAAAGTTACTCAAGACTCAAAATAGAGAAAAATGATCTAGACATGTGAGGTTGGACTGTCATAGAATGAACAATTATAATATAGACATCAATTTATGGTTGTAAAGGAAATGTGGACAGATCCATAGTAGGTCATTCATGTAAGGGGAGGGATCAACAAAACCAAAAACTCTTTGAGGAAAAAAAAAATGGAGGTAATCTCCTTCCACAAAGACAGTGTACCATGAGAATTCTGTTAGCTTTATGCAAAGAAATCCTAACTGCTCGACAAATTTACTGTAGATGTTTCTTAAATGGGATCGATGTATGACAAATCATAAATAATAAATAAAAGAATTTCAAGTGCAGATACAACGTAATTAGAACTCCTCCATCTTTTCCTCTTATAATATGGTGCAACTCCCTGTTAAAGTTGTTTGATCTCTTGCTTATTATTTAAATGATGGTGGAAGCCATATCATTGAAATTACAGTATATGTACAATTCAACACAAATCATCAACTAAGGCTTACATCTCATCAAGCTTGTAAGACAAAAGGTTTACCATTAGAATCCACTACAGGCACAAAGTCTGCTTTGCTTAATGGCCCGATACTTTGCTGCCATAAGACATTACCCGAAAAGACATCAAGGGCCAGCACAAGAGCCCTCTCTGGAATTGTTACATACAAATGACCATTGTTTCCTGGGGTGAGGGTGAAAATTTTATCTAATGAACTAAAGTCCTGTATCCATCTAAAGTGACGGGTACGAACTGACAAACAATATAGTTCTCCTTCTGTATTTGAGATCTGAAAATGTGAAAAAACATATATACTTTCAATATGGTTATGTTTTATCCTAAAACATGAACTTCTATGAAACAAAAGGGAAGTAATGCTTCTCCTGCAAACAGTTCAGAATAGAACAAAAGTACTTATCACAAATCGAGCTAGTAATTGTAAAATGCAGACCTTCTGCTCCTGCCTGGCGCTTTCACTTAAGATAAATCACTTCTTCAAATTTTTCTCACCACTTTGAAATCATAATTTTTTGGACTAGATCATCATTTAATATGTATATTGCTGCTAAAGCCAGATTTTGGAATTAAAATGCAGTAAAGCAGTTATCATAAAACCTTACATATATGCTAGCCTCACATTGATCAAGTGTGGGGACTGATGTAAAATAGCAATCCGTAAGATTTTTCCTGCATCCTTGACGGTAGCCAAATTGATAAAGCACAGGTCCAACGCTCCAAAGTAAACGTCCACCTGACCGATAGGCAAAGAGTCCCCGGTTCTTGATATTAATATATACCGTTGAGCTCAATGTACTTACTGCTATTCCAATAATTTCAACTGCTGCCTGTTGACCTTGTTCTGGACCAAAGAAAACTTGTGCTTCAGGCTGATCGTTGTTTACAAAATTAATCTTCAGCAGTCTGTTCTCTGCAACCAAGTAGATCTGGCAGTGCCTCATCAAAATTAACAGTCACTTACAGTTTGGTTGTATTTGGTAATTATGCAAGAATCAAACAAAACTATGCACAATTTCAAGATTATTACAAAAAATTTGGACATTTTAAATTTCCATGTATCCGAAGCTTTCATATTTGATTGTCAGACGCAGACAAGAGAAATGGGATTCTAAAAAAAGGCATGCCAATGTATCATTTGTGCAGAAAACAATAACACTATTTTTAGATATTCATGAAGAACATGAATACCATATATTAATAGGCATGGAGAATAGTCCTCACTTATACATTGCACAACAACTCAACAAGCCACAAGTAACTCCACGGTAGGCAGAGATGAATGTATGAAAGCAAAATCTAAAAATTGGAAAATCTGAAGGCACAACAGTTGTGGAATGAAAATGAAACTCCAAAAAAGTGTGGCCATTAATTGGAAACTAAATGCTGAACACAGAATAGGGTTTCATATTTACCTTTCCTGGACCGCCATACACTGGAGCCAAACCAAGACTGCACTTATAGTCCAAACGTAGGGTCCAGGCAAGGGTACCATTATTTTGGAATGCAAAGAAGTTGTTGTGAGAACAAGTATAAACCCTGCCATCATCTCCAATCAGAGGCTTGGAAAGCCTGTATGAAAGGCCTCTTGGGGTGCCCTCAGCTGTAAATGAAGTATGAAAATTTCAAAATGCAGTGATTAATGTGAAAGCCCAGACAGGAAAGCAGAAAAATATGAACCTATAGCAGGAAGCCCAGGATTTGCATATGCATATGCGGGAATATAAGCCAACCGGAGCAGCAATACTGAAACTAGAAGTAAGTGGGTCAAATTCATCGTTGCAGAGATTGCAGAACAGTGAAGAAAAAGCCAGGACCTATCATGTTTCCTTCCAGAGAACACGTTGAATTACGGAAAGAAGAAGACCCAGTGAAGAACAAACTAGAAATGAACTCGATCGATTATTGAAACTGATATCATAAAGGTAAGAAAAAAAGAAAACGAACCAAGAATGGGAATTGTGAACAGTTGAAGGCAAATAGAGAGCGAGAAAGATGAATTGGTTTAGGATGTTGTGTGGGAGGGACTGAGGGAGGGTCGTTACTCATGACAACCGCCATTAACCGCTTTCACTATTAACGGGGCAAAACAATTAACGACTTTCGATTGGAAAAGCATGCGCAGATTCCCGCTGTTTTTCTAAATTTATAAGAACTAAAAATATAATATAATATAATTAAGCATTAATAATTACGTATTTAAAATATAAAAATGATAAATGTACAAAATTTTAGTATATAATAGTGGTACAATTGCTTTATTCTCTCTGATTTATTTTCTCTTTTCTTTTTTTATATGTGAGACATTTTAATATAGGATACCTTTATTTTCTTTTTGAGCAGTGATAAATGTATTTAAAAATTAAATACTCTATCATATTACAATATCTCAAATAAAAAAGTGAAAGAAAATTAAATAAAACATAAGATAGTTATAGTACCATTGTACATTAAAATTGCATACATTTACTATTTTCATTCTTTTTTTTAACATATATAGATACATCTATAATCATTATCATTATATAAAATTAATTTGTTCCGTTCAGTTTGGTAAATACCTTGTACTTGCTTAACAAAAGCTCACTACATTAGAAAGGTACAAAAAGGTTGATAAATAGTCAAAATTTTTAAATATATTATTTTAAGTTTGATTTAAGTTGTGTACATAAAAAAATTTTCTTAGAAGAGATAAAGCTTGTTTTAATAATTTTTATATTTTAAAGAGAATTAATCTTTAACTTTTACTTAGAAAGTACTTTAGGTTCACCAATAAAAAAACCTTATTATAGATTTCTACCAAGAAAAAAAAAAAGCTCACTACTGATTTTGATGTTTCAAGTATCAACATTATGGGGTATACCAAACCATAAATTAATTTTAAATTAATTAATTTTAACACCAATTATTTTTCAACTCATTTATACTAAAATCAGTTTATTTATTGTCACCCCAAACGGATTCGTGTTTGGATAAAATATGACTAAAATCACTCTTGAATATAAAAATGCAAATTGCACATAACCATCTTCAACTGTGGGTCATGTGCAATTTACCCAAATTAGGATTGTCCATTGGTGATGAATTTACTGTCAGTCATCTTTTCAGCTAAAAGGCAGGAATATTTTTGACGAATTTACTAAGAGAATATTCGAATATCAGTCTTTTTTTGTGTCAATTGTTATTTCTTATTTTACTGATAAAATTCTATCAGTAACTTATATAGAGAGGAAAGAGCTCATATTTGTATCAATTTTCTAAACTCATTTATATAGGGAAAAATATAGCTGTTAAAAACTAGCTATTGGAAATTATATGTGCAATAAAAAATATGGTATTGGGAGAGGATATAAATATAAATGTCATTAATTGCGGTTCATAAATATAATTTAAATGGCTTTTAATGAATGGGAGGTTATAAAAGGACATTAAATCCACACAAAAGGTTTTATCAAGATATTGTCAAAAAAGTTCTAATATTTGAAATCCAAAACACTTAACCAACTGTACCTCACTTTGTTGCTCATATCACTATATATATCATTTTATCTTACTTTCATTTGGGAAAAAACTTACCTCTCGACCCTTTTCTTCTATTCAAGTTAAACATAGTGATCATCATGAAGTTGGGAAATATTCTTGTGATTTTCTTGGTATCCCTAAATCTCTTTATCCTCATCCAAGGTATAATTATTTTCTTCTACATGAAGCTTTTCATGCATTTGTCTCAAACATATCAAAATTAATTTCTACCCTTTTCTGATCCGAACTTATGTTTGAAACACATCAACAGATGTTTCATTAATTAATTAGGATTCTTCATTTTTTTCCACGTCGTAATTAATTTTGGTGGCTACTAATCTCACGATTTAATGGTTTTTTCTGTTATTTAATTTCCGTTTGAATATGTGTAGGTGAGGTGCAGTTCTATCGCAAAGACCTGACGTTAGCTGGCAAATGTGGAACTTATGGAGGCTACCAGTGCTTCCTTGAATTCAATTCAAGATGGGGAGCAAGTGCAATGGCTCAGAAGTGCGGTTGTCAAGATCTTGGAAACAATCATCGCCTGTGCACTTGCAAAGTTGTTTGTGGATGTTGTAATTAATGCAGCTGCTTTTGGCGATGATATAAATTAATAAATATTGGTATATGAGCATGTAATATGTTAATGAAGGAATCACTTTTTATATTGCTCGCTTAGACTTCGTTAAGAAATGATTCGTACTAATATTTATCTAAGGGTCACTCTGGAGTATTATTGTTTTAATTTCAGGGTATCGAAGTGATCAATCAATAATATTGACGTAGGCGGTGCTAGGATTTTTTTAGAGAGCCGAGACTATGTGTCTTTGTTCATGTGTAATGCTAGAGGGAGTTAAATGGTATTTCAGAGTAAGTTTGTGAATTAGTTTCTATATAGAGTGTGTTATAAGTAAACTATGAAGTGAGGTTTGAAATATGTTGAGTAACTTGTTGAGTACTCATTTTAAGTAGATAAGGTGTTGACTTTTGATTGAGTTTTTTTAAGTGAGTTACTTACTTATATTGTTTCTTTTTGTTGATTTGGGAAAGACAGGGTCTTTTGTAGAATTTTGAAGTTTGGATGGCTAACCTGTGTTTGAGCTCTTGGGGAGTGCAACCTTATCAGTGCAAGTTTAAATCCTCTTAGGTCTAAACCCCCAAAAGTCAATGGCAAGCACGGTTTTGTAAGTGAAGATTAGTCCTATAATTCTAAGGACGTGAAGATCGAGAAAATCCATAAACACCTTAAGATTGAATCCACCTTTCACAAGGAAGGAAGGGAGTTAGAAAATAAAAGGTTACTTCCTATTATGGGGTCATACCATTCAACATGAAAAAGTCTACAAAAAGTTGATAGTCTAAATCTATATATCTAGTGTCTACAAATTTAAATGATATCTATTATGTATAAATATGGGAAGAAAAAATATTGACTTTATAAAAAGTAGGAGCAAGAGAAATGTGAATGGCTTGTAAATTTAAGGAATACAATCAGCCAAATATTAGAGTTGGGCGGGCAGGTTTACATTAAAATTTAAAACAAAAAAGCTATTCATAAAACAAACTTCACTCAAAATAATGGTACCATTTTGATAAAAAATAATCGAGTTATAAGGAATCAAAATCAAAAATTAATTTGATAAAAAAAATTACCATTTTGTAAGCCAAACATATTATATTTTAATTGAAAGTCAAATAAATTATTCATTGAATGTTAAAAGTATTAAAAATTGAAATAAATATGAATACATTAAATTACTAGAAAGAATTGTAATTTAAATATATATTCTACATATATATATTAAAAAGAAAATATTTAAGCAATCTTTGAGTATTTATTACTATAATAAATATCAAGACACATGTCGCTAACTATAATTAAAAAGATATCTAAATAAATAAATTATGTTAGAAAATAAAAAATAAAATAAATTTTATTGACATTGAATGCTATCAAATAAATGAAGAAATAATTGAAATTTGATTAATGTTAAATAAATATATCAAACTAAAATTGTATATCATTAAATGCTCTATAAGACTATAACCACAATGCAGACTTAAAAAAAGTTATTAATTTTGTAAACTAAATATTATATTAGAACTAATAATCAAATAAAATCATTTATTGATTGCTAAAAAGTATTAATTATAACAATAAATATTAATAACATAAATTACTATAAAAATATGTAATCTTTATTTTATATATATATATATATATATATTAAAATAAGAACACTTAAATATTCATTGATCTTTTATTACTAAAATAAATATTGGCATATGTAACCACCAAAAAAAATAATTAAAAAATAAAAGCTAATTAAATAAAATATGTTTAAAATTAATTCTTGAAGAATTGATTTGCGTTCTGATATATGAATGCAGAGTTGATTTTACCAGAATGATTTCTTTTTGGATAAAAGAAATAAAATCATGTTGTATATGGAATTTGGTTTTGACTACCTGGATTACTTTTGACCACAGTCATAATTGATTTAGACCAAAAGAAAATCGTGTTTCACCATAACAATTGGAGCACCCAAACGGCCCTTATATAATTTTGGTTTGACTACCAGAATTGATTTTGATCACATTCTTAATTAATTTTGACCAAAGTAGAATTAAGTTTGACCATGAAATTTGGTGCACCGAAAAGATTGGCTGTTCATACTTACATATAGATCACTCACACTTAGGAAAAACTTACCTGTCAACCATCTTCTTCTAGTCTAGTTAAAAATAGTGTGGAAGCAAATTTTCACCATGAAGTTATTAGGAAACATGATTGTGATTTTCTTGGCATTCCTCAATCTCTTTAGCCTCATCCAAGGTACAATTATATTAATTTGCTTTTGTACTAAGCTTTTCATTCATTCATTTGTCTCAAACATATGAATATAATAAGTTTCTAACCTTTTCTGATCCAATATTATTGTTTGAAACACATCAACACATGTTTTGTTAAATATATATTAGCATTATTAAAATTTTTCAGTTCAAAATGTTTTTCAGCTATTCATCCCATGATTTAATGGCTTTTTCTATTATTTAATTTCCATTTGAATATGTGTAGGTGAAGTGCAGTTTTGTCCCAAAGATGTAACGTTGCCAGGCACATGTGGAGCAAATGGAGGCTACCAGTGCTTCCTTGAACTCAATTCAAGATATGGAGCAAGAGCAATGGCTCAGAAGTGCGGCTGTCAAGATCTCGCCAATAATCAACGCCTATGCACTTGCAATGTTGTTTGTGGATGTTGTAATTAATGCAGCTGATTTTGGCCATCGTAAAATTAATAAATATTGGCAAAAGGAATATACATGGTACTTTCTTAAAACAATATATTAGTTTTTTGAGGTAATATTATTAGTCCGTCAATCATAAATGGTTAACTAACAAATTGCTTTGGTTGGATACAAATTTATTACTAAGGACTAATTATGGTATCGTTGGCGGGTCTTTCGTTGGCAGACGCATCAATGGGCAACATATATGTCAAAAAGTGTTTTTTGAGGATGCGTCAACTGAGACACATTTTCCTCAAATAGCTATTGATATTTAATTTTAGTTAAAATATATAAAATTTTTTTAAATTTTAGATTAATTTTAAAAGATATTACTAAACTTTAAAAATTTTTAAAAGACTTTTCTAAATAATAAAAAATTTTTAAAAAGTTTATTCTATTAAAATTTTTGTTAAATTTTGAACAAAAATCCTATAAAGGACGAAAATGACTTTTCATTTCCTTCCTTGAAGAATAGCAACCCGTTGGCAACCAACCCGCCGCCAGCAAACCTCTTTTTCACCTTGTTCATCTTCTCTGTTCACACCGGCGTTTAGATAAGCTGACGCAGCCAACACCCTCGGACAACCCAAAACAAACAAAACGTCCATCCATGCTGGTGTTCAAATTGGGGAATCTGCAGATGTGGAGGGAGAGCAAGTTGCGGTAGATTAGTAAAATATGAAAATTCATATATATTTTAAGGCTATTTTAGTCAATTGATAAAAAAATTCAAAATTTAACAGAAATTTTAAGGGAGTGGGCTTTTTAAAAATTTTTTATTATTTAAAAAAATTCTTTGAAAATTTTTAAAGTTTAAGAGGATCTTTTAAAATTGACTAAAAATTCAGATAAATTTTGTATATTTTAACCTTTAATTTTTATAAGGGAAATGACTCGTCAATAATTAACAATTTTTTAGTAGTGTTTGCTGTGCTAGCTAGATCTACTTAGTTATTTGGCAATTCATCATTTAGATCGATTAAAAAGCATACTAAAATTTGGTTGTAGAATTGAACATCAAATCTTCCTTTAACTGGGAAGGAAAGGAGTCAGAAAATGAGAAGTTGCTTCCAATTCTGTGGTCCATACTATTGAAAAAAAAAAAACAATAAAAGGTTGTTGATCATTAAAAATAGTTATGAGTAAAATTACTATAGAGTAGCAAAGAGAAAATGGAATGGATTCTAACTTTATAAAACACAATCAATCAAATATTATAGAGTAGGGGCCAATTGCATTTACCTTGCAAAACAAAAAGCTACTCTCACAAAATAAATCCCACACAAAGTTCAAAAAGTTAAAGTCGCAGATGTAGTGGACATATAATTTTAAAACTATAAAAAAAAAAAATTTATGCAGTTATCACTCCAACATTAAGGTTTCGACAAATACAAGCCACCGGATTTAGCTTTTTTTATAAAATAATTCTGAAATAGCTTACTAAAACTTAGATTAATTTTAAAATAAATAATTTTTAAGTTAATTATTTTTCAAGTCATTCATATATACTAAAATCAGTTTTATTTTCTGTCACCCCAAATGGATTTGTATTTGGATAAAATGGCTAAAATCGCTTTCGAATGTAAAAAGGCAAATTGCTCATAACCAACTTCAATTGTAGGTCATGTGCAATTTATCCGAATTGAGATCCTCCATTATTGATGAATTTGTTATCAGTCATCCTTTTTAGCCAAAAAACAAGAATATTTTTGTCAAATTTATTGAGGAAATATCGATTGGACTATCAATTATTTTTTCGTTAATTGCTATTTATTATTTTATCTTAATGGACTATTAAAATCTGTTGATATAAATAAAATTTCTAGTAAAGAATCTAGTAAGGAAAAGGTAAATTTTTTTTTATGTAAAACATAATTTTTAGACAAAATCCTAACATTAATATTGCTTAAAACATCCATATTATTCAAGTCCAACAACAAAAAATTGCCACATGTGCTTTTACCATATTAAAAGAAATGAGTGCTCAAATTTGGTAGCTGCCTAATAATACATTGCTTTACCAACTTTCTGTTGATAAAAAATAAGGGATCTCTGAACAATGAAATTTGAGGCACATATAGTCGATGTCTTCGAGGATATTTTAGCTCTCTTGGTGTAAAGAAATTATATTGGAGGTATCTCTTAGGATTCATCAGATTTTCGAGCATTATGCATCCAAAATCAAGTAATAGGAAGCAGCATCAAAAGAAAAATAAGTGAAGAGAGGAAAGAGCTCTTATGTGTGTCAACTTTCTAAACTCACATATTTTTATAGAGAAAAAAATAGCTGTTAGAAACTAGCTATTGAAAATTATATGTGCAATAAAAAATATGGCTATTGCAGGAGGTTATAAAAATAAATTTAATTCATTGCGGTTCATAAGTATGGTTTAAATGGCTTTTAATGAATGGGAGGTTACAAAAGGACATAACTCCACATAAATGCTCGTAATGATGGTAAAACAAAATGAGTCTTAATAAAATTCTGGCAATTTGTAGCAACATAATGATGCCATACTCATAGTTTAATTGGGAGGTTATAAAGAATTTAGTTTAGCAATAGGAGGCCATAAAGTTTTGTAATGGCTTATGGCTTCCGTCTTCATGGAATACCCCAAATATACAACATTTTTCGTATCAAGATTTTGTCAAAAAAGTTCTAATATTTGAAATCCAAAACACTTAACCAACTATACCTCACCTTGTTGCTCATATCACTATATATATCATTACATCTTACATTCACTTGGGAAGAAACTTACCTCTCGACCCTTTTCTTTTATTCAAGTTAATCATGAAGTTGGAAAATATTCTTGTGATTTTCTTGGTATCCCTAAATCTCTTTAGCCTCATCCAAGGTACAATTATTTATTCTATATGAAGCTTTTCATGCGTATGTCTCGAACACATCGAAATCAATTTCTATCCTTTTCTGATCCATACTTATGTTTGAAACACATTAACATATGTTTGATTAATTAATTAGGATTATTTATTTTTTACCACTTCTCAATTAATTTTTGGTGGCCACTAATCCCATGATTTGATGGCTTTTTCTGTTATTTAATTTCCATTTGAATATGTGTAGGTGAGGTGCAGTTCTGTCGCAAACACCTGACGTTAGCTGGCAAATGTGGAGCTTATGGAGGCTACCAGTGCTTCCTTGAATTCAATTCAAGATGGGGAGCAAGTGCAATGGCTCAGAAGTGCGGTTGTCAAGATCTTGGCAACAGTCATCGCTTGTGCACTTGCAAAGTTGTTTGCGGATGTTGTAATTAATGCAGCTGCTTTTGGCGATGATATAAATTAATAAATATTGGAATATGAATATGTAATATGTTAATGCAGGTATCACTTTTTACGTTGCTCATTTAGACTTCGTTAAGTGATGGTTCGTATTAATATTTATTTAAAGGTCATTCTAGAGAATTGTTGTTTTAAGTTCAGGATATCGAAGTGATCAGTCAGTAACATTGACACGTAAGGGCGGTGTTAGGATTTTTTTAGACGGTCAAGACTATGTGTTTTTGTTTATGTACAGTGTTAGAGTGAGTTTTGTGAATAAGTTTTTAGTGGGTTAAATGATATTTTAGGGTAAGTTGTGGGAATTTGTCTCTATGTATCAAGTGTGTTGTAAGCAAATTGTGAAGTGAAGTTAGAGATGTGTTGGATAAGTTGTTGAGTACGCCTTTTAAATAGATAGGGTTTAACTTTTGAGTGAGCTTTTTTAGGTAGGTTACTTAATTATATCTTTTTTTTATTTGGCTGCTTTGGAAAAGGCAATGTCTTTTGTAAAATTTTTAAATTTTTGAAAGTTATTTTAAAATTTAAAAAAAGATAAGACAGGTAATTTAAGGATTTATTTGAAAAGATTTAAAATTATGATAGATAATTTATGAAATTTTTTTAAATTATAGGAGAGGATAAATTAAAAATTTTTTAAATTTTTATTAAAATACATGAAATTCTCAAAAGTTTAAGGGAGGTAAAGACCTACCTTAGCCTTCATCTAGCTCTGCTATCGTTGACATGTGACATGCATTAACTTGATAACTTAGATCACAAGCTACCATATGTCCTATTTTCTTAATTTATTAAAATAAAGTTTATAGGTACATTTTCATTAATTTATATCATTCAACAATTAGATTGACTAAATATACTAAAATTTGGTTATAAAATCTAATATCAAATCCTCCTTTCACTAGGAAGGAAGGGAGTTAGAGAATAAAAAGTTACTTCCTATTATGTGGTTCATACCATTCAACGTAAAAAGGTCTACAAAAAGTTGATAGTCTAAATCTATTTAGTATCTATATATTTAAATGATGTCTATTACACATAAATACGGAAGTAAAAAACATTGACTTTATAAAAGGTGGGAGCAAGAGAACTGGGAATGGATTCTAAATTTAGTCTCTTAAAATATACAAAATGGTCCCTTAAAGCTAGAATCATATTTAATTTAGTTTCTTATAAAGTTAATTACATCAATTGGTCCCCAAAAATAAAAAACACCTCCAATTTGGTCTTGGACCCCGTCCTAAACCTAAACCTCAATACTTAAAACCATAAGAACTCTAATTCATAAATCATAAACCTTAAATTATAACTTCAAAATTCTAAAACTATAAATTCTTAAATCTTAAAATCCTAAAACCCTAATTTTGACACCTTAAACCCCATACTCTTAAATTTAAAATATTAAATCATAAGCCCTAAAACGTAAACACCAAATATGTAAACTTTTAAGTCATAAACTCTAACTCTTAAACTTTAAAATTCTAATACCCTAAGACTGTAAACTCTAAATTCCTAGGTTAAGGTTTAAGTACTTGTTTATGATTTAAGATTCTGTTTAGGGGTTATTGTTTAGGTTTACTATCTTAGAGTTTAGGGTTATGATTTTAATATTTAAGACTTTAAAATTTAGAGCTTGTGTTTAAGGATTATGGTTTAATTAGGGGTTTAAAAGGATTGAAAGTTTATATTTTAACATTTAGGAGAGACCAAATTAGAGGTGTCTTTTTTTATCTTTTTGTAGAAGATTAATTGATAGAATTAAATTTATAAAAAAATAAATTACATATGATCTTATATGTAAGGGAGGCATTTTGTACGTTTTGTCTATCTTTCGAATAACAATTGATTGAATTAAATATGTGAAGGGCTGAAATGAACATGACTCTATTTTGTATGTTTTATGATAAATGATTTGAGTGAGTCAAGCTTTATAGCAATATTTTAATATATTCTTCCTAAAAGTACAAAGTTAAAGCTTTAGAGCTTAAGATACACATAAAAAGTGAAGTTTACACTACAAATTAATTTAATAGGAAGAGATAGAATTTGATGAGAAGATTATCTTTGGATCGTGTGATGAACTTTCCATATTTGCATTATGTTAAAAAATCTTAATTCGATGTCCTTATCATAATAGATTTGATTTTGATTGGAGATAGTATTTAGCCAAGAAGGGGTAGACTTTTTCGGATTCTCAGTTATGATCTTTGAACAAAGAAAATCCTAACATTAGGCAATTTCCTAATACATTGCCTAGAATATCCATATTAATTGGATAAACAATTGGATAGAATTTCAGATTCTTAGTTATAATTGATAAAAAAAAATTTTACAATTTACTCTCAAATTCACTTTTTATTTTGGAGTTCAATCTATTTACCTTAGAAAGTGAAAAGCTACCCTCACAAAATAAGTCTCACATAAAACTCACAAAAAGTTATGTGGCAAACACAATGCACAAAAGATTTTAAAACAATCAAGAAAAATTTTATCACAGTTACCACTTCAACATTTTGAGATTTGCATAAAGCTTTTTTTTGTGAGAGTAAGTATTTAAAATTAAAAACAAAAATAATGCACTCAACTACTGATGAAAGCAAACCAAAATTTGGTGTGCAAGGACCTAAAATTGAATTCTGTTTACTAATGGGTTAGGGAAAGGAGATACTGTCGCCTGTTATGTAGTCCATATTGTTGCACAAAAACGAATCTATAAATATTGATAAATGATTCGAGAAAAGGTTGTTCCCATGAAATATGGGAGCAATTAACGTATTTATATTTGAATTTTATAATTTAGATTATAAAATTTAATAAATATAATATTTTAAATTTTTAATAAATATTTAATAAAATTTAATTTATCAAAATAACATAACTCATCAATTATTTAAGTGTGTCACGTTTTATAGCAATATATTAACATGTTCTTACCAAAACTACAAAATTAATGGTTTTGGGATTAATATACGTACACATATAAAAGTAAAGTCCAAGCTAAAAATTAATTTAATAGGAGATAGATTTAAATTTTGTCACGTGTTATCACCACAAATACATAATTAGAAAACTAGATATAAATAAATAAGAAAATTTACAAAAAGAAGAATAAGAAAGAGCAATTATTGTCAGATACTTTAATCTTATATAATTTATTTAACTTTCAAATATAATTATATATATGTTTTAAAACCAGAATCCCGTAGCATTTTTTTTTAACATTTATGCTGTGATAAATATTCACACATCTCACTATCACAAAAATTTATAATTAAAAAATAAAACTTAAATAAATAAAATATATTATACATAAAAAAATAAAATAAATTTATTGACAATAAATGAGTGGAAAGAAATCAAAATTAAAAAATAACTCAAATTTAATAAAAGTTACCATTTTGTAAGCCAAACATATTATATTTGAATTGAAAGTTAAATAAATTATTCATTGAACGTTAAAAAATATTAAAAATTGGAATAAAAATTAATACATTAAATTACTACAAAAATTGGTAATTTAAATATAGATTCTACATATATAAATATATTAATTTAAAATTTTTAACTTTTTTATTTTTTGAATTTAATAATTTCTTTTTATCTCTTTAAAATTTAATATATGAGATCCATTTTTTTTATCTCACTACTTTTTTTCTTTTTCTTTTTCTTTTTTATTTTTTCTTTTTTCTTACTCTCTCCCCTACCTTTATGGCAAGGTATCTGGATCCATAAATATATATTAAAAAGAAAATAGTCAAGCAATGTTTCAGTATATATTAGTGTAATAAGTATTAAGACACATGTCACTAACCATAATTAAAAAGAAATTTAAATAAATAAAGTATGTTATAAATAAAATAAAATTTATTGACATTAAATGCTATAAAATAAATGAAAAGAAATAGTTGAAATTTGATTAATGTTAAATAAATATTCCAAACTAAAATTGTATATCATTAATTGCTCTATTAGACTATAACCACAATGTGGACGTAAAAATAAAGTTATTAATTTTGTAAACTAAATTTATTATATTAGAATTAATAATCAAATAAAATCATTTATTGATTGCTAAAAAGTATTAATTATAACAATATAAATTACTATAAAAAATGCAATCTTATTATATATTAAAATAAGAACACTTAAACATCCTTTGATCTTTTATTAATAAAATAAATATTGGCATATGTAACCACCACAAAAAAATTAAAGAATGAAAGCTAATTAAATAAAATATGTTAAAAAAATTAATTCTTGAAGAATTTATTTGTGTTTTGATATATGAGTGCAGAGTTGAGTTTACCAGAATGAATAGTGTTTGGATAAAATAAATAAAATCATGTTGTATATGGAATGTGGTTTTGACTACCAGATTAATTCTGACCACAATCATAATTCATTTAGACCAAAGTAAAATTGTGTTTCACCATAAAAACTGGAGCACCCAAACGGCCCATAATTTGGGTTGGACTACCAGAATTGATTTTGACCAATTCTTAATTAATTTTTACCAAAGTAGAATGAAATTTGACCATGAAATTTGGTGACCGAAAAGATTGGTTGTTTATACTTATATATAGATCACTCACACTTGGGAAAAACTTACCTGTCAACCCTCTTCTTCCAGTCAAGTTAAAAAATAGTGTGGAAGCAAATTGTCACCATGAAGTTATCAGGAAACATGATTGTGATTTTCTTGGTATTCCTCAATCTCTTTAGCCTCATCCAAGGTACAATTATATTAATTTGCTTCTGTACTAAGCTTTTCATTCATTTGTCTTAAACATATCAATATAATAAGTTTCTAACCTTTTGTGATCAAAAATTCTGTTTGAAACACATCGACACATGTTTTGTTAAATATATTTTAGCATTATTAAATTTTTTTCCAGTTCTAAATATTTTGCAGCTACTGATCACATGATTTAATGGTTTTTTCTGTTATTTAATTTCCATAGGTGAAGTGCAGTTTTGTCCCAAAGATGTGACGTTGCCGGGCACATGTGGAGCAAATGGAGGCTACCAGTGCTTCCTTGAACTCAATTCAAGATATGGAGCAAGAGCAATGGCTCAGAAGTGCGGCTGTCAAGATCTTGCCAATAATCAACGCCTATGCACTTGCAATGTTGTTTGTGGATGTTGTAATTAATGCAGCTGATTTTGACCATCACACAAAGTAATAAATATTGGTAAAAGGAATATATATGGTACTTTCTTATTCCAATATATAAGTCTTCTGACAATATTATCAGTTAATATCCTTTTTAAATTATACTGTAGGACAGTCTTGGTATATCAGTTAATATAGTTATTTAGTAATTCGACAGTTAGATCGATTAAAAAGCACACTAAAATTTGGTTGTAAAATCGAAGATCGAATCCTCCTTTAACTAGGAAGAAAAAGAGTGGATCCATTTAAATTATTTATGAATAAAATTAATTTTAGATAAAATTACTAAAATATATGTAAAAATATGTATATAAAATATGGAAACCCACTTATTTAAAAGAATATTAGGAATATTTTTAAAAAAATAATGATACAATTACTGATAAACTTAATTAATCTATCTAGTATTTATATATGTTTAATTATATATACATACAAAAGTAATTATTAAAAAATTAATCATCTAAAAGTTGAAGTTACAAGATAAAGACTTAAGAATTGTTTTATTATTCTAACACGTCTCTTCACACAAAACCGTTTGAGCTTAAAGTGTCCCCAAATCTTACACGGAAAGGCCACTTAAATGGGGGCATACTAAGAATTGAACTTGACTATTTGTTATAAAAGCTGTGAAATGATGTCAAAGAATTAATGATTTCAAAAACTTAAATTATTAGATCAAGGCCTAAAAATAGTTTTATAATTCTAAGAATAATAAATAATGAATCTACAAAAAGAGGGTAGTGTTGAATTATTTACAAGCAAAGAGAAAATGAAATTGATTTTAACTTGAAGGAACACAATCAATCCAATATTATATAGAGGGAGTCAATTTCATTTATTGTGAAATAAAAAGTTACTCCCACACAATATACCTCACGCAAAGCTCACAAAAAGTTAAAGTAACAAATGTAGTGCACACATAATTTTAAAACTATCAAGAAAAAATTTTATTGCAGTTACCACTGCAACATTAAGTGGTCGACAAATACAAGCCATTGGATTTAACTTTTAATTCTTATAAAATAATTCTGAAATAGTATACTAAAACATTAATAATATACTAAAATCAATTTTATTTCTTGCCGACCCAAATGGATTTCTATTTTGGTAAAATAGCTAAAATCACTTTTGAATATAGAAAGGGAAATTGCTCACAGCCATATCCAATTGTGGGTTATGTCTCCTACAGAGTTAATTATGTCAAAATATTTAAAAGTATTTTTTAGTATAAATTTTATTTTTTTTATTAATTTAAAAAATTTAAAAATAATTTTTTTAAAAAAAATCTACCACCTTAGCATCATAGTTGGCGATGTTAGGGAAAGAGTTGGTTAACTCATCAAGACAGCTTAGCATTTCATCACGAAGTTCACATTGCAATTAACAAAGGGGAGAAATTGAAATAATTTTGAATTTTTGAGGGTAAAATTGAGAAAAAAATATTTTTAAGGACAAAATTGATAGAACTTATATCTTTTGAAGATGAAAATAATAAGTTTATCTTTTATAAAATTACAAGAGGGGCTAAATTAAATAAAATTTTAAAATTTCCAATGGTATAGATGAGATTCTCAAGAGTTTAAAGGGGACACCCATCTAACTTTGTTATTATTGACATGTGACATGTGTTAACTTGATAACTTAAATCACAGGCTAACATATGTTCTATTAAGTAAAATAAAGTTTATAGATAAGCAAATTTTCTTTGATTTTTATCATTCAACAGTTAGATTGATTAAAATATAAACCTAAGATCGAATCGTCCTTTCACTAGGAAGGAAGGGAGCTGGAGAATAAAATGTTACTTCCTATTATGTGGTTCATACCATTCAACATAAAAGGTTTACAAAAGGTTGATAGTCTAAATCTATCTAGTAGCTATATATTTAAATGATGTCTATTATATATAAATACGGATGTAAAAAATATTGACTTCATAAAAAGTGGGAGCAAGAGAACTGGGAATGGATTCTAAATTTAAGGAACACAATAAACAAAATATTATAGAGCCGGGGAAGCAGATTTACCTTATAAATTAAAACAAAGAAGCTATTCATAAAACAAACTTCACGCTAAGCTTACCAAGAAGTGGTGGACGCAATGCACAAATTATTTCAAAACTATAAGCAAAAATGTTACCATGGTTATTACTTTTTGCGCTTTGTAAGAGTAACTTTCTAAAATTAAAACAAAATTAATTGCTCCACAATTGAAAAAAGCATACCAAAACTTGGTGTGCAAAATTCGTTTACACTAAGTAAGAAAAGGTTAGGAAAAGGAGGGGCTATTTCCTCTTATGCAGTCCATATTATTGAACAAAAATAAACCTGTAAACATTGATAAATGATGATAAAATATACAAAATGGTCCATTAAAGATAAACTTATGTTATTTTAGTCTTTTACATATTTAATTCAATCAATTAGTCTTCAAAATATAAGTAAAATATACAAAATGGTTAATCAAAGATAGAATCACGTCTAATTTAGTCTCTTATAGAGTTAATTACATCAATTGGTCCTCAAAAATAAAAATCACCTCCAATTTGGTCATAGACATCAACTGAAATCTAAATCTCAAACTCAAAATTTAAAATCATAAAACTCCTAATACCTAAATCATAATCTCAAAATTCTATAATTCTAAATCTTTAAACCTTAAAATTTCAAAACCCTGAATTTGACACCTTAAACCTCAAACCTTAAATCCAAAATATTAAACCATGAGCCCTAAAATGTAAACACTAAAAATGTAAACTTTTAAACCATAAACCTAACTCTTAAAATTCTAAAACCCTAAATCCCTAGGTTAGAGTTTAGGTTCTTGTTTATGATTTGGGCTTTTGTTTAGGGGTTATTGTTTAGGTTTATCATCTTATGGTTTAGGATTTTATGATTTTAATTTTAAGATTTAGCACTTGTGTTTAAGGATTATGGTTTAATTAAGTGTTTAGAATTTTAGGATTGAAGGTTTGTATTTTAGCATTTAAGGTTTATGAAGGATCAAAATAGAGGTGATTTTTATCTTTGCATAGATGACTAATTGATGGAATTAAATTAATGAGAGAATAAATTAGATATGATATTATATTCAAGGGAACATTTTATATATTTTGTCTATCATTTTAGGAACAATTGATTAAAATAAATATTTGAAGGACTGAAATGAACATAACTCTATCTTTAAAAGGACTATTTTATATGTATCATCATAAATGATTTCAGTGAGTCAAGCTTTGTAGCAATATTTTAATATATTCTTCCTAAAACTGCAAAGTTAAAGCTTTAAGGGTTAAGATACACATAAAAAGTGAAGTTTAAACTACAAATTAATTTAGTTGGAAGAAATAGAATTTAACGAGAAGATTATCTTCGGATTGTCTGATGAACTTTCCATATTAGCAATATGTTAAAAAACCTTCGCTCGATGTCCTTATCATATATTGAATATAATAGATTTGATTTTGATTGAACATAGATTTTAGCCAAGAAAGCGTAGATTTTCTAGGATTCTCAGTTATGATTTTGAACAAAGAAAATCCTAACAGTAGGCAATTTACATTACCTAGAAAATCCATATTATTTAAGTCCAATAACAACAAATTGCCAAATGTACTTAGTTTTATCATTTTAAAATAAATGAAAGTTAAATTAGCAGCTACCTTATTTGCTTGTTCAGACCACTATATATATCTTACTCTCACTTGGGAATTGAACAACTTAATTTCCTCTCAACCCTTTTCTTCTAGTGAAGTCAAGAAATAGGGGAGAAGCAAATTATCATCATGAAGTTGGGAAATATCATTGTGATTTTCTTGGTATTTTTCAATCTCTTTAGCTTCATCCAAGGTACAATTATTTTCGCTGTTCATGCAAAAGCCTCGAACATATTAGCATAAATTTCTAACCCTTTTTGATCCAAACATATGCATATGTATTTTTAACTCATTAGCATCGCTTATAATTTTCCACTTCTGAATTAATTTTTTTGCAGTGACTGGTCCCATTATTGAATGGGTGTTTGTGTTTTTATTTTGCATTTGAATATGTGTAGGTGAGGTGCAGTTCTGCCGCAAAGACCTGACGTTAGCTGGCAAATGTGGAGCTTATGGAGGCTACCAGTGCTTCCTTGTATTCAATTCAAGATGGGGAGCAAGTGCAATGGCTCAGAAGTGTGGCTGTCAAGATCTTGCCAATAATCAACGCCTATGCACTTGCAATGTTGTTTGTGGATGTTGTAATTAATGCAATTGCTTTTGGTGAACATTTAAATTAATGAATAATGGTAAATGGAACATGCATGTTACTTTCTTATACCAATAGATAAGTCTGGTGACAATATTGTCAGTTAATATATTTTTTTTAAATTATACTGTGGATAGTGTCTTGGTATGTCGCGTAATTATTTATTAACAACGTCAACTAAATCTCTTGTTATATAAAACTGCTACCGTGAGATAAGCACTAAGTAATCTATTGGGCGTCGGGGACATGCGATAAGTAATCCATCGGTCATAAATAATTAACCCACGGATTGCTTTGGTTAGTTACAAATTTATTTCTAAGGACTTATTATTATATTGTCGATGGCTCTTTCGTTGGTAGATGCACCAGTGGGCAACATATATGTCAGAAAATATTTTTCAAGGATGCGCCTATTGACACATATTCTCTCAAAATAATCATTGGTATTTAATTTTTATCGATTGATTATCATTTTATATTGATGGGAATAGTTGTTTGTAATTAACAATTTTTTGACGAGAGCCATAAAATTTTTTTTGAGATAATTGAAAGTAATTATTTTATTAGATTCTAATTAATAATTATCATTAAAAAAAATTTTTAAATTTTTAAATTTAAACAAATAAGAGAATTAAAGAATATCAGATTATATAATGGTCACATTAAAAAAGTCATAAATCTCTTAACGAGATTTATAACGTAATCATTATTTAAATAATTAGTAATAATTATTTTTTTATATCTAACTAATTATTATTGTTAAAAAAATAAAATATTTAAAAATATTTGAATCAGGGATTAAAAATTTTAAAAATAGTTAATTGTACATTTCCAACCCTTTTCTCAAATATAATCAATATTAAAATTCATCATTTTCAAGAAACATTAAACCATTCAAGATGTTATATATTTATTAAGTCAAGATAATTCAGTAGCAAGCTCGCGTATATAAGGAATAATTGAAAATACGAGAGAAGTGTGAATAAAACCCAAATTGTGAGCAAAACACCAAAGGGGCCACAATTGGGCTTGGGATGCCCCCACTGTGGCCCTCCTGCTTTTAAACAAAAATGCCCCCCTACCCCGGGGTCTTTAGTAGAGCACGGCATAATACAGCAAAAAATAGATACAACTTTTATGATAAAAAATTCAGTAAAATAGATAAAACTTGCACATAAAAAATACATTTTATATACACTGTTTTCTATCAAACTTTAAAATAAAAAATACCACAATTTTTTATAAAAAATTTAGAATCATGATTTTTATTTTATTGTTGAAAATAAAATTTTTTATTTATTTTTAAAAAAGTAATTATTGGGTACGATGCACTTTTCTTGCTAAAAGTTGCACCCAAAGGTGCAGTTACTGAAGCGCCCCAGTCTTGGCCATGAGTCGGGACCTCACGTGCCGGCCGTGGCACAAGCCACTGTCGACATGACATCCGGTGGCGGCGTCATCACGGGTGGTGGTGCCACTTGTTAAAAAGTGAGAGAGAGAGAAAGGAAACTTCACTACGCCACCCATGCACCACGTAACAAAACAAAGGGAAAACCTCAACACAGCCTCGCAAACTCAAACAAAAGTCACATTCAATACAGAGAGACAGAGAAGATGCGTGCTTGTGACCTGAGCCTGAAGAGGAAAACTGAACAGAACCACTTCAAGTTAGTGTGCGTACTCGGGATCAGGTGCCAACTAGCAAGATGGACTGACGATGAGAAGAACTCCTAAACATGTTGTTGTGCCCTCCCTACTGCGTATGGATGTCCTCTTAATATTCTCTTTGTGGAAGTGCAAGGATTCTCTTCCTCTGGCAAGAGCTTGTCACTCACTCCTCTGTGAAGTGTGTCTCTCTTTCTCTGTTCTTCGTTCTCTCTCTTCTTCCAACCCGTTTCAGTGTGCGAGTCCTCCCCTCAATGAGAGTCTCCTGGTCTGAAATATGATGGCCTGTTCCCCTCTGTCATGCAATGCAAGTTGAGTCTGCATCTAAACCTTCCACCATTCTTTTTCTATTGTTCTCCTCTCCTTCCACTCGATCACTCTGTCTTTATTTATGAAGGGGGTGACAATACTTGAGGGCAATGCAAGTTGATAAGGGCGGTGCCGCAAGTAGGTACTGCGGCTTTCTTTCCCAGCTTTTTTTATGTTTAATTTTTATTTTTTATTTTCTTGATTTTTCATTTTTTTTGTTGTTTTGTCATTTTAATTGAAAATTAAAATTAAAATTAAAATCAAAAATTAAAAATTTTAAAGTAGATTACACTAAAAAGAACAATTTGTTAACATATAGATCCAAAGTATCTTTAAATATTTCTATTCTTATCCAATTAATTATTAAAAAATTTTATAATTAGATAAAAAAATTTTAAAATTTACTGTCGGATCTACTTTTTATTTTGAAATCCCAAGTTAAATTAAATGTCTACAATAGAGTGGTGGCTAGATCCATTTACTTTGGAAAACAAAAAGAGTTAAGTGGCATATGCAGTGCACAAATGATTTTAAAACTATCAAGAAAAAATGTTGTCACAGTGACCATTTCAACTTTTTGAGAGCTTTGCATAAAGCTTATTTTGTGAGAATAACTCTTTAAAATTTAAAACAAAAATAATGTACTCAACAATTGATAAAACCAAACCAAAATTTGGTGTGCAAGGACGTAAAATGGAATTCCATTTACATTAAGGAAGAAAAGGGTTGGGGAAAGGAGACACTGTCTCTTGTTATGTAGTCCATCTTATTGCACAGAAATAAATCTATAAATATTGATAAATGATTCGGGAAAAGATTGTTCCCATGAAATATGGGATCACTTAACATGTTTAACATTTGAGTTTTACAATTTAATTTATAAGTTTTAGTAAATTTAATATTTAAAATTTTTTAGTGAGTATTTAATAAAATTTAATTTATAAAAATAACCAAACTCATGAATTATTTAAATGTGTCAAGTTTATAGCAATATATTAACATGTTGTTCCCAAAACTAGATTCAAATTAATAAGAAAATTTACAAAAGGAAACATAAGAAAGAGCAATTATTGTCAGATACTTCAATCTTATATAATTATTTGATTTTCAAATATAAATATATGTTTTAAAAATAGAATTCTGTAGCATTTTTTTAATATTTACCACAATAATGTATATTTACACATCTCATTATGACAAAAATTTATAATTAAAAAATAAAACTTAAATAAAAATATAATTTACATAAAAATAAATGAAATAAATTTATTGACAATAAATGTGTCAAAAGAAATCAAAATTAAAAAATAATTCAAATTTAATAAAAGTTACCATTTTGTAAGACAAACATATTATAGTTGAATTGAACTTTAAACAAATTATTTATTGAATGTTAAAAAGTATTAAAAATTGGAATAAAAATTAATACACTTAATTACTGCAAAAAATTGTAATTTTAAATATATAAAATTATATTAAAAAGAAAATACTTAAGCAATCTTTCAGTATATATTGCTATAATAAATAATAAGACACGTGTCACTAACCATAATTAGAAAGAAATTTAAATAAATAAAGTACGTTAGAAAAAATAAAATTAATTGACATTAAATGCTATCAAATAAATGAAAAGAAATAATTGAAATTTGATTAATGTTAAATAAATATATCAAACTAAAATTGTATATCATTAACTGCTCTATAAGACTGTAACGACAATGTAGACTAAAAAATAAAGTTATTAGTTTTGAAAACTAAATTTATTATATTAGAAATAATAATTAAACAAAATCATTTATTGATTGCTAAAAGGTATTAATTATAACAAGAAATATTAACAATTATAAATTACTATAAAAATATGTAATCTTTATTATATATATTAAAATAAGAACACAGAAGCATTCTTTGAATTAAATTTGACCATGTTATTTGGTGTACCAAGGAGATTGTTTGTTCATACTTATATATAGATCACTCTCACTTCAAAACTTACCTCTCAACCCTCTTCTTCTAGTCAAGTTAAAAAATAGTGTGGAAGCAAATTATCACCATGAAGTTATCAGGAAACATGATTGTGATTTTCTTGGTATTCCTCAATCTCTTTAGCCTCATCCAAGGTACAATTACATTAATTTGCTTCTGTACTAAGCTCTTCATTCATTTGTCTCAAACAAATCAATATAAGTCTCTAACCTTTTCTGATCCCGTATTATGTTTGAAACGCGTCAACACATGTTTTTTTAAATATATAATAGCATTATGAAAATTTTCCAATTCTATTTTTTTTTTGTAGCTACTGATCCCATGATTTAATGACTCTTTCTGTTTCTAATTTTCATTTGAATACGTGCAGGTGAAGTGCAGTTTTGTCCCAAAGATGTGACGTTGCCAGGTACATGTGGAGCTAAAGGAGGCTACCAGTGCTTCCTTGAATATAATAGAAGATGGGGAGCAAGTGCAATGGCTCAGAAGTGCGGCTGTCAAGATCTTGCCAATAATCAACGCCTATGCAGTTGCGATGTTGTTTGTGGATGTTGTAATTAATGCAGCTGATTTTGGCTTCGATACAAATTAATAAATATTGGTAAAAGGCATATATATGGTACTATCTTATACCAATAAATAAGTCTTCTGACAATATTGTCAATCAATACTTTTTTTTAAATCATATTGTTGGGCAGTTTCGATATGTCACCTACGATAATTATTAACTACTTACGACAGCCAAATCTCTCAGTAGATTTGGATTGATCTTTTTTTTAAAAAAAATTTAAAGTTTTATTAATTTTTTTAAATTTAATAACTAAAATTTATATATATTTTTTTAATTTTCTTCTTCTCTTACCTTAGGACATAAAATCCTTATCCATCTCTCAGTATATAAAACTTCTACTGTGAGATAAGCCCTAGGCAATATTATTAGTCCATCGGTCATAAATAATTGACTCACGGATTGCTTTGGTTAGCTACAAATTTATTATTAAGGACTAATTATTAAATTAAATAGGTCACAAATATGGTGTCCCGCTTAATAAAAAGAATGATAGGAATACTAAAAAAAAGTAATAAAACAATTATTGTTAAACTTAACTAATCTATCTCATTACAAAAAATTTCTCAATTTATAGTGAATTTTTTACGGATGTCATTTACATTAATAAAAATTAATAAATTTAATTTTATCGACAAGATATGTGTTGGCCAATTAAAATTTTTTATTTTATTCATGATTAGACATATCTATCGATAATATTAACGGAAAATTACACGCCACTTTTCTGCTAAGTAGCAAGGAGATTTAACGACAGATTAATTGGAAGCTTTTGCAAACAGTAATATAACCAATGCTCTGAAATGGGATAAAATTGTTACTATGTGACTTTCTATTTTGCATATAACCGGCAGCACTAGCCCCTTGTAATATTACTTGCCTCTTGTTGTCAGTTATCCGCCAAAAATAGTGATTTTGCCAACAGATTTAAGTTGTGGGTAAGATAATACTAACATTAATTGACTATTATTCCATTATTGACGATCAATGTTGCCGATAATATGCCTGCCATGTTTTGAAAAAGTCAATGGTTGCCTGTCATGAATTAAAAAAGCCAATGAGTGACAATAGATTTTTTTGGCGGCTAAAGCCCTCAGGAAGAAAATTGAAAGGTTTGATATCATGCTTCGGATAACTAATTAACGGGTGTCACTTTATTTTACTAGTGATAAACATTAATATGTTACTGATTGGTTACAAAAATGGTGCATTATTTTTTACCCTCACTATATTGTCGATAAAATAAAAATTTATATTTATTAATTATCATTATGTCAGTTAATAGTCATATTATAATATTACCAGTAATTTTTTATCACCAATAAAATGCAAACTGTACATAGTTAAGCTGTTAGCAAAATCAATTTTAAAGGGAGTCTACAAGCTGCCACCCCCCCCCCCCTCTCTCACTCTTGCTACCGCCACATTTTCTCATCTCTTCTCTCCCCTTTCTCCCTCACTCTGGCTACTCCCGCACTTCTCACTATGCCCATTGTGAAATAAGTTGGAGTGTCTTTGAAAGGATACACACTAAGAAAATGAATAGTTTGGAGCTTCAAAGGTTAAATGATCTTATTTATGTGGATTATAATTTGCATTTGAAAATTAGGTATTTATCTAATTTTTATTCTAGTTCATGATCTTTTTTTTTGGCTAAATTAGGCATTTATCTAATTTATTATTTTTTTAAATATCAATATATATTAAAAGAGAACCTGTACCATTCTTTCAACATTTATTACTGTAGTAAATATTCACACATCTCACTATCATTAAATTTATTATTAAAATATAAAACTTAAATAAATAAAAACATTAAACATAAACATAAATAAAATAAATTTACCGACAATTAATGCAATAAATTAAATTAATATTAAAAAATAATTCAAATTTAAAAAAGTTACCATTTTGTAAGTCAAGCATATTATATTAAAATTGAATGTCAAATAACTTAGTCATTGAATGTTAAAAAGTATTAAAAATTGGAATAAAAATTAATACATTCAATTACTACAAAAAACTGTAATTTAAATATATATTACATATATGTAAATATATATTAAAAAGAGAACACTTAAGCAATCATTTATTATTTATTTCTATAATAAATATTAACACACATTCCACTAACTATAATTAAAAAGAAATTGAAATAAATAAAGTATGTTAGAAAATAAAAAATAAATTGAAATTTATTGACATTAAATACTAAAAAGTAAATGAAAACAAATAACTGAAATTTAATTAATGTTACATAAATATAAAATTGTATAACACTAAATGCTCTATAACACCATAACCATAATGTAGACTTAAAAATAAAGTTATTAATTTAGTAAACTAAATATTATATCGCAATTAATAATCAAATAAAATCATTTATTGATTGCTAAAAAGTATTAATTATAACAATAAATATTAATAATATAAATTACTATAAAAATATGTAATCTTTATTATATATTAAAATAAGAACACTTAAGCATTCGTTGATCTTTTATTAATAAAATAAATATTGGCAAATGTAACCACCACAAAAAATAATTAAAAAGTAAAAGTTAAATAAATAAAATATGTTAAAAATTAATTCTTGAAGAATTGATTTGTGTTCTGATACATGAATGCAGAGTTGATTTTACCAAAATGAATTGTATTTGGATAAAAGAAATGAAATCATATTGTATATGGAATGTGGTTTTGACTACCAGATTAATTTTGACCACAATCATAATTCGTTTAGACCAAAGTAAAATTGTGTTTCACCATAAAAATTGGAGCACCCAAACTGCCCATAATTTGGTTTTGACTCCCAGAATTGATTTTGACCACATTCTTAATTAATTTTGACCAAAGGACAAATAAATCTGACCATGAAATTTGGTGCACCGAAAAGATTGTTGTTCATACTTATATATAGATCACTCACACTTGGGAAAAACTTACCTGTCAACCCTCTTCTTCCAGTCAAGTTAAAAAATAGTGTGGAAGCAAATTGTCACCATGAAGTTATTAGGAAACACGACTGTGATTTTCTTGGTATTCCTCAATCTCTTTAGCCTCATCCAAGGTGCAATTATATTACTTTGCTTCTGTGCTCAGCTTTTCATTCATTTGTCTCAAACATATCAATTTTATAGGTTTCTAACCTTTTTCTGATCAAATATTATGTTTGAAACACATCAACACATGCTTTGTTAAATATATATTAGCATTATTAAATTTTTCCAGTTCTAAATATTTTGCAGCTACTGATCCCATGAGTTAATGGCTTTTTCTGTTATTTAATTTCCATAGGCGAAGTGCAGTTTTGTCCCAAAGATGTGACGTTGCCAGGCACATGTGGAGCAAATGGAGGCTACCAGTGCTTCCTTGAACTCAATTCAAGATATGGAGCAAGAGCAATGGCTCAGAAGTGCGGCTGTCAAGATCTTGCTAATAATCAACGCCTATGCACTTGCAATGTTGTTTGTGGATGTTGTAAATTAATGCACCTGATTTTGACCATCATACAAAGTAATAAATATTGGTAAAAGGAATATATATATATATATATATATATATATATATATATATATATGATACTTTCTTATTCCAATATATAAGTCTTCTGACAATATTATCAATTAATATCCTTTTTAAATTATACTGTAGGACAGTTTTGGTAAATCAGTTAATATAGTTATTTAGTAATTCGACAGTTAGATCCATTAAAAAGCTCACTAAAACATGGTTGTAAAATCGAAGATCGAATTCTCTTTTAACTAGGAAGGAGAAAAGTCAGAAAATGGGAAGTTACTTTCAATTATGTGGTCCATACCATTGAATATTAAAAAAAAACCATAAAAAGTATTGGATCTATTTAAATTATTTATGAATAAATTAATTTTGGATAGAAATACTAAAACACATGTAAAATTATGTATATAAAATATGGGATCCCACTTATTTAAAAGAATGATAAGAATATTTTTAAAAAAATAATGATACAGTTACTGTTAAACTTAATTAATCTATTTAGTATTTATATATTGAATTATATATAAATACAGAAATAATTATCAAAGAATGAATCATCTAAACGTAGAAGTTACAAAGTCGCTCAACAATGGTTCTATAATTTCATCATATCTCGTCATACAAATACTTTTTTGGACTTAAAGTGCTACCAAACCTTGTACCAAAATGCCATATAAATGAAGGCATACTAAAGATTGAATTGTTGACTACTTTATTATAAAGGTTGTGATATTGTTAAAAAATTAATTATTTTAAACTTTTAAATTATTATATGGAAGATTAAAAGTGGTTTTATAACTTTTAAGAGTAATAAATAATAAATCTACAAAAAGGGGCAGAAAATGGAATGGATTCTAACTTTAAGGAACACAATCAGTCAAATATTATAGAGTAGGGGCTATTTTCACTTACCTTGTGAAACAAAAAGCTACTCTGACAAAACAAATCTCGCACAAAGTTCACAAAAAAGTTAAAGTGACAGCTGTAGTGCACACATAATTTTAAATCTATCAAGAAAAAATTTTATTGCAGTTACCCCTCCAACATTAAGGGTCGACAAATACAAGACACTGGATTTAACTTTTAATTTTTATAAAATAATTCTGAAATATTATACTAAAACATAAATTCATTTTAAAATAAATAGTTTTTTTAACGCTAATTATTTTTCATGTCATTCATTTATACTGAAATCAGTTTTATTTCTTGTCACCCCAAATGGATTTGTGTTTGGATAAAATAGCTAAAACCACTTTTGAATATAAAAAGGGAAATTGCTCCTAACCATCTTCGATTGTAGGTTATATACGATTTACCCGAATTGAGATTCTCCATTACTGATGAATTTACCATAAGTCATCTTTTTTAGCCAAAAAGTAAGAATATTTTTGACAAATTTACTGATGAAATATCGATTAAACTATCAATTATTTTTCTTGTTATTTATTATTTATTTTACCTTAATTGATTATTAAAATCTGTTGATATAAATTAAATTTATGGTAAAGAATTTAGCCAGCTAAAGGTAAATTTTTTTGAATTGTAAAATATGATTTTTAGACAAAATCCTAACATTATATTGCCTTAAAAATCCATATTATTCAAGTCCAACAACAACAAATTGCCAAATGTGCTTTTATCATATTAAAAGAAATGAGTGCTCAAATTTATTAGCTGCCTAATACATTGCTTTACCAACTCTCTGTAGATAAAAAATATGGAATCTTTGAAAAATGAAGTTTGAGCCACATATAGTTGATGTCTTCGAGGATATTTTTGTTCTCTTGGTGTCAGAAATTTCAAAAGATTTCTCTAGCAGTATGCACCCAAAATCAAGTAATAGGAAGCAACATCAAAAGAAAAATAATTGACGAGAGTAAAGAGCTCTTATGTGTATCAACTTTCTAAACTCAAATATTTATATAGAGAAAATTATATGTGCAATAAAAAATAAGGCTATTGGAAGAGGTTATAAATATAAGTGTGATTAATTGCCGTTCATAAATATGGTTTAAATAGCTATTAACGAATGGGAGGTTATATAGGGACATAACTCCACATAAATGCTCGTAATAGTGGTAAAACAAAGCAATTTATAGCAACATAATGATGCCAGACCCAGTTTAATTTGGAGGTTAGCAATGAGGCCAAAAAAAGTTTTGGGAGGTTATAAAATTCTGTCTTCTTGGAATACCCCAAATAGACACCACTTTTCATATCAATATTTTATCAAAAATGTTAAAATATTTGAAATCCAAAACGCTTAAACAACTATACCACACTTTGATGCCCATATATCACTATATATATATATATATATATATATATGTATCATTATATCTTACTTTCACTTGGGAAAAAGCTACCTCTCAACCCTTTTCCTCTAGTCAAGTTAAAAATAGGTACCTCCATGAAGTTGGGAAATATTCTTGGGATTTTCTTGGTATCCCTAAATCTCTTTAGCCTCATCCATGGTACAATTATTTTCTTCTATATGGAGCTTTTGATGCGTATGTCTCAAACACATCAAAATTAATTTCTAACCTTTTCTGATCCAAACTTGTGTTTGAAACACATCAATATATGTTGATTAATTAATTAGGATTATTTTTTTCCACTTCTCAATTAATTTTTGGTGGCTACTAATCCCATGATTTAATGGCTTTTTCAGTTATTTAATTTCCATTTGAATATGTGCAGGTGAGATGCAATTCTGTCACAAAGACCTGACGTTAGCTGGCAAATGTGGAGCTAATGGTGGTTACCAGTGCTTCCTTGAATTCAATTCAAGATGCGAGCAATGGCTCAGATGTGCGGTTGTCAAGATATTGGCAGCAGTCATTGCTTGTAGGGGTGTCCAACAGTCGGATTTGGGTCTGGTTACTATTGAAAGACGATCGGGTCACACATTTTTGGGTTAGAGAAATCCTCACCCCACGCAGACCAAAAAATAGAGTTCGGTAAAGATTTTCTGGTTAAATTGGGTTGCGGTTGAGTTAATGGGTTGAAACTCAGTCTTTGGACGTGCATAATCTGGAGCAAATATTGAACAGTAATGTGTTGAAACAATCCATGTTTGTTTATGTGAACAGCAATGGCCCTGAAAACTGATAATAATGAACAAATTACAAAACTAGATGAAGAGATTTGAAACGGAACAAATCTAGATGAAGAGAGAAGAAAGGGAAGAGATCTTAAAGTGTGTGCGAGTGAGAGAAGAAGAAGGTGTCAATGTGTCATTAAATCAAATAGGATCAGAACAAGCAGCGAGAAAAGGTGCGAAGGAGCCCGTGAAACCTAAATCCCAGAAAACCAATACCAACTGGAAATCAGCATAGAAAAGGAATTAACATCAAAGACCCTGTACATAAAAGAGAATGTACATCCAAAGTCAGATTGCTATCACTTATTTGGTGGTTTGGGTTCACTTATTAGAATTTAGGGAGGTAGTGCCTTTGTTTTTCATTCTGGCGAGCTTAGAACTTTACCACTTGGGACTTGAAAGCGTACAGCGTCAAGAGTGTTGCAGTGTGAGGGAGAGCTGGGGATAAATCGGCGAGCAACGATCTCGGCGTTTCACGGCGACGCAATTGAGGGGAAAAATAAATCAATGCCACTGTGATTTATCCTTCGCCTCAATCATTGTTGCAGTGTGCAACAACAACGATCCTGCTTTCCCCTAATCCCTGTTGTAGTGTGTGGCGCGATTGATCCCACTGTTGCAGTGTGCAGCAGCAATAATGCCTTCGGAGAGTCAGAGAGTCTACGGGAGTCTGAGACTCTTAGAGAAGAAGATTCTATCCCTATCCTATCAGAGAAGTCAGGATGTCTATCCTTATACTATCAGATATTCAAATCAGATGATATATATATATATATATATATATATATATATATATATTATATTTTATTATGTCTTAATATTTACAATATTCGGTCGGCTTGGATTATATTCAGGTTAACAAATTTAATCTCGAAACCCGACTGAGTACTATTCAAGTCACACATTTTAACCCGTGACCTGATTGCTTTTATGCTATTTTAACCCATAACTCACCCTAATAATCGGGTTTGGGTGGGTTGCGGGTTGGTTGCACACCCCTAATCGCCTGTGCACTTGCAAAGTTGTTTGTGGATGTTGTAATTAATGCAGCCGCCTTAGGCTTTGATATAAATTAATAAATATTGAAATATGAGCATGTAATATGTTAGTGCAGGTATCACTTTTTATATTGCTTATTTAGACTTCGTTAAGTGATGGTTTGTATTAATATTTATTTAAAGGTCATTCTAGAGGATTGTTGTTTTAAGTTCAGGGTATCGAAGGATCAATCAAGAATATTGACCCGCAAGGGTGGTGTTAGGATTTTTTTAGAGGATCGAGACTGTGTTTTTGTCTATACGTAATGTTAGAGTGAGTTCTGTGAATACGTTTTAGGTGGGTTAAATGGTATTTCAAGGAAAGTTTTAGGAATTTATTTTTATGTACAAACTGTGTTATAAGTGAATTGTAAAGTGAAGTTTGGGATGTGTTGGGTAGCTAAGTAGTTATTTTAAGTAGATGGGGTATTGACTCTTAAATAAATTTTTTGAGATGGGTTACTTACCTATATCATTTTTTTGTACTGATTTAGGAAAGATCTAGTCTTTTGTAAAATTTTAAAATTTTAGAGGTCATTTTAAAATTAAAGAAATAAGATAAAATAGGTAATTTAAGAACTTATTTGAAAAGATTTAAAATTCGTACAAGTAATTTATGAAGTTTTATAAAATTATAGGGGGGCTAAATTAAAAAATTTTTAACTTTTAATGATATACATTAGATTCTCAAAAGTTTTGGAAGGGCCAAAAGTCACCTTAGCCTCCACTTAGCTCCGTTATTGTTGACACGTGACATGCATTAACTTGACAACTTAAATCACAAGCTACCGTATGCCCTATTTTCTTAATTTATTAAAATAAAGTTTATTGGTAAGCCAATTTTCAGTGATTTATATCACTCAATTTTTGGTTATAAAGCCTAAGATCGAATCGTCCTGTCACTAGGAAGGAAGGGAGTTAGAGAATAAAAAGTTACTTCATATTATGTGGTTCATACCATTCAACGTAAAAAAGTCTACAAAAAGTTGATAGTCTAAATCTATCTAGTATTTATATATTTAAATGATGTCTATTATATATAAATATGGAAGTTAAAACATTGACTTTATAAAAAGAGGGAGCAAGAGAAATGGAATGGATTCTAAATTTAGTCCCTCAAAATATACAAAATGGTCCCTCAAAGTTAGAATCATGTCTAATTTAGTCTCTTATAAAATTAATTACATCAATTGGTCTCCTAGAAATAAAATTCACCTCTAATTTGTCCTAAACCTCAAAACTTAAAACTATAAGAACTGTAATTTCTAAATTTTTAACCCTAAATCATAATCTCAAATTCTAAAACTTTAAATTTTTAAACCTTAAAATCTCAAAACCCTAAATTTGATACCTTAAGCCCCAAATGCTTAAATCTAAAATATTAAACCATAATCCCTAAAATGTAAACACCATAATTGTAAACTTTTAAACCATAAACCCTAACTCTTAAACCTTAAAATTTTAAAACCCTAAAATCATAAACCCTAAATCTCTAAGTTAGGGTTTAGGTAATTGTTTGTGATTTAGGGTTTTTTTGGGGGTTATTCTTTGGGTTTATTATCTTAGGGTTTAGGGTTTTATGATTTTAAGATTTAGAGCTTGTGTTTAAAGATTATGGTTTAATTAGGGGCTTAGAATTTTAGGATTGAAAGTTTATCTTTTAGCATTTTGGATTTATGAGGGACCAAATTATAGGTGATTTCTATCTTTTCATAGAGGACTAATTAATGGAATTAAATCAATGAAAAAATAAATTAGATATGATCTTATAGTTGAGGGATCATTTTGTATGTTTTGTCTATCATTTGAGTAACAACTGACTGAATTAAATATGTAAAGACTGAAATAAACATGACTCTATTTTGTATGTTTTATCATAAATCATTTAAGTGAGTCAAGCTTTATAGCAATATTTTAATATATTCTTCCTAAAACTACAAAGTAAAAGCTTTAGGGGTTAAGATACACAAAAAAAGTGAAGTTTAAACTACAAATTAATTTAATAGGACGAGATAGAGTTTAATGAGAAGATTATCTTCAGATTCTCCGATGAACATTCCATATTAGCATTATGTTAAAAATTCTTAATTCGATGGCCTTATCATATATTGAATATAATAGATTTGATTTTGATTGGAGATAGAATTTAGCCAAGAAAGGGTAGATTTTTTTGGATTCTCAGTTATGATTTTTGAACAAAGAAAATCCAAACATTAGGCAATTTCCTAATACATTGCCTAGAAAAATCCTTGTTATTTAAGTCCAATAAAAACAAATTGCCAAATGTACTTAGTTTTATCATTTCGAAAGAAATGAATGCTAAATTAGGCAGCTAGCTTATTTGCTTGCTCAGACCACTATATATATATCTTACTCTCACTTGGGAATTGAACAACGTAACTTCCTTCCAACCCTTTTCTTCTAGTGAAGTCAAGAAATAGGGGAGAAGCAAATTATCATCATGAAGTTGGGAAATATCATTGTGATTTTCTTGGTATTTTTCAATCTCCTTAGCTTCATCCAAGGTACAATTATTTTCGCTTTTCATGTATAAGCCTCGAACACATTAACATAAATTTCTAACCCCTTTTGATCCAAACTTATGTTTGAAACACATTAACATATGAATGTATTATTAACTAATTAGCAACACTTATTATTTTCCACTTCTGAATTAATTTTTTTTGCAGTTACTGGTCCCATGATTGAATGGGTTTTTGTGTTTTTATTTTTCATTTGAATATTTGTAGGTGATGTGCAGTTCTGTCCCAAAGATCTAACCTTAGCAGGCACATGTGGAGCTGGTGGAGGCTACCAGTGCTTCCTTGAATTCAATTCAAGATGGGGAGCAAGTGCAATGGCTCAGAAGTGTGGCTGTCAAGATCTTGCCAATAACCAACGCCTATGTACTTGCAATGTTGTTTGTGGATGTTGTAATTAATGCAATTGCTGTTGGTGATTATATAAATTAATAAATAATGGTAAAAGGAATATACATGGTACTTTCTTATACCAATAGATAAGTCTCCTGGCAATATTGTCAGTTAATATCTTTTTAAAATTATAATGTGGATCGTCTCTCGGTATATCACATAAAATCTCTGAGTTTATAAAATCTCTAAGGGAGTTGAACCATGGCTCCAATGGTCACGTTAATTTTTTACCCCTTTCTCAACCTAAGTTTGATCCCTCTTAACCCACATGTACCAAAAGAAAAAAACTTCTATCATGAGATAAGCACTTAGTAATATTATTAGTTCATCGGTCATAAATAATTATTATTAGTTCGTTGGTCATAAATAATTAACTCACGAATTGCTTTGCCTAGTTACAAATTATTAAGGACTAATTATTATATTTTCGACAGCTCTCACGTTGGTAGATGCGTCAGTGGGCAACATCAATGCCAGAAAATAATTTTCGAGGATGCGTCTACTGAGACATATTTTTCTTCAAATAACCATTGGTATTTAACTTTTATCCATCGATTATTTTATATTGATGGAAATGGCCATCAGTAATTAACAATTTTTAGTAGTGTTTGGTGTGCTAGCTAGGTCAACATAGTTATTTGGTAATTCAACAGTTAGATTGATTAACAACCATACTAAAATTTGTTTGGAAAATTGAAGATGGAATCCTCCTTTAATTAGGAAGGAAAGGAGCCACAAAATGAGAAGTTACTTCTAAATACATGGTCCATATCATTGAACATAAAAAAAAAAAAAAACTATAAAAAGTTGTGGATCCATTTGACTTAGTTATAAGTTAAATTAATTTTAGATAGAATTACTAAAATAGATGTAAAAGTATGTATGTATAATATGAGTCTCAAGTTTACCCAAAAAAAAAAAAAAATGGAGTCCCACTTAATAGAAAGAATGATAGGAATATTTCTAAGCAAATAATGAAACAATTAATGTTAAACTTAATTAATCTATCTAGTATCTACATATTTAATTACATATATAAATATAGAAGTAATTGTTAAAAAAATAATTATTTAAAAATTTAATTTATTAGGTGAAAGTTTAAAAATAAATTTATAATTTTAATATATTTCTTCACACTAAAATTCATTTGGGCTTAAAGTGCCATCAAATCTTGCGCCGAAAGACTAATTAAATGTAAGCATACTAAAAACTAAAATTTTTGATCATTTTATTATAAAAATTTTAAAATAATATTTAAAAATTAATTATTTTAAAATTTTAAATTATTAAATAAAGACTTCAAGATGGGCTTATAACGCTAAGAGTAATAAATATTGAATTAACAAAAAGTAGGAAGTGTTGAATTATTAAACGGCAGAGAGAAAAAGCAATGGTTTCTAACTTTAAGGAAAACAATCAACCAAATATTATAGAGTGGGGTCAGATCTATTTGCCTTGGAAAACCAAAAACTACTCTTATAAAATAACGAAAATGGTATATTCACATCCTTGTGAATTCACTGTACCTATATTTAATGATGTAAGTGTAGTTAAAATTATTAAAATTAAAATTAAAAAAATAAATAATAAATATAATAAATATAAATAAAATTATAGATATAAAAATATAAAAATAATATTACTACAAGATAAATCTCCCACAAAGCTCACAAAGAGTTAAATTGGTAAACAGTGCACATATGATTTCAAAACTATAAAAAGAATATTTATCGCAGTCACCATTTCAACTTTTTGAAAGCTCTGCACAAAGTTTATTTTGTGAGAGTATCTTTTCAAAATTAAAAACAAGAACAATGTACTCAATTGATAAAAGCAATCCAAAATTTGGTTTGCAGGGACCTAAAATTGAATTCCGTTTACGTGAAGGAAGTAAAGGGATAGGGAAAGGAGACACTGTCTCCTGTTATGCAGTCCGCCTTATTGCACAAAAATTAATTTATAAATATTGATAAATGATTGGGGAAAAGATTGTTCCCATGAAGTATGGAAGCAATTAGCATGTTTGACATTTGAGTTTTATAATTTAGTTTATAAAATTTAATAAATTTAATATTTAAAACTTTTTAAGTAAGTAATAATTATATTTAATTTATAAAAATAATAAAATTGAATTATTTAAGTGCAGTTTTATAGCAGTATATTAATATATTCTTCGCAAAACTTACAAAGTGAATGATTTTGGGATTAATATAAGTACACATAAAAAGTGTAGGTCCAAACTAAAAATTAATTTAATAGGAGATGAGTTTAAATTTTGTAACGTGTTATATCACCACAAATACATAATTAGAAAACTAGATTTAAATAAATAAGAATATTTACAAAAAGAAAAAGAAGAAAGAATTATTAATTTATTATCAAATACTTTAATCTTATATAATTTATTTGATTTTCAAATATATATGTTTTAAAAATAGAACCCTGTAGCATTTTTTAACATTTATTACTATAATAAATATTCATACATCTCACTATCACAAAATTTTGTAATTAAAAAATAAAAATTAAATGAAAATATATTATACATAAATATAAATAAAATAAACTTATTGACAATAAATGAGTTAAAAGAAATCATAATTAAAAAATAATTTAAATTTGAAAATAGTGACCATTTTGTAAGACAAACATATTATATTTGAAAAGAACGTCAAACAAATGATTCATTAAATGTTAAAAAGCATTAAAAACTGGAACAACAATTAATGCATTAGATTACTACAACAAAATGTTATTTAGATATATATTTTACATATATATTAAAAAATACTTAAGCAATCTTTTGGGTATTTATTACGGTAATAAACGAAAAGAAATAACTGAAATTTAATTAATGTTAAATAAATATACCAAACTAAAATTCTGTATCATTAAATGCTCTATAACCACAGTGTAGACTCAAAAATAAAGCTATTAATTAATTATTATATTATAACTAATAACCAAATAAAATCATTTATAGATTGTTAAAAAGAATTAATTATAATAATAAATATTAACCATATAAATTACTATAAAAATATGTAATCTTTATTATATATTAAAATAAGAACACTTAAGCATTCTTCGATCTTTTACTAATAAAATAAATATTGGCGTACGTACCCACCACAAAAAAAGAATATTGAAAAATAAAAGATAAATAAATAAAATATGTTAAAAATTAATTGTTGAAGAATTGATTTGTGTTCTGTTATATGAGTGCAGAGTTAATTTTACCAGAATGAATTGTGTTTGGATAAAAGAAATAAAATCATATTGTATTTTACCAGAATTAATTTTTTGCATTTTTAATTAATTTTGATTTAATATTTTTTAAGAATATTTTATTAATATTTAAATATAGTTTTTATTAATATTTAAATAAATAGAATAAAATATAATATTTAAATAAAAATAAAATAAAATATTATAATTAAATACCTCAAAAAAATCGATATAATTTACTCAAAAAAAAAAATAAAATCATCTTGTATATGAAATGTGGTTTTGATTACCCGAATTAATTTTGACCACCGTCATAATTGATTCAGACCAAAGTAAAAATTGAGTTTCACCATAAGAATTGGAGCACCCAAACGGCCCATAATTTGGGTTTGACTACCAGAATTGATTGTGACCACATTTTAAATTAATTTTGACCAAAGCAGAATTAAATTTAACCATAAAATTTGGTGCACCGAAAAGATTGATTGTTACATGCTTATATATAGATCACTCTCACTTGGGAAAAACTTACCTCTCAACGCTCTTCTTCTAGTCAAGTTAAAAAATAGTGTGGAAGCAAATTATCACCATGAAGTTATCAGGAAACAAGATTGTGATTTTCTTGGCATTCCTCAATCTCTTCAGCCTCATCCAAGGTACAATTATATTAATTTGCTCTTTTACTAAGCTTTTTATTCATTCATTTGTCTCAAACATATCAATGTAATAAGTTTCTAACCTTTTCTGATCAAATATTATGTTTGAAACACATCAACACATGTTTTGTTAAATATATATTAGCATTATTAAATTTTTTCCAGTTCTAAATGTTTTGCAGCTACTGATCCCATGATTTAATGGCTTTTTCTATTATTTAATTTCCATTTGAATATGTGTAGGTGAAGTGCAGTTTTGTCCCAAAGATGTGACGTTGCCAGGCAAATGTGGAGCAAATGGAGGCTACCAGTGCTTCCTTGAACTCAATTCAAGATATGGAGCAAGAGCAATGGCTCAGAAGTGCGGCTGCCAAGATCTTGCCAAAAATAAACGCCTATGCACTTGCAATGTTGTTTGTGGATGTTGCAATTAATGCAGCTGATTTTGACCATCATACAAAGTAATAAATATTGGTAAACGGAATATATATGATACTTTCTTATCTCAATATATATGTCTTCTGACATTGTTGTCTACCAATATTTCTTTTTTAAAATTATACTGTGGGACAGTCGCGTTATGTCACCTCAATAATTATTTACTAATAATGATAGCTAAATCTCTTAGTATATAAAATTTGATAATATTATATTTACACTCTTATATTTATAATTTTATTTATAATTATTATATTATTTTTTTTAATTTTTTATTTTTTGTAACAATTTTAACTTTATTTGTATCAACAACCGTAGGTAAAGCGTTACTCTTCCGGCATAGGGCAACATCACTCATAAAACTTTTACCCCGAGATAAGCGACAGTTGGTATTTTAAATTTTATCTACTGATTATAATTTTATATTAATAGAAATGGCCGTTAGTAACCAACTATCTTTTGGTAGTGATTGGTTTCCTAGCTAGGTCAACATAGTTATTTAGTAATTCAACAATTAGATCGATAAAGGAGAATACTCAAATTTGGTTGTAGAATCGAAGATCTCCTTTGACTAAAATGGCAAGGAGTAAGAAAATGAGATGTTACTTCCATTTTATGTGGTTCATATTATTGAACATAAAAAAACTACAAAATGTTGTGGATTCGTTTAAATTAGTCACAAGTAAGATTAATTTTAGATAGAATTACTAAAATATATGTAGAAGTATGTGTATAAAATATGGGCCCCACTTAATAGAAAAAAATGATAGGATTATTTCTTTTAAAAAATAAAACAATTACTATTAAACTTAATTAATCTATTATTTATATATTTAATTATATAAATATATAAGTAATCGTCAAAAATCAATCATTCAAAAATTAATTTATTTATTAGGTAAAAATTTAAAATTAGTTTTAAAATTTTAATACTTCTCATCACACAAGGATCATTTTAGGTTTGAAGCATAGATAAATATAAAGACCCACCAAACTTTATATTGAAAGGCTCTTCAATCTGAGGTGCTCCAAGAATTGAATGTTTGATCACTTTATCATAAAAATTTTGGCACAATATTAAAAAATTAAATATCTTAAAAAATTAAGTTATTAGATAAAAATTTAAAAATAATTTTATAAATATTATAGGATAGAGACCTAATCCTAACATTAGGCAATTTCCCAATATATTGCCTGGGAAAGCCATATCTATTTATCTATAAAAAAAAATTAAAAGTTTAAGCATTATGTAACAATTTAATTATATAATAAATTTTGCTAAGTGTTATCACTACAAATACATGATTAAAAGTACTAGATTTAAATAAATGAGAAAACTTACAAAAATAATAATAAGAAAGAGCAATTATTATTAGATACATTAATCTTATATAATTAATTTGAAAATAAAATTTAAATAAATAAAATATATTGAACATAAACAAAATAAACTTATTGACAATGAGTACATTAAAATAAATCAAATTAAAAATTAAAACTTAGAAGAAAAAGTTACTCATTTTATAAGTCAAATATATTATGTTAGAATTAATGTCAGATAAATTAATTAGTCATTGATTATTAAATACTGAAACAAAGAATAGTAAATTAAATTACTACAAAAATTGTAATATATAAATATATATTAAAAAGAGAACACTTAAACAAACAAAAAAAACATTAACATCATCCGTGCAATCCACGAGCTAAGCCCTAACTAGTTATGCAAGTGCAATACAACAAATTGCCAAAGGTGTTTTTAGCATTTTGAAAAAAAAGAATGCTGAAATTAGGCGGTTGCCTAACACATTGTCTTACCAACTTTCCAAAACAAAATTTTTATTAACAAAAATATTTTTGAAATCCAAAACACTTGCCTGTTCGGATTCAATAGAACCAATTCTATCAATCATTTTTCCATCATTCTTTCTATAAGTATTTTAACATTATAGACATTCAATTTTATTCAAGGCCCCAAAAACAAAATTGATACTATGAATAAATTCAAAACTTTTCAGTCTAATTATAAAATTTTTCAAGAGTTGAACTCTAAAGGCAGAAGGATATTTGGGGTCCATTTTTATTTTTATTATTTTCTTTCTAAAAAAAGGGGTGATGGGGCCAAGGCACCCACTTGGATCAGCAATCAAGTGTGCGTAGGGGGAGGCACACACTAAACGCCTGGCGAAGAAGGAAAAGAAAAGAGGTTTCTTTTATGGTTACTTCAGAACAGTGGGAGAGCAGAGAAGGTGCGTAAAGCTGATAAGATTTTTGGAGGTCGAGACACATTTTCTTGCAGCTTTAGAGACTTCTTGACACTTCTAGAGAAGGAGCACACACAGATTCCGAAAAAACCTACACCGAGAACAACTCTCCTACACACTTCTTCATGAGGAGCCATAGAGAAAACGAAACAGAGAGAGATTCAGGGGAAGGCTACACTATGAGTGCACGAGAAACACATTCAGATCAGAAAAGAAGGAGGAAACCGAGAGCAAGGGGAGGCATGCACACTTTGAACTAAAACAAAAACATGGACAGAAGAGGAAAACTCACCCACCACGAGAGGAGAGTTAACCGCCATTGAGGTCCTTGAAGTGCTCTTTGTTTCTCTTAAAGAGGTAATCACCACTTGTTTTTCTTCATGCTCCATGAATCCCTTCTGTTTCTGATATTAATTAATATACATATGAGAAGCAGAGTTTATGGCCTTGATGATGCATGCAATAACAAAGTGTGTTTTTTTGGAAAGCGGTATGGATAACAGAGAGGAACTTACGCTCCTCTCTGTCCCGCTAGTTTGTGACGAGCTGCCACCATGGTAACGCCGTGTGATGGTGGCGGCGGTTCGAAGGGTGGAGCGCCGGCATCTAGGAACCAAAGTCTTGGTCCTTTAGCCCCCATCACCTTCGGGTACAGGAGGAAGATAGGGAAGGGTGCACCGGACCCTATCGTATCCTCCAATTTAATTAATTAAAAAAAATTTTAGAATAAAAATTAATCAATAATTAAATTCTAATCTTTTATATAATTATTTAATTTTGTCTAATGATTGATAAAAGTAAAAAAATTTTAAAATATTTTCTCTGTATAAGTTTTTTTTTTCTCTTTAAACTTTTTCTTTTAAAAAAAGCAAAAAGTAAATTTTCTTTTGCATAAAAAGGATCTGCCATGGTTTGGGTTACGCATCCAAATCATGGTTACTGTTCTCTTATCCAAAAAAATTTTAAGAAGATAAAATTTTGTTTTAAAGGAATGGCTTGGGCCATGCTAAGCCCAAGCCGTGGTCCCTCTGTAAATTTTTAATTATGGGCTTTTCACAAAGATGAAAGAGGGGTGAAGGGAGTGTAGGCTTGGGTTGTGAGAATTGATTTTGACCACAGTCATAATTAATTTTGACCAAAATATAATTAAGTTAGTCATGAAAATTGGAGCACTCAAATAACTTAAAACTGTGGGATTGACTGTCAGAATTGATTTTGACCATGAAATTTGGAGCACCAAACGGCCAATATTGGTTGCTCACACTTCTATAAGATCACTCTAACTTGGAAAAATTTACATCTTATTTTGTTAGCAAATTTATTAGATTAAAATTGATAGTTAAACAAAATTGCTCGTTGATTATTAAAAAGTATTAATTACTATAATAAATATTATTACATCAAATAAATATATATTAAAAATGAATCTTATACTAATAAGGTCTGTTATAGTTGATAGATAATTAGATGTTTAAAATATATTATTTTAAGTTTAATTCAAATTATATGTATAAAAAAGGTTTTATTGTAAGAGGTAAATCTCATTTTGACAATCTCTATATCTCAAAAAGAATTAATTTTTAACTACCAACTAGGGATATCTTAGGTTTACCGGAAAATGAGTATTGCAGTTTTCTTTCAACATTTAATACTGTAGTAAATATTGACACAAGTCACTAGCTTAGAAAACTATAATTAGAAGTTAAATATTAGATAAATAAAATATATTGAGAATTGTATATCATTTAAATAATATTCACTAAAATTATAATATGTAAAATTTATATCATTAATATCTTCACAATCAATGAATTAGGAAAAAAAAAGTTACAGCCATCTGTGCACGACTTGGCACTAACTAGTTATTTAATTGCTATTAGAATGTGGCTTTTATTGATTAGAGATTTGACTTATAAAATAAGTTGATGGTCAGCCTAAATATATGTTGATATCTAATCATATAATATGGTGATCATTATGCATTATTCAATTTGAGATAATTATTTTGTAGGCTTATCCCTAAATTAAAAGATGTCATTAAATTGGTGGTGGATTCATATTACAAAAGGCCCTGATTGATGGTCTATTTGCAATGTTATAATAAAATTAGGACTAACTCTCCTCCTTACTCTAACTAGTATTGTGTTTTTCCATCAAAGTGGCTAGGCTTTTCGAGTAAAGTAGGTGGAGGAAGATATTGCATTGCCACATATACTTGTGTGTGAAAATTTCTCTTTATGCACACTATGTGATCTGAGCAATGATGTTGACTCGTGCGGGTCTTATCAGGGATAAATCTTGAAGCAATTATGAATTCAAGAGGTTAGTGTTTATCGATAAAAAATTTCATGATTGTTATTAATAATTCCACATTGTATATTAAATTAGATTCAACAATTACAATAACAACAAATTGCCAAATGTATTTCTATCATTGTGAAAGAAATTAATGCTCAAATTAGGCAGGTGCCTAACGTATTTTCTTACCATTTTCCAAATCAAAATTTTGTTAACAAAATTACTTTTGAAATCCAAAACACTTGCCTATTTAGATTCAATAGAATCAATTCTATAATTATGTCTAACAGTAATTTTTCTACTATTTCTTTTAAAAATTTTCTTCACATTTCTTTTGTCAAGTGGGATCACTGCATATTTGATATACGCACTTTTAATAATTTTATTCAAAATCAATTTTACTCACAACTAATCTAATAGTTGTGAGTAGAATTAATTTTAGGAGAATTGATGTTGAAAAAAATTAATTCTTGAAAAATTAATTTGTATTTAGATATATTAGTGCAGAATTGATTTTACTAGAATTGATTGTGTTAAGGTAGAATATCATTTTTGTGTATGAAATGTGGGTGTGATTGCCAGAATTGATCTTGACCATAGTCATAATTGATTTTGACCAAAGTAGGATTGAGTTTGAACATAAAATTTTGAGCACCCAAACGGCCTATAATGTCAGTTTGACTATTAAAATTGATTTTCATCAGATTCATAATTAATTTTGACCAAAGTGAAATTAAGTTTGACCATGAAAATTGGGGCACAGAAAAGTTTGGTTGCTCATACCTCTATATAAATCACTCTCACTTAGGAAAAACTTCCATCTGAACCCTCTTCTAATAAAGTTAAAAAATAGTGTGGAAGCATATTAGCATCATGAAGTCATCAGGAAATACTATTGTGACTTTCTTGGTATTTCATAATCTCTTTAGTCTCATCCAGGGTACATTTATATTAATTTGCGTCCTTTTCATTCATTTGTCTCAAACAAATCAATATGAATTTCTAACCTTCTGATCCAAAATTATGTTTGAAACACATAAACACATGTTTTATTAATCATATATTATTAATTTTTTTGAGTTCTAAATTTTTTGTAGCTACTGATCCCATGGTTAAATGGCTTTGCTTTTCTAATTTCCGTTTGAATATGGGAAGGTGAGTTGCACTTTTGTCCCAAACACGTGAAGTTAGCGGGCAAATGTGGAGCTAATGGAGGCTTCCAGTGCTTCCTTGAATATAATTCAAGATGGGCTTTAAGTGCAATGGCTTAGAAGTGCGGCTGTCAAGATCTTGCAAATAATCAACACCTATGCACTTGCAATGTTGTTTGTGGGTGTTGTAATTAATGTAGCTGCTTTTGGCGATGATATAAATAAATAAAAATAAATTATACTCTTTGGATTTGAATGCAAGTCATCCACTATTAATAAGATAATTAACAGTTATAATTATCTTAATTTCTTATAATTTCATACTTATATTTAATAATAATTATGATTATTAATTTTTTTTATCAAAAATACATGACTTACACTTTATCTAAATCTATACCCTTTGCCTAATGTTTATTTATATGATAATCCATCTTTTTAATTCATTTTAAATTCAAACAAATATTACACTCTATTTTATATCAATGTTAATTAATAGAAAAATAAATAGATTCTAACGAAATATGCTTTTTAACCATGGTTATCGAATTGAAAGAGTCATTGCAAACTATTCTCATTAAATAATTGAAAAACTTATAAAACAACATTGAACAAGTAAAATCCAAGTTGGTTAATGGTTGGATCAGTTTTCAATAATGTTTCATATGTTGTTAATTATTCAATATTATAGATAAAATTTCTTTTTTATATGGTAGCGAGCATGTTCTTCTCTCAAAACTCTATACAAGGAGATAACGAGCATTTCTTTTTCTGTCAGGATTGTGAATTATTATCACATTGAAAGTATTTGTTAATTCTTTGATAAAAATTAGAAGTTCTTTCTGCAACTTATGTCATGTGAACTTTGCTAAGGAATGCACCTATTCTTGTCACAAATGCCGGGATGGGATGTGTGTAAAACTCGATGCTAAAAGAAGGAAATTTGACTCAAGACTGGGGATGATTCAATCACAAAGATGTAATTAAGAAGGTTCCTTTGGTGTGCTTCTCGGGGAAACCTGAAGGCAGTAAAAAGTCATTAAGTAGAAGGAATGGCTTTCATTAAAACTTTTTCTTCTGTCTTGCTCACGTTCCCTCTTCTCACAACCTTCTTAATCTCTCTTGTAGCTAATGCCTCTCTGCCTCCTCACAACCTTACTATTTCAGGGAAATGAAGACACAATACCTCTCCCTCCTGCACAAATCTGGTGCCTAACTCATGGTGACTATTGTGTTACTTTTGGAATTAGATTTTTATCTTAAACGGTTGAATGAAGTTCTTCATTAATTCAAACGGGCAAATGGGGTGGATCATATGTGATATGGAGTTAAGTGGCCCCCAAGGGGTTGGTTTAATGTTTAATGGGATGGGTTTTGTCTATGATCGAGGCACAGTTCTAGTCATCCCTTAATCATAGCCTCTTAGTATCACCTTGTAGATGTGCAAAGATAGCATATTTCTGAGTATCTATTGCAGGAGACTTGACTCCTTCCCAAAATGGAAAGTGAGGAAATCAGGCGCAATGTTTCAAGAGTAATGATGTAGCTTAACTGCCTCTAGATTTAAAAAAAAAAATGAACAGAGCTAAGTGTTCTATCATAATATCTCTATATATAATTTACACAATTAATAAATATTGGAATGAGTATTTAATGTGTTAATGCAAGTATCACTTTTTATATGAATTATGCAATTTTGATAAATAAAATTTTATAAAATTTTCAATTAAAAGATTTTAAATAATTATATTTTTTGAATTTTATAATTTAAATTATAAAACTTTATAAATCTACGATAATGAATGGCTTCGTGAGCATTTAGAACTCACATGTTAATTTATTGAGAATACTTTTACTCTTTTATGCCTCTCATTTAAACTTGATTAAGTGATGGGTATTCATTTTAATATTTATTTACAGAAAACTTTCTCCCATTTAATTGTGCAGGAGGAACAATTCTTACAGAGCCAATCAAGTCCTTTGAAATTTTGGGTCCCATAGTTAATATATGAGTAATATAAATTTAATGATTTAAATATTTTTAAGTGAGTATTTAATTATATTTAATTTGTGAAAATGATAAAAATGATTTCTTTAAGAGTCATTCGAAGGTATTTTTATTGACGAGTCATATTTAAGGGTCATTCTAAGATTTTTTTTGTTTTGGTTTTAAGGTACCAATATATGTGAAGTTAGCTAGTAATATTATAATATGTGGCATGCGTGTATTAATTAGATAGTGTAAATTAATGGTCTTTAACACATTTTATTTACTTTCTTCTCTTCAATTTGACACACAACACTATATCATTTTCTTTACTTTTCTCCTTTTAGTTTGATTCATATTCCCATGCCTTTTTTACTATCCTATCTTATTGAACACGCATCCTCATGTTTTTTTTTTCCCACTTTTCTCTCTTTATTTCAAACCCCATAAAAGTTACGCCACAATATAAGACAAGGCAGTAGATGACAGTAATAACACAAGGGACATTATGTTATTTTGCACAATACCTCAACATTAACAAGTAATTAACTAATTTTATGGTTAGACAGTTGCTATCATACTTTCATAATTAGACGACTCACAATAAGCCACAACACCTTAAATGATACCAAATAATACCCTTACTAACCCTACTTCCAACTTATTAACCGTCATTGTCCAACGGCACGATTCCATACATTTAACCACTAATCTAGTTTCATTCTTTTGGAGCCAGATATTCCTTCCAATGTTGAGGGCTTATTCCTTCACAACTTCTTTCGCTCTGTCTAATGAATCAAACTCCATTCCTAATTCAAATTGTATGTTATATATGATCTCTGACATTTTAAATCTGGGAAACTTTTCTCAAGCAGTTTCTTCTTCATCTTCTAACATATATGGTGACAACAACACATCTAAATCACCATCTTCATCTGTTCAATCCATTGGGCTAGTGGAATTGGTTCTTTGATTGGTTGTTAGATTTTCATTCTCACTACATTCAGGTGCCTTTTCATGACTCCCATAATCTATATTACCTTCCTCCCAATTGTCACTTTCCTTGTAATCTAAATCATCAAAACAATTGTCATCCTCTGCAAAGTCAATGTCAATGTTATGCAAGCTCTCCACACCTGGCTGCTCACTTACCTAGTTGCCCACTATCTCACCTTCTTCAGTCCTAGGGTCATGCACATTCTGCTCACTTTGCTAGTAGGTGATTGTATCACTTTCTTGGTTCCCACTTTCAAGTGCATTTAAGCCCTCTCTTACCAAAGGATTGTCTAATCGGAGCTCCACGTATGCTAATATTGTGTCCACTCCTTGCACGTGATGAAGAAAACTTGACATATCATTATCACTCATTTATGGCTTTAACCCATCATCTAGAGACATGTGTGAGGAAACCTTGCCATAACATATGCAAATCATCGCATCGAAGGCCCTTAACCATATTTGCAATCGTGATTTGTCTTTCAACTTTGTCTTTCCCCTAATGTATTGCCACTTGGGTTTTTTTCTTTTTTACAAAATGCTCGACATGGTGGATGATAATATCCAATGACTATTTTTCCGAGGGCTTGCCAATTAATGGCACAAATTGACAAAATAAGTGAGAGTAAAAATTAATAGCAAAAATTAGTTATAACTTGATCATTTAGTGCAAAAATTTGGTATAAAAAAATTCAATCATGTTGATGATTTAAAACACTAACTACTGTTTGGGGAATTAAATTCAAATTATCAAGGAAACTGAACTTTGTCCAATTTCCTCCTTTTACATACTAAGAAATTAATTTATCTAGATCAAATCTTTTATATAATTATGTTCAAAGTCACGTTTGTTGCCCAAAGTATCATTATATAATATGTCTAAATGTCACGTTTTACATGTTTGAATAGTAGTGAGGTATATATAGGAGCACTTGTAACAACTCAAAAGTGAAAAATACATGACCCACTTTATGTATATATTAGATGAATTTTCCGTTTTATTTGATCGAACAGCAAACTTTTAAACCCATTTGAAAAGTGAAAAATTTCAAACCAACTCACGTTTTATTTGATAGTTATTGATAGTAAATTTTTATGGACAGCAAACTCTTGAAAGCTAACAATTGCTGTCAACCCAACTCACGTTTTATTTGGTAGGACAGCAAACTTTTATGGAAAGAGTTGCACAGTATCAATATGCACAACCACACATAAATTTCAAACCTATGTGGTTTTACATTCTAACAACAATACAAGGGACCACAACAATAAACACTTCAATTGTGTTCAAATAGTTCAGGGGACAGCATCCCAAGTTGAGGGGACCACCAAATGAACAATAAAATATTCTAAAGACCGCTAATAAACAATAAAAATATGTAGACCACATATAGAACATCGAACACTGTATGTAAAGCCTCGGTGTTCTCCACTCAGCTAAAACTATAATGGCTAGGCACATCCACATTGCCATATTTCACCAGTGATGCTATAGAGGAATTCAACAACGCAGCAAGGGAAGTCCATGACATAGCAGAGGCTTCAACAGTGATTTCGATGACATAGCAAGGGAATTTCATTATGCCACGGAGGCTTAAACAATGACTTTGAGGCAGAAAGTGTAAGCTTCAATGCATTTTCAATTCAATGGAGTAGAATAAGGGTAGGATTGAGCTAGAATCGTGGTTGAATTTGGCTTTTGTTCAGTTTATGATATTAGGAGATTTTAGAGAAGCTTGGCCATGTCAATGCTTAGATGAAGATTATATGGTGCCACGTCATTGCCACATTGATACTGACAGGATTTATGAGTTGGCCACGTCACTTACACAGTGCCAGATGAACTTCTGTTAAATATAAACAGATTCTGTCATTGATCACTAACATTGTTTGGATTTAGAAAAGAGAGGGACTTGATTATTCAATTTTAGACTAGAGGGTTAAAATTGCTTGATTTAAAATTTGATATGGACCAAAACTGTATTTAAGCCTAAAATCAATTCTATAATCATGCCTAACAGTAATTCTTCCACCATTTCTTTCAAAAATATCATTCTCATTTCTTTTATCAAGTGGGACCTCTGCTTATTCCATATAAATACTTTTAGTAATTCTATCAAAAATTAATTCTATTCATAACTAATCAAATAGCTGTGAGCAGAATTATTTTTGGAGAATTGATGTTAAAAAAATTAATTCTTGAAGAATTGATTTGTGTTTTGGTATATTAATGGAGAATTAATTTTACGAGAATTGATTGTGTTTGGGTAGAAGAAATAAATTATGTTTGTGTAGAATATGTGAATTTGACTGCTATAATTGATTTAGATCACGGTCATAATTGATTCTCACCATAAAAATTGGAACACCCAAGTGGCCGATAAAGAAGGTTTGATTCCCAGAATTGATTTTGACCGTAGTCATAATTGATTTTTGACCAAATCTTCAATACGTCTAATTACATTTGTTATACTGTAAAATTTCCCCCAAAATTAGAAATCAGTTTGACAAGCACGGAAAATATTGGTTGCCCTAATCTCTCTATAAATCACTTTCACTTGTGAAAAACTTACTTCTCAACACTCTTCTTCTAGTCAAGTTATTTAAAAAATAGTGTGGAAGCAAGTTATCAGCATGAAGTTATTAGGAAACATTATTGTAATGTTCTTGGTATTCCTCAATCTCTTTAGCCTCATATCAGGCACAATTATTAATTTGTCCTATACTTACTAAGCTTTTCCTTCATTTGTCTCAAACATATCAATATAAATTTCTAAGATACAAAATTATGTTTGAAACACATCAATGCATCTTTTGTTAAATATATATTAGCATTATTAAATTTTTCCACTTCTCAATTTTTGGCAGCTACTGATCCCATGATTTAATGGCTTTTTGTGTTATTTAATTTTCATCTGAATATGGAACAATTTTTTAAATGTACATACAAATTTTATACACACATTTTACATATGTTTATATTTTTTTTCTTTCCCTTAAAATTTTTTGTCTCTAAATATATAGCCAGCGTACTCATTGCGTATATCCATCTTTTCCTTTGAATATGGATAGGTGAAGTGCAATTTTACCCCAAAGATGTAACGTTGCCAGGCACACGTCGAGCTAATGGAGGCCATCAGCTCTTCTTTGAATTCAATTCAAGATGGGGAGCAAGTGGCTCGGAAGTGCGGCGGTCAAGATCTTGCCAATAATCAATGCCCATGCACTTGGGGATGTTGTCTGCAGAGTGGTGCTAGATTTATGTACTTAAGTTTATTATTTAATTTTGATTTTAAATTAGATAAAATTTTATAATTTATTTAAGATAAATCTCAAATAAATAATTAAATAAAAAAATATATACTTCTAAACATAGCTTTATCATTTTCATTGTTTGTGGATATTGTAATTAATGCAACTGCTTTTTGCTTTTGGCGATCATAGCTTTTTAAAAATTAATAAATTAAATATTGGAATATGATCGATTATGTAATATGCCATTGCAAGTATGACATATTACATCGCTCGTTTATTTAGACTTAAGTAGTTGACGGTTTGTAATAAATGTTTTAAGAGTCGTTCTAAAGTATTTTTATTTAAGTTCGTTGGTATACATTAAGTCATCCAATAATGATAATATCATAAAATGTGACATGCATTAATTTAATAATCTAAATCATCCATCTAACACCATTTTTGGTCTGACAGGCATATCCACTCTTTTTTTTTAACTTTTTTTCTTTAATTTAAGACATACAACTTCATATATTTATCTTTATTCAGTTTGATATATATTTCCTTTTTTGATAATTTTATCTAATTTGACACATATTCCCATATGCTGTTCTTTTTTTTTTTTTTTCACTTTTCTCCCTTTACTTCAAATCCTATGAAAGTGACAACACAATATATGACTATATGATATATAAAAATAATATTAATAATATATATACACATAAATTTTATGCTCATTTTTATTTTTTTATTTTTTTTATTTTTAAAAATTTTGCACCCGGATATTCAAGTAATATTTTTCTAAAAAAATTTACAGAAGACATTATAACTTATTCTTTTGCAGAGAATCTTAACAACAGATTATTCGTTTTAGGATTGAACGGTTGCTCTATACATTTTAAATCAAACCACTCAAAGCAAACCACAACACCTTAGATGATACCAGTGCCCTTGGTAAATTGTACGTTGTGTCTTCGTCCCGCCTTTTCTTCGATTATCTTATAAAATCCAAGGTTTTAAAACATCTCGTTAGAAAAAAGGTTAGTCTCTTCGTCAATGCAAATCACTTGTTTCTTTCGATAATGACTTGTTTTTTTTTTTTTCTATTATCTTTAAGAATGTAGCTCGGTTTAGAATGTTAGGAACGTGCCAACTGGAATACAACCAACTTTCCTTTCCACTGCAATGGGTGCCAACTCAGTCCAGTTATGTCCACCAGTGGATTCAACGCATTATTCCTACGAAGGGAACAAAACTGTTTTGATTAAAAGAATGCCAAAGAAAAAAGGGCAAAGCATCTATTCTTTAGTTTTGTCAACGATCCTTTAAGTAAGTTGCAGAACATATTCTTATCCTGCATTTGTTTAAAAAGGTATATGCTGCTGCGTCTATAGTATGTATTACTTTATGACATTTAGCTTCAACCCGAACATTCCCTCTCATACTTTCAACTCTTGGCTGCAACAAGAGCTACGTGTTGTTGCTTTGTAAGCTTGCTCTTCCCTCTGCTTTGACAAGTGCTGATATATATGATTCAATACACCAACAATAAAGCGGGTAACTAAGCACAAGATATATTGATTTGAGAAAAGTTAAATTCTATCAATAAATATGTCATAAAATTGATTATGGGGCGTTAAAATTTGGTAAATGTACATAGTCTAAATCGTTAAACTTATTATATTTAATGATTATTGAATCTTTTTAAGTAAAATTTTTATAAATTTTAGTTCATGAAAATAGAGAAAATATATTGATTTTGAGATTGTCAAGGCTTATAGAAATTGCAATTTACATGAAGTGATTAAATTAGAATAAAATTATTAAAGAGGACAAAACAAAATACATAAAATAATATTATTTATAGTAATAAATTTGTTGATTATAAAAAATTGAAGCACAAATCACAATATTTAGTGCTTAATACCTTAATTGAAACATGAGTTAATTTTAAAGAATGATGTTATTACTACGTATGATTTTTACACTCAAAATATATATCTTAAAAGAAAATAAAGCAAAACGCACTGTTTTATATATTTTTTTTTCCTACAATGTATATTCTGTATGTTGAGAACACTGCATACTAATAGTATTTCTTATTTGAAAAATAGGAATTACATAACCGGATCACTCAATAAAGACTGAGAAAAAGTCACACCAAAATTCAAACCATTTTTACAGTAACTTGATAAGTAAGTTGATCAAGGGAAGCAAACACTATATACATGGTACAAACTTGACGTGGAGCCACAAAAGTCATTCATTTGCGTTTATTTACTAAAAGGGTGATCACATCATCTAGTGAACGAGCAGCACAGGTCATCTACAAATTGATCAGGTTGAGAGTAGGCTGAGGAGGATTAGTGAGCATATGAACTACTTCCCTCATGCTAGGCCTTTCACCAACGTTTTCCACAACGCACTTCATTGCTATCTTGAACATGTGTATGACACCTGTCAGTGGGTACCCAATCAGCCTGGGGTCCACCACGGCCAAAACAGATGCTGCATCGGACGGTTGAGAGAGTTCTGATGTGGTTTTCTTCACCCATGCCACCAGGTCAACCCCATCTCCAAACTCACCCACAGGCTTTCTTCCTACTATTAGCTCCAACAGCACTACACCAAAGCTGTACACATCACTTTTCTCGTCCACTTTCAATGTGAATGCATACTCTGTTACCCACCATTCATCAATAACAATATGAGAAATGCGTGCATATATAAATAATGCTTATACAAGTACTTGTAAGTACTTTGATGAATATGAAATCATGTTCTAAAATAAAATTGAATTAATTGGTCTGACCAGTTGGACTGATGACCCATCAATAAATTGGTTTGGTTTATTTAAATTGACGTACTAGATAAATTAGTCAAAACCAATTAACCAGTCAAATCAGTGGATCTAGCTAGTCAACTCATCAAAACTTAAAAATCCAAAAATTATTAATTACAAATTTTATTGTTTCAGTCATATATGCAATCTTTTAATAGATGAAAAAGGAACCAAATATAATTATTAGAATGAGGACAGAATTCAAAATTTTTGTGAATTATATATTTTATTGAATTAAAATTTATATTAATTTAATATATAAATAAATAATATATATTTTTGAAGTTTTTTATTAATAAATAAATACTGTTTATATTATATTAAAATTATATTATGACATCATCCGATTTGATTACCGGTTAAATTGATAGTAGCTGTTTAACTTGATCAATTCGATTTTTAAAACTCTGATATCAAATGTATATGGGTTAATTAATATTGAATAGAGCAGAAGATGATGAAAAAGAACATAAACCTGGTGCAATGTAACCATAGGATCCAGCTATGGAGGACATGGATTGAGAGGCTTCTGGATCCTGCAACAGCTTAGCTAGTCCAAAATCGGCAACATGAGCCTCAAACTCTTCATCCAACAATATATTACTGGATTTCACATCCCTATGTATGATCACAGGAGAAGAATCATGGTGCAGATAACATAAACCCTGTGCTGCCTCCACTGCTATTCTGTACCTCGTTTCCCATTGCAACCGCCCACCCTTTGACCCATGCAACCACTCTCCCAAGCTCCCATTGGCCATGTACTCGTACACCAGCAAGTTGGTGTCCTTGTTCGAAAGGTACCCTAGCAACCGCACAATGTTTCGGTGCCTGATCCTCCCAAGTGTCTGGATCTCTGCCTTGAATCCGTAGTCTTTTCCACCTCTCCCTGCCCCAACCAATCGTTTGATTGCCACGTCAACCCCGTCTGGCATCCACCCGCGGTATACTATCCCCGCTCCTCCCTTGCCGATTATGTTCTCCTCTTTCAGGCTCTCCAGCACATCTTCTGCTTTGAAGTTGAACCGTTGGAACGATGTAAGCTTCCACGCCATGGATCTCTGGAACTTTCTCTTTCTCATTGTATGCACTGTAAGCAGCAACAGAAGCATCACTATACCCAGTCCAATTACAATTACACAGAGTTTGCTAGTTTTTGAGCCAAAAGGTCTGTGCTTTTGCCCTAAGCCATTTTCTTGGTAAGAAAAAGACGGGCATGATGTTTGGCTGGGAAGACAGAGATATGGATTTCCGGCGAATGATTTGTCGCTAAAGACGAAGAATTGGCCTCCGCTGGGCACTCTTCCGATGAAATTGTTATAGGAAAGATCAAGGGTGATGAGGCTCGTCATGAATTGAATTTCATCTGGAATAGGACCGGTGAGATGGTTCCTTGAAAGGTTGAGATAGCTCAAGTCTTGCATGAACTTAATCCCCGTTGGTATGTCGTCAACTAGCATGTTCTGGCTCAAATCAACAACGTTCAAAGAAATACAGTAAGAAATTGAAGTTGGAATTGGACCGGTCAGTTTGTTGGCGCTTAAGTTAATCTTCGTCAATTCCGGCAAATCGAATACTTGCTCAGGAATTTCACCTACGAATTGGTTCATTTCTAGTGACAGAGTCTGCAAGTTCTTGAGGTTTCCGATTGCCGGAGGAATTTTGCCGGTGAAGGAATTTCTTGAGAGCAAGAGGAGTCCGAGAGAACTATTGACTGAAATTTCTGGCGGCAGATCTCCGGAAAACTCGTTGTCGGTAAGCTCGATTATAGTCACTAAAGGTAATTTGAAAATCCCCTGTGGAATTGATCCGTTCAAGTAGTTATTCGCAATTCGAATCTTGTTCAGGGAACTGCAGGCACCAATTTCCTCTGGGATTGGACCGTAGAAGAAGTTATCATTCAAAACCAATAGTTCTAACTTCCCTCCATTGCACAGATCTCGGGGAATCAACCCAGTGAAGTGGTTGCCAGCGACATCGAGGTACTTGAGTCTACCATTTCTGCCAAGATTCTCCGGTAACACGGAGGAGAAGTTGTTCTCCCAAACTTGGAGCACCTCCAAGTTAGGAAGGTCACCAATGAACGCCGGGATTCTGCCGCTAAGTTTGTTCTGGAACAAATTGATCAGAGTGAGGTTCTTGAGCTCGGAGAAACTCTCCGGAATCTCTCCGGTGAGTTCGTTAATGGAAAGGTCCAAGGATTTGAGGCTAATCAAACCAGAGAGTTCTTGGGGAATGTTGCCAGTGAGATTATTCATATGAAGAAACAAGGTGTGCAATTCATTTAGAGAGCTCAAACTTGCAGGGATCTCACCAGTTAAGTTACAGCTGGCCAAGTCAAGGAGTTGGAGGGAGGTTATGGAACCCAATTCAGGTGGGATTCCTCCATCATAACTGTTGAAGTAACCAAGATACAATTGCTTGAGATTCTTCAGACGAGCCAAACTCGGAGGAATCTGGCCGGAGAGCTCATTGGCATTTAAGCCCAAGTACTCTAAGCTCTCTAATTCCGAATACTCCTCCGGTATTTCACCGGTAAAGTAATTACCGGCGAGACTAAGGTGTTTGAGCTTCTTCAAATTCGCCACCTCTTTAGTAAGCAATCCTGTGAAATTGTTGTCGTAAGCGTCAAGGAACTCGAGCTGCATCATTTTAAGAGTGATTTGTCCCGGGAACTGACCACTGAAGAGGTTGTGGGAGATGTTGAGGAGCTTGAGAGAAGTCAAATTGCCTAGTTCTTTTGGAAGATGGCCAGTGAGATTGTCTTGGGAAATGGTGAGGTGCACCAGCTTGTCCAAGAGTCCAATCTCCGGAGGAACAAACCCAAACAATGGAATAAATGACACGTTCAGAGCAATCACTCTTGCATCACCGTCGCACCATATTCCAGAAAAGTTACAGTGTGCAGTTGGAGACGACAAGTAGCTCCAGTCCTCAAGTGCAGAGGCCTTGGCATTGGGTCCCTTCATGGCATTCTTGATCTTCATCAAAGTGTCGAGGTCATTGGAGGCATTGCACACCGTCAACTGCAGCCAAAGGAATAAAACTAATTGCGGGAGAAAAATACAACAGAGGTAGGTTCTCATCTCTCTGTTACAGGCACAACACTCAGCTTCCTCTGTTACTCCTTCTTGCTAATTAGAATAGTTTCGAGCAAGCACGTTGTGCATGGCCTTTGTGACTGTAAAGGAGAATAAAAATGCTTTGTATAAACAAATTTACATACATTAAAAGCATGCACGTATCCATAATATTGTTGATTATAATTTACAACCTTCAATAATCTTTAACTAAGTTTTTTCTACACTGTTTGGCTCATTTACTTAAACTTAATATAATATCTTACCAAATGAAATTTATATATGCAGATTAGCAAAATGAAAGGAAGATAAATGGCTGAAGATCAGAATACCTGAGTTTAGTGTTGATCCAAGCTAATTATGAGGTGGGAGGTTCAGAGGGAAAGAGCCAATGACAGAGGAAAGTAATAGTTTTCTTCCAGTCTCATCAATTTCTGTGTCACTTTTCTGTTGGTTTTTTCTGGTCTAAGATTTACAGTGCATGCAATGTCTTTATAACCATTGCAAGTGGCTTCCCATGATCTAGTCGTGGAATGTCTTAAATATAAAACTATTTTTTGTCATCATAGCTTTTAGATTAATCGGTCTTTCGATACTATACATATCAAAGCTTTAATGACTAATTACTCTTTTTTTTTAACTAAAATTACATAAAATTGATATCTTTAATCATGTAGTGATACTTAATTGTTATTTTATAATTTCCCACTTTTAGAAATGGCATGTCAGTCCTCCTATCATATATCAAAAATATAAAAATATTTCAAGTTTATAAAATTTTGATATTTGAAAGTATTTATCAATTAATCTAAACTTTTGAAATGATTAATTTCTTACACAAAATTAAAACGGTGAATTATTTTTGAGTACATGCCTTAATGTATGTACATGCTTGGGAAGACAGCTTTTAGATGTTAGGATAATTGGTATTTTGACTAAACGAAGCAAAAACAGTTAGTTATTTTTAAGTGGATGCCTTATTGTATGTGCATGCTTTGGTAGATAGATTGACAATTTGAGACCGTTTAAGTTGTTGCCCAGAAAAAGGCAAAGCATCTATGCTATTTATTTGCAAACAATCACCCACTGTACAGAACATATTCATATTCTGTATGATAAATGTGTTTTGGAAATTTGAAGCCACTGATTAGTGGATTTGTGATACATGCTCTTCCTAAAAAATAATATTGTCCTTAATGGTCAACCATAAAATGATAGTGACACTGATTTGCCCCTCGAATGCACGAAGACCTTCACCTATTGGCCGTTTGTGTGTTCATACCCTTTCTATGTGGCAGACAATTTTAATTCTCCAAGCCTAACTTTTAGGATTCCCTTGTTGGATTTGGGGCTACAGCACTAGATTGGGTTCTAGACTTACAGCAAGTCAACTTTGTTATTCCCAGCTCTGAAAATCAAATACAAGTTTGTCTTCTTTTGTGTTTGTGGGTGTTTTAGCTTTGAATCTCCTTTCTTGTGAAAATGTGTCAACTGCTTGATTAGAAGTCCCTTGTTCCCTGCTTGTTGAAACTTGGAATGCCTTTCAAATAATCAAAGAATTGCCCACTTTAACTTGTAGGGTTGAAAGAGGAGTGTCGTGTCTACAGCTAGCATCGAATAAAGGCCAAAAACCATATATGTGGTGCATGACAAAGTAAACTGATTCAACCAATTACATACATCTTTAGGGTATAATTATGATACTTCAAAATATAGTTAGAATATCGATACTTTGAAGATACCAAATTTATATCATTATATTTAGAAATATTTAAACAACAACTAATAATGTAAATTTAGATACTTTATAAAAATTTGCATATCTTGATTATGTTATAGGTACCATAGTCATGCTAATAGAGCGAATAATACCTTTTCAATTCTAAGAATCTGATCGTTGTTGTTATTCCTTTCAATACTTAAACTTCACCGTTGTTTTTTTTCCCCTTACAAGAAGTTGACTACTATTGATAGCTTTTTATAGTAAATGACAACTTCGAACTTCCGTGAAATAATTTAAAAGGAAAAATAAAAGAATAATATAATATTAATTTAGTGCTTTATACTCTCAAATAAATAAACATGATTTATTTATGAAATAGCGAATCCGTCATTTAATACAGCACAAAAACATGGTTTAGTACATTCCTTTCACTTAGGTGCAAGATATCTTGCTCAACCAAATTTTCCAGTTAAGCCAAAAAGTAGTGTGGAAACAAATCATCATCATGAAATTGGGAGGCACTGTGATTTTCTTGGTTTTCTTAGTCTCTTTTCTTTTTTATCTACAGTAAAGGATTAACTTGTTCTTGTTATTATCTCATACTTTTGGTTACTATAAAGGTTGGTAGCTAGATGCTTATACTTAATAGGTTTTGTAGGTAACATGTCATGACTGAAAACTATGGATGTCTTTGAGACATGTTATCAAATTCTTACAAAATGTATGTGACAAAAAAATATATATATACAATGTAAGAATTTTCTATGTGACTGCTACTAATGAATAATGTTAATAGGTTTTTTTTTTTTAATAAAATAGGATGAAAGGATTTAATACTGCATAAGCTCATTTGATAATTATTTTATTATGAGCTTGTGACACTTTGGTTTTGTAATGTGATGGACGGCATAAGTGTTGGTCAATGCCTATTAGAGTCCTTAATAGGAGGGTCCAATCAGGGTTAAGATTATTTGTGTTATTCTTATAATCTGAATATTACTAAATACTTTTTTAAAAGAATTTGGCTATTAAATTTAATATATCTCATATATATCCCATGGCAAAGCTTCTATTTGTGGTAATTTAGTAATTCGATGGATAATAGAATTACACTTTTTCCAGTATTATATAATAAATACACAGGTTAAATCCCCTATTCTTTTTAACAATTTATGTAGATAAGCATGTTCCATTGGAGTCACCATCATGGTTGGATATTGGAGGGAAAAATTAACTTAGTCCACTGTGTTGGTGAATTAGTGGTGGTGATTATTGGTGTCTAATTATCATGATATTGATTTTGACATATAAAAGTATATAGATGGTGAATAAAGGTACACATTAAAATTTGATTGTTTGATATTCAAACATATATACAAGATGACTAGGTACAGTTGTTGTGAATTATCTAGCATAAAAATATTTCTGCCCATTTTCTTTGATGTTTATTTCCTTTTGTTTCAGCATGATTTATAAATTCCTATGTTATTGCTTGAATAAAGAGTGATCGCATGCTGGTTTCTTTGTTCTTATCTTATTGGTCTATCTACACTATTTAACGTTTTTTAGAAAAAAGATTTAGGTGAGGAGAGGAGTGGTTGTTGAATTCTAAGGTAGGATATTCCACAAATTCAATGAATGCTTATAGTGGGTTTATAGATTGCTAACTAAGGAAGCTGCAATATGGCAGAGCGATTCAAATTTAAACTTTATAAGTAAACTATGCCAAATCTTACTAAAGCAATCCCATTAACCAATGCATATAAGTATATTCAATTCAATAAGATAAGTATTCTGGTACAATTGCAAGACATAAGTTTGATATTACTCGGGCATATGCTTTGTTGCATTGCATATGTACTGAACTTGAGAGAGTTTAAACTTTGATTGCATTCCAAGATACAAACACCCATTTTCTTCCCTCCATTCATTTCAAATGTCAATTTCAATATAAATAAATACTATGGCCCCAGAAGAAAAGTTTCCATTAAAATGAAAATAATATTATAGTGAGTGCCTCTACTAGATGGGACACACCATGGATAGGCTATACAAAACGACAAAGCCCGAAGACTTAGGCAGACGACTTGATAATAGAAAGGAAAAGTATCCTCCCCAGTTAATGAAGATTCACCAAATACTTATAAATTCTAGACAAATTGAAATGCCCAAGTCACGCATTTAGTGAGACTTTGATGGAACTAATCATGTTCTAATAGAAAGTTGCGTAGTTTATTTGAATTGATTTTGAGTAGAATTGATTTTAGATGAAATTACTAAAAATATATATTAAATATGTGGACTTTATTTGGTAAAAAAAAAGATAGAAAATATTTTTTAAAAATAATAAAAAATTACTGTTAAAAATAATCGTAGATTTAATTTTATACAATCCAAATAGGCACAAAACTAAATGCGCCCTTGAATCTATTTTAGTCTGCTCCTAGTTTATATTTCTCCAATTTTTCCTTTTTTAATTCCACAATTTCTTTCTTGAAATTTGCTTCCATAATTCACAAAGAGTAAAGGTTTATACAAATAAAGAAACTACTAAACAACTATATATATATATATATATATATATATATATATATGAACCTTATGCCTTTTCAAATGTAAAATTTTTACTACTAATTCATAATTACCCAAATAATAAAAAATGACATCAAATTAATTCAAATAAAATTTAAATACAATAAACAACTAATAGTAACAATTAGCAGCCTTTTTTATTTATCTATTATATATATTATACATCGTTGGCCCTTTTCCTTGAAAAAGGCTTATAATATATTATTTTTTTAAACCATAAAAATTAGAAAAAAATGTATATGCATTTCTTTAACTTTAGGTCATTTATAAATATATCTCCTCAATTATAAATCCTAACAAGTAAATCCCTTCAACTATTAAAACAATATAAAGATGCCTCGTCTATTTATTTAATATTAAATGTTAATAATTACATAACTTATATGTAATTAATAATACACATGACATTTTTTCAGTGACTATTTGAATGATTCAATTTTTTTAAAATAAGGTATAAAGTTGTTATAATTCAGTGAATTGATTTCTAACTTATTTTGATTTCTTCTTTCATTCCTTAAAGATAAATGTTCCTACTTTGGTTATTATATATAGGGATTTTTCAATGAATTAATGATATAGGGCATACAATCTCATATAATTACTATCTTAACATCTTTTAAGATAAAATAATATTAAAGTATATAAATAAAAGAGTGTATTTATATTATTTTGATAGTTAAAGATGTATAACTTACTAACTTTTATAGTTAAAAAAGTATATTTATAAATTATTTAAAGTTGAAGCGGTGTATGTACAATTTTCTTTAAAAATTACGCTAATTCTTAATACATGACCGCATGGAGGATTGAACTTAAGTTTGAATTGAAGGCCCTCCCAGTAGTGGTGGATTAAGGGTTTTAATTTTATTAGTTTAGGCACTAATAAAAATGATCACAAAATAAATATTTTATTGCATCATAATAATATGCTATTTCAAATTACTATCCTATGAAACAAAAAAGATAAATGAACAATATTCACAATTGTTACCTATGTGGTTTTATCATCTTTTGAAACCTTTGTAAAATTTGTTGATTTTACATACTATTAAACATATCTTTTTTAATTAAGTAATCGTTCAACCATTTATCTTCTATACTATTACAAATATCACTCTTTATAATCTTGTTGCAAAAAAACAATCTTTAAAAAGATGCATTAATAACTGGAAAGAACAACGCTAATTTAATAAGTACAACAATGTATATACAATATGTTTTCTTGTGTCAATTAATTTTGTTAAAAGACAACAATTTCTTTCAATTTTAAAAATCTTTCATAAAAAGTACATCTAAAATATAATGTTTAAGTTGGCTGTTAAGTGCAAGAATTTCAATTATTGAAAAATCATTTGGATAAAATTAAGGCAATTGTAGAAATTTTTTTTATTAATAGAAATAAACAAATCTCTTAAATTTAAACATATCACCCAGATAAGTAATTCAAAAGTATTTACTTCATTAAAACAATTATTCAATGAGAAGATGGGGAAAGGTATATGAAAGCAAACTGGTGTGTGTAACACAAGAACAAAAGATGGTATTCAATTTCACATGATACTTTTGTCACACTTTCTTTACAACTAAATAATATGTTGTATTAATTTATTGAATCTTAAAATTTAATCTATAAAATTTAATAAATTTAATAATTTAAATAAAAATAAAATTATAAAAATAACATAACCCTACGAGTCATAAAGAATTATGTCTACATTCTAAATTTGACAAGATGGGTCCTTTTATATTTAATATATATATATTTATATATTAACATTTTTAAAATAGAGTGTGGACACTGGCCTACCCACATTTACACACAGATCTGCCCACCAGCAGACTGTCCCCTATTGGCAAAGGTCTACATATATATTATCATTATGGCATCTTAGTGATGGGCAGGGACCACGTTTGTGGGGACTACATGTGACCGGCAGGGGTGGTGGTTTCAGGCAGTAACGTACGTAGGGACTACATCCATCTCTGTCCACCAGTTGGCTGCTTCTGCTTTTCCACTGTAGCTGCATGTTCATATTTGACAGCTGCAATAGAGTCCAACATGGATTACTTTTATTACAACTTCAAGTTCTTACTACCTAATACCTACAACAAATCAACATGATTTAACCATTATCCATATGTTAATTAAATGCATGACTATGATATCTGAAATAGAGTCATCGTAATTCCACCCAAAGATGGGGTGTCTATATGTATAATTTTTTTCATTCTTATAAATTAAATCTAATAAAATTTTATTTAAAATAATTTAAAACACTAAATTTACTGATTTCACCCTGTAAAACTCAACAAAATAGGAAAATACCATTGGAATCCTCCTTGCTCTATGAAATCGATCTCCTTCATGATCAAACTAATTGTTGAAACAAATTGAAAATGAGTATGGAAAAGTAAAGGAAAAACTTACTTCAAAGTTCTAGAGAAATAGACCTTTTATTTTTTAAAATTTTTTTACCAATTATTGATTTCGATTTTGAAATCATATCAACAACTGCAATATATAAGGATTGACAAGGAGCTCAAAGCTCCCTAAGTAGTGCTGGGATTGACAAGGATTTATGGACATCTATATTCAGCATCTATAAGGATCAAGTTTATGGTATGGGCTCACTGCCCTCCATAATCAATATTGCCTGCTCTTCCTCTAATGGCACATCTCAGTCTCAGCCCTCTCCAAGTCAGATCGACCTCTCGCTTGTCAAGACTGTGAGAGCATTAGTCAGCGAGGAGGTCACTGAATCAATCACAATAAGGGTTAGGGCTACAGTAACTAGAAAGTTTAGGGCGCAAGTTGAGCATGAGATTACCACAATGCAGGAGCGCTTAGCCCGATTGGAGAGCATCCTTGCTAAGAGCCATGGAGTTGTTGCTGCGCATGGTGGTGTAACTGGTGATGTAGCTGGATCTTCTGGGTCTACTCAGCCACTGCCGTAAAGTATTTGTCTAGCCAGATCATCCCGGTGATACTACAAGGGTTCAGGACTCCTAGGAGACTGCTAAGGATGATAATAACTCCCTAATTGATGATCGCTAGATTTGATTTTGACATTTTCGCATTTATTGAATTCGAATTATGGTTGTAATTTTCAAATATTTTGTAAGAATAGTAATTCTTTTAATTTAGATTTATTTTTTATTTAAAATTTTATATATTGTAAGCTATTTTATGAATATCTAAATTATGGATAAATAATTATTTGAAAAAATATTTATTACTGACGTAAATTTCCTTGGTAATTTTAATGAGGCTTTTCAAAATTATAGGCAGAACATAGCTTTCAATAAAATACTTATATAAACCCAGAATTATCTTTATTTTTTCGATGGAGTTCACTTAGTTAATATATAATTAATTTACCGAGGGAATATTACCAATCGTCAATAATAAAAATTTAAAAACTGAATTTTTTATCTATTGACGGCCATTTTTTATTTTTACCAATGGTACTCTATCGGTTAAATTTAACAATGAACAATTATTTTATCAGTAAGTATTAGAGACGATGTCTTTAGCAACAAACAAATGTCCCTCAATAATTCATCAGTAAAATAATTTTACCGAGCTATTTTAATCAACGAATACTTTCATTAGTAATTAAAAATCTTCTTGTAGTGCATAGCTAGCCAGAGGGACTGGATATATAGGTTTTATAGATAACATGTACACTTTGTCATAACTGAAACTAAACATGTCTTTGTGACCGGTAATCTAGGCAAGACATGTTATCAAATTAGCACAAAATGTAAGAATTTTTTTGTGGCAGCCACTAATTGATTAAATTTTAGATTTTTATTGATAAAATAGGATAAGGCGATCTCATGTCGAGATTAGTTAACCCTAATTAATGATTATTTTATTTTTAACTTATGACACATTGGACTAGTGATTTGATTGGCAGTATAAGTATAGAGCAATGCCTATTAGAGCCTTCATTGGAGGGTTTATTTATTATTTTTATAAATTAAATTTTATTAAATATTTATTTAAAACTATTTGAATCATTAAATTTTTTGTTTTATTAACTAAATTGTGAACCTAACAGATTTTATGCCAAAGTCATTATTTATGACAATTTCGTAATTCATTTGTTAGTGATACATAATTATTAATAATTACATATATAATTATTAAGCATACAAAAGATTTTTACCTCTTCATATAAAAAAATTTTAATTAAAAAGTTTTGAATTTTGAATCCCTCATAGGATCGGGGAATTTTTCCACCTTCAAAGTTAAAGTCAGGGGTGAGGGAGAATTTGTTCTTCAAAATTGGAGAACGAGGGGCCACTTCTGTCTCCATCCCATCCAGCTACCATTTTTACACGTAATAAAAAATCACTAAATACTTACAAACCTGAACAAATTGAAAATGACAAGAAGAGCGTGTATAAAGAATTACCAATGAGATATGATGCCCAAATCACTCATTTAGTGAGAGTTCCACGGGCATTGTTGGTGGGAGTGATCACGTTCTAATAGGATCTAAACTGAATGCGCCCTTACATCCATTTTAGTCTGCTCATAGTTTATAGTAATTTCTTTTGTTTTTTACCATCTTAATTCCTCAATTTCTTTCTTTGAAGTTTGCTAAGAGTGAAGGATACCTTCTTAACTATATAATCTTTGCTGCTGATTCGTAATTGCCCAAATAATAACAAATTAATTCAAAATAAAATTGAAACACGACAAAACCACTAATAGTAACATTTAGTGACCTTTTATTCATTAATTTTATATATAATTATACATCGCTGGGCCTTTTTTTTTTGTCCCATTGAAAAGGCTTATTATATATTTATTTTTTCAAACTATGAAAATTACATCAATTCTCATTACATGGTCGCACAGAGAATTGAAGTTAAGTCCGGATCGAAGCCCCTCACCATTAGACTGTCCCTTAATGGCAAAGGGCTCTATATGTATTCTCATTATGGCACCTTAGTTGGTGGTGGGCACTTGCGTGCGTAGGGGCTACATTTAACCGGCGGGGATGGATTTGGGCTTGGCGTTAAGCAGTTGCGGTAAGGGGTGGCAGGCGGACACTTTATTGCCGGCCCCCGTGAAGTTGGAGGAGTAACAAGGTCCTGCTTCTGCTTCTCCACCGTAGCTGTAGATTTATCAGCACCTGCAAAATTGTCCAACATGGATTACTTCAATTACAATTTCACTTTCCCAGGAAATTGATATTCACTATACAGAGCGTGAGTAGCTGAAAAAAATAATAAATAAGTAAATAAATATATATGTGCACATATATATATAACTTCATTTCTTTTCCACAAAAAACCATGATATGACCATTATCCATATTTTAATTAAAAGCGTGGCTATAATTTCTGAAATATGGTCATAGTCAGGTTTCTGTGTTTATACTTAGAAAAATGACTCAGCCTTTATATTTTAATTAATGATAACTGTAGACTAGCATAGGCAGTAATTGAAGGGAGTATTGCGTACTTTTATCCTATAATCTACAATCAGATACATTAAAATTTTAAAAAAAATATTATTTTGTTGTAGCGTTAGAGTATATTTTTCTTGATATAGTATGAGAATTTTAGCTTATTTAATTTATGAAGACTTTAAAATTTTGTACTTTCATTTTTATTAGTTTTATGAAATAAATTTTGTTAAATGTTTATTTTAAAAAGTTAAACTGTTAAATATATTAGACTTAATAAATTTAACATTTTTTCTGAAAATTTTGACTGTCTAATAATTGGGGAAAAAACTTTTCTGCTTATTATTACACAAAATAGGAGAATAACATAGCTTCAAGATCAAAGTAATCGTTGAAACAAAATGAAAACGGGTCTCCACAAGTAAAGGAAAACCTTAACTTGCAAAGGTTTAGAGAAGGTAAAAAGGCTGCTCCCATAAAATAAGGTTACAAAAAATCCTATAAAAATTTGTATAAATTGTTAAATTAATTGAATCATGACACTCAATAAATTTAATAATTTAAATTTTAAATAAAATTTTTGTTGAGATTTATTTTCTAATAACATAGATATTGCTAGAGCAATAGACCTTTTATTTGTTTCCAGTTTTTTTTTTATCAATTATTGATTTTGAAAACATATAAACAATTTGGAATATGTTTCGTGATAAAAATAGATGTGCAAACTTCGATCTTCTCTAACAAACGTATCAATCAACCTGTTCTAATTTTTCTTTTGAAAAAAAAATATCACTATATGTGTAATCAACTTTGTCCTTTGCAACTTCGATATCATTATACACACTTCATCAATTTCTTAGTAGGAAAATTCGTACTTAACTAGAAGCGAAAATCTCTAAATTGATCATCCACTAAATGAAAAAGGAAAGAAAACTATACAAGGTGAAGATGTTAAGAAGCTAAAATAAGAAATTGATGGCTGCAATATTTGTCAAAACTTGAAAGGTACATGAGAGAGAGAGAGAGAGAGTTGTGTGCTTTTTGCTCAGAAGTATAAATTGTATAAGCTTTAAGCTGTCAAGTTGTGAGAGAATGGAAAGACCAACTCTTACCATTTCTGATTTCTCGAGCAAAAGTGGAAGAGGGGATGAAGAGAAGCAAAGCCAGAAGCAACAATACAGCAAGAATAAGCTTCATGTTTGTAATGTGTGAAGATAGTTTTGTGTGCTTTTTTGTTGTATAGGCTATGCCCCCATTTATAGAGCTTTGATGACGAGACTTTTCCATGCTGTCATAATCTGAGTGATAGGAAAAAAGCAATGGGAAGGATGCAAGTCAGATTATGTCGGTCAGCTCGATTGGGGATGACTTGCCATTGACTGCATGATGACCATAAGTGGGCATCCCCTTTGCAGACACACAACTTGCCTGCTACCTTTCTTTTTATTAATAACTTGGAAATTCATTAATCTATCAACTGATCCTCAATAATTGACACGAATCAGATAATTCTAAATTCAAGAAAAGTCACCATCCTTACAGCTTGGCTGCTACAGCTACCTCATCGCTTGCTGTGCAACGTATGGTATTGCTCCATGCCACATTAGTCTTACTTTTGTATATAAACCGAGTCCACAAGATTTGTGTACGATTATCATGATTCATCAGAAGTAGCAAATATGTAAGTTGTGTGTACATCCTCCATAAATATATTATCACTTGATGGCATGGAGTGAAAACCTCAATACATAGGCATGGAGTTCAAGAGCCCGTTTGAATGGTTTTTTTAAAGCACTTTTTACAGTTAAACGTCTGTTTGGATGAATTCTTAAAAGCTTAAGCTACAATTTTGAGCTTCCACCAGAAGTAGATGCGGTAGAAGACAGAGAAAAACCAGACTACTATTATAATCTTTTTTGGACAGTAGTGTTCTCGTGACATTACAAAATTGACTATCTTAGCGTTTGAGGACACACCTTGCGCGTAAAGGTAGAGCGCGAACATCAGAATTAAAAGCAGTAGAATTACAATTATAGTTAGCTTATTAAACTTTTTTTACTTTTAGAGTTATAAGTAAAAATATGTTCATTTTCAGCTATTAATTAGATTTAAAGAGTCTCTCCCCACCAGCAGCTTTCAAACCTCATGCCGCCAAGAAAGCTCAATGCCAAAGAGAAATCCACATAATTCTGCCATAAGAGCAGTACCAGAGGCCAGATTCTTTGAGAATCCCAGCACCCAATGGCCATCTGCGTCACGAAGCACTCCGCCACATGAAGCACAACTGCCACCCCAAGTATCTGACCCATCAATGTTAAGTTTAATCCAACCTTCAGGAAGCTTTTTTAAAAGACAAGCAAAGTAAATTTTTATACAGTTGAATTGGGTTTTTTTATTACGGAGGTTTTTGTTATTTTTTTTTTTTTTTGGTGTAAGTTTTATAAAAGCATGTTAAATGAAAAAGATAAAGAAAAAAATATAGTTCTACACATTTTACTGAAAGAATTGGAGACAGAAGAAAAGGATACTTTAATGAATTACTAATCGTATATTAATTTTAAATAAAATAAATTAACAACTTTTAACTTTAAATAAATTTATATTTATTTATAATTATTAAAATAATTAAGTTTGACAAGCTAATTCAAATTTTCCCTTCAAAGTATATTTAAGCGGCTCTTTTTTTTAGACTTTTTTAAGTGAAATCTCTATTCTTTGAGTAAAATTATTTCTTTTGAGGTAAAAATTACAAATTAAAAATTTTTCTTAACAAAAGTAACTCCAAACTTTAACCTGTTTTAATAAATTATTTCAAAATTTCTTAAACATAATCAACTACAATTCATCAACACTTTATTAGTCAGCTGCCCCTTTTTTCATAAAAAAAAAAAAGTATATTTAAGCCTTTAATTTAATAAGAAGTACACTCTCAAAGCCGGTTCGGTTCATATTGGATTTTACTGATTTTTCTCAGTTGCATTACAAGTTTGATCTGATAAGATACCTGGACTAAATAGGGGTCCGATTTCTAGTCAAACCGACTAGTCCAATCCAATCCGAGTTTAAAACACTAATTTTCACTACCATATTTAGCTGTTTTACACCCTAACCTCCTCCACAGAATCAATTATCTAATTGTGAGTTGAATAAAATTAGTCAATTGCATTATTGCAAGAGACACCCATTCTTTTCCCCCCATTCATTTCCCAGACACTTTGTCCATCTTATGTTATCGAAAGTGAAAACCTTTGCATTGTTGCAATTCCAAGACACAAACACCCACTCTTCTTCCCTCCATTCATTTCAAACGTCAATTTTGATATCAATAGATACAATGGCCCAAGAAGAAAATGTTAACTCAAGATGACCTTCATTTTGTCAATCAATTAATTATGATCCATTTAGAATAATTGTGTCTCATAGATTGCACTGATGAATGATCAAAGATCATGTTAAATCTGAGTTGGATCTATGGAAGGAAGGATATCTCTAGTATAAATGACTCAACCAGAGTATCTTTACTGATAAAATCAAATAAGAACATGTGCAGAGTTTCCAAAACCACTCAAATGGAAACAATCATCAGATATGTAGCAATTTAATCTCAGCAATCAAAGCTCAGACAAGTCAGCCAGAACTTCAAAGGAAATAAATGCTCCACTCCAGAAGTTGATGATTTTGCCAAATTAGAATTCGAAAGGAAGAAATCAAGCTGATTGAAGACTAAAAGATTCAAAGCTGCTTATGCTAATTTGAAGTAAAAGGCTCCAACAGCTCAAAAGATAAAATTAAGGAAGATGGATTGTTGAAGAACAAAGTATGAAGAGCTTAGAAGAACCGAAGTACAAAAAAAAAGTATTAAATTGAAAAACCTCCATCTATTCCTTGAGAATTTAGCTTCGTGCTTTATAAAGTAAAATCTGTTCTTGAGGAAACAGTACACAATTCTGAATAGTATTGCACTTTATTATTGAGCAAACCACTCTTTTAACTATCCTTAGTGGGAGATCTTATGAAGCTTTGAGAGACTTGTGTAATAACAACATATGTGTAAAACTTGGAGAAGTTTGGAAAAATCTACTCATTATTATAGTGAAATTTCACACTATTGCTTGGAGACTAGATGTAAGAACACATTTTGACTGAACTAATATAAAAATCACTATGTTCAATCTCTCTTTCCTTTACTTTTTGACATTTCTGAAATATTTATTTTTGAGTGACTACTTATTATTTAAAATACCTCAATTTTAAAAATTATTAACACATAATTAACTCTCTTTTTGTATACTTTATTTGGGTGGGGCAAGCCTGACCCGTGGGTAGCTCTACATGCAGGTAGTGCCTCCTGTCCATGGCATCTTGCGTGGCCATGTGGGCCTTGCACCCTACATAGGCATGCTGGCCACACTTAGCACTCTGCGTGGCCATGCTGGCTGCAGACAAACAACGCCTCTGATATTTTCTGAATCGTTGGGAACTTGATGTTGAAGTTTTGGAGGTCAATAGGACATGATTTTTCCGATTAGAACTGGCCAGCCATTAAAGAACTCAACTTTTTCTCATACGACAAGAAGTGGGAAGGCGTCCCCTTTAAAGGGGCGGACAGTGAGACCACCACCTCTTCCGCTAAAAGCAGGAAAGATATGGTGGCTGACACTAGCTTGGAGTTCTTCACATGAGAGTCATGATCTAGTTTAGGGTGTCGATGGTATCAAGAATTAATTCTTTTAAAAGTTTAACTTATAAGGTATGAATTTAAGAATAATTTTATATCTATACACTCTCACATGAAAATCTTTTACATTATACGGATTTACTAAATATCGTATTAAAATTTAATTTAATTTTTAAAAAATAATTAAGAAAGATAAGATCCTAAGAATCAAACTCTTACAACTTAATTAAAGAGACTTTAATAACATGTTAGAATCAACTTTTTTAAAAAATTCAAATTATTAAATACAAATTTAAAAATGATTTTATGTGTAACAGCTATCCCTAACCGTGTTTTTGTCGTGAAGGGGACAGAATAATGCTAACAACACACTCCTCATTAAACTAATTGATCTTAGTTTGTGACTAATTTGTTGATGTGTCTGAGTTTTAATCAATGCTTCGATTTCGAGAGAACATGGACATAGATGCAATAATTCAAACGGGGTCCACGACATTGTGTTAATTTTTATTTTATTTTTACATTATTGTGTTAGATCCACATTCCATAACCCTCAAATGTACAAAAGTATTAATTTCAAGAATAATTTCCTTACAATATATTTTTATGGAAGTCATTTTGATTTTTTTTTTCTTCCATTTCATTTGGAGGGACAATGTCGTAGCTCTCAACAAGGATACTTTTCACCTAATTTTTCTTTCCAATTTGGATTAAATTTAACCTCCGTAATGTTATGTATATGGAAAATTCTTTACAGATATCAATTCACACGAATTAGTAATCCATCGTAATACTCCATCCTTTTAAAATATTTATCTTTTAAGAAAAATGTATAAGAATTGAGAAAATTATTATAGAATTAAAAATATTTAAATTTTCTTATTAAAATACCTTTATATAGAATTTCAAAAAAAAAACTTTTGAAAACTTTTTTAACTGAGTATCTACTAAAGATAATAAGATAAATTAAATAAAGTTGGAAAACAAAATTAATGTAGTCTTAATTTTAAGAAAATAACAATTTAAAAAATTTTCTTAAATGACAATGAATTTAAAGCAGAAAGAGCATATTATTATGTAAAAAATTATTGCCTTTATGTTTTTGAGCATTGATGACTCGAACACACAAGGTCCATGTCACTCCCGCCAGGCAAATGCTGAAGGTATGATAGCTTTCAAGTGAGAGGCAACAAGAAGGGAGTTGGTCAGAAAAATAAAAACGTTCAGTTTTGAGTCATTTACTAATATAATCATATTATTTTTATAAATTAAATATTATTAAATATTTATTTAAAATAATAAAATTTTATTAATTAAACTATAAAAATTAACAGATACTATCATAAAATTACCATTTATAATAATTTATTAACCTACTTTGAGTTAAAATAGGTTGTGCACCATTGTTAAAAGCCTGATGTTCAGATTATTAAAGAAAATAGGTAATGTGGCATGGCCTTTAATCTGGTCTTAAGATTTCACCTATAATTCTTGAAGTGTGATGAATTAAGTAATATGTCAATTAAATACAAATGTCCCAACGCATGGGTTCATCCACTGGTTGTAAAAATAGCCAAGTGGCAAGGTGCCAATCACAATAATTCATTAATTAGCATTAAAAATCCGAAGTCTTAAATATATGCAATGCAGTTGCAATTGCACGCCATTTCTCCTTGACTCGATTTTCGCTTTCCTTTTCATTCAGTTAATATGGACTGAATCCTTTAAGGACCAGTCAAAATCTATAGGTCCTAGAAGCGACAAACAAGCTTATGTGTGGTCACTCTCATATATAATTTCATTTTCTTATTCCCACTATAAATTGTTTATTTCTCACTTCGTCAAAGTTGGGTTGTTTGCTGCTTTGCAATTTTGAATTTTCTTTCTTTGATTTAAGATTTGCATTGATCTAAGTATTCTTTTTTTAAATTAAACAGAAAATAGCAGAAGTCACATGCCGATATCTTAAAATGCATGCTGCGTGTCCTGTATTAAAAGTCCCTTTGTCTAGCCATCTAATCGTCAAAACCACATACATTTTATTGAGATTATTAAGTCATTTTTTTTTAAAAATCACTGGAAAAGGACATTCTACATGGCAGGGCCTTGGGAAATTTCTTAAAAGTTGTCAGGTTAAGTAAATCTGTAAGAAGGTAACCGATGGGGTTGTTGCCCCTAAATGATCACCTAAAGCAATTTCTTTCTATTGCATTACAAGTTAAAGAATAACCTATCCAATATATATATGTGTGTGTGTGTGTGTGTGTGCGCGCGCGCGCGCGCATTTAACCAAACAATCACAGAGCATTGAAAAGGTAGAATTTGAATATGAAAGATCAAAATACAATTAAAAAACTAATCATAAGATTCTACAGTCTAATGTTTAAAATCGTCATAGGGAAGCCCTTTCAAGTATAAAGCATATAAAACAAAAGAAGTTAGAGCGTAATGCTCACGTCTGTAAGAATTTTCTGTCATTTCGTTTGCTTTGGGTTAGAAATTGCTCACTTGGGTTTTTATTTGGAATTGAGCCCATTGGTATGTTCACTGTGTGTCTTTATGCAAAGGGGTAGGATTTCTCTACTGCATGGATGATCAACTTCTTTTGTTTGATGTGCGTTTTTCTTGTGTTACATTTTTCTGGAGGATATCTATCTGTCTTTTTATGTACTTTCTCTTTCTTTCTTGGTAAAACAAAAAAAAAAAAATTCTCCTTTTATCAAAGGAAAAAAACACTAAGAGTGTGCCTCAATCTGAATTCTGGATATTTATATGAAGTATTACTGTCACTTTGTCTTTGTCTCTCTCAGTCTGATTACCCAAAAGTAGTGAATAATAACTTGGAAGTTCCGCACCAAAAAAGTAACTTAGAAGTTACACATTATTTATAAAGAAAAGGTGGGGATACTTCGTAGAGTAAGAACATAAACCTTCAACTTTGAACTAAGGAGATCAATGGCTAATTAACACAGCAAGATGAGTTTTGCTCCTTGAGAAAATAGAACTCCTTTTGTCCTCTATGGTGATGTGCAGTGGCCTTGGCCGGGTGGTTTAATACAAGGCGGTGGTGGAACACCAGTACAGACAGTTACAAAGGGGCCACACCCATTTCTGTTTTCGTTTTTATCTGCTGCAATATTATCATATGTACATCAGTAATCAACATCACTAATTAGTTTAGAGCACAAACTCAACAATTATAATCTAGAAATCAATATTTACAATCAAATTCACAAAAGGATGTTTATAAATTTAACGGTGCCAGCATTCTCACAGAATTCTAGATATGATATGGGACCTAAAATTCTGCGGGAGGATCATTATCCATTTAAGCCATACATATTTTTTGAAAAAACCTGAAATAATTTATAAACTAAATATGGGATATATGAGCATTTTCCTGCTCTAATATCAAAGGTACAAGTTAATTGTAGAGACATAATAAGCAATGAATATGCTTGCAAAAAGTTAAAAAAAAATGCAAAATTAAACCAGTCTTACCATTATGAATCAGTAGTCTTGCAGAATTAGTAGAATAAGGGAGGAAGAGGATCAAAGCTAAAAGAAAGATTCTTATTATAAGGATAACCTTCATATTGGAGAGTTTTTGCTGAGGAAGATAGATTTTTGCTTTCTACATGTTTATCAGATCCAATATGTGTTCTTATTTATAGAGCCCTAGAGAGAGGAAGGAAGGAAAATAAAGGAAAAACATCGTCATGGTCTAAATAATTTTGTTGATATTGTCTTAATCTTACCAATAAGATAATGCCATGTAAGAAGACCCAAAATCAAGAGCCCATCAAAATAAATTCGTGGACCAGCCCTTGAAGACTTTGCCGTGGACTTGAGGATAAAGACATCAATCCCCATGAGAGTATGGTCTATGAAAGATTGAAAGGATGATCACATGTGATAGGAGAAAACTGAAGAAAAGGAAAGCAATTAATATTGGCCAGTGGATGATAATAAAACTAATATTACATTTTACCCTCTAATGGACAACTTTTTAAATGGAATGCTGTATATTTAGTTTAACATTTAAAAAGTCAAACCCCAACCACCTATGAAAATGACATAATCTCCCTCTAGAAGTAAATTACGAGTAGCACTGTAAGATAAGCATGTATTAAAAATCATGTTTTAGGGAAGCATCCCATCTTCTTTTTATTTTATTTTATTTAAAATTTAAAGAAATTGAAAAGAAAAAGAAAAACCATCTGAAGAAAACAGAAGGATATTAAGTATTGAACGACCACAACTTTCTCCTTTTCTCGGATAATAAATTTTAAACTTTTGTTAAATAAAAGATCATATTTGCGAAATAATCATAATGTTAAATCATATTTTAGTATTAATATGAAATGATTTAAGCAGTATGATATTAGTCCATGAAACTCGCATAAATCAAAGATGCCGGCCACGAGTTTTGACAAGAGGAGGAAGCAAAATTGGTTGGTATATATAATTATATATAATGGGTAAAGTCGTTTCCTTCTTGTCTTTTAATTTGACGTACATAGGCCAATCCCCATGCAGCGGACGAACAAGAACTCAAAAGTTAGGTATAAATATATAATTTTAAATTAAATTCTGAAGACTCTAAGTCTACTAAGTGAATAATCCTCTTCCCAAGATCCTTCTGGAGTTGATAATCAAGCTATACGGGTTTGAGAGGAAGATAACCTTGAGGGAAGGGGAGGACTAGAGGCTGACAAGCTGAGGGAGGGGTCTTCGATTCCTGGGGTTTGAGACGAGAGGCTGAGATTTGAGAGGGATTAAGGGGGAGAGGGAGGGAGAGGCGAGGTTGCGAGCGTGGTGCCGCACCAATGGTTGAGGCGAGAGGGACTAAAAGGAGACGAAGGACGGAGACGGATAGGGATGTCAAACGGGCCGGCCCGCCCCGGCCCGCCCCGCCCCACACAAGCCCGCAATTAAGCGGGGCGGGGCGGGGCGGCCCGCATAACTGGCGGGTTGGGAAAATCCCAGCCCAACCCACCCCGCAGCGGGTTGCGGGTTACGCGGGCCAGCCCGTCGATAATTAAAAAAAATAAAAAATTTATTAAAAATTCAAATTTATGAATGATAGTAAATGAGTAGCTAAATTTAATACACTAATTTTAAAATATTTATAAATGAATACAATCAAATTTACCTTTTAATAATACACCTAAAAATATAACCTAGATTTAGCTCATAATGAATTATAAAAATCATGATTCTACTCATAAAATTGCTAATATACAACATCATTTTCTAGGCAAGGCTTCAATAATATTACTAACACACATGCACAATAAAACATGTGCCTACAAAGAAATAAAGGTCATGTTCTTATATGTGACAAAGTCTAACACTGATGTTGTTCAAAATAAACTACATGCTAATTGAAAATAGAGTTATGCTATTATACATTTATACCATTATTTTTATATATGCAATGCTTGAGTTTTGCACCTTAAATTATGATAATATAAAAGCTGAACAACTCAATACAAATATAAAGATAATATTTTCTGCTTCAAAAAATAATATATAAATGTGATATTAATGATAGTTATATAATAACACAAGTTTTATACTATCATCTAAATGATTCAGAATGAGTTGTTGCACAGTATAATAATTTGTCTTCTCTTTAAACTCATCAATTTTTACTTGCATTTTAACTCAAAACCTTTTAAAAATTCTTTTGTCTTTATGATCACCTATAAAATCACACATTATACATAATATATTCAAAATATAAGAAAATTATATCTAAACTGTATGAGGATCCTGCCTAAATTGCATAATCCAAATTGGAACCAAATGACATTCATTTGAATTGCCCTCCTCTTCCAATTCATATCTATTGTTCTTATTGTCATAATAGTATAACTTATAGTAATTTTCTAAAAGTTGAAACTATTTTAAATGATATGTCATTTTAAAAAAAAATTAAAATTATGCGGGTCCAAACCCGCGGGTTCAACCCGCCCCAACCCGCATTGACCCGCGGGTTATGCAGGTGCGGGCTAATTTACTTGCGAATAAATGGGCCACCTATATAGTAACCCAGCCCGCCCCGCGCAAGGCGCGGGGCGGGCTGGCCCGGCGGGCCAAGCCCATTTTAACATCCCTAGAGACGGAGGCTGAGAGAGGGGGCACTTTGGGTGGGGGCTTTTGGAGGAAGGAGTATTGCCAGACGATGCCGTTTTATAAGTTAAAAAAACAAAAACAGTTGAGTTCATACAAGCTCCCGCGAGCTAGGAAATCCGAAACCGAACTTGGCCAAGTGAACTCGTATGAAGGCAGCCATTTTAAAACCTCTCATTTTGGGCAACCCAATATGAACTGGGTGTGTCATTTTCCTAGTCTGGGCTGAGTCTAATTGGGTTGGGTGGATTTCTACCCAACCCTAATTTTCAAAGCGTTCCCCTTGGTGCCATAGATGATGAGGATAAACTATTTTGAAAAAAGTTAAAATATATAAAATTTTCTTATATTTTTATTTTATTATAAGAAACTTTTTTAATTACAATAATAAATATATTATATTTTTTAATTATAATAATTTTTTTTTATTAAAAAATTATTGAAAATTTAATAAAATATATGATTCTTTATTAAAAATAAAACTCTTTCATAAAAATCTCCTCCTATCAAAAAAGATTAGATATATTAGCTTTTAAAAATAATCTATTTGAAAGTTGTAAGTGTCTAGTTACAAATAAAATTTTATTATTAAAAATCTTTATTTAATTATGATTTTAGTAAGTAATTGTATAAAATTTTATTTTATTAACAAAAATAGATAAGAAAATTTTTATTTTTTAACAAAAAATTATATATTTTATTAAAATTTATATAATTCTTTAACTAAAGAAATAAATTACTATCATTTTAAAATGTAAGATATTTATGATTACAATTAAAAGTGTAAAAAAAATTTTAAAATAAAATAAAAATATAAGAAAGTTTCATATATTTCAACCTTTAGAAAAAGGAAAAAGGACCGATATGTGCCTGGTTAATGAGGTTTATTAATGAAATTTTTTCATGGTAGGGTTAATAATATTTAGACTGAGTTGTGGAAATGGAAAGGGCCTCCGCTGATTGAACTGTTTGTGTGAAAAATTTTCCACGATTAACGGTACAAGCGCTTGTCCGATTTCAAATAAAGATATCAAGACTTCTCTCCATGTGTTGCGGGATTGCCCTTTTGGTAAAGGGAATTGGCTTGATCTATAGTGAAAATTGATGCCAGGAATAGATTTTTCGCTACTGATTTGGGAAACTGGGTGAAGACTGATTTCTTTGAAGAATTGTCGCAACAGAAGTACTCATGATCTTGACTTTATTATGCCCGACTTCCCAAAAATTCGCATATGGAATTATTTGACTGAAATTGATAATTCTTTGAAGACAAATGGGGTGCTTACCCCAACAAGATTTTCTCTATCAATAATGGTTTATTGGAATTCCGGGTTTGTTTCAAACTGAATATTGATGGTGCTGCTAAAGACAACCAAGGGATAGCCAGTTGCAGGGGCTTATTTAGGGCAGCAGATGGCCACTGGGTAGAGGGCTTCGCATATCATATTAATCTTTTCTGCACTTTGGCTGCTGAAAGTGGAGCATTTTTACTGGTTTAGAGTGAGTATGTTTGATCCTTTGGTTTTTTAAAAATTTTGTTAAATTCGATTCCACATCAGTAATTTCTTTGCTTACCTCTATCAATAATGCTGCTTGTGAGACCCATTTATTGTTTCAACGAGCTTGGTTAACCCAATCTCGGGACATTCATTTCCTTCACAGCTATCAAGAGGGTAATATGTGCTGATTGACCTGCCAACCTTGTTGCTCCCAATGAAAGAGATGTTCAGATCTTCACTCGGATGCCACCAAGTCTTAGGGCTTATTTCTTTGTTGATCTTTCTGGTGTAACATAGTTCTAGAATTATTAGCATTCTGTAGCTTTTATTTTGCAGTTTGGGCGATTTGCCCCTTTCATGTGTGTGTATATATATATTAATCTGAAATGACCCCATCTGGCTAAAAAGGTCAAAATACTTGCCAATTATCTTGCAAAATCAATTCCTTCTCAATGAATTCTTAGAAAATCAATTCTCTTGCTCCCATCTCTAGCCTTGCCTAACTACTGATGGCAGTTTGGATTCTCTTCCTAAAATGAAATAACTTTCACCATAAATGATCAAGCTTTACGCTTAGAATTTATGGTATTATTTCAGATATTCACTTTTTCAAATATTATAAGAAACTATTTTTCTTATTTCAATATAACAAACATGCTAAGAATTGATAAATTTCAGTTCAAAACACAAAAGAATGTAATAAGTGTCCTCGGACATTTTTTTCTCCTTCATCTATGTAAATGCAGTGAATAATTTTTAAAAATGTCTTACATTTTCTTTCTTTAGTTTTGATTTACCCATTTTTTCTTAATATCCGATGAAATTCTGTTTTATATACAGATAAAGTGACGAGTATTTTTGTTAAAATTTAATATAACTTACAAAAGGGGAATCAACAATATTGAACTCACACGCTATAATTAGCACATCTTAGATTACATCTTATATAACCCCATATGAACATATATATCACACATCTACGTTATACCTAAGGGATATCAGACTCTTAAACTTTGGGAATACCATATGTAATGAACTATGAGTAAAACTATTGTTACATGCACTGTTCACACTTCAAATTTTGAAAAAAAACATTGCAAAACATAAAAAACGTAGAAGGAAACAACGTATGTATAACAATACTCAATGGACTATCTTCTTAGGATCAGCCAACTCCAGCAGTATAGATTTTTCCAACTGTTATATTTTTCTGTATACATAAAGGCTTTATCTGTGGGAGACATTTACGAATACATCTTCATTTATGCAGACATCTAGCATTCTCCAACCTTTTGAATGCATGAGTAAAGTGTCCATGTTGGGAATGCTAGTGTGAGAGAAACATTTATTCTTCCGAACATGCCCAAGAATTTCATCTGGTACTTCATTGTCATACCAAACATGAGATCTTGAATGTCTAAACAGAAATTTCATCATAGGAGTTAGGAGAGCCAAGACAAAAGAGCCCTTTTTTTTTTGGTAATTTTAAAGGTGGCCACAAGAAAATTTATCTATCTATCTATCAATTGAGGGAGTCATGGCACCCCTAGCCTTCTCTCCCCCTTCACCCCTATTTCTAACAATCATATATCCCAACATCCCATACCTATACTCACATTTTGGATGGCATAGGAATCTAAGATACCATATGGCAAACAGAATTAGCCCAATGCGTACAACAATTATGATGCAAAAGGATGCTTATTAAGTAAAGTATATGGATGGATGTCTTCATAGAGGGTACATCCATTTCCATTTGTATAAAATCACAGGAGTCTTATCACAAAGGTGAATCTATAAAAAACAATACAGAGAGACATTCATTTAAATAAATATATATATATATATACATATATATATATATACATATATATATATATATAAAGGGAAAACCTATTATACTGGAAATTTGAATTTATAAGGAACCTCAACCAATCCTCTCCCAAGTACTAGGGTGTACAACCTAAATTGATGCCCAATGAAGCTAGACTACTAGAAGGAATATACACACTAAGGCCTAAAGAAAGGCTCATACCGTAGGACAGACAATAAATACTAAACGAATGAGTTCAGGCCAGCAGATGATTAGAAAACTAATAATTAGTAAGCCTAAGAGTTAGAAGGGGCTAATCTTGCGGGCCAACTTTAACAAAATCTCGGGAACAAGTCGTCTTCTTGGCGGTGCAGTGGCATCTTTTGCAAGAGCTTCACTGTCACCGGAATGTATGACAGCAACCACGTGATCAAATAAGTCCTCTTTACCACCTCGGAGTGGATCCTGTCCAGCATGGTAAAGAATTAGAAAGTTTGTTGAACGAACAAAAGGATCCTTAATATAAATGAATGCTAACAGGCAATAGGGCACATTTGAAAAGGAAAGAAGACTAAAAAATGCACTATATCCCATCGCTGAATGTCTAATTTTGTATCCACGATTAAAAACATTCTTTCGAGTAAAACAATATAGAGGACAAGCAACATAAAGAACCAAATCCACGAGTAACCTCTTAGTAAAACTCTATATATTTATTATGTGATTGCATATAAAGAGTTTAACTCATATCATAAGGAACTTTTCATTTATTTCACCTTATCCAAAACTAGCACATATCAGCAAAAAGTCAAGATAAAAGTTCCAAGCCCAGGCAGAGTCAAGTTTAAGATAAAGAGACTAACTCAGCCACAGCCTGTAACAGCTGATAGGAGTTACAAGTCACGTTTAGAAGTCAATCCAATTTTAGTTCTACATAATTAATAAAATAAATTGATTTCCCAGTATTACAGCCAGAACTGGAATTATAAATTCAAAAATCAGACACTGTACACAGTAGTGAGTCTGTATTATTACGTCCAATAAAAAATAAAGGCCAAAAGATTGACAACTCTTCTCACTTACTTGGAGAAACAAATCTGTATGAGTTTTCCCATCATACATAATCAGCTCAGTTCTTGCACCCGCCTTTTTAAGAACATCAGCAAACCGTTTACTGCAAGCAATTATTTCCATCAGTTAATGCTATTTAAAAGCAATGAATAACAGCCACTAACACCTAGGTGCAAATATTTAGCGGTCTAGTGAAGCAAATTATAGAATTGAAGTTTTCATGTAAAAATGTAAAGTGCGTCATCCCTTCATGGTGTTTTATTCCAAACATATAACACATACTCAAGAAAGGAAACAACAACCTACAATGGCATAAAAATTATTCAATTGGATAAAAACTGAAGCTTATCAGCTTTTATTTATAGCATGAACAATATAGTTCATAAGTATACCTTGAAAAATCTTTAATAGTTTATGTCAATGTTGTATAAGAATATAATTTGATGTTTTAAACACCAAGGAACATTAAAGTTGATACACTAACCTGGAATCTGACGGTATGGAATAATCAGCAGTACCATGAAACAAGACAATAGGAGGTAAGAGAGGAATGGCATTTTTGACACTTGGTTCCATAATTTTGACTTCGGGAGAAAATTTTCTTAAAGAATGTTCACCTTCCATTATGCTGCAGTGAAATGCATAGTTACATTGAGGAAACAAATCTACATGGGGTACTGGGGTCTGTGTAATTGATGAGTGAGCTGATAACTGACTAGTCAAGTGATTTGGCATGTACCTTAAAAAAATGGAACGATATAATCCTCTGTTATGAAAGTGTTCAACTAAATCCAATAAGTTGTATCTGCACACATATGTTGATACTTGATAGGGTTAAATATATAAGCCTTTGACCATGAAACGGATTCATCAGCAACATAAATCAGAAGTAGAGAGACATGCCCATATAAGAAACCTACAACCATTGTTTATTTCCCTCTTCTTTTTCTTATAAAGAAAACCAACAAGAAACTAAGGCAGTTGCAGAAATCTACAGGAGAACAATGGTAACACCAAGAGACTACACCTATTTGCTTATTAAGATTTTCTCATCAACTTAACGGTAAAGACTGACCTTTATTGGACAGTTCTGCAATAAAGTAGGTTTATATTGTAGAAGTATAATTACAAATCCCATGTCTTCATCATTCATGCACATCATAATGATCATTAGAAACAATAATAGATATAAATTTGAAATGGCTTTCTACCACCTTAACTGCAGCCAAATGCCCAGGGGTAGACTCAATGTTCAAAATCCATGGCAATAAGTGTAATTTATGGTTTCTTTCTATCATATACTTATTTTAGTAACCTCATCACTCAGCTAACAGGACAGCCTGAATGCTATTGGAATATTGCAACATTGAACATGCCATAAGATATAAACATGAGTAGCACATTTTTGTACAGGTAAGGGTCATGACATCTCCTGTGACACTAAGCACAACAATCAACGAGTATTGTCTGCTTAAGTACAGTCTCTTAAAAATCTAGCATGGTGCATCAAGGAGGGCAACAGACATGCTGTAAACATTTACTATTGTAGAGAAATTCAAAAGCCAATCTGAGGATCATATAAGTGGTTATAATGGTGTGCTTTAAAACATCAAAGTTACCAGCAATGCTTCCCATCATAGGAAGGGCTTTTTCCTTTGTCCACAGATAAAAAGGACTGAGTAAATGCTTGAGGTTCAGTTAAAAAAAAAACAATGGTGGCCACAACTAAAAGGAAATAACCCTCTTAATTTTGAAACTTTAACATATCATCATAAGCAACTACAACCATCAGTGATGGATAATATATTAATCAATAATTTTATCTATGATTGCTAGAAAATCCTGTAAGAACCATGACAAAACTTGTATTATAGTTGGTCACTTCTCTTTCAGTGCAGGCGCATCATATTCAAATAAAGCAACAAAGTTTTACCCTCCAGATAAACCAAAATAAGCTTTTATCTGAGAGATGCTCCATGAAACACTTTCTTCTTTTCCAGATTCTCTGATTGCTTGGTCCAGTAAAGCACAAGCAGATATATGAGCACCAGCAGATTGCCCCATTAGATAAATCCTATTACAAAATTATTAATTAGAAAAGTTAGTTGAACGTTTGATGATGGAATGTAGAGGACTCAGAGTCAGTAATATGTCACCTTTTAGAGTCACCTCCGTAATCAGCTACATTGTTAACAACAAACGAAATTCCTTGAGTAGCATCTTCTACCATATCACTGATAGTTCCCTGAGGAAAATTTCTGAATTCACATATTAATAAGATCTTTGAAGTGCTAGATGCAGCTGCTTTTTGCAAGTTAAAACTCAGAAATATGTATAACTTTTACTCTTTGTGCAACAATAGTATATCAAGAAAGCTCAAATAGCTGGGAAACAAATTAATTACAGTTTAAGCTATCTCAAACTTTTTACTATAATACTTTATATATATGAACGTCCTAAGAATGATATACTTTATCCAACATTTATACCATAAATCAACATATAACTCTGTTACAATCTACACCATTTCATAGCAGTAGGAGGTCTAATATCTTGCCATACTCTTACAAATTGCTTTTACTTTATTAAAACTGGGTATGAGAAATGAGTTGACAATAGAAAAATATATAGCATGAGGCAAACATCTCTATGGTTTAAAACAGCTAGAGCTTAAGTTAGATTTTAAAATGCACTCCAATTTGTCCGTCAGATACCTCAAACATATAGCAAGTCTCAGCATAGCCAAATTGTAGACTCAATCTTGTACTGCTTGAACTGAGATCAGGTACCTGTAATCAATGCATGCCACTATAATGTCTCTTTCTGCCAACTGCAATCCTAAAAGAGAGCCCCATGCTTTATACCTATATCAAAATAAAACTCAAATTAGTTATGGATGTAAAATTAGATGATCTCATACACAAAATTGTCACCATATGATTAAAAACAACAGATTGCCTGAACATCAAGAAAGTCATACTCTTTACTGTCTGATAAAATTCCAATTTCAAGATCACCTTATATACTTCTTGATTGGAGTGGCAACACATCATGACAAGTAAAATTAGGTTGTCAAATGTGTCCTTGACTTTTGTCATATCTATTCATCCATCCTCATGCGATACTAGTCAATTACTTTCAATTAAGGCAAAAACAATAATCAAGAACCAACTCTCCTACAAGTTTAAGTTACTAGATGTAGGCCTAATAATAGTTTTATATTTCTAATATGTCCCCTCACACAAAAACCCCTTTGGACCTAAAGTATGAACAAAGCACAGGACACCAATCCTAGTGCCAAAATTTAATTTAATTTCTGAAAAATAGAGGCAACAAGAATCAAATTCTTTACCAATCAATCATAAAGGCTCTAATACCATATCAAGAACCAATTCTCCTAAAAGTTTAAGCTATTAAGTGTAGACTAAAGAATGGTTGTATGTCTCTAACAAAAACCTATTTGCCACTTCAAAGGTGCATGGCATTTTAACTGAATACATGTCCTTGTGCGAGAACAAATATGTAGACTTTATCATAAAACAACGCAAAATTTGTCTTCCAGTTTTGAAATCCTACACTTGGAAATTTCACATCACCTGCTGGAGCAAAGCTCCATCCTTAGCAAGTGGGCAGCATATGCTATTCAGAAATAGTAAGGCTCCACATGAAAAAGGAATTACAGGCAGCAGTATGCTATTACAGGAAAAATAAGACTCTACATGAAAAAGGAGAACAAGGAATTACAGGCAGCAATATGCTATTACAGGAAAAGTAAGGTTCTACATGAAGAAGGAATTACAGGCAGCAATATGCTACTGCAGAAAAAGTAAGGGTCTACATAATAGAGAAATTACAAAATGCCTTATACGCTAAGTAAAAGTTAACAGTGAGGTAAACCAGCATACAAATTGGAGTCAAATCAAGCAGATATTTAAAATCACTCACCCAATAATCCATGCTCCCCCAGTTACAAATATCAAAACTGGCTTAGGTTTATGAATATTGGCAGGTAGGTACAGATCCAACCTGTAAAACCACAATTTACTACATAAACATCAGACGCAAAACACATGAAATGACCAATATCATAGCATTAAGAGGAGAGTTTTAAAAAACAATCAATGTTTCAACTAAATTTACCTATTTCTTGGCTGATCTCCATAAACAACACTTTTCTTTACCCGGCTTGAGAAGATATAATAATAAGCAACTGTAGAAAGTTAAAGGGCAAATACGTTATTTCTGCTAATGCTGCCACATACGACCTTATTCTATAAACAATCAATGTCGGACTATTTCACTTTCAGCAACCATGGCAACATGGTTGGAAAAACTGAACCTGTTTGATATCACAAATCAAGCTTTGGAGAAGTGCACGTATTAAGTATTAATTCTTTCCCTTCCAAAAATTTAAAACTTTTAGAAAGTCTAAATTAACCACAAATGACCAAATTGAATCCAGTATTATAAGAAAAATATTATGATAATCACCCAAACCTAGTTAGAAGTAGCAAGATTGCATGACTTATTTACTATGAACACATGAGTTCACTTTAAGTTAGTCTTTATTTCAGGAGACAGCACTGTCTCTAATTTTCCTTCATAATCTAGCATACTTAATTGCGGAGGCAGCAAAAACAAGGGAGACAGAATTTCTTAACATTAACAAGTATTTGAATTAAGAAAGGAAAGCTGCAAATTGTATAAAACACACCTTGTAGAAAACCCGGCATAAGTAGCATGGTATAACATCCAAGGGCAAGTAGTTTCGTTATCCATCGGTAGCCTACCCTGAATAAAGCGTCAAGGGAAAATAAGACATACCACATGTTACAAAGATGAGAAAAACTTACTTCACAACAAACAAATCCTTGAACAGGACTTTTTTCTTGATTGTTTGAATATGATAGTTGTAGGGTCACAAGGTAAGATTCTGAATAACTAATGGACAACTTTTACTCAAACAAACAATTTGAAACAACTTGGAAAACATTCTGTTTTTGCATAAAAGCTATTTAAATGTAATACCACACGCATAATCATATCTCTTCTCCACCCTCCCTTCTTCTTCTTTTTCCTAATTAAACCCAAAAAAAGAAAGGAAAAGCTCCGTTTCTTTTGGGCCTAAGTTTTCTCAACAATCTACGAAGCCCTGATTGTACAAATTTAAGAGGGTCCGGCTTTATGTTCTTCCGTAAAACTTCTGGACGAGGAAAAAAAAAACTAGCTTAGTAAAGGATTTTGCCATGCTAACCCCTACTTATGTACATGTTAGCCATGCCATTCACTTTCACAAGGAAGTGTGGCTGGATACATGGCGAGGTGGAATAAAGGAGATGGGAGATAGCAAAGCAGGACCCTTAAGTAAATTGCATGAGAAGATTCCTTGTTGCTAGTGTAAGTGACTAACATTTTTAGTTTTCTCTTCCGTTTTACATCATTAATGTCTTTCCTTTTCTATTCATTCATTTCCTGCCATTATACAACCCAACCCCAGAAATCGTATACTCTAAATTCTTATCCACTTATCAACCACAGCAAGAGAGTTCAATCCTTGAGCAATTCTCAATTACTTCAAAAAAATATATATTACATAGACACAAGCATAACAAAGATAATTCACAATCACACGCACAAAAATCTACTACAAGACAATATATTAGACAAAATTTAATACCCCAGATATCGAAGAAGCGTGAAGGCGAGGCGAGTAACCAAATATGTCTCATTAGCTACGTGACCAATATCTCGTGTAAGGAAGCGTTGCCTCACAGGCTGAAACCGCGGATCATTCTTTCGCCGGTTCTTCTCATGGTGTTTGTTTCGGCCATGTTTGTGACTCAAATCTCCCCAGAGCAATGGTCGCACGTCCGCATCGACCATAGCTTTGCCGCAACGTGCCATCGAAGACTCACGGCAGCGATTGGTCGGAGCCGCAGCCGCCGCCATTGCCGAGGGCGGAGTTCTCAAAGCGTTTACTCAAACGGGGATCGGGCAGACACGATGACGCCCAGCGGTTTGTGCGACAATGGGAATTTTTGATTTGGGAGGGAATATATGAGGAGTGGAGACACGCGCTTTGGATGCGTGCCTTGATTATTTTGAAAAATAATAAAAAATTATTGGAAATTAAAATTAAAATATATACTATTTGGAGACAGCCACTTGTGCGACTGTGGGTGTTTGGTTTCGGCACGGAACTCCAGTTATGACTTACAAGCTAACCGCGAGGATTGTTGCCAAAATTTTGGGATACTCAACCTTGCTTCTTAAGCCAAACCAAGAAAAAAAAACAGCGAAGATATAGAAATGTTTATATTTATGTTTATATTTATTATAATAATTAATTTTATATAATAAAAATTTAATTTCTATTATATTAAAAATATAAACATATATATATATATGTAACTTTATTAATACTTGATAAATATATGCTTATGCTTTTAATGATAAATAGAAATGATTGTTATATAATATATTTAAGACAAAATTAAGCCTTACTTCTTTTCAATAAATTTGTTTTTAGTATATAATATATATTTTTTACAGTCACTTAATGAATAATTAAAAAATAAGATGACTCAATTATTCTCATAAGAATTAAATTTTAAAAATAATAAACTAAACACTGGTTATTCTGTTTGTTTATATTTTGAGCAAATTGTATATGCTTAATTTTTATTTTACATAAGAATGATTCATTACATGTATACTATGTGTGCATCCCTTTGTTTTTTTTTTTTTTAACTATTACAATATATGTCACTTTTTTTAATAATAATGTAAAAAGTTTCAATAAATCAAAATTAAACTGGGTATAATATTCATATTCCCTTTATAGAATGTAATTTGCAGGCTTTGAATATAAAATTCTATGGTCGGCATTATCTTGTCTCACTATTTTTCCAGGCAAAATCTCACTTGGCCACTTAAGCTAAATGGGGAATAAAGTAGAAGAAAACACCAGAAAGGTGCTTTGTAAAATGTTCTACCACAAATCATAGCGTGCCAATTGCCAAAGGGGAATGCCATGTCCTGTATAGGTTAAAGTTCTCGTTCAACCGTCCACTTCATTGCATGTCATTCACCCGTTCTATGCGTTTAACTTTTGGAAAATTTTATTCACACGTTTTTGGACAGTACCCTGAACTTATGTTTAGAAAAAAAAAAATTTGATAAAATGCATCATTTCATCAATTTTTTCTTCTTAAACCTAAGCGCAAAGTGCATCTTGAAAGGCATAATTATCAAAATTCTTTTTAAATTTAGACAAAAAGTTATTCTTACTTAACAAAGGCAATAAAAGCTTTACAAAAAGACACATGGCCACCCAAAATAATTTTTAAAAAATAACACTCCCCTAATTAATTTGCCATACTATTTTTTACCAAAAGGTAGTATGACATATTGACATTATAAAATTTAATAATTTAAATGTTATATTTTATGAAAATTAAATAAAATAAAATTACGTAAATAGCAAACCGGATAGTCTTTTCACGCTGAAAAACTTGCCTCAAACGTTTGTTTTGGGTTGCCATTGATAATAGTATATGTAGTGTTTTGCCTACATTCATCAAAATACTACGAAGTTTTTTTAAAATATTATGTAACTTTTTGATATAATTGTGAGAGAATATATTAAAATTACGCAGGAATCTGCTAAGCTTTATCATTATTCTAAATACATTAACATGAAAGATGAAAACCATTTAACGGTATCAATCCAGAAAGAGAATCGAAAAAGTACAAATAGAGACAATACTAGAAATGCCCAGCTGCTGCTATTCCGCTGAGTGGCTTGGGAGAGTTCTTTGTTACCAAGCTCAACATTTTTAGTAGCTTCAACAGACTGTCAAGAAGCATCAGCAGAACTGTTACAATTCATAGAATTTAGAAACGCTCCTTTTGTTAAGAAGAAACCACTAGGCCAGTACTTACTGCCCTGCACCATAAGTGACTAAATGAAGGCAGTAAAAAATAGCTGCCTTCATTGTCATTCATGTATTCCCAACCATTTCCGCGGTCAACATAATGCAGAAGAAAAACTTTGTGGTGGCTTTGATGGTTCCAAAGCAGTAACTTCAACGTTTTGGGGTTTAGGCTTGCAGAAGATTGACTTCGTGACAACAACACATGGGAGAATTGTTCGGGGTTCTAAGGGGAAAGAACGTGGGTATCATTCAGACCCACTTAGAAAGCAAGGAGAATGCGAGAGTGTTGTTTCATGGCTCTGAACAACAACACATGGATTGTAGCTAGAACTCTAGCAAAGAAGAAAGGAAGAAACAAGGTGAAAGAGTGTACTCAATCAGAATCAGGAGAAAATCCAGAGTATTACAAAGGTACCCAAGACTGGCATTGACCAACGTCACACAACTAGAATTCTACCTCCCTACTGTTTTTGCTAAAGTAAAATGAAGTAAAGAAAAAACTTAAAACTCTGCTTACTAGATAAATATAACCTTTAAGGAGTTATAATTTATTGTTTCTATTATGACTAGGATTCTTACATACCAAAATCATTGACGTAAAAAGCTGGTATCCAGCAATTAACACCCAAAACTTGGTACTGGACTGGATTTCGCAGATCAATATCAACACTCTTTAATTGTAGCTCAAACTTCTCTAGAGGACTGGTATTTCAATGAAAGGTAGCACTATATTAAATCATAAACACAACTTCAAAGAAGTCAGTCAATTTTCAATCACAATATGGAGACTCATCAAATACCAGCTAAAACATTAATAACTTATTACAGTAGATAATTGGATGCATATACAGATTATGGGCCTCAGTCTTTCCACAATTTATAATGGGTACTTGCCCATATGTCGAGTGGGCTATATTAGCCTTAAGTGGTCCATGAATTTCTTGATAAGCATGTAAATAGATACACAACTAAAAAATTGTTGAAAGAAAGGAAGAACAAAAAAGAGTGAAGAACTGCTGAGCTTATTGCAAAACGTGTGGATATGAGGTGATTTAGTGCTGACGTTTCCACCATCTTGGTTTCGGTTTCTTGAACAGCACCTAGAAGACTAGTCAATTCCCCCTGTGGAAAAAGGATGAGTGGCAACAGACTGTTTATAAAAGTCTGAAACAATTCCATCAAAGCAATGTTAAATCACACGGAAAAATAAGCTTGAAACAAACTCCTAACGAAGCCAATTTTCATCACCTGAAGAGCACATGTCTCATCATCAAAGAGTTGTTGTTGACCTCTTACAGGCTCATTATGCAACTCATCAGGTTCTCTGAGCTCCATATTGCTCAATTCAGAGGTTTCTGTAGAATCTTTTCTGGTCCCAGGGTTAACCATCCTTCGTGGTATTGCTCTATTAATAGCATCCTGGAAGCGTACAGCTCTGAGCTGATCAAACTGTGCAGTAACTGAATGGAGTCTTTCACTTAAAATTAGAACCTAATAGTAAGTAGTCAAGCAGATATTAGTACACCAGAAAAGCAAATAGCCACCTCATTATAATGTCATCAAGCTTTGACTGGTGCAGAAAATAGAGTAATTGTAGCGAAGAGCCAGTCATTAATACAGATAAGAATCTGAGTTAGCAAAGTTTAGAATCCACATGAACTTTCTGTTGAGTATACTTGCACAGACACAATTTGGCCAACTTGGACAAATGGCCGAGAGATCGTTTCCTTCTTGATAGAAATAGAAGATGGTAACAACAGGATGATCAAAACTTGGACAAATGGCTTAGACCTCTTTCCCTCTTAATGGTAATAAAAAATTATATGACTTTTTTTTTAGCAGTAATATTTAACAAAGTTACTAAGACATATTCAACAAAAGGAGAAACTGACACTCATTTGCAGAAAGTACAGCAAATTTCATCCTAAAATAAAGTCTGTAAATTCACAGGCCTAATTGCTTGGCTAGTTTTATGATTCTTTTTGTAATTGCTTGACTGGCTCAATAAAAGAAAAAAAAATTATGTACTACAAAAAACCGACATAGCTGTAAAGTTCTATGTTAGTAGCAAATTTAAAACCAAGTAGAATGTGAGAAGTATTAAACCATGAACTGATTTATAGAGAATCGATATGAATGGAAGCAAAATAGGAGAACTAAACTGAAACAATACAGATAGAAGTCAAGGCAGAGAAGATGATACCACTTTGCAATTTCTACTTGTTAATTAAGACAATGATGCATTCAATAAAATCAGGAACTAGTACCTATAATTAGACTGCACAGCTTACTTCATGTTCAATGCTATCTATCTCCTGCTCAGTTGTGCGGTGCAGATCTCTATAGGCCTTTCTATGCTTCAACAAAAGTTGTTCCAACTCTCCAGTACTCTCAAGCTAGAACAGATACATAAAAAAAAAAAAGAAAAAAAAAAAGATCACCAGAGACAATAAAGATGAAATATCAGATTTCTATTATTTAGATGGTATTATACAGCCCTGTTTTCTACAAGACCATGCAGAGTGACTACTTTTTTCCATATAAAAGAAAAGGAAGAAAAAGAACTATGGTGACATTGTGTCTTCCGTCTTCAGTGCAGCTTTGGTAAATGATAACCTTTGCCGAGGTTTTGAATTATGAAAGATACCGTAATGGATGCCAATTTGGCCTGCCAAAAGAATAAAACCAAATAAGAAATATCAATCCTCTGAACATGCCCCCACTAAATTCAAAATAAAATGATGAAAAAAGTTATGTAAACCAGCGATTTTATGATGTGCTGACAAGTGAATCCTGAGCATAGACTATTGAAACAGACAGAATAGATAAAATTTGAATATATAGACCAAACAACATTGCTCCAGCAACAAGGGGCCAATCGTCATTCAAAATGATCAACTTTCATGATTCATGACATTGTTTACGTTTCTATTAGGAACAACCACTCCATTGACATTAACTAGATAGTACACACCTCATCATATCCCAACAAGCGAGCACTCTGCCGCACGGCTTCTTTAAAATCCTCTGTTCTATCCCTCACTTTTGTCATACTGAATTACCAAGGTACAAGATCCTGCTACATAAGCCCCAGTGACTTACAGAAGCAATGCTGTTAGCCAATCCAGAACTTCAATTGTGTAAACTTATTAATATCCGAAAAAAGATCTACGACAGCAGTTCAATCGACACCAAGAACACCACCCGAGCTCCATCCTCTCAGGCGGTGTTTTCTGAAATGAAAGAGGGGAAATGGGGGGAAAACCCAGTAAGTTACTCTTGTTTAGTAGCGAAATGAAAACAAATTAGAACAAACCCAATTTAAATCCTTGTGAAAATGAAAACTCAGCATTTTCAAGTCAACAAAGGATCAGCAAAATTCAATGAAATAACGAGATTTTAAAGAAAATTAAATTTTCATTAGCAATCCTAAGGAAAAATGTTTCACATGATTATTTCTCATAATTAATAGAATATATTTTTTTATTATCTAAATAATTAAAATATCATAATAAATATATATATTGGAGAATTAATTACTTAAATAAGTACTAAATCTTAATCTTACTAAAATTAAAATATAATTAAATAAAAATTTTAAATTAAATAAAATTTTATCCTTTACAGGAATAGGATAGACTAAAATTAGATAAATAAAAAACTCTTAAATGATAAATCTCTAACAATTCTAATTCTTAATTATTTTTTTAAATAATAAATCTCAAATTACATAATAATTAAATATTACATATAATATAATTATATCTATCCTATCACACACCACTCTCCCTTTGTTTTCAAGTTTTGAAATAATGAGGGTGAAATATTTAATAACTTATATAATGAAGCAAACAACAACAAAAATTAAAGCAAAATCACTTTTGGATTGTTAACCATTTTAAGAATCACAAATTCAACAGAGAAATTAACATAAACTTGTGAAAGTTTCAAACTAATAACATCTATATTATTGATTGTTTTGGTAAAATTCTCAACAGTTTCAATTGGAATGTCATCGGTATTATTGTTCTCAATTAGGATATCTATATCTTCAACCTTGGCTTCTTCATTAGTCTCAATTTTGTATTCTTTAACCTAATCATTATCTTCTAAGTCAAACAAAAGATCATAGGGTTCCACAATTCATCTTCCAATTCTTCATTTTCAACATCTGTAGGAATTCCTTTGTTTTTTTTTTAACTTCTTCATTAAGATACAATTGCAACTTCTGAACTATATCCTTAATCTTATCTAATTGAGTTTCTAACCTTTCAAGACGTTTTTTATTGCTCTTCACGGCTTAGAAAATGAATCATAAGATAAATAAATATAATCATGATAATAAAATAATTTCCCACAATAATTATAAGTCCTTGATGCTCTTTGATCATAATAGTAATTATGATATCTATAATTAGAAGAATAGTAAGCCATAAAGGTCAATATAAGTCAAAATTTCAAAACTCCATCAAGAATAACAAAAGTATAAACTTTAAATAGCTTTTTGAAAACCAAAACCTATGAAGGTAAGGAAAGAATGACTATAGCAGAGCAAATTGTGCAAAGGGAATAGTATTAAAAAAAAAAACTAGCAACGAAATTGTGATGAAATCAAACTCTAATATCAAAAATAATGTAGAACAGACAAAAAATATGATAAATAAGTTTGTGTTCTTTAAATAATAAAAATATCATAATAAATCTTTATATTAAGGATAGAAATAATGACTTAAATAAATATTAAATCTTAATCCTATTATAATTAAAATATAAGAAAAAAATTTTAAATTAAATAAAATCGTATCTCTTTTGAAAATATAATAAGCTAAAACTAGATAAGTAATAAACTTCTAAATTATAAAATTTCAACAATTTTAATTCTCATTTATTTTCCTAAATAATAAATTTTAAATTACACAATAATTAAATATTACATATAATATAATTGTATCTATCCTATCCTACAAGAAAGACCAATCATAAATACCAAAAAATAACGAAATTTTGTATGAATATCATAAGGGTTTCCCTTCTAATATAGTATTATGATAGATTTTCATAAAAAAATTAAAGGAGTAGATTAAGGATTAAATCTTCAATATTGTGTTTAGAAATTGTATCTTAATTTCTAACCATTGAATTTACTGTAGATGCAAATATATATGAACTATTATAAAATAAGCAAAAAGAGATAAACATGAAGAATTCTAACATTAAATAAATATTGAAAAAAATCACGAAATTAAGCCATAATGTTAGCTGTTTGTTAGAAGTCTCTTGCATTGTGAAGTGACATCAAAATTATGAAAGAATGTTTTAATTAGCATTACTCAAATTATATGTGTAAATATCATTGCTCTTTTAATTTTAAGTGGAATCACTTCTTTGCTTAAAATGTATTTCATTATAACTTTTGAATGTTTTAAATTGTACATAAATTGTATGCATATTCAAAGCAAAAAAATGAACTGTCTCCAACTATAATATGGAAGAACACCCACCATAAGTTTGTAAGAAATTGGTATGTGTAAATACATTTACTCATTTACTTTGGCCTTTGACTTGTTGATATCAATTACTGAAAAAAAAAAAAGAGTAACAACTAGAATTCTAGTATTTGGTATGACTGAGAATGTAAAATTATTTAGAAACAAGAATCATGCAGGATGATGAATTATAGTGTGTTGAAACACTTTGCCTTTCTGTGAAATTGTTACGTTTATTCATACCATACACATTTTGAAAAACATGAAAGAAAGCTTCAAACTAAATCACTTTTTTGTTTTTTTGGTTTCAATATTCTCATAAATACACTTTTATTGTTAAGATGTGGTTGTGACACAAAGTACCTTTTTGTGTGTATATTGAATGGTGAAATTATACATAAAATTTTGCACAAAAGTATTGATAATTTGATATAACTGCCAATGTTCAAAATGTAATCCATTAGCCTAGGAATTTTTTTCGATAAAGACTCTTAAGACAACAATTAGGGTGACATTGTACAATTAAGAATACTATAAAATGATATATTTTTATGTTACTGTTTTGATTATGTTTGTAGCATTGTACCACTGACTCTTATTCCTCTCATAAACTAATAATTGATCTTCCTATTTTAAAATATATCTTAACACTTTCAATTTTGTAAAACACCGACCTGTATTATCTCAATTTGAAAGCAAAAAAATAATATAAAATTTTTCACATCCCTCCATTACCTTGCCTTCCAAAACAAAACCAAAATAGCAGTTAGTGAATACAAGAATTTAGATTCCTAACTCCCTCTAGAACGGTAAAATATAACTTTTTTTAATATCTCTATTATTTGACCATTTAGTTTTCTCTTTCTACTACATGAGAATAAATTTAAATATACATAATTTTTCTATTTTTTTTATTTCTCTTCATTTTACAATTGAACCTATAACATTGGTGAGAGAAACAACGCAAGAAAATAGTATAAAAACAACAAAAAGGTCTCAAAATAAAGAAGTGCAAAGTCAACGATCTATTGTGCGGACTTATTAAATATTAAAAAATAAAAAGAAAGTCTCGATTAAAATTTTAGAAAAAAAATTGAAGAATCCATATCTTAGCATCACCAAGTTGACTCCCTAAAATTAAAAACTTCAAAAATATATAAATAAATAAACTGCGCTTATGCAATCATCATCTTTGCAGAAGCAGTTAATTGGAACATTCAAACAAGTTACTCGTGAGCATAAAATACTCCAAAAGGAATTTGTTGATTAAAAATAGATCATTACTCAACTATTAAACTACTTGAGTTCTATGCAAAATAAAAATAGCTACACAAATGTTTTCGTGAAATCACATTCTATCTGAAGATAAAAGGAAAGGAGTTCAGAGGTTCCCAGGTGGAACTATTTGACTTTGCATCCTCCAGTCCCCAGCATCTACCTGAACCACCACCTTTGAATAGCAGTTATAGGAGTATTCAAGAATGGTGCATAGCGATGAATTAATGGATTAACGGTCCTCCCGATTTTCGCCCAAACACTTTGATGATAAGCAGCAGTAACAGAAGCATGATACATTAGCTTCAAAAGCTGTAGGAGAATTCAAGGCAAAACAGGAAATAAACGCCAATTAGATTTGACAGGATTTTTTATTTCATTACTATAGGTATGTTGGACATGGGTTCACTGCAATACTTCCTAAGTTTCTAGTGAATTTGGGGAAGTGCAATATGAGATTCGCCAGGAAAAACAAAAAGAAAGAAGAGTTATAATCTAAGTCTGTCTTGGGAGAATAGTCATGACTGTAGAAGTCTTTTTAGATCATATGTTTTTGATGCAGTAGTTCTTTATGCCACAGATGTTTTACAAAAATATTTATATCTATTACCATTGGTTACGGAAAAAATTATCTTGTGCCATTTTGGCTGCATGAGCACAAAGCATTCAATAGCTGTAACAACATTACTCAAACAGAAAAACCAGTGTATGTGTAGACGTAGGATTGATAGTAGCAAACCTGCCAGTACATAAAAGTTTGTATTATGTTGCGTTGCCACCTGCATGTTTAGTTCAAGTTATAATAAATACATTAAGCAAACAGCATCTTCAAAATGAAAGAATATGTAGCGAAGGAACATTAGGGGGAGAAGGAAAGGAAAAGCTTGAGAAACTCACGAGAACAAGGAGATAATCAGAAGGAATCCAAGTCCAATCTCAACGTGTGATGTCAGTATACTAAGGGTAGTATTGTTTGATTCCACCCAAACACAAGGCTCTTCCAAGTATTTCCTATTTAGAAGAGAAAAAGCAACAAAATAAATATTAGCTGAATGTAAGTTAAAAGGGTCTTGGTATGCAACCACCCCCCTCCCCTCAATATTTCCATTGCCCCGTTTTGTATTCAGTCACATACGTGTCAATCACGTCATTTATTTTTACAAGGTAGGCTAGTAAAAGAGGGGGTAGCGTAGCAATCCCCAACTTAAAACCAAGTAGAGTCTAAGTCCAACAAAGGAGAATTTGCAATTACGTTCAATACCAACAAAGAAAAGAGAAAGAGAAACAAGGTCTCAGGCACAATGAATTGAATAGTGTCCTCAAACTGCTTCCAAATCATGTTATATCTATGCTTAAAGGCTACATTTTATATTATTTAAAAACCACAGCATTATTATTTCTCTCAAGTTCTACATTGCAAACACTTAGTTGTTCTCTTAATCACTGGTATATTATGAAAATTATGTAACTCAAAAATGACAAAAAAGAAGGAAAAAAAATTGAAAGGGAAAGAGTAAACTTAAATGTCCATGTGCAGAGTTGGGAGGGCAAGCAACCCAAGTTGTAGTGCTTAACACTTTTCTAGTGAAAGAATGGTTTAAACAATGACAGCAGCAGTCGTCCTTGATGTAAAATATGATATATCTTTCAGAAATGTTATTTTCAATACATATTACTAATAGAAGCTTTATAAAATTTGCCTCTTATGAGGAATGAATTTCTATTATACATCCCACTCTTGATGTCAGAACTTTTATATCTTTATGTGCCGTTGCTGTCTTTGGATGTTACAAAGAAGCTTAATTATGTGAAATGGATCTCTATTATACATCCCATACTAAAAGCAGCTTCACATTGCTTAAGTGCCAAGCCCTGCCTTGGCACTCAATTACAAATAAAAAAAAAAAAAAGATTTTTTTTCAACAAAATATAGAATAATCTGAATGGACAGAGAACCTCAATTAAACTTCACCTGTACAAGGTGGAACGACTGAAATTATGCCTAAGGAACTTAGCAACATGTTCTAGTGCCCGGCATAAGATAGGGATCAGTGCAACTGCAAAGAGATTGGAAAAAATCATGCAAAGGCAAAATAGTACTTGAGATAGAGGAATAAAAATATTACTGGCCTTCACAATGAAATCAAGAACCAAACAATAGTATCATGTGATTAACTGACCAAGGAATACTCACACTTAAGGCAAAGATGAGAAGTGACAAATGTAAGACAGTAGATGAAGTATATAAAATCCTTGGTCGCAATTATTGACTGAAAGTAAACTTGCAAGGCCTGTAAATTCCATGCTCTTGGTTTCTGAAACAGCACAAGAAAATGTTTTAATGATAGCTAAACAGATAAACATCAAACAATATGATACTAACTATAAAAGCAGAATAGAATACCTACCCCATATAACGAGTACAAGGAGTACAGAGAAGAGCATGTAGTACCCATAAAAGAAAGTCGATATGCCCTATGTGAAAGATTCCTGGATACCAGTGGAATGATAGCAAGGACAGCAACAACAAACACCTACAAAAAATTTCCAAAAATGAAATGAATGAAAGCATCATAAACAGAAATGCTAGATCAGTAAACAGAGTTGGCTTTTGGCAGTATGAGAATACAAGTGCAGTTGTCTCTAGATATAAACAAAGCATTATACATCAACATACTAAATACAATTGCCAAGGTTTATTGGTTGCAAGCACATTAACCATTTCAATAATTAAAGGAGCCAAACAAGAAAACAAGCAAAGAAAAAAGAAAGAAAGAAAGAAAGAAGTTTGCAAAGTAACAGATTCAATGGATCATAAAACAAACTCTGTACTGATGTTTCTACTTTGTCCTTCCGAAGTGTAACAACATCCTTTTTTCCCATTTACAACGGCTCAGCAAGGTCATCAAAACCTTTGTATGCAATTTTGGGCAAATCTTAAACAGAAATTATGTATGAATTAGAAGTATATACCCAAGCATTAACAGAAAATTGAATGGTCTGTCGATTCCAATGCAAAGGAGTTGGATTAGGACCTGTAGCTGTAGATGTCCCTGAAGTTCTATTAGTTGGTCCTGCAGCATTTGGGTTAAACTTCAATTCAACATATACAGAAAAAACTCATGCTAGCATGCAGTTAAGACGAAACAAATCTGATTATCTATGCCATAAAAAAGTTCATTTTCCTAATTTTTTTAAATATCCAGATGATTTGCAGAAATGCAAAATCCACCAGAGTTTCGTGTCCGCGCTTGGTTATTCATTGGTGGTGGTGATGATGACGATGTTGCTGATGGTCGTGCTGGCTGGGATGAACTGCTAGAAGGAATTGGTTCTACAATGAGATCAGGATCCTGTTTGATATTCAAAAATTGAAAGATTCAGTGATCTGCAGCATCTTTATGGCAGCAAAAGGTAAATCAAGATAAGAGATCATGTATGTCCCTAGCCCCTAAAACATTGCACAATAAGACACCACAAATCAGAGGTACTACAAGTAATTAGAAACTACGAACTAAATTATACCTCTGTCAGTCTTAGACCCAAATATCAAAGTCTGATATCAAAGCATCAAGAAGAGCATAAAGCTTAGCATATAAAACAGGGAATAGAAATTCACTGATAAGACACAACCCCTAAAATAAATTAACAATAAAGAAGGCAATAAGCCCTCAACTATCAATTTCAATAACAAAATTAAAGAGAGAGAGAGAGAGAGAGAGAGAGTTCTAAAGAGACTTTTTCAAGACAGCTAATATCATCGTACCAAGAAGTTTAAGTCACACAGACAGAGAAGCTGCAGAAAGTCACAGAACTAAAAGAATACAAAAGCACTCAGGGAAGAAATTCCCACTTATGATTAATCATGAATGTTCAATTCTAAGTCCAAAAGTCAATATTGTTCTGACTCGTACTTTGCTTCATCAAACTAAATAACCATGAAGCAATAACAACAAAACTCGGCCTGTCGAACACTTTTAAAATGAGTCCCCAACAAGATGCTCAAAAGTCAATAATTAATACCCAAACCACTCAATCTCAGCTTTCCAGAACTGAAGCATAAAACACAACAACATAGATGAGATTCAATCATCATCGTTAACAATTATAAAGTAACATTGATAACTACGAAAAAGCATATTCAATTGACGAATGTAAAAGCCATCACTTGCAGTTCAGAGAACAAGAAGAGCACGTGCACAGTAGTCATAAAGTCATCGAATGTGGAACTGAGCTGAGTAAAAAAAACATACGATGAAGCGCTGGTAAAACTTGCGCTGGAAGTGGGTGACGACATCGGAGCGTGAAGCCATATGGGGAGGGATGAGAACATTTGACCAGTAATCGGCCCATCTTGGGTCGTTCTCGTAGTCGTATGCCGCCGCCGCAATCCTCTTAAACTTCTGTGGATCCTCTCGGTCTTCGCCCATTCTCTTTCACTCCTCCGCTGAGACCAAAACCTCTCAGCACTCCGACTTTGGCAAGAGCGAGATGGGAATTGGCCTCACTTAGGCACGCTGCAGTAGATGACTTCGATAAGCGAATCGAACCATAAACCTCTCCACCGGTTTGAGGTCAATGGAATTTGATGTCGTTTCGTTGCAGTCTCGTTCGTGAGCCAATGAAGTGTCGTTTATTCCTTGATTAAATAAATTATTTTCCTGTATGTGAATTTCTTCCTATATTTTTCTTAGTCAAATCTTTTCTATTATTAGAAATTAAATTTTTTAAAAAAATTCTTTAAACAATTAAATTATTATATTTATTATATCTTATAAATTAAAATAATAAACTTAACTTATCTAATAATTTATGTCAAATTTCCTAACAATTTTGTATTCCTATCATAATAGAGCAAGTATTAATTTTGTAATAAAATTATACATCCGGTTTTGGACACAAAATCATACGAAATCTGGTATCTTTCATTAGATGGGTTGGATTTCATACCAAATTTTGAGTCTTTTTAATGTAAAAGCCACCTCATTTAATAAAAGAGACAATTTTATATAAATTTCGTGTTTCAAATTTTCTTAGCCATAAATTATTGTTATTGTTGCTTATGCATTAGAAGAGATAAATCGATAAGTTAGAATTAACATTACTAATAGGGTCATGTTATTCACAAAAGGAATTTTTACACATTTATTCCGCTTCCTTTGTACCATTAATTTATATGATAAATTTATATTTATTTTTATTATTTTAAAAGATTCACATAATAAATTTTAACAAGTAAATAAATGAAAATAAACATTATTGGAACTTTGTATTTATAAAGTCAAAGATTTACATAACTCCATTTGCAAATTGTAGTTGTGTGCTTGCCTTTTTACTATACTGAAAAAGTATGCAATTTAAAACTTATTAACCAGAAAAAAAAAAAAAAGACTCCGATTAAAAGCGTTGTACTCCCATTTTTTTTCTTTTTTTTTTTGTGCTTTGTATTCCCAACTTTAAATCCATGCAAATATGATTGAATATGATATTTATAAGAAACGAATAATTTAATTTAAGTATTTAAATAAGTATGTCTTTTTTTAATTTTTTTTAAATATTTTTTGTTTAATATGTAAAGATTAATATCTTTAAAATACGGTTAAATGCATAAATAGAGACATTTTCCAAGCAAATCTTTTTTATGCACAAGGTTAAAATCAAATTTAAGATAACTTATTTATTTAAATTTCTTACACTTAGACTAACTCATATAGATTTTAAATAAATAAACATGTCTAAATATGAATGAAAGATGACAATTAAATTTAGTTTAGGTGTTTAAATGATTAACTCTAACTAAGAACAAAGACATAAAGAAAACACCATATAACTTAGCACTGCCTTTGCAAAATGGAATCTCCATTGCTAAGGGAAGATATATTTTGCTCGGCAAATGAAACTAGTTATGCCCATTGAAGCTATTTTTTTTGCATGGATACCAAATGATATCAAACAATATTCTTATAAATTGAATTACACAAACTTTATTTAAAAAATTTAAATTATTAAATTTACTAAATTTTGAGTCTCCACAAATATAATATCTTTTAGTGACTTTTGTAATAATTTAATAAGAGGTATTTTATATGAAACAAATGCATATTGCCAATATAATTATGGTATTATATAATTAAAATTGATAGATACAATATGATTATGTTAAAAATAACCTATAATAAAGAATATAAAGAAGGCCATGGAAAGCAAAATCTTGTTGACAAAAGAGAAAAAGAATCAGGAATAATATCGCTTCGAAATTTACAGAAAACGCCAAGGACCTGGCCTGGCAAATCATCTGAATCAGGAAATGCTTTAAACTACACTGAAAAACTACCCCACGGGCAGCTGTCCCTGTGTGCACCAAAGTTTTTCCAACTCAACTTGGCCATGGTAACCCTTAAACTCGATTCAGACGTTCCACGACCCAGACCTATTTTGGAGGAACATAGTGCTTGGCTGCTCCGGATCCCTACTTGTCCAGCTGCTCTGAGAGTCATTAAAATAACTTGTGCTGTAATCTTGGCTGCCAAAAGCCATCCTCCTGAACATTCTGATTTGTGCAGATTGCTGTGCAGAATCAAAGACAGAACTTTGGCCAGGTTTCATTCCATTATTGAGATCTGTAAATTCATCTAAGGAATCTAAAGCTCTCACAACCTGTTAAGTGATGTACAAAAGAAAGCATGCACATTTAGTGTCTATGAAAAAGAAACAGATACATGGACTGCCTTAAGTCAAGAGACCAAAATTACCAGACTCATCCGAGGCCTTTTAGCTGCAGAGTGACGTACACAAGCTGCTGCTGCTTCTATCATTCGGAGCATTTCATTTCTGTTATAATTCTTCTCAAGCCTTGGATCCACCAATATTTCAAAGTCTTCATTATCAAGTGCTTCGGTTAATAGGGGTCGAGCCTGGCAAACAGGAGAGATATTTTATAACATGACTATGGTCCAAGATATGTAAGATTTACCATGGGCTCAACCTAATAATCTAAAATCAGTTTTATCAACAACATTTTCTCATCTCTAAATTCTTAAGAAGAAAACATTTTCTCTGAAGGTCGTCAAATAGTTAATCTTGAACAATATGGACAAATTGCAAACTTCAGCTTAAATTAACAATTTTTCTTCAAAAATGGGAGATATAAAAATCGTCATAGGCCATGAATTTTGGTACAAGCCCAAATGAACAAGTTCAACTTAGTCAAATGGATCAATTTAGTCCAGATTGCAATGCCTTTGATTCTGCATTACATAACAGTATTATTCAAACATTGCTTTATACCTTTTTTTTTTTTTAACTTTTGGGTTGTGGAGGGCAGGTCCTACAAATTTAATGATTTACTCATTTTTTGCCTAGAAGATGGGACTGCCACCACGAATTAAGTAGCCTCACTCTTGCAATTCTTAGTATGTTCTGTATCATTAACTTGATGTTTTAATTTTAAACTAGAAAATTTGTACTACAATAAATCACAAGAAAATAGGAGGAAACCATACACTCCATCAGCGGGAGAACCAGAGAAAAAGAGTCACTCATTCAATGTTGCTATTTGCATTAACATGTAAGTTATTATTATCATAACAACAGTATTTTCCAACAACATACATAAATTTTTTTCCTTCTTTCAGTGACTTTTTTCCTACTATCAACTCATTTGATACAGTAAATTTACTGGTACATTCCGGCTGGTTGGAAATTGTGATAGTTATTTTCCCCTCCCCAATTCCCCTCTTAAAGCAAACAATAGATATATACAGACAGACATAACCAAAGGAAAAAGGCAAAACAATGTTAATGGTTATGTATAACGTACCCACTCAACCAGGCTTTCATCACCAATTGGCTGAGAGGCATCTACAGGCTTCCGACCTGTAATTAGCTCCAAAAGCACAACTCCAAAGGAATAAACATCAGACTTTTCAGTCAATTTCCCACTTGTTGCATATTCTGGTGCCATGTACCTAGTTTAGACAATTTCATCTGTCAGATATAAGCAGAAAAAGACCAGCACCTACATGAGTAATAATGTAAAATCAATCTCCCTAAGACTTGGAAGGACTGCATCTGCATTGTATGTTATAAAGGCCTTTTATTTCATACAACAAATAATACAGCATCAGATGGCCAGAAATTGAATCAATAACAATATAAAACCTCATGATCTGACTATACCCAAATATGATCCAACCCCAAAAAGGAATCACATTAAAACATAAAAAAATGTTCCTTTAAGATCGAAAATGATAATTATGGATCTAACAATATAGACCAAATTAGATCACTCAAGTTTACATATTATTGAACATAGGTTACCTACCCAAAGGTCCCCATCACACGTGTGGTTACATGTGTATTTGAATCCAATGCCAATTTTGCAAGTCCGAAGTCTGAAACCTGTTACATAAACCCCAAAATGAATTAGTAAAACAAATCACCTACAGATGCCAATACTGCATCAGTGGGCAATGCATTGTAAATATGCTGTGTGAATAATGCATGGAGGATGGCCTGAAATATTCAGTTAAATTGAAAAGCAGACTGCATCCGGATACATAGAGCGTAAAAGTGGCTTACTCGAGCTTCAAAGTTGTTGTCAAGAAGTATGTTTGATGACTTAATGTCCCGGTGAATGATGCGTGGATGGCCTGATAAGTTAAATTAAAGCCAGAAAAATGAGAAAGAGGTAGTTGGATATAATACCAGGAGTTAAAAAGTCGAGATTGAACATAATATGGTATAAAAAAATGAAAAATATAAAGCATAAGAGCGTGAGTAATTCTAAATTAGCAACCATGTGTGATCTTAGCATCTTAATAGTGGTTACAAAATTTTCATATAGTATATGCACTTAACTGTATATTTCACATCAATTTGTCAATAACTGTATTTTGAGTAATAAAAGGAAAAAGTATCATTTCTAAATATTGAAATGAAAAAATATATAAAAATATTTCTCCTTGCATAAAAGAAATGTGTGGTACCACATAAGTGCCCCAATGCCAGTATTCATTTTCACATTTGAGAATTTAATTTCAAAGATGGAAAATGCACAGTATTAAATTTAAGTATAAGAAGAACAAATATACAGTCTTCATGAAGGTAAGCTATTCCACGAGCAGCACCAGCAGCAACCTTGACTCTAGTTGTCCAATCCATAACTGGCCTGTCCCCACCTGTAAAATTTTAAAAATCAAGTCAAGTTTCTAATCGGTACTTAGATGAGGATTGAGGAATTATACAGTGCTTTGAGCTTGAAGCATGAATGTATAACAGCAAAGTTACTGGAACTTTCAAACCGACTCTGGATTCAAAAATTCAAGAGCAATGTAAATGAAGGAAAAAATAAATTTATGGCAATACAAATCTCTGGATACCTTGTATAAAGTCAATATTGAACAGTAGTAGTAGCAATAGCAGTAGTAAGACAAACTATGAATTATATTTTCAATATTATATAACTTCAGCTACATCGGAAGAAGTAATAGTAGTAGTAGTAATAGTAGAAGCAGCTATCAAAACTGAACAATGGTTCTAGTACTTGGAACTTTCAAACCGACTATGGCTTCTAAAATTCAAGAACAACAACAACAACACTAAATACAATCTTATCCATTAAGTGGGGTTAGTTACATAAATTAAACAGTACCATTGAGTTCTATCGAAACCAAGTTTTTGGAAATACTATTGAACCAAAGATTTCTTTTAATAACTTCTCTAAGTATTTTTTTTTATTTTCCTTTACGTCTCTTTATTGGACTAAAAACTATTTGAATAACTTTTCTCACTAGAGCCTCTAGCAGTCTTCTTTACATATGCCCAAATCACCTAACTGTATTTTTATCATTTTCTCCTCAATATTTGCAACACCAACTCTCTCACAAATACAATCATTGGACTAAAATTCAAGCACAACGCTAATGAAATTAAGAATACATGTGGCATTATGCTATATGATATGTCTTCTATCTCTCAAAACTGAATAATTGTAGTAGTAGTAACAATGAATTTATTTTCAATATTACTATAGGTTCAGCTCCAAAATAAAAAATATAACAACGTAATAAACAAAAAGAGTTCATTATCATTTGTTGTCAAGCTCATGAATGAACTATATATAGCATACATTTTCCATTGTTTACTTCAAGGAGATATTTTCCTTGATAAATTAATTAATGCTGATATAAAGCATATGACCTATTCCTTTGACATTGTAATTTTATGCTTAAGTCATTATATTCCTAATTGTTCAGATTATCTAGTCCAATATATATCTTACCATGAAGATGGTAATGAAGAGTGTTGTTGGGAACATAGTCATAGACAAGCAACCTTTGATGCTCAGATATACAGTAGCCCACCAAAGAAACCAGATGGCGATGATGCACACGGCTAATAATCTCAACTTCTGCTCTGAACTCTCGCTCCCCTTGCCCACCACCAACTTTGAGTTGTTTCACTGCAACTTCTCTTCCATCAATGAGCAAACCTTTGTAGACACAGCCAAATCCACCTTCACCCAACAGATTTTGTGCTGAAAACCCATTTGTTGCTTGGACAAGTTCTTCATAAGTGAACCATGATCTTGAATTACTTACCCCACCCGGCTCTGATGGTGAATACAGGAAACCAGTGCCAGAGTCACTGCCTAGAAATGGAGTTGGAGACTGTGACCTTAAGAATAAGGTGCCTAGAAGAAAAGATAAATTTTCAGGAAAAAAAAAAAATCTTGCTATCTTTTGCACATTCAATTTCTGCTCCCTTTGTAATTCAATATTATAATGACATGCCAACTGCATAGTACCATGTCATTTATAACAGTAAGAAGCTAAAGTTCAAAATTTTCCAGTAGAAAAAGTGTAACAAAATTATCAAGCTTCCTTATATTAATGACCTAAATTTGTCACAGGTGTAACAAAACCAAGTACCAATGAGACAAAGTGCAATAGAGCTTTAGGTTCAACAGGGACATGGTTAAGTATAAAGTAAAAGAAAGAAAAATGGTATTTACATATGATTGACTTAACTATACATGAAAGTTATGAACCAAAAAGAGGACAGCAATAACAAGTTGCTGCTAAACGAGCTTAGGTCATATTGGAACATTATATTGGGCCACCCAGATGCGTCATAATTCTGTACCTTTTATAGATAACTAATAACATCAAAATTATTGTTGCCCCTTTCAAGTATCAGATTGTTCATTGTTAGTGAGTAGCTGTGGCTGGTATACTGGACGGGACTTGCAGGTTCTCAAAATCCCCTCCCCCCCTCTCTCTACATATGCGCACACACACGACCCTATGCTATAAGATTTATACTCTTAAAAAATAAGTCAATATTTTAATGGGGATCATGATTCATGGTTAGGTTTCTGATATTGAGGAAAGCAACTTCCCTGATTATTTTCAAAAATATCCACAAACTAGAATCTAGGGACTTTCTTGATTCATTATTGAAAGTATCCAGAAACCAAAATTGAATTAATTCCAGATTATCAATAATTTAAGTTTATGAGGAACTAAGAAGATCCTTTAATATTTATCTGAATAACAGATATTTGAGGTTGATATTAAAGAGCATTAAACAACACAAAAGAAAGCATGTCCCTAATGGTTGGCAATGCACAATGCAATACCTGAATTTTGAGACGAGGCAAATGGCGAAGGCATGGCATAACCAACTTTTGATCCCATTCCCTTCTTCTTTCGTTTCTGTACAAACCACATGGCCAAAACAAGAAGGCTGACGACAACAAAACCAACTACAATGGCAATAGCAACAGCACCTCCTGTATGTGTAGATGTGGCACTTTTGTTCATATCAGCACCATTAGTTGATCTAGCAGTGGGCTTCTCTGTTGGAATAGTGGGCAAGCCCTCAGCTACTGATGAATTATTTGGAGGAGAAGGGAAGGAGATTGGGGGTGGTGAAGAGGTTGAAGGAACTGAAGAAGGAGGAGATGGCACTGTGGATTGAGGGGGTGCGGCAGTGGAGGGAGAAGAAGGAGGTGATCGAGAACCAGACGGAGAGGGTGTAAGTGAAGAAGGTGAAGGAGTGACTTCTGGTGGCTTTCCCAGAGTTGGAGGAGGAGAACTTGAGGATGTTGGGCTTGGGACATTTGCTGGTGTAGAGGGAGAAGGTGACATGGGTTGAGAGGGAGGAGGAGAATCTGCTACTGGAGATGGTGGGGATAAATTTGGAGAAGAATGTGAAGTTTGAGTTGGAGGAGGGGTGGTGGCAGCTGATGGTGGGGGTGACGTTGTAGCTGACCGGGGTGGCGATGCTGGAGGTGATGGTGGTGGAGAGGCAGCTGGTGGTGGTGGTGGTGGAGAATCTGGCGGCGGTATTGATGGTGGTGGAGGAGAAAGAGAGGGGGAACGAGGCGGGGTTGCAGGCACTGCCAGTGTAGGAGAAGGAGGTGGAGCTGAAGGATTAGAAGGAGATGAAGCTGCCGGGGTATGAGAGGTTTGACTGGTTTGAGAAGAGGGAGGTGGTGATGTAAAAGAAGAATTTGTTTGGGAAGGTGAAGAAGGAGGTGGTGGTGAAACACCACCAGAAGTTGGAGGCACAACAGAAGAAGGGGAAGAATTTGGGGGAGGGGATGTTGAAGCCATCACTGTACCAATCCCCCCTCAAAAACAAAATGTACTAAAACAATTCCATGATGACTACTTTCCAAAATCACTGACACTCAAATCTTCAATCTCTTCCCACCAACATTAAGCCAGCATAACATTCGAGATCAAACATCAACTTAAAAATTTGGACCAACTCTTCCAGTATAAAATGCACAAAATTCACACTTTGGAAGAACCAATCGGCCAATTCCCAGAGACTTGGGAACAGAAAAAGTCAACCATTTTAAGAAAGGGAAAAATCTTCTTAACCTCCAGTACCTGAGAATCTCAACCCAGCTCAAGAAGCAAATCGTTTTCTAGCATAAAACAAAATCAAATATCCAGCATTATCACCCAGATTTGTTACTCGCATACGCTACTTTAGTCCCAAAACTGAAGGTCAAATGCAGCATACCCAGATCACCAAAACAGATAAAGGTTGCAACCCATAAAGTGAAACGAAGAAATCCTTACCTATATGTGAAGAGATAGCGTTTCAAGGAGGAACTGTTTGATGGAAGCTTCAAATTCCGCAGGAAAGCTTCTATGGTGGAATATGGCAACAGAGGCAAACAGTTCATACACCCACAAGAAGTACGAAACAAAACGTGGGAGCCACTTCAGAATAAGCTCTGCTCCACTCTGAGTCTTTCACATGCACCAAAGCACGGGCAAAGGAAACAGAATGTCCAAATTCCAAAGTGAACCTTTGAAAATATTTCTTTTCTTCTTTTGTCGAAGAACAGTGTAATTATTACTTTATTCAACCATAAAGCAACTTAATATACCACTTTTTTATTAAACTATTAATTTTTTCTTTTTGTCACGAACGATTCTATAAACTACGGTAGGAGATGGGCTTTAAATTTGAAATTTTTATTGCAACAAAAACAGTGTCACATAAATTAACTGTTGCATAAAAAACTTGTTGCAATTGAAATCTCCAACTAATAAGACTTTGAATTTAATTTCATGCATTTTAGTTATAAAAATCTACAGATTTGAATTGTTTATTTTTATTATCTATAATTTAATAAATTTTTATTTATTTTTAAAATATATTTTATAAATTTTACATTTTTATTAATTTTTTAATGTTACATTTATCTCTTTTACTATGCATCCTCAAAGAAGAAAAAATCTCAATTCAGGTATTTCACTTCAATGAGGAGGTTCACTAGAGATGTAAGGCTTTCAATCTGTAACAATATAATTACATGTCAAATACTTTTCTTCATTGTTACCCAATTTCTTATAATTAACGATGAGAGCAATTAATACTTACTTTTTTGTAAGATTGGATTCACTCTAATTAAATTTCTCTTGTTTTAATAATTGTTATCTTTTGTACTTAAATTGATTGTAATATTAGTTAATCACTACTTACAATTTCAAGATATTTAGCATTATTCCATTGACGCATTTGCCATATCAAACATCCCCTATGAGTCAATACGGAAAAAATGATGAGGAACTTCTCAGCTGTTCTTTTCTCTTCTAAGATTTAACTTTCAAGTTCAACCCATTGAAATAAAATAATGAATGATTCCAAGTAGGAAAAGCTAACCCCATAAACTAAAATGTGCTTACACATGTCTCACAAAAATTAATCCAAGGTGTTAATTGTATAATTTAATAAATTTATTAATAATTTAATTTTTTAAGTGATATTTTCATAAAATTAATTTATAAAAATAAAGAGAGTATTCAAATTATGTTTTTGCCTTTAAAGTTCTTACACTGCTTACAATTAGGAGATGGGTATTTATTATAACTGTGGAAAGAAAAATTAATTTATTATGTTTCTGTGGTTATCATTTATAAAACAAAGAAATGTCAAATATACTTACAAGCAACTCTAATTAGAATCTCATTTCAAGTAAAATATGTTAATTGCCTTCTCTCAATTGAGTGTTTTCAAAGGATAAAACTAGTTTATTACAACAGTTTTTTTTTTTTTTATGTCAATTACACAATGATATTTTAATTATGATGTGGAGAGCCTCAAGTCCTCAAGAACATGCCTCTGACAATATAAAATGTGGAAGTGTAATAGCATTGGAATGTTGCACTAACTGGCCGTGATCATGAATAGTGTTAACGGTCAGCATTAAATAAACAATACTCTAATAAATTAAATGCAAGGCCGCGTTGGAGTATTTGTTGGAATAGTCAAGAGAGAGAGAGGCTTGGTAGTTGTCTCTATTTATTTATTCTTATTGTATCCATAACTTTTTAAAATCTCATTCTTCTTGTCACAGTCTTCACCTGCCATGTTGCTTGGGATGTGCAGTTTGTGATTGAACTGCTAGCATAAAAGAAGGAAAAGATCGATGGAATGAGGTTAGTTCTAACATACAAATTTATTTAACTTCAAGTTTACACATGCCATTGTATTAAAATTCAGCAGTTTTCACCATAATTAATCAAATTTTATTCTAACTAAAGTTGTCAAGTGTGGTTTAATAATAGAGAATTTAAATAAATATACAAATTAAAATTCTAACCTCATCATCTTATAAAAAAAAATTATGGCAATCACCATTCTAATATTGTAATTGGTTGACATCCGTTAACATGGAGCTGTTCAATCAGTATTACAAGCATTGTCACACAACAAGCTCACCAATCTTGCAAGCCAAGTTAATAGTTTGTTGAGCTAATTTATAATCAAAGATGGCTGAATTACTACCACACTTTTCCCTTTCCAAGCTGTCTAAATAGGTGCATATATTTAGTGTGGGGTGACATTCATTGTTGGTGCTCTTTCTGGTCCTTGGCAAATTCACATGCCATTGTTCCCAGCTGTATTCTGTAAAATACAAATAAATCACCCAAGAATAATGATAAATGTAGTTGTTTTACCTGCATATCTAGCTATGTGCTACTGCAGTGCAAACAATAATATGTCAGTTTGGCGTTTTGTTCTGGACGGTCCATTCCCATAGGAAGTGCATTACAACTGTGGATTAATAATACGAGTACTTATTGTTATTAGTATCAAAGTTTTACATGTGCATGAACAGACATATATGAAAACTTTATGGGTAAAAAGTATAATTATTAAATTTATTGAGTTTTATAATTTAAATTATAGAATATAATAAATTTAATAATTTAATTTTTTAAAATAAAACTTTTGTAAAATTCAGTTCATAAATATAGTTAAAGTAATGTTACAAAAGGCAAAAGGGTTATATATAGTATATCGCACATTCTACTCTGTCCAAAGTAGATATAATTAGAAGCAACCTAACAAGATACAGTTTCATGATGCTACCTAATTGCAGATTAGTTGATCAGTTATGAAACGAGCCCATGGAGAACCCCACCTCTCATGATGATAGACCTATACCATGAACACTAGCTGCAGTAATACAAATAATAATACTAATACCATACATTCATTTCGGAAATGATAGTGCTACACTTTTGTAGTTATAAATCAGACATGTCTTGTGACAAGACTAACTTAGTTTTTTCTTTTTTAAATAAAGCTGAAGATGATTTTAAGTTTGTGTAACTACAAAAGTGTAGATATATTAGCGCCCCATTCATTTTAAGCTGTCACATGCATTAGTCTCTATCTGACTATAGCCATTTTTGTCTTCTATAGTTACTCCAAAAGTCAACTTCAGCGGAAAAAGAACCAAGGGCAAAAGTTAACTGATATAAAGATTGGGGACTGAACTGCTTGACCACAGGGACACGTCTATTTGGTGGAAAAATGCAATTCAAACCAACTTCTCTACGTTTTATCTTGGTATAGACATCATTGGTTTGAGTATATGTAAAAAAACTGCTAGTAACTTTAATGAAAAAAATCAATTAAATAATTTTTAGTTTAATAAAGAGATATGAAAGGAAATTAAAAAAGATATTTGAAGAGATTATTAAAAGAAATTTTTAAATAAATGATATTTTTAAAAACATATTTTCTGATAAAATCAAATGACATTGTTTGATTTATATAACTGACACTACTTTGTAAGATAAAAAACTGTTATTTATTGTTGTTGTTATTATAGACACCACCATTTGATTTTGGTAATTTTTCTGCCAAAAGTATTCAGTCTACAAAGCAGAGCTGTAAGTTAAAGGCATTCTATCAGCAAATTTGTGTATTTAACTCTTAATCTGTACTTTGATGGAAAAGAGAAATCTATTTAACAATAGAAAAGAAACATAACCCCTACGTTGTAATATACACACATTGCCATCAAGATGAACCACAGTTTTTACTGGCACACACCGCAAAACTTTAATCTGATTGAGTGGAATTATAGGTTTTCTAAAAATGTTGTTGTTCATATTTCAAATAAGAACAAAGTCAACTTTGTATGTGGAGCCACTGGCATAACCTAAAATTACAGAAGAAGCCTTGACTTGGTTTTGCATCTAACTTGTTTTTTAAGTTATAACTTCAGATAATCAAGTTTCACTCAACCATTTACAGTTACTTACAAGCAGTCTTTCGAATGTGCACCTGCGAAAAAGGGTAATTGGATACTAGTTGAAATACAGAAGGATACATTAAAAAATTAATATAATTTCTTGTCATTTTTAAAATGTTAAAATGATTAACAATACTCAGTGACAGTAATGACCAAACCAGCAATACTTCCCATGATCAAATTCCTGCTCCTCTTTATCACCTCTACTGTGGATCCACCATAGAAGATTAGTGAATGAGTTCCCATCATCAAAAGCTTTTAATCTTCTTATTTTCTCCAATGCACTTTCTTTATCATAAATGCCTTCCAGAGCATAAATAAACCCTTTCCAACCATCTCCAACACCTTTCCTGTTCAAATTAGGCAATGTCCAGTTCACAAGCTCGTTCACATAATCAACATTGGAGAACAAGGTCTCAGTTATAGGAGATATAGGTAAAACATGAATACCAAGCCTACACTCTTTCCATTGAGCAGGAGCGAACCACAATCCACTGTCTCTTTTGTTAGCCCACACAACACTTACCACCCTGTTCTCTTTAGCGAATTCTTCCTCATACATATTATTACCCACTTTTAAATGCCACCATGTTTGGGCTGCATGAATTTCAAACGCTGAAAGTGTTGATCCAATGGCAACTAGATGGGTATCACCATATGCCAACCCCATCAAGGCTGCTGAATAATATGCATTCACAGCTTCACTTGTGCTCTCCTGATTTCTTCCATCCGCAAATTCAGTTAGCCCTCCAGCCCAAGAGTGCAACTTATAAAGGTCAAAACACCTTAGTCGGGGATAATTCGAGTTTGATCTCCTGCTCAAGTTCATAAAATCTGCCATAAGTGAATAAGCTTGAGGTTTATACTTCCTTCCCCAGGCAGGGTCAATCTTTGCAAGAACTGCAATTCCATAAAGGAAGTATCCTAAATTATAATGGTGATCATTATAAATTCCAAACCCAAAATCAGCGCCTGAATCGTTAGACCCTTGTTTCGTAATAACTCCCCCCCATTTTGCATCATACACAAAGCCATTCCCTTGAAAAGTTCCATCCAACCATGGCTGAATGGTCTCCTTCAGAAAGTTCCTAATAACTGGAATGGCATCAAGAATACTCACCTCTTCAGCTATCAATGCCAACCTTGCCGCCCTTGCAATCAATTTCCCATAAAAATAACACGATGTTGTTGTTGCTAATTTTGAGGGATTTAGAGCCTCAACATCTTCAGAAAGCGCTGTGACAATCTCACCAAAAGATTCTTCTTTGATACCTCTGGTAGAATGCCAAGTTACAGAAACAGGTTTTGATTTCAGTACCCATGAGTCCCCAACAACACCGATAAGCTCCCCATCAATGCTCCTATACTTAAAATCATCAAGAACAGTTATTTCACAATCAGTGCTTGACAAAAGTTGAAGATGAAGGGGGTGAGCTAGCATTAGCAAGTCTCCCCATCCTTTCTTTTCCCATTTATACTCAACACAAAATGGTTTTGTGAATGCTGCATCCCCAGAAACTGGGTAGCAAGAACTGTATCGGTTGAGGATTGCATTGTATTTCGGGTCAGATTCGGGTAACACAGCTATCCGAATTATGCCCAAAAAGGGTTCAGAACTAATGTCAGAAAGGCTGTGACTCAAACTGATTGGGGAGGACCCATATATAAGCCATGTCTGGCCATTGTTGAGCTGGACAGTGTGCTTGGTGAGGGAACTGTTGGAAGACAATGAAAGAATGGCATGGATAGTGGTGATTGAAAGTGCTGTTCGTTCAGTTACAGCTGCAGTGAGAAAAGGGCTTCCCCTGACGAGAAAGAAACGAAGATTTGATGAAGGGAAATCCAAAGTGACACTGAGATCACTGAAGGAAGGTATTATGTGCTTTCTATGCGAATCAGGGTCAGTTTTTTCAGAGGCTGAGATAGTGAAATCGGGGACGAAAACCTGGGATATGAACGCAGAGCTGGAATATCGAGAAGGATAACAGACAGAAATCGAATAAAGTGAGGATTTGATGAGATAAGGGTGAATGTACTCAGGTTGGTCGCCATTGTTGAGAACAAAATTTTGGAAGAAAGAGCTAGTAGGGAGTGGAGTTGAGAGAAGGTTTGGGGAGAAGAATTTGGAAGGTTCAGGTAGGACAGTGGATTGAGTTTGCGGGAAGAGGAAAGGAGTATCTGGCCACTTTTTCTGAGGCGGCGGCGGCGGTGGTTCTGGTGGTGGGGAAGGAGGAGGTAGAGGTGGAGGTGGAGGTGGAGTTGGAGGTGGAGGTGGAGGTGGATGTGGAGGTGGAGGTGGCGGCGGCGGTGGGGCCGGGGAGGGCCTGATCTTTCTTTGGAAGGGCCTGGCAACTTCTCTTTCGATCTTTCTTCCTAGCTTTTTCAGCATTGTCAGTTATTACTGTCACAGAAACAGTTAAAGTCACAGTTACAGGTGGTTAAGTAAAAGAAAAAAAAAAAAAAACCCAAGGAGAGGGGCTGGGTTGGTCGGGTTTGTTCTTGTTCTGTATACGTTGGCTTTAAATTTGGATGTGGTAGACGCTATGTAATGTTTTATACTTGAATTTCTTGAAAATTAGAGATTAGTTGACAGTATATTTTATTGGAGTAACTGAAATAGAAAAGAAAGGTATGATATTATATGAAGAAAGGAATTATTAGAAGAAACTCAAAGGGCATGGTGGGATATTAGACTTGGCTTGGCATCAAGGTTTCCTTGGACTTCGAAAGAGAGTAGGAATCATCCATTGAAGGGGAATCTTGGATCAGGGTATGTCATGAATTCAAGAAAGACATTTATGTTTCTGACATGGAACGTGCAAGGAAAGAATAGTATTTTTGAAAGAGTAATTTATGAATTAGAATCTGAGAAAAGAAATTCAGGACTCTAAAATATCCGCTTGTGCAAAACTTAGGCTTTGCATCAAAGAAATTAGAGTTACAGAGAGTAGGAATCATCCATTAAAGGGGAATCATGGGTCAGGGTATATGATCAATTCAAGAAAGACATTATGTTTCTGATATGGAATGTGCAAGGAAAGAATAGTATTTTTGAAACAGCAATTTATGGATTGGAATCTGGGAAAAGAAATTCAGGACTCTAAAATGTCTGCTTTTGCAAAACCTAGGTTTTGCATCAAAGAGATCTTTAGCTGGGCCACTATTAGCATTTTCTAAAAGGATATTGTAATTAAACCCAACATAGTATTATTCATCATAAAAGTACAAGGTTGTGATCCATGGCAGTAGTCTTTAGTTTTTTTTCTCCCCCTTAAAAAAAGTAATCATAGGTATTGGTTTAAATGTGTCTTCTTCTTTTTAGAATAGAAATTCGAGAATTGCAATAGTTACATCACCCGTTTTATCCTCCTTTTTAAGTTTCTGTATAGATTTTGATGGCGACAGTTTTTTATTATTGAGTATCACTTACATTAATAATTTATTTCTGCTGAATCTGTTTGTTCAACAATTGTTTTTCTTCTCTTTTGAGAGCTCAACTTTCCCCGGAGGCAGTGGCTTGTTATTATTGTCAAAAAGCTCTTCCTAGTGAAGGGGTTTATGTCTTTGAGGATTAAATCTTAGCTATGTAAACTGTTAAGCTAGTTTGTTTAAAATGTTATTCCAGAACAATGTATCCTCCTGAACCTGTACATTAATCAGTCTTTCCACCTTTTTTCACACACCAAAATTGAAATTAACAAAAGAAAGTACATATATCAGTTAAAATAAAGCACTCGTACACATTTCATAACTTATTGTCGTTCCAGCATATTGAAACAAATTTATAATAATGACGATCATAATGACAGAACCAGCTGTACTTCTCATAACCAGATACATCCTCTTTATCATCACCTCTGCAGTGAGAGATTAGTGAATGAATTCACATTATCAAAACTTCTCAGGCTTTGTCTTCCACAAAATAATGGATTTAGAGCAGTATTTCCCAAAGACTGGCAACCCAGTTACTTTGGGAGAAACAAAAGGTGACAAATGCTGCAAAGAGTACTAGTACACAAAATGGGGACGAGCTAGTTAGGCACTTTTCCCAATTTATCACCCCAATACCAAGTATGATTTCACTGACAATGGATTCAAAAGTCCTCAGAATTTACCCAGAAGAAATCTTATGTATGAAATAATTAAGGAACCGGAGAATATGGATATCAGTTGAAACATAGCAGAAATACATTGTAAAAGTTATTGTAACATGTAGACTCTTGTGAATTTGAACTAATTAACAATACTTAATGACAATAATGACCGAACCAGCATTTCCCATGACCATATTCCTCTTCATCTTCCTCCCCTCTGCTGTGAATCCACCATAGAAGATTAGTCAGAGTGTTCCCATCATCAAAACCTTTTAAACTTTTTATCTTCTCCCACGCACTTTCTTTATCATAAATTCCTTCCAAGGCATAGACAAACCCCTTCCACCCTTCTCCAACACCTTCCCTATTCAAAGCAGGCAATGTCCATTCCACAAGCTCCTTCACATAAGTAACGTTAGAGAACAAGGCTTCAGTGATAGGCAATAACGGTAAAACCTGAATTCCAAGCCTACACTCTCTCCACTCAGGAGGAGCGAACCACAGTCCACTGTCTCTCTTATTAGCCCACAGAACGCCCACCACCCTGTTCTCTTTGGTAAAATCTTCCTCATACATATTGTCACCAGCTTTCACATGCCACCATGTTTGAGCTGCATGGATTTCCAAAGCAGCAAGGGTTGATCCTATTGCAACAAGATGAGTGTCACCATATGCCAGACCCATCAAGGCTGCTGAATAATATGCATTCACAGCTTCACTTGTGCTCTCCTGATTTCGGCCATCCGCAAATTCAGTCAGGCCTCCAGCCCAGGAGTGCAACTTATAAAGGTCAAAACACCGAAGTCGTGGATAATTTGAGTTTGATCTTCTGCTTAGGTTCATAAAATCTGCCATCATTGAATAAGCTTGAGGTTTATACTTCCTTCCCCATGCTGGGTCAATCTTTGCAAGTACTGCAATTCCATAAAGGAAGTATCCCAAATGATAGTGGTGATCATTATAAATTCCAAACCCAAAATCAGCGCCTGAATCTGTAGACCCTTGCTTGGTAATAATTCCTCCCCATTTCTCATCATAAAAAAATCCATTCCCATTAAAATTTCCCTCCATCCACGGCTCAATCATCTCCTTCAGAAACTTCCTTACCGCTGGAATCACGTCAAGAGAAGACACCTCTTCAGCTATCAGTGCCAGCCTTGCTGCCCTGGCAATCAATTTACCATAAAAATAAGACGACGTTGTCGTTATTGTTGAGGCATTCAGACCCTCCACATCTTTAGAAAGGGATGAAACAATTTCATCATAGGCTTCTACTCTGATTCCTCTGGTAGAATGCCAAGTAACAGAAACAGGATCTGTTTTCAATACCCATGAATCTCCTACAACACCAATAAGCTCACCATCCATGCTTCTATACTTAAAATCGTCCAGAACAGTAACATCACTATCTTCGTCAGACAAAAGTTGAAGATGGAGAGGGTGGGCTAACATTAACAAATCTCCCCACCCTTTCTTCTCCCAATTATATTCCACACAAAATGGTTTTGTGAGTGCTACATCCCCAGAAACAGGGTAACAAGAACTGAACCTGTCTAGAATTGCCTCATAGTTCGGGTTCGAATCCGGCAGCACTGCAATCCTAATTATGCCCGAAAAGCCATCAGAAGTAATCTCAGAAAGGCTGTGACTCAATTTGATGGGCGAGGACGCATATATGAGCCATGTCTGGCCGTTGTTGAGCTGAACAGTGTACTTATTGAGTGAATCATTCGAAGAAAATTGAAGGATAGCATGGATGGTGGTGATCGAAAGCGGGGTTCCCTGAGTCACAGCGGCAGTGAGAAAGGGGCTTCCCCTGACAAGAAAGAACCGCAGATTGGAAGAAGGAATGTCCAAAGTGACGCTGAGATCACTATAGGATGAGATTATATGCTTTCCCTGTGAATATGAGCCAGTTTTCTCCGCGGCGGAAATTGTGAGATCGGCGACGAAAACCTGGTATATAAAAGCAGAGCGGAAGAATCGAGATGGGTATGAGACAGAAAGCGAAGAAAGTGAGGATTTGATGAGATAGGGATGAATGAACTCGGGTTGATCGCCATTTTTGAGAACGTAATTTTGGAAGAAAGAGTTAGTGGGAAGTGGAGTTGAGAGAAGATTTGGGGAGAAGAAGTTGGAGGGGTCAGGGAGAACTGTGGATTGAGATTGGGGGAACAGGAAAGGTTTATTACTGGGTCGCTTATGATGCATTGGTGCAGGTAATGGCGCTGGCAATAATGGCGGTGTTTCAGGTGATAGAGGGGGAGAGGGTGATGAAGATGGAGGCGAAGGGGGCTTGGGGGTTTTATATGGTTTGCGACGTTTTTTGAAGCCGCTGGTCAGTACAGAGCTGACCTTTCGTCTGAGTTTCTTCAGCATTGCCTGGCAGCTCCCAATTGATTAGCAAATAGAATAATGAAAAATAAAACACTGGGAAGTTGGATTTATTTGGGTAATTTATGGATGTTTGTTGGAAAGTTGACCATCGCAGAACCAGAAACAGAGAGGAAGATGGAGTCTCGGGATGGCGACTTTGGCTTGCCTTCCGGGCTTTGCTGAATATTGAAAGAGATGGGCACAAATCACAATGGAAGCTAACAGCATTGATTGAATTGAAGTTGAAGGGAATTTTAGGCCAACTACGAATTTGAGCATTGCAAGAAAGAAATTGAGATATCCGAATAGGAATCTGCAAGGAAGGGATTGCATGATAAGTTCCTAGAATTTGAAGACGTAACTTACGAATCAAGAGAAGTACAGAAAACAGAATGTAGAATTCTTAGCAGTTAAGTGACTGCAACCATAGTGAAGGAATTTTAGACTTCAAACTGTCCAATTTTGCAAAAATTCTTTTGACTCCAAAATTTTCCGTTTCTGAAGAAAATCTAATTAGATTTTATAAATTTAAAATATAGGAATTAGGATGTAAGTTGTTGGATTTAATGTAACATTTGACTAAGATGAAGATCTATAAATGTCATGGTTACATATCAGAATGAATTTACCTATATTAATTCTCAAAAAAATAGAAAAAAAATTTACTCCAGATATGAAAAATTAAAGCTTTCTGGAAAATATAAAAATAAAAGTCCGTCTACCATAGTTTTCCAAACAGTTTACATATGTGGATTATATACAGTGCGGCCCCAAAAAAATTCTGAGAAAATCTTTTATTTTGAATTTAATATAAGAAAAAATTTAACCTTAACCTTTTATTTTTTAAAAAATTAATATAGAGCTTTTTAAACTAATTCATAAAATTATTAAATTGAAAGCCCATATTTTTTCAAAATATTAAACTCATAATAACACAATTCATATTAAACATTCAATTTAAAATTTAAAAATAATTTATAAAAGTTAAAAAAAAAAACACAATGGATGGTAAAAATACAAACATGTTGTTTCAATTCTCACACAATGAAATTTGCTACTTCAAGCTATAACACATATCATCAGCTATATTTTTTCCTCAATCTCTCAAATTTATTTCCTTTTTTGTGGTTTAATAATCTATATTTTTTTATTTGAACACAAAAGATTATTTTTCATCTTTAACTATCACATATACCTCTTACTTTTGTTTTTTTTTTGATATTTATGATTTTATTGTTATAGATTTTTATCAATAAAGTTGTGTTTATTCTTACATAATGTTTATTTCATAAAATTTAAATACCAATTAAATTATGTACTCAAAAATCAACAATCTATAAAACTATTATACAAAAATTTTTATTCCTAAATAATAAAATATTGACATAATGGTGGTTAATTACACTTTAAAAAACCTTGATACAGTGTCCCACTAGAAAGAAAATTTGTCTCTTACAAAAAGGATATGAAAAAATTCAAAAAAAAAGTGTTACTCCTATTTACGTGAAAACGGCATTTTCAAATAACTAATGGGTATCATTGTCCCTTCAAGATTTTACTTCAATCTCCACCGTTGTATGCATGATATCGAAAGTATGAATCATTATTTATATTGATAGGTGTTCGACCATTTTGCATGTGTTCAGGGTGCCAAATTGTCCAATTAGATTGGGTTCCAATTTGTCATCATATTTACGTAGAAATGTTTACCATTACATTTTATCGGATAAGTTGAAATAAAACGGAAACAATATTAATTAATTAAGCAATCATGGTGGGAAGATCAATTGTCCTGCAAATCATGATTCATGTGGAGGTGAATGCACCTGCAATTATAGCAACAAGAGCAGGCTGCTGTTATAGGATATATACATAAAACGTGTAACACTGCTATTTAAATGTGTATCAAGAGTATAATTTCTGCGGACTTTGTAAATAGTGGTTGATCTTTATATCTATTTGTTATAATATTATAACAAAGATCGATCTCTGTATATAAATTTTGTAAACCTTATACTATACGTATAGCTTTCATTTCTCTAAAACTTAAGGTAATCACAGATATCCAATTGATTAGGAAAAATTGAGTTGCTTTACATCAAAATGTGAACTGGCTTAGAACGAGCAGTACTCATGTATTATCTCAGTTTTGTGCATGAGATAGATATGAACCGAACAGGAGAAAATGGTTATCAGCTCAAATGAAATATTGAATTGGCCATCTATATGCCCATTTTCCTTTTCCCCATGATCGTCTCGGCAGTTAAACTACCATAAGAGATTACGGAACGAGTTTCCATCGTCAAGGCCTTTTATTTTCTGATTTTCTTCAATGCATTTGCTATATCATAAGTTCCTTTTCCAAGGCATGGTTAACCCCTTCCACCCTTTTGAAGCACCTTCCTTCTTCAAAGCAGCGAGTTCCATTCCACAAGCTCCTTCACGTGAAGGTAGCATTGGAGAACAATAATTTGGTAATGGCCGAGAATGGCAGTACTTGAACGCTAGCTAAGCCTGCACTCTATAGACTCAGCAGTTGCCCTCCATTGTTTGCTATCTCTCTTATTAGCTCACAGAATACCCACTATTCTGTTGTCTTTTGCAAAATCTTCCTCTGTCACATGTTTGAATATTTATTAGAGTGAGCTGTCATTAATTGGTTATTTTAGTTTTATAAAAGAAGTTGAGTATATAGAACAATTAATTGATAGTGATTCAGTAGATTGTTTCACCTTTTGAGTTTAGGTTTGATTATTAAGGTTATAAAAGTGACTTATGTGTATAAAGCCTATTACTATGACTTGTAAAGGGTGAACCAGAGTCAGAGATTTTGTTAATGAGCCTGAGTCCTCTCATATCCCATAAAACTCTATATCTTGGTAGTCTTCCTATTAGGATTAACTAATTGCTGTGTAGATTGGAAAAGGAGGGGCAGAATCTGATCTCAACATGGAGAGCACCTCAGGATTGCTAGCGTGATACTTAGATCTCTTCTTCTAGCGAGAACAATTTGGCAAGAGTTTCTGTACCAAGTAACTGTAGCAATGGAATCAAGAAATAGACATTTCCCATCTTGTTTCTTGATTGATCGATTCAAAGACTGGTTGGTTTTAGGTTAGCATCTTAAAATTCTTACATCACATGCCACCATGTTTGGGTGCATGAATTTCCAGTGCCGTAAGTGTTGATTCATGGGTAAAAAGATGGGGTTCACCATATGCTGATTCACCAATGCTGTTGCATGATATGCATTCACAGCTTCACTTGGTTCTCTTGATTTCTTCCGTGTTGAAATTATGTTAGCCCTGAAGCCCAAGAATGTAACTTGTAAAGGTCGAAACTCCTTAGCTGCGGAATATTCGGCTTTGATTTTCTGCCCAAGTTCGTAAACTCTTCCTTCATTGAATTTTATACTTTTTTCCTTAAGCAGGGTTTATCTTTGTAAGAACTGCAATCCCATAAAGGAAGTTTACCAAATGAAAATGATTGTCATTGTAAATTCCAAACCTAAGATCAGCTGTTGAACTTGGAGATCCTTGTTCAGTAATAATTCTCCCCATTTTTCATCATGTAGAAGACCATTTCCTTTGAAATTTCCCTCCAGCTATGGCTTAGTGGTCTGCTTCAAGAACTTATTACTAGAATCACATCCAAATAAGACACTTCCTCTGCTATCAATGCAAACCTTGCAGCTCTTGCAAACCAGTTTCCTTCAAGAGGAATTCAGCTCCCCAACATCTTTAGAAAGTGCTTAAACAATTTCATAAAAGGATTCTTGTCTGATTCCCTTGGTAGAATGAACAGTTGCAAAAACAATATCTTTTTTCAGTACCCAATTAAAACTTTTAAAATAACTGATTCCTTTAGTTTGTATTAAAGCACTGCGTTGTCAACTAGCTGGGCTGCGTTAATTGGATCCTGCTCTTGCACCTTTTCAATAACTGTGGCTGCGTTGTCATATAGCTTGTCTGGGTTAATTAGAACATGCTCTTGCACCTTTTCAAGAACTGTGGCTGCATTGTCAACTAGCTTGGCTGGGTTAATTGGAGTATGCTTTTGCGGCTTTCCCACAACTGTGGCTGCGTTGTCAACTAGCTGGGCTGGGTTTACTGGAGCATGCTCTTGAATCTCTCCAAGAACTGAGGCTGCATTGTCAGCTAGCTGGGTTGGATTTAAAGGAGCATGCTCTTGGAGCTTTCCAAGCGATGATGCAGTAGTGGTGACTGGAGATGAGAGAATGTTGTCTGGAGACAACAACTTGGAAGGCTTTGGAACTGGGAGGAGGTTTGGCATGTCTGATAGGAAGAGAGACATTGGCAATGGTGGTTCTGATTGAGGAATCTCTAAGTATGGTGGAGAATGGAGAAGGAGATGCAGGTTTTTATGGCAGAGACTTCACCTATAATTGGGTGAGCTTCTTCAGCATTTGGATGCTACAATTTGGGTTGATTAGCACTTAATATAGGGGAAAAAAAAGAGGATTTGGATCAATTAGATGGTTGTTGTTTGGATCTGAATTTCGTAGGTGCATTGATGAGCAAGTTTCAAAATGAAAGATTGCAGCATTAGAAAAACGTGGGAGGAACATAGGCAGACGAGACGAAGGAGACGTGAATCATGAGAAAGGTAATATCCTAAGTAGATTAACCGTTGCCAGTTAGCGAGGACCACGCGTGTTTGTACTGTACCTTGTCAAACAATGAATTAATACATGTGTCAACGACTTAGGAAATGTAGTGCAAAAATAAATTGAGAGCTAGGTTGTCGTGTCATAGTATAAAAATAAATTATTGATATTTCCAAAAAAAAAAAAATAGTTATTGAGTTTCCATAAAGATAAGAACAAGTTTGGTACGAATTGCGTTATTGAGATTCAATTATTTAATTTGAAATCCAATCAAAGTTGATTATTTAATCTGATTTCGCTTTATAATATGACAGAATTGAGTATAGGTTTTAAAAATTGAACAGTAATTAGTGCTTACATATTACTCTCTCTATTTTAAAATATTTGTCATTTAAAAAAATGTATAAAAATTAAGAAAAAATAATTAAATAGTCTTCATTTTAAATAGAGTGATGATCTCACAGATTTCAGTGCATATAAATAAATATAAATGTAGTTTGCATGTGTCATTCAATAATATAATAGTACACTGCTATAGAATGAAAATGCAATTACCATAATAAATCTTAGTTTAAAGTAAATTCTTAAAATTAAATCCCCATTTATTTTTAAAATAAAATCTCCATTCATAATTAATTTTTAATTTTTAATTTTATTTCCATATTAAAATTGTATGTATATTGTTTGATTAGATTGATTCAATTAATTTAATCATACAAAAAATTTTCTGATTTTGAAATAATTTAAATAGTAAAAATAACAAATTCAATTTTGCACCATTTCCTTCAGTATTTCAATCTTTTTTTTTCTTTCAAAATGAATCTAATTTGGCTTGCTTGTATCATTGATATTTATGCACATATTTAGATAAAAAATAAATATATGTTATCAATGCAATTAATTTTCATTCGTATGCAATATAAAATAAATAAGTGTTTAAAGTAAAGTTATTCGTTTTTATATTCTAGAATGACCTTTGCTATTTTCTATTCATAATAAATTGAAAAGTGGTTTACTTATGGAAATAACATTAAATATTGATTATAAATGGAGATTTAATTTTAAGAATCTAATTAAAATTAACTAATTGCATTCCTATTGTATAACAGTGCACTCTCATATTTATTGTATGACACATGTAGAGTATATATATATATATATATATATATATATATATATATATATATATATATATATATATATATATATATATATATTTACACGTACTTGAGTTCATGAGAGCATCATTCTTAAAATTTACTCCATTCAAAAAAAAAAAATAGATTTGCTTTTATTTTTTTTTTTACCAAAATATCATTTGCATAGAATAACTAAAATTATTAAAAGTCAACAAAATAATAGAGAAACGGAGAGTTAGTTAAAGATTTAATGGGAAATGAGTCCACTAAGAGTAAAGTTGAAGAAAAATTAATGAAACCTTAATTTTAAGAAAATAACAATAAATTAAAATAAGAAAAAATTTTAAAACGACAAAAAGTTTAAAAGAGAGAGAGTATGACTTACCAAAAATTAATTGTGCATTTTGTAAAAGTAAATTATAATTAAATACAGTAGAAATAGATTATGTAGCCTTGAAAGTAAAAGAAAATTTCATAACTATGATAAATATCTCAAAATGACAATAACATCCAATCCAACTCCTTAAAAAAAAAAAAAAAATCTCAATCTCATATCTATATATAATCATGAATATGGGGTCTTCAGCAATATTGGTCTCCTTGGAGTCCTCAACCTTCCTATCATTACCTTGTTGGTCTTTTTGGAAGGTTGCTAGCGGCGGTGTAGTGACTAGGTAGAGGTGGAGGATCCAGATACATCACCAGATGCAGCATCGACTCCATTAGTTTAAGCAATGATAGTCACAATATGGGACATATCAGACTCTAATTGGGCGAGGCATGCCATCGCCATGGCATCCATCTCTGCTTTTACAGTTTTACCTCCACCTTAACCATCTCCACCACATCCAAGTTGATTTCACTCATAGAAGCTTGGCTCTGAGATGCGTAGCTTGAGGCAAAGCATCTACAAATTGAATTTGTTCTAACGTTGGAAACATGCAATACATTATTCAAAGTCAATGTTTTATTAAATGTGAGTTTCAAAAGGACTCTACTTTTACAGTTTTTGAGTTTCTAAAGTAGATCAATTATTTATCAACTTTTATTAGTAAGCAAGAGGTCAAGATATCTCTATTAGCACAGATGTGCCTAGCGGCACTAGAGTCTATCACCTAATTTATAACATTGGTGACTAATTAAATTGATTTGAGAATAACAACTGCAATAGTTATCTTTTCTCTTTTAATTAATTTTGTATTTAGCTTTAGAAGAATGTCATTTTTCATTCTCTTAAAAGAAAGATTATTTAAGCTTTAAGTTTGTAAACAATTTTATTTGTATCAAAGAAAGAAGAATTTTTTAACCCTTCTGTGGTGTGAATTAACGAACACCAAATTAACATTTGAGAAATTTGTTCTTGTTTTTGTAGAATTGGAGATATCAAAATACGGCACCGCATATGCAACCTAATAGCAATAGTAGTTCCATTGTTAGGAGCACCAACAATGTTATCAAAATTTGTAGTGATAATAATTCTTAAAATTGTTAAAAAAAATATGTAAATTATAAATAGTTTGAAGTGTTTTATAAGAATATTTATCTGTAAATTATTTAGCCGCCCCTCATGTGTAAAGGTGTTCAAAGCAACAATTCCCATCATTTAAAAAACTTTTTTGATCATGCGCATACATAATCAAGAGCAACAATAGTATAAATAATAAAATAATAAAATAATATATATGAGTAGCAAGCTAACCAGTAATAAAGAAAGCATAGGTTTAATAGAATATGTATTCTTCACATATAAGCAGTAATAAAGAAAGAATTGGTTTAATAGAATATGTATCCTTCACATATTTAGCACCACATGACCAAATAGTATTCATAGGAAGAAAACGATAGCTGTTAAAGAATGAAGAAAAGAGTCCTTAGCAGAATTAACAATCATTGAAGTAATTACATTATATGTCCATTGGCAGTGTCCACCAAAGAGTTGGTTCAAACTGAATACAGATGGGCCCAAGAAGGATGATGGGGAAAGTGGTGGTGAGGCTTAATTAGAGACGATAAAGGAGCATGGGTTGCTAGTTTTTATCGATCCTGTGGATAGGCTTCTGTTTTTCAAGCCGAGAGTTAGGCTTTGTATCTGGGTCTCCACCTGGCAAAATCTCTGCACTGTTGTAAATTGGAGGTCGAATCAGATTCCCAAGCACTGATCACATCGCTCTCTAACATAGACAAACAGACACCACCACTTGTTGCAATTAGGGAATTGATGCATGGCTTTCAGGCCATTACCTGGTGCCACATATATCGGGAACAAAATCGATGTGCAGACTGGTTAGCCTCCAAGGGAGTGAAGGCCCCTCCAGGTACTCACACGGTCCAACAGGTTCCAACTGCTCACTATATGTTGTTATTGGTGGATGCTGAGTCCTTTCCTCAAGATATTATGATGTAATTTTCTTTTATTTTGGGGCTTATGCCCCCGTTAATCACCAAAACCAAAAACCCATTCTCCCCCCTTTTCCAAAACGGCTAGTTTTCTTTGGATCACCACCGTTACAACATTTCGATAATAGAACAATATTATAAAACTGAATTTTTTAGAGATATTATTGATAACAAGTAGGGAAATTTTAATCTTTTACATTATCCAATTAAATTGATCTAATATAGATTAGATCAATTTACTTTTGACTAAAATAATTGATTGAATTGGATGGTTTCTCCGATTATGCACCTATTTGGATTGTGTAAAATTCAATTTTAACAATAATCCTTCCACCATTTCATACAGAAATATTTTTATCATTACTTTTATCAAGTAAGATGTACATATCTTATATACATACTTTAACATATCTTATAATAATTTTATTCAAAATCAATTATTCTCTTCAACCCAAAAAGAAAAAAAATTAATTCTACTCACAAGCGCAGCTAATAGAAATAACCCTATATCGATTAAGTTGAATCAAGTGTCTAAACTGAAGTAATAACACCCCTTATATTTATTTCACGAAAAGAGCCACATATAAGCGAAGGATCACGTGTTAAAGATGTAGAATTATTTTAAATCTTTACTTAATAATGATTTTTGAAATGGTTAATTCTTGAAAGCACGTGCTTCTCTCTTTCTTCCTTAATTTCAATCAATTTCATTGTCCAACAGTGTTATGATGATACAGAAATTAAATCTACACCTCACATGAAGTATTTAATAGGTCAAATTATACAAAATTTAACTGTATTTAGATATTTGTATAATTTATCATTTTTTAGTTTCAAATAATACTGTTGTAGACACCTAATTTTGTCCAAATTCTAAAAAGATAAAAATAATAAAGAAAAGAAAATTAAAAATAAAATAAATTCGAAAATCAAAAAATAAAAATTAAGAAGAATTGAAAAAAAAAGAAGAAAAATAAAAAGAAGAAAATAAAAAGAAAAATAAAGGGTAGGTGGATGCATGAAGGAGAGTTGGTTGCATGAAGGAGAGTTAGTTGCATGAAGAAAAATTAGATGCATAAAAGAAAGTTAGATGCATGAAGGGAGTTAGATGCATGAAAGGTAGTTGGATGCATGAAAGGTGGTTAAATGCATGAGGGGAGGTAGATACATGAAAGAAGGTTAGATGCATGAAGGATGGTTAGGTGCATAGGATGGCTATATAAGGAGGCTTGAGGAGGGCACCTAGAACACACAACAAAACCAAGAAAAAGAGAGCAAGAGAAGGAGAGGAAGAGAGCACCAAGAGGAGAGAAAAGAGAGAAGAGAGAAGAAGTAGAAGAAGTAGGAGAGTGAGGCTACATCAAAGTAGCTCTTTTCCTTTTGATTCAACCAAAGAAGCTCCTTCAAGTAACATTCAAAGTCTACACTCACTAAGAAGAGGAGTGGAAGAATTCATCATCTAAGGTATGCACATCTCTTACCCTTTGTTGAGTTGATTTTCTTGTGTTAAAACCTTTGATTATCCCAACGATGGTCGTTGATGTAATTGGTGAAAACGATTACAATTAGCTATCCTGAGGAAGTACGTTATGGATTATATTAAAGAAATTGATATAATTCACGTAACGTGACTAACACCCATTATTTTGAAATTAAACCCCCCTTTTTAGAATCTTGATTTCTTTCAAATGTCATAGCACTTGCGGTTGACGAAAGTGGCCGCTTTTGTTATCTCCCCAGATAATTACGTTGTGGATTATGTTGAAGAAATTGGCAAAATTCCTTCAACGTAAATATCACAAATCCTTTTTTTTTCCTAAAGAAATCCCAAAATAAAAAGTTTTAACCAAAATCAAAGCATGAATTTGAAATCAAAAAGCAACAAAACACCAACGTGGTACCGAAAGGGCGTTGTAGGGGTGCTAATACCTTCCCTACGCGTAACCAACCACCGAACCCAATTTCTGTGACGCAGACCTAAATCTCGGTGTCCGATCTCACCATTTAAACTTAGATTGGTGGCGACTCCAAAATTTCCAAGTTTTCCAAAACACACAAAAAAATCATTTTTTCACACTTATTTCTCTTTTTCGGTCGCCGCATCTGCATCACGATGTCGACAGCTTGGCGACTCCACTGGGGATGCTTGAGGCTTAGGCCATTTAAATTGGTGTTTGTTGCTTTCTTATTTCATTTCCATGCTTTGTTGTATTTTGTGTGTTTATATCCTTTTGATTTGTTTCATGGAGTAGGTTTAGATGATTTAATTTTTATTATCTGTTGTACTATAGATTACTAGCTATTTTACAGGTCATGACTGTAACATCCCCTCACACACTTGCACTTACACCACAACAGTTAGAAAAGGGGAGGTGATGACCCCTGAGCTCTCTACCCGAGCTCCTAGGAACCCTTAGGATAGTAGGGGCAAAAGTAAGGTTGACCTTTGTGAGACCCCTGGTCTCCGTGCAGGCACCTGAATACCCCACTCAAGTTGATCCTCCCAAGGACAATTTGGGGACCTAATGTAGGAGTCTAAAACCTACCTTTCACACTGGTAATTGCCTTAGTACCACCTTATGTAAGAATTTAACCTAAACCTTTGGACATGGAAAACAAACCTAAGATGAACCTGGATCTAAGCACAATGGGGAAAATGCTCTGTGACATTGCATGTCTAACTTTGTCATTTGCATTTCGAGCATTCTTATTGCACTTATTGTTGTTGCATGCATAACCTTCTCAACTTGGGTTTGCCTTACCTGAAAGTTAGCAAGGGGTCAAGTAAAGCTAACCCTGTGAGTTTTTTAGTCTTTGTATAGATGCATGAATAAGGAGCAAAGTAAGGTTAACTTTCACAAGACTTTTAGTCTCCAGGCAAGTCGAGAATATTAGTGGCCAAGTTCCACACAAAATAAAAATGATGAAGTGCTTTAGCAATAGAAGGAATGCTTGAAAAATACTTTATATGTCGGACATTGAACTATACATGCCTAGCATAAAATCCCTTCTTGAATTCATGACTGGTAAAGTGGTTTGGAGCTATAAAAAACTCTTGATTAACATTGAATCATCAAGCATAAGCATAAACCTAAGATTATTTCATCACAAGCATGCATTGTCGTTCAATCTTTTGTTTAATGGGTCATTTGAAGTTCGGGCATGAGCATGCGTTACTCAGGTGATATTAAACATGTTCTTCTCCCCGAATTTTTGGCTTTGGGCCCAGTGAGTAACTTAAGGCCCATGCCTGGCATGAAATCCCTTCTTGAATTCATGACTGGTAAAGTGGTTTGGAGCTGTGAAAATTCTTGATTAACATTGAATCATCAAGCATAAGCATAAACCTAAGATCATTTCATCACAAGCATGCATTTTTGTTCGACCTTTTGTTAATGGGTCATTTGAAGTTCGGGCCTCAGTATGCCTTACTCAGGTGATATTAAGCATGTTCTGCCCCCTCCCCCGAATTTTTGGCTTTGGGCCCAGCAAGTAACCTAAGGCATACTGGCTGAATCCCGGCTGCGCAAAAGCACCTGCTTACCCCTTTTTATGTCTTACTATTCACGTTCAAGTTTCAGTCGGTAACCAACCTGGCATTCTTCTATCCCAAACTGAAAGGTTCATTGTGAAAGCCATACTCAAAGGACTCTGGGAAGCATTATTCGAGTGTCCTAACCCATCACCTTACCAAAAAGCCAGAAATGGAGGAAGGCCTTGCAAGGCTTAGAGCCAGATTTTCTTCGCTTCCTCAAGATGCACTTCGAAAGATGTATAAGTGCCGACTTGAAAGAATGAAGATACTCACACGTCTAGGACTCCTTGAAGATGTACGTTGGATCATTGAAGTTAAGGTACACCTAGCAGATGATTTTCAACATTCATTAGTGAAACATCTACCAGGAATGGGAAGAAGCTCTTATGCTAAGAAAAGAAGGGCTAAAAGGATAGAGGTTTGTTATAAGTGTGCAAGGTAGACATGTAATACACGATGTAGGGGAAAGGGAATGGTGTCTGCGAATCGGGAAGACAAAATCCAGTTCATAAAGGATGGACTGAGTAAAGAGTCATTGGATAATATCCTTCAGACTCTTGAGACACATCCTAGTGGACAAGTTCATGGCGTTCTTCTCGCTTTAGCGGAAAAATTCCACAACGAGAAAGAGCGCCACTGTCTTGAGAAGCTAACACTAAATGACCCTGTTTGTCAGTTCGTAAGAAAAATCGATAGCAATCCTGGTCCATGAATAGCACACTACAAAGATGAAGGAGTGATGTTCCTAGGCAGGAAGATAAAATCATTAAAGATGGACTGAGTAAAGAATCTTTGGATAATATCCAGTAGATTCTTGAGACGCATCTTAATGGACATCTTCATGTTTCTTGCCTTAGTGGACATATTCTACAAAGCAAAAGAGTGTTTCGTCTTGGGAATCTGATGTTAAACGACCATGTTCATTAGTTTGCAACCTTGTTCATCAGTTTACAAATCCCTTATGGTGTTTAGTCTGTTATTGGATGCAGTATCAGAAGAAAGGATAGGCCAGGATCACTATTCATTAGTCTTGTAATTGTTGGTGAACCCACCACTTTCTTTACTTGCTTTCCAACTATGTATGCATGGTTTTGATTTGTACAGTGGTTGTTAGTGATTTTTCCTGTTAATTGTCAGTATGTCTGCCATATTCACTGTTTGCTCTCTGACTCCTCATGCTTAATTTTGACAATGTTGATGTGTTCGTCTTTTCTCCTACTGGCACAGCTGCCAGATTTACTGTATGCTTTCTGACTTTGCCTGCATGATTTTAATAATATCGGTGCAATTGCCTTTTCTTCTACTGACATGTCTGTCATATTCACTGTTAGCTTTCTGACCCTGCATGCAAATGTTGACAATATCGGTGTAATTGTCTTTTCTCCTTCTTAAGCGCTGGCACATCTGTCATGTTTACTATATGCTTTCTGACTTTGCCTACATGATTTTGATAATATCAATATAATTGTCTTCTCCTGCTGGCATGTCGGTCATATTTACTGCCTACGTAATTTTGATAGTATCGGTGTAATTGCCTTTTGTCCCGCTGACACGTCTGTCATATTCCACTGTTAGCTTTCTGACCCTGCATGCATAATGTTGACATTGTTGGTATAATTGTCTTTTCTCCTTCTTAATTGCTGACACATCTGTCATATTCACTATTTGCTTTCTGACTCTGCCTGCATAATTTTGATAATATCGGTGTAATTATCCTTTCTTTTTGACAATTGTTGATGCATTTATTATCTTCGCTGTTCACTTTTTGACTCTGCGTACAAAACTTCAAAAAAGCCAGCTGGTTGCTTTTTTATTATCGGTAGCTTTACGACCTTCCTATGCTGGAGGATTGTCGTATATTCAGGCATGTCTTGTCTTTTGGACTTTCTTACTGTCATCGTCTGAAATTATTGTGCCTGACTGTTTTTTGTTGTTCATTTCTCCCCTACAAATACACCTCCACATTGGATCATCCATGCATGGCTGGGGGAGAAAAAGAAGGAGAAACATCCTCAGCACGTAGATTCAAATCTATCTGTGTCTTCAGTGCTTCCATTCTAGGGAAGGATAATGAGTTTATAAAGGTAGCAAATGAACTTGGTAGGGTTTTGGCTGCCAGAAAAATAAACTTGGTGTATGGTGGGGGCATCCATGGGATAAGAGGATGTGCAGCTACAACTGCATTTACAGGAAGGAGCCATGTCTTAGGCATCCTTATAAAAGGGTTAGCCGACAAAAGAGTCAGTGACTATACCTTTGGTACTGAGTTAAAGGTTTCATCTATGCATGAACGCTTCGGGCACATGTTTTGCAATGCTGAGGCCTTTATCGCGTTACCTGGTGGTCTAGAAACTCTAGAAGGAATTTCTAGTGTGTTATTCTGGATCAAATTTAACTATCAGAAAAGGCCGTTAGGGTTATTAAATGTTAATGGCTTTTATGATGGCTTGTTGTCTTTTATAGATTCAATTGTGGAACAACGCTTCATATCTCTGGAGGCTCGCCGTGCCATAAAATCAGATTCAGACGTCGATCGATTGATTGATCGACTGCAAGCCTATGTATTTCAACCTTACCCATTGGTAAAACAAGTGGACAAACAGCCTCCCGATGGTAGCAGGAAGCGTAAAATATATACCATGCTTCAATTGTAACTTGTCATGGCTTTCTTTTTTTTTTGTTATTTTTGTTGTCTTTTTGTACAAGTCTAGGAAGGATGGTTCGAATGGAAGAGTAGCTAAGCGAAGTTATCGAGATCGAAGTATGTGATGGATGGCAGAGTAAAGAGTTATTCTTCACTCTTGATACGCATCCCATGTGTGTCTTATTATAAGCATCATATGCATTCTCATGTATCCCAACGACAAAAGCAAAAAAAAAAGTGTGTTGTTTTTCTTTTTTGTGCATGTCTTTCATGGATGGCAGAGTAAAGAGTTATTCTTAACTCTTGATATGCATCCCCATGTGTGTCTTATTAGAAGCATCATATGCATCCTCGTGTATCCAAAAAAAAAAAAAGTGTGTGTTGTTTTTTCTTTTTGTGCATGTCTTTCATGGAGTCTTATGGCAGAGTAAAGAGTTGTTCTTAACTCTTGATACGCATCCCATGCACAACTTATTAGGAGCATCATAGGCATCTTCTGTTTCAAAAGAAAATGTTGCATTTCTCTTTACGCATGTCTTTTGTGTAGTGTTATTGCATCTCTTAATGGCCCTGTCCAAGGCCTTGGTAGAGTGTATGGGAATACCCTTTTGAATTCAATAAGACGTCTTGCATGTGAATGTATTGTATGTCATTTCTTCCCTTTTTTATATCAGTGATTGATAAATGGTAGACATTTAAGAAGGGGATACCATCACCAGATTGAACCGACAATGAGGGCAATCAGGGTTATAATGTCTTTTCATACATAAAAACAATGAATTGGTGATCAGGTATCTTAAGCTCATCCTAATCAAACTCATTTTACCAATGAAGAAGTAGGATTGCTTAAAGTATTCAATTCTTGGATGATAAACAGCGCTGCAATGTATTAAAGACTCATAGAACATGGTGCATCACAAAGTTGGTTGATGACCAGTAAAATGAGTCCAAGTCAAAAATGTTGCATTTAATTAAAGCTGGGGCAAAGGTATCATGAAAAAAAAAAAGGATTAAGAGGGACAGAGATGGTTCATTCATGATTTCACCTTTAGAGTTTTCAAAAGCTATGGAAGTATCACCCACCAAAAAAAAAAAAGTTCTTGCACAATCCAATGAGATTTATCATGCCTCTTGGTATGTCAGCATGCATCATGATAATATCATTGCATTACGTGTTAGGGGCATCTAGATAATTTTGTTTCAATACATTGACTTGATATGAAATTCATCGTATGTCCACATATCCTCATTCTTTGACCTTCAGTAAATCTAGATTGCATTTGTAAAGCATGTTGTTGATGTTCAAGAGATCACTCTTACCATACTAAGCATGTTACTGGCATTCCAAAAAAAAAATGTTGTCTTTCTGTACATGTCTTTCATGGCAAAGTAAAGAGTTATTCTTAACTCTTGATATGCATTCCATGCACAACTCATTGAAAGCGTCATATGCATCTTTTGTTGCATCTCTTGTGCACGTTTTGTTTTCATGTAATCTCATGGCATGGCTCTGCCCAAGACCTTGGCAATGACTACATGTGAGCACCCTTTTAAGTTCAATAACCCATCTTGCGTGTATTCTACATCATATGAGTGAATAATGAATGGCAGACACTTAAGGAGGGTTACCACCACCTGAATGAACCAACATTGGGGGCAATCAGGGTTATGACACATTTTTCACATTTTGATGCCTAAGAGCAATTAATTGGTGATTGGATATCATAAGTTCATCCTAACCAAATCCATTTTTGCCAATGATGAAATTGGATTACCTGACAAAATACTCAATTCTCTTGGATGATAGAGTATCTCAGATCATAAGCAGTGGTGAGAGAGTGATGTCTTGTAGTTCATGAGAACGCTATGAGAAAGTGAGTTTCCTAGAACTTGTTTGAATGCCCCTTGAAATAATTTGTTGGATGCCACATTAACTAGAGAAGTGATCTAGGCTGTCTTTGCACTGTTTGAGCCTTTCAAGCTAACCTTAAAGTAAAACATCCCTAGTCACCCATTTGAGCCTTAAAAGATGGCAAGGCCACCATCATATGTTCTTTTTCAATCCTCATTTACCTTAACCTCTCAACCAAGAAGACTATGATCCTTACCTTAAAAGCGAGTACAAGGAGCACTAAAGCTATTAGCCGAGAAAGAACGCTATCAAGAATAGCTCAAGAATCCTTTTGCATTTGGTTAAAGCCTTAACTATGAAAAGGCAAAAATGAAAGGAAATGAAAAAATAACAGAATTTGGAAAACTGGAAAAGAAAAGAGCCAGCCCAGAAATAGAGAAAATGAAAGATGGGCAAAAGAAAGTTAGTTTTTCCTATGTCCAGTAAGATTCCTAAGTTGTGAAAGATGAAAAGGAAAATACAAGGCTTTATGTGCTCAATCTTGAGCTCTCCTTGTTCTACCCTTATCCATTTCTTTCTAAGCCATTACCCAAGCCTTATATTACCAGCTAAAATAAAGACCTAGTGATCCCAGTTAATGTGGTGAAATAACAGATGCAGAAAGGGACATGAACACAAGCTTATGGGATACCTATGAGTGCAAACACTTGTATGAGAGCACAAACACTTGAGAGTTTCCTAATGAGAGAGTTGCTCAACAAAGAATCCTTGATTCCAGAGAATTGAGTAGTCTTCATCCAATATATGGATTCCTTTTTGGCATGTTCTTAAAAAGGAAATGATGAACTAAGAAAAGCTTTTCAACATTTCTTTGCTCGAAGGTAATCAAAGCAAACTAGGGGCAATGACCAGGAGCGAACCTAGAATTTGAAAAAATGCTCAAAAGCACAAACTGGGGGCAGTTGTTAGGAAAGCAAACCCGGAGTAAAAAAAAAAAAATCCTCCATTGTTTGGAGATTACCAAATTTGAATCGGGGTAAGAATTGAGAGATTGACCCCAAATCCAAAATATTCCTGTAATAGCAGAGAGTGAGGATGAGGATCTATAGAAAAGGCTTCTTAAAAGAGAAGAAAAGTCTCGAGTTTATAAAAGAGTCGGGGAGAGTTACCAAATACTGATATCAGAAGGTATCACTTCTATGGAGTCTGACATTCTAATTCACTCAATATTTATGAAAAAAAAACACACGCACACATCACTCACAAATTGCTTTGTGATTTTGGCATCTGTATTAATTTTGCATGTTCAGCATGTATTCATCTCGACCATGCAATTCTGAGGTCAAGCCTCTTCTTATGTCAAACACTAAACCCTGTCAAGTAAGTCTGCATGTCAAGCATGCAATTTTGAGGTCGAGCCTCTGACTATGCCAAGCCCTATCAAACAGGTTCGCACACAAAACTCTGTCAAGCAGGTTTGCATGCCAAATACATCATTTTGAGGTCAAGCCTCTCTATGTGCCAGGCCCTGTCAAGCAGGTTCGCACATCAAGTCCTGCCAAGCAGGCCCTGTCAAGCAGGTTCGCACATCAAATCTTGTTAAGCAAGTTCGCATGCTAAGCCCTGTCAAGTAGGTTCGCATACCAAATATGCCATTTTGAGGTCAAGCCTCTCTATGTATCAAGCACATTAATCCTGTCAAGTAGGTTTGCATGTCAAGCATGCCATTTCGAGGTCAAGCCTCTTTTTATATCACACATTAATCCTGTCAAGCAGGTTTGCATGTCAAGCATGCCATTTTGAGGTCAAGCCTCTCTATGTGTCAAGCACATTAATCCTGTCAAGTAGGTTTGCATGTCAAGCATGCCATTTCGAGGTCAAGCCTCTTTTTATATCACACATTAATCCTGTCAAGCAGGTTTGCATGTCAAGCATGCCATTTCAAGGTCAAGCCTCTCCTTATATTAAACATTAACCCTGTCAAGCAGGTTCACATGTTAAGCATGCAATTTCGAGGTCAAACCTCTTCATGTGTCAAGTACATTAATCTTGTCAAGCAGGTTTGCATGTCAAGCATGCCATTTCGAGGTCAAGCCTCTTCTTATATTAAACATTAACCCTGTCAAGCAGGTTTGCATGCCAAGCATGCAATTTTGAGATCAAGCCTCTTCATGTGCCAAGCACATTAAGCCCTGTCTAGCAGGTTCACATGCCAAATTTATCATTTTGAGGTCAAGCCTCTCCTGTGCCAAGCCCTGTCTAGTAGGTTCGCACACCAAACCCTGTCAAGCAGGTACATATGTTAACGATCTCATTCTGGAGATCAAACCCCTTCACATGCTAAGCCCTGTCAAGCAGGTTCGCATGTCAAGCATGCAATTTTGAGGTCAAGTCTCTTCATTTGTCAAGTACTTTAACCTTGTCGAGCGAGTTCGCATGTCAAGCACATTATCCTGGCAAGCAAGATAAGCCGGAGTCGGTCTTCATTTGACTCAATCAAATATCATTTGCGCTAGAGTGGGGCCTCATTTGACTCAACCCTGAGCATAGGATAGCAAGAAAATCCTGGGTCATAATCTTTGATCCCTGTTGGGTGGATAGTAGTCCTTTCAAATCTTAGGACTGCAAGGAAATCCTAAGGTTATTTTAGGTCCCTGCTAGATGGACGGTGACCTTTTGGCATGATATTCTGATCTGGACAAAACAGTGTCTTTCAACCTTTGCTCATCTCCTAATACTTAGAAGATAAGCAAAGGGGGGCAATCTGTAGACACCTAATTTTGTCCAAATCCTAAAAAGATAAAAATAATAAAGAAAAGAAAATTAAAAATAAAATAAATTCGAAAATCAAAAAATAAAAATTAAGAAGAATTGAAAAAAAAAGAAGAAAAATAAAAAGAAGAAAATAAAAAGAAAAATAAAGGGTAGGTGGATGCATGAAGGAGAGTTGGTTGCATGAAGAAGAGGTAGATGCATGAAGGAGAGTTAGTTGCATGAAGGAGAGTTAGTTGCATGAAGGAAAATTAGATGCATAAAAGAAAGTTAGATGCATGAAGGGAGTTAGATGCATGAAAGGTAGTTGGATGCATGAAAGGTGGTTAAATGCATGAGGGGAGGTAGATACATGAAAGAAGGTTAGATGCATGAAGGATGGTTAGGCGCATAGGATGGCTATATAAGGAGGCTTGAGGAGGGCACCTAGAACACACAACAAAACCAAGAAAAAGAGAGCAAGAGAAGGAGAGGAAGAGAGCACCAAGAGGAGAGAAAAGAGAGAAGAGAGAAGAAGTAGAAGAAGTAGGAGAGTGAGGCTACATCAAAGTAGCTCTTTTCCTTTTGATTCAACCAAAGAAGCTCCTTCAAGTAACATTCAAAGTCTACACTCACTAAGAAGAGGAGTGGAAGAATTCATCATCTAAGGTATGCACATCTCTTACCCTTTGTTGAGTTGATTTTCTTGTGTTAAAACCTTTGATTATCTCAACGATGGTCATTGATGCAATCGGTGAAAACGATTGCAATTAGCTATCCTGAGGAAGTACGTTATGGATTATATTGAAGAAATTGATATAATTCACGTAACGTGACTAACACCCATTATTTTGAAATTAAACCCCCCTTTTTAGAATCTTGATTTCTTTCAAATGTCATAGCACTTGCGGTTGACGAAAGTGGCCGCTTTTGTTATCTCCCCAGATAATTACGTTGTGGATTATGTTGAAGAAATTGGCAAAATCCCTTCAACGTAAATATCACAAATCCTTTTTTTTTTCCTAAAGAAATCCCAAAATAAAAAGTTTTAACCAAAATCAAAGCATGAATTTGAAATCAAAAAGCAACAAAACACCAACGTGGTACCGAAAGGGCGTTGTAGGGGTGCTAATACCTTCCCTATGCGTAACCAACCCCCGAACCCAATTTCTGTGACGCAGACCTAAATCTCGGTGTCCGATCTCACCATTTAAACTTAGATCGGTGGCGACTCTAAAATTTCCAAGTTTTCCAAAACACACAAAAAAATCTTTTTTCCACACTTATTTCTCTTTTTCGGTCGTCGCATCCGCGTCGCGATGTCGACAACTGTTTACTTTTTATTTGATTTAATTGAAACTACAATATGGTTCCCGATTCAAATTCATTCCCAATTCGTCTCAAAATTTTCAAAACAATTAGGAACAAATCATGGACTCACGTCCCTTTCGGTTGTCCTGACAAAATCGGAGCTCCTTTCGAACCAATATTTGCAGTTTTCCCAGTCCATAGAACCAGAAACTAAGTTTAATATGGAAATGAATTGATCCTGCTTTGCAAAGTAGTAGCTGATTGCCGGGGAATCTTCTGACGGAAGCTCAAGCGTTGACATTTGGCCAGACTTCAAAGAAGCGAAATTACCTCAGTTTAAATGAAGGAAATGATTTGGTTGATGGATGCCGAAGATTCGATGATTTGCCACTTAACTGTTTGCTGATCTTTTACTACAAGCTTTGAATGCTCAGATAGGGTCTCGAGAGTGCGGAGTCGAATTGTGAGAACATTTTTTATTTGAGAGTTAATTGATCATGTTCCACAATAGGATGATGGGTATGAAAAAAATTGAGTCAACATTAACAATGTGGATTAAAATTTTAGAGAGCTTAGTTCAAGTAGTTAAACTCAGTCTTATTATCTTCCCTTTAAGTTTGATTTTCATATTATAACTTTTTCAGTATTACACAAAAAAAAACATTGCAACAAATAAAAGGTACAATAGTGTGATTCAATTTTATTAAAACTACAAGATAATTAATTGCATAAGAAGATAAGTACAGAAGATTTTGTGTAATTTACCCTATTTGATATGAACTATAAACCGTGTAAGTTGCAACATATCCACATGTATACTCGGAAAAATTAATCATTTCTCCATAAGCCAAAAATAGTCATAGTTTAATTAATATAAATAATTTTGAGTAATGTATATTCAACATTGATTGAGAGAGATTACGTGTTTCTTATGGAATTGACATGAATTAAACTCCTATAAAATATAGGAAAAGTTTCTATTCATAGCTATTTTATTGAGAACATAAATGAATTAACATTTTTATATTTTATTATTAAAATTATAATAGATTTGGATCTATCTCTTTTTCTTTTATTGTTATTTATTGAGCATAACAAGAAAATAAACACAGAATCACTGTAATTTTGTTAAACCTAAAGAACAACAACATTACAAAGATCAAATATATGATATTAAAGGATTAAATTGTTCTTTCAAAGCGAAAAGAAAATTTTCAAGATAATTTATGAATTCATGCATATAGGGTACATCTTTCGTCCTACCTGAGCAATGCATCAACCACAAGGCAGCCACAACAAGAAGGTCGAATACAAAGATGAACAAGAATCCAAAGGTGACAACAAAGACAACAGTGGCAGTAGGGATCCATATAGGGCTTGAAAGTATGATTAATGGTGTCAAAAAGATTCCTGCGATGGCTAAAAGTAGCAACAAAGTTGCTCTCCTTATGTGAATATTTGTACCAAAACCAAACTGAGAGGTAAATAGTACTAAACTAAAGAAAAAAGAGTTAAAAATAAAGAGACACGAAGTTGAAAGTAAGTTTTTGTTTTTGGATGAATTGAATGGTACAGATGATAACTATTTATAAAATCGACTAAAGCCTATCTCTTGTACACATGTCTCTTTTTGTTGTAACTGATCTAACTCTATAACTACTCAGTTAACCAATTACTTACTCCAATACAGACTGTAACATCTCCCCTCAAAACAAGTTCTCCTCTATTTTATTTTACTACTAAATGACACACAACACCTTCCCTTCAACAAATCTCTCTTTTGACCTTTTCTCCTCTGATTTGTTTCACTGCTAGATGACCTGCAATACCTTCCCTTCAAGACAAGCCATCCTAGCTCTTGAACAGTTAGCTTTGCACAAAATTTGTTAAACGGCAAACTAGACAATAGTTTTGTACATATGTCTATTATTTGATCATGACTTAGTAAGTGATTGACTGTAAGGTTCTTTTATATTATGTGATCTCTGACAAAGTAGATGTTTAGTTCCATATGCTTTGTGCGATTATGCTACATAAGATTCACTGATAAGGCTATTGTTCAAAGATTATCACACTAGAGGGATGGTTTGACTGGAGGTGTAACTTTAATTTCCTTTACCAGTGACTAAACTCACAGTATTTCTGTTGTTAGCTGAGCTAGACTTCCATATTCAGCTTTGGTGCTTGATCTTGATATAGTATTTTGTTTCTTTGAGCACCAGAAGACTAGATTATTACCAAAGAAAACACAAAATCCTAAGATAGACTTGCGATCATCAGGGTCTGTGGCCTAATCTACATCTATGTAGCCTGAGATGGAGAACATTGGTGATTGTTTGAAGAAAATCCCATGTGATAATGTCCCTTTGACATAGCTCAATATCCTCTTTACTGCCTTCTAGTGAGTATCTAGTGGTTTATGCATGAACTGAGATACTTTTTCCACATTATAGGATAAGTCTTATTGTTAGATATTGTAGAGCCCAACTGCTTATCTATACATATGAGGGTCTTCTACTAGAGTTCCTTGAAGAGCCGACAGTTTTAAACTACTGATCATTGGAGTTGGTAGGGCTTTGGCTTCATTCATGTAAAACTTTTGCAATAATTCATGAGCATATTTGGTTTGAGTGAGTAGGACACCATTTTTGTTCCTTATGACTTCAATGCCAAGAAAAAAACTTAGATCTCCAAGATCTGTAAGGGAAAATTTAGTGTTTAACTTTGCTATAAGCTGCTAAATTGCAGTTCTAGAGCTTCCTATAATGATCACATTATCAACATATACTAAAGCATAGAGAGAATAGCATTCTGTATATAAACAATGATTGATTTGCCTTTAATGGTCTAAACCCCTTAGATTGAAGAAACTTCTGTAGCTTCTCATACCAAGCACGTGGAGCTTGTTTTAGCCCATATATAGCCTTATGTAGTTTACATACTAGTTGTTCTCTTTCCTCTTTAACTTTAAAATCTGCTAGTTGTTTCATATAAACTTCTTCTTGTAAATCAACATTTAAGAAAGCATTGTTTACATCTATTTGTCTTATAGTCCAACCTCTAGACAGTGCAAGGGTGATGAAGATTCTAATTGTTGCATGCTTCACAACCAGACTGAAGGTCTCGTAAAAATCAAAACCAACTTGTTGTAGAAAGCCTTTAGCTACTAGGCGTGCTTTATATCTTACTATGGAGCTATTAGGATTCTTCTTGAGTCTAAAAATTCACTTACTATCCACTGGATGTCTACCTTCAGGTAATGCTACAAGGGACCATGTGTTATTTCTCATTAATGCATTAAATTCATCTTGTGCTATTGACTTCCATTTGGGAGGAGACATGGCCTCTTGAATTGTACATGGTTCACTCTCTGTCAGGTCAACTATATAGGCTTTTGGTATGTAAATATTATTTTTGGATCTAGTGATCATGGGATGGGTATTTGTAATTGAAGACTAAAGTTGACCCTCGGATAATTCTATAGAAGAGTGAGTAGGTGGTATTTGTTGGTTTAGAATTGCTTATCTAACACTGAGTTAGTGTCACTGTGACAATTGATGGGAAGGTATAGAAGTTGTATTATTAAATTGAGGTAACAAGGTAGGGAATAGATCAGTGTATGGAAATTTGGTTTCATCACACCTTACATGTCTAGACACATAGACTCTACCACTTTCATCTAAGCATTTGTAGCCTTTTTGCTTAATGCTATAACCAATGAATACACATGGTTTTGATTTGAATTGAAGTTTATTGGTATTGTAAGGTCTTAGACACAGAACACAGACATTTGAATGACTTAAGAAAGGAATAATCAGGTTTTACCTTGTGTAGTATCTCCAGAGTTAACTTGAACTCAAGGGCTATTGTTGGCATTCTGTTAATGAGATACAGGGCTGAGGAGAAGTTTTCATGCCAAAAACTGAGAGGCATTTTGGCTTGAGAAAGTAAGGTTAAACCAATCCCAACAATATGTCTATATTTTCTTTCAATAAGTCTATTTTATTGAGAGGTATGAGGACATGTACTTCTCAAGTCAATACCTTTTTAAGCTATAAATGATGCAAAATTTCTAAACTTTTCCCTACAATTTGCCTAAATTGCCTTGACTGACATGTCAAACTAATTTTCTACAAGTTTAGTGAACTGAATAAAGATTGGTAATGCTTATGATTTTATTTTTATAAAGTAGATCCAAGTGTATTTTGAGTAGGCATCGATAGTGACTAGGTAATACCTGAAGCCTTGACTTGAAAGACAGGATGCTGGCCCACTCAAGTCAAGTTCAAGAAGGGAAAAAGGTTTATTATACTCTGTTACAGAAGAAAGGAAAGGTAAAGAGTGACTCTTTCCTTACTGACAATAGGAACACAAGAAATTTTTATTGATTTTGTAGAAATATTACAAATTTGAAGCACTTTAGATACAATGAGATGATTCGGGTGTCCTAATCTTTGATGCCATAACTAGAACTTGTCTAGCCTTATTTGAGATACAAGATTTGTACTAGAATTTAAGGCTTCTTTATAGAACATAGGAACTAAACTTTGAGTTTTATTGACAAAAGAACTATGTCTCAGTGTAGAAAGATTAATTTGGTAAAGCCCTTTATCTAGTGCACCTCTGAGAAGAACTTCCATTGTCATTTGATCCTTTAGAAGACAATAAGAGTCATGAAATTCGAATATTACACTATTGTCATGATAGAACTGAGAAACTGATAAAAGGTTTTTGGTTATTTTTGGTACATGCAGAATGTTTTCAGCTATAGGTTTCTATTATTTTGGGTGTTAACAATTGAGTGACTAATATGTGAAATATTAAGACCATATCCATTACCCATATGCACCTTATTCTTACCTTGATCAGCACCAACATTCAAATTTTTAAGCTCATTTGTGATATGATTGATTGTCCCAGAATTTGGATACCACAGAGAATCTTCTATTGCTTCTGTTATGGTTACTACTGCTACCATGTTAGCCGAGTTTCTATAATTGTACTAAAAGCTTGGTTTCTCTATGTTGAAGTGCTATCCAGGTTTAGGAGTGAATGAAATATCAAACCTTTTGTGACACTTGTGGACAGTGTGTCCAATCTTTCCACATAATTGACATTGAGTCTTTGTGTTATTCCATGAGTTCCTCCTTCTACCTCTTCCTTTGAAGCTATTTCCTTTTCAATAACCCTAACGACCATATCTTCCATAGTTCTGATATTGTACCCCTTTCCTCCATTTGAGTTAAATCTTTGTGCTACAAGATTGACTAATATTGAAGATTCTATTGTTGAATTGTTCTACATATTTCTTGACTTTGTGTTCAGTAAAAGAGAAACTACTATCTTCCATGATGGTAAGTTTTGTAGTGTAGTAATAGATGTCACAATTACATCATTGTCTATGCCTAATCTAGCCAATGCAATTTGTACTAATTTAGATTCACTAATATAAAACCACTAGATTGTAACACATTCCACAAATTCTTAATCTTAGTAAGGTAATTCCCTATGCTCAGATTTTCTTTTTTTGCAGTTTGCAATTGACGCATATATTGTAGTATCTTTGCAATAGATTGAGAAGAAAAGTATTCTTGAATTGTTTCTCATAGTTCTTTTGAACTCTCACAGCCCACAAGATTTGGCAAAATTGAAGAACTTACAGATGATAATATCCATAACATTAGCAGTTGATCTTGTCTTTCATATACTAGGAATTCTTGAGATTCAGGAGGAGGAACTTTTTTGCTGCCATCGACATATGACTTGAGTCCATGACCTCAAAGTGTTGACAAGATTTAGAGATTTGGATTTATTATTGTGATGACGAAGTCGTTTTCTACCATTATCGATCAAATCGATGCTCTGACTGAGTTGTTTTCTCCCATTATGAATTGAATCAATGCTCTGATACCATGTGAACATTTGTACTAGAACCAAATTGAGAGGTAAACAGTACTGAACTAGAGAAAATAGGGCTAAAAATAGAGAGAGATAAAGTTGAAAGTAAGTTTTTGTTTTTGGATGAATTGAATGGTATAGAGGGTAACTATTTATAAAATTGACTTAAGCTTATCTCTTGTACACATGCCTCTTTTTGTTGTAATTGATATAATTGCTCTACAACCACTCAGCTAACCAATTACTTACTCTAATACAAATTGTAACACATTATCATAAAGCAAAGATGGGGAAGGGGTAGAAGAGAAGTGGCCAAATAATTGGGTTGGAATTAGGAGATGCTATTCAAGTTGTCCTAGAACTTTGGTTAGTAAGCCAAGTAGCTTTGTTGGGTTTAGGGTACTCTCTTGAAGCGATCTAAGGATTGTGGTTTTGTTGTCAGCTAGTTGGACTGGGCTTATTTTTGGAGCATGCTCTTGATGCTTTTGAAGAACTATTGCTATGTTGTCAATTAGCTAGGTAGGGTTGATTGTTGCATGCTCTTGAAGCTTTCCAAGAATCATGGCTGTGTTATCATCTAGCCAGGCTAGGTTTACCGGAGGATGCTCTTGAAGTTGAAGGTTTCCAAGAACTTTTGTTGTGTTATCGATCATGTAGGTTAGGTTAATTGGAGCATGCTCTTGGAGCTTCCCAAGCAGTGATACAGTAATGGTGACTTAAGCTAAGAGGACGTTATCTGGAGACAACAAATTGGAAGGGTGTGGAACTAAGAGGAGGTTTGGCAAGTCTGGTAAGAAGTGAGACATTGGCAATGGTGGTTCTGATGGAGGAATCTCAAGTATGGTGGAGAAGGAGATGCAAGTGTTTATGGCAAGGAGTTCATGCACCCATTGGGTGAGCTTCTTTAGCATTTAGATGCTACCATTTGCGTTGATTAGCCCTTAATATAGGAAAAAGAAGTGGTTTGGTTTAAATGGTTGCTGTCTAGGTCTGAATTGGTAGGTGCATTGATAAGCAAATTCCAAAATGAAAGATTTCAGCATTAAAAAAATGTAGGAGGAACATAGGTATATGAGACAAAGGAGATATGCGAATCATGAGAGGTGATATTCTATGTAAATTAATCGTTGTCATTCAGCGACAACCACGCATGGTTATACGTAACTTGTTAAACAATTAATTAATACATGTGACCTATGAACAACTTATGAAATGGTGTGCAAAAATAAATTGAGAGCTAGGTTGTTCATTATGAAAATAAGTTATTGATATAGGTGTCTAAAAACTAATTCAAACCAAACAAACCGCATCGAATTGATTTAATTTTCACAAAAATGGACTCAAACTGTCTTAGAATTGGATGTGTTTAGTTTCATGTGGTAGTATTTAGGTCAGTTTGGTTTGATTGTTGGTTTGTAAAATATTTTGTACATCTATTTGAATTGAACCAACCATTTAACTAGATATATTTTTTAAAATTTGTTTATATCTAAACAACGTCATTTTATCCTAAACCCAAACCTAACTTTATGACTTTAAGTTTAAAGTGAATGATTTATGACTTTATGCTAAATTTTAATGTTGGATTTAAGATTAGATATTGTTGTTGGATTATCTTGCTTATTTACATTGATGAATTAGAATTTACCCTATTGTTGTTTAATTATATTGAATTAGGTTGATTATTTAAGTTTTTAATCTAGGTTTTAGAGTTATATTATGTTGAATTAGGTTGCAATATGGTGGTCTTAGCTTTTCTATATTTTGTTCCATTTATTTATTTTTGCTTGAAAGGCTGAATTATGGTGGTGTAAAAAAGAAAAAAAAAACAAGCAAATCAATTCAAACTAGATTGCCCAAACCAAACCACCAATGATTTTGTTTGGTTCGGATGAGCATGAATTTTATTGCCTAATCAGTTGAGTTTCCTATATTGCTTTAATAATTGATTTAATTTGAATTTTAGCTTAAAATTGTCTGAACTGAACCACTCAACACCCTTAATTATTGAGATTCCTTAGTGATAAGAATAAGTTTTTATGAATTGGGTTATTGAGATTCGATTTGATATGAAATCCAATTTAGTTAATTATTTAATCTATTTTTGCCTTATGATATGATAGAAGTGAGTATACTTTTCAAAAAATGAACAATAGTTAGTGTCTATCTTTTATTCTTTATATTTTAAAATATTTATCTTTAAAAAATATATAAAAATTATATTGTCTAGATCTTAAAAAAATGAATCTTGTTATTAAAATATCTTGTGCGTACAATAGTTCAAATATTAAAAGCCATAAGAAGTAATCTAGAATGGCTTTGACTCAATTTGAACAAAAATACAATAAAAATAATTGTTAACTAAAAAATATTTATTTAAATAAAATTATAAATAAATAATTGTATAATTATTGTTCTTGATTTATTTAATTACACAAAGTGTGGAATGCCTTTTAAATAATAAATGTTAGAATCCCCAAATCATTTCTTATAATTTTTGAAGAAAAAGTATACATATTTTTTAATTTTAAATTATTTTAAATTATATTTTCTCAATTATAAAAATTAATAAGTGTACTCTTTTATCTATTAAAACAATGAATGTATTATTATATTTATTTATCATTAAATATTGATAATTATATGACTTTTACATGATTAATTATAAATTATTATTAATATTTTTATAAACATTTAGATGAACATAACATCAATAAATAAACTTTTATTCTACTAAATAAAATTAATTATATGAATGAAATAAAATAAAATAAAAAATTTATATAAACCGAACAAAATATCAAATAAAGAGGCATAAAATATTTTTACTTTGAACCAAAATTTTGATATATCAATATTTTAAAAATTATTTTTTATGTTGCACTATATGGATTTGAATAAATAACTCATTTAACTAATTAAATAATAAAAGAGTAATTTATAAAAAATAATAAAAGAGTAGCTAAAAATAACAAATATAAAATGATCAAGTTATCTCTTATATAAAATTTGACTTTGGAGTATTATAGATTAAATATTAAAAAGATAAAATAAAATTGAAAAAAATGAAATAAAAGAAAAATTCATCAAATAAAAACTTTCAAAGATTATACAAACACTATAAATAATTTAGAATTACATGTGTAACTTTCTATAATTTTTTAACTTCTTTTTATTTTTCTTTCATTTTTATGTAAATTTATTTATTTAAGTTTATTCAAATAATTAATACAAAAACACTATAAATAATTTAGAATTACATATAAATCATTTAAGCATTAATTTGTAACGGCAGATAAAAAAAGTATTTTTATGTATCTTAATAGTTAAAAATATGTTTATATTATTTTAAAAATTAAGAATGTGTATTTATTAAATTTTATAATTAAAAATATATTTATAAATAATTGGTTAAAATGTACAGAACCTCTCTAAATTTTAAATCAATTTTAAAAAATGCTCTTGAATTTTAAAAGTTTTCAAATGATCTTTTTAAATTATGAAAAATTTTTAAATAACCTCTTTCGTCAAATTTTCTGTCAAAATTTAAGAAAATGACGAAAATTATAAAGCTTAGAAATTGAAGAAGACAGTGAATAGTAAATTTTTGGAGTTTTAGCATTGAACCTCAACCTTGAATCCTAAACCCTAAAATCCTAAACCCTAAACGCTAAATCCTAAACCCTAAGTCCTAAACTCTAATTCCTAAATCCTAAACCCCTAAACTCTAAACCCTAAACCTTAAGTCCTAAACCCTAAACCCCTAAATCCTAAATCTTAAACCCTAAACCCCTAAATCCTAAATCTTAAATCCTAAATCCTAAATCCTAAACCCTAAATCTTAAAACGCTAAATCCTAAGCCCTAAATCCTAAATCCTAAATCCTAAATCCTAAACCCTAAACTCTTAAATCCTAAACCCTAAACTACAAATCTATACTAGGTTTTCTTCTTTTACATTTATGACAGATTTTAAAAATTTATGTGCATTTGAAGGATATTTTTATCTTTATATCAAATCAAATAGGAGGTTGATTAAAAAATATCCAAATCTTAACAGAAAACTTGACGGAAGGGATTGTTTTAAAAGTTTTTTATAATTCAATAAAGTCATTTAAAAACTTTTAAAATTTGAAAAAAAAATTTAAAATCAATTTAAAGTTTAAAAAAATTATGTGTCTTTTAATATAAATAATTTAAATTTTTTTCTGATTTTTATTTATTTCTCCTTATAGGCTTATTCTAAGGTGTATCCCCTACAACCTCCGATTCTAGTAGATCTTCGGACAGAAGAATTTGGCCATTGAAGATTCAAGGAAGAGAGATACAGAGAGTCGGTGCGTGTTTGTGCGCGCGCGGGGGAAAACATGGCGGGTTTACTAGCATGGGCAGCAGATGTCGTCGGAGGCGGTGGCGTTCAGAGCGGCGAAGACGATGCAATCCCAATTATATTCTCACCGGAACAGCGCAAGTATGTTCAGGATTTGGATCACAAGGCATCTTCTCTTAGCCGTTCGATCCAGGATCTACGTCTCAGGTTACCTCCTCCTGACATATCCCAGAGTCTCCCTCACCTTCACGCACACTCTCTTGCTTCCAATGCTGCTCTTGCCCTCCAATTGAATGCCCACTCTGCTACCCGTGAACAGGTTTCTTTTGAAATTCATGGGTTTTGCTTTTCTGGGACTTTGTGTTCGTTTCTGATTCGTGTGGGAATGAACTATATTTGTATGCACGATCTTCAAATCTCGGGACTTCATCAGTAAAATTGTGGAATCTTGACTACATTCTTGTTTACTAGAGTATGTGGATTCATTTCTTCAGGTAGTTTTTGTATGTTAGTGAGATCTTTCATGGGGCATGAATCACGTTTTGTTTAATTCATGTAGCAATAATGTATTGGCAACAGCTTTTGCTTGTTGGTTCACATTAGTTTATTTCTTCATGAAATTATTCCAGTTTTCATTAGACCTACAAACATTATAAAACTGTGTCTTCATATTGAAAACATTGCGTACTTTTTTTAAATTTTTTTCTTGTTTGGAAATTGTATCCTCAGATAATTTTTTATGTACTTGTGATCGGCAACAACTTTTCTTCTTATTGGATGGTAAAATAAGACTGTAGCATGATATTCTGATGTGTGTGAAATTGTTTAACACAAGAAATTGAACAGAGTAGATGAAGGTCTCTCAGCTGCTGCTGAGTTCTTTCTATTAATTTCTCATATTTCTTCTCTTTGCATTACATTTATATATTCTGGGGAAGGTGACGGAAGCTTCTCCTCTAACTAACAACGGAACAAATAAGATATTGCCACCTGGCACTTATAATGTCCTCCCATATTCTTACTAACACTAAACTACATCGCCCTACTAATTTAAATTCCACATGTATCAATACCCTTCCCTGAAGCATCGTTGCCCTTAAGGATGAGTTAGCACTGCTGAAGAGGAAATTAAGAGTAGGCTTGTTGGAAGGCACGTTACTCCATCCTGAATCAGTCCTCTGTACATAGTGCACCATCATAGAATTCTCATCAAACCTAAGTGTAAAAAATAATTCATCTCACTTTTAAGCGTAACCCCATGATTTGTCAGGAGGTTTGGAACAGAGATTATGTCATGCTGCTGGCCATCTTCCTCTTGTGACAAAAACCATATGAAAAGTCTTACCCCATGGCTATCTTCATCGGATATTAAGTTTGCAAGAATCTTTACATTAATAGTTTGGTCATAATTTCCATCAACCAAGATGTTAACCCCTTCAGAGCTATAGCTTCTACTAAATTTCAAAATCTGATGACACTATGAGTTGATGATATTCACTTGGTGACACAGCCACTTCCATGATACCCAGTGAATTCTTGAAAAGTTAAATCCCATCCATCTTCATTTATAAGATGGAGTAAAATCCTTTTTGCATCTTGACTGTGGAAAATTTGGTTGCTCATCTTGCCAAGACCCATTAACAACCCATTAGGGTTCACCAGTTGCATCTCTATCACATGCTCAGTGGTTCCATTTTGAAAAGCATTGTGATTAACAAGAACATCTTGGGAAGATAAAACCAGCTTCTCATCTGCAATGCTTTCATTATATAAAGAATTGGTATATGAAATCAACAAAACAGCAGATTGACAACAGAGCAATTCTGAACTGTTGGTACTTCCTTGTCCCAGTTGAAACAGTAAATCAATAGGATCAGAAGGTGGGTACTTAGCAGCGTCTCTAATTGGTTTCCCAGAATTTTTTACCATTGCATTTGGCTAAGATATCCGTCCTTCTGGTAGATAATACTTCACTAGCAATCACTTTTGCACCAATAAATTCTTGAATTTGTACTTCAAACATATATAAGCTCCTTTAGCTTTTGAGTCAAATCAAATGGAAGTTCTTCATCTTAAAGCACCTACCCAAGTTTTGTACAGCCATCAACATATAGCTCCCCCAATCTGATGTTATAGCTGTTAGCCTATTGTAAGAATAATCTTGCTGAGAATCTATCAGAGAACACGCATCCTCTTTCAGCAAGCTGAAAGAAGGAATAACTAAGAATGATCTTTGTTTTCTCATGCCATAAGGCCATGCCTAATCCATTGGACCCCTACACTCTTGAAGTTTTCCTTTGACTCAGAACTTTAATACATAACAACCTCTTGAATTTATCAGCCAATGCAATTCCTCAAACTGGTCATAGTTACTTCTACTGAATGAAAATGGATACCCTATGATGAAATCAGCATTTGAAGAAGAAACAACTGATAATATCCTTCCATTTGGCCAAAACCGATCCAGAAGCAAGAATGCTTCCACACACCTCACAACAGAAAGAACAGCAACACTATATTCCATGTGGCATTTTTTTTATTAGTTTAATCAATTTTCTCTTATTTGCTTTTGATATGATTCTTGATGTCGACTAATAATCCCTGTTGGGTTAACCAAATTTGGAATTGCAATGATTCTACTTGACTACTCTCTGATACTTAGTAGTTTATGTTGTTTACTGAAAACTGGTTAAAGATTGAAATTGTTTCTTGCTATGTAGCAGCAGATAATGTTTTCTTATGTCAGTGTTTGTTACTCTGGCAGGCCCAACTTAGAGAGGTGACGCTGCAGGAAGAAAATTCTGCTTATGAAAGTGCAATATCAAATTGTGAAAATAAGATACAGGAAAAAAAGCAAGAAGCAGCTTTACTTCGGAGGAAGTTAGAGGTGAGGACTTAAAAAATTCAGTTTATTTTTACATGCTTCCTTAAAAAATCATTTTGGGTCCAAATTGGTGGCATCAAATTTTTTCCTGGAATGATAATAGGTTACCTTTACTTGTTAAGAACTAGTAAGCAGCATGCTGGATATGCTTACACTTCCTACCTGTTCAGAGCTGGGGTATTTTGCTTTTATTATATGAAGTTTATTGTGATTCTATACATTGGATCTCTTTTATATTCTACCGAAACTTACATGTATGACAGCTGTTCCATGCTACACAAGTGAGGTTTCAGTTCATTTACAATATCTTTTGGGAATACAAGTGCATTTATTGAGAGTTTTTCTTCCTGTTTGTGTCTTAGGAAATGGATGAAACTGAGAAGAAACTGAAAGCTGAACTAGAAAATATGCAACTGCAAGCTCCAGTTGAAACTAACCAGTTTGGGAGATCCGATGGGTGGGAGGAAGAATTTGATATGAAATCTGAAGCTATTCCTGATACGGATGCGTTAAAATCTGATATACTAGACAAGTTGGAAAGCAAGAAGAAAGAACTGGTTCATTGTATTTTTAATTTATATAATTTATTATAGGAGTCATTATCATAATTTCTTCATTTAATATCAAATTATTTTTGTTTATCCATAATTATTTTATCCTTTCAGAACTCAATGGAGTATAGGGTACAAGAGTTCGAGAAGAAATGGGCAGAAGTGCAGGAAAATGCACTTAAGAATCCTTCCCAAGGTATATATTATTTTTATTAATATTTTTTCTAGTTTTGGTAGGGGAATGTTAAAAGTAGAAATAAATCATAGGGAAGGCCAGATTTAGAGCAGGGACCTCATTCCCTGAAGAGTGGGAAGTATCACTTGGGCTGATGCATGTGTAGGTATTTTATTGATTCCTTGTAGGTAATTTGGCAAACAAATTATGAATGCCAAGTAAAACATAGTTTGAAGGGTTTTAGAAAACTTGTGAGGGCACGTTCAGTTCTAATGGTCATTCATAAATTTAAGTGCTTTTCATATTTGCAGTGTTGGTAATGCCATGAAAACTTTGACATAGGACGGGTTTGTAGGATTTTTTGTTTGAATACTTTTCAAGTATTTATTCTATGGTTGGATATAGAATTTGGGATATAATTTGTGATAGGTTTATTAACTTTTAGAACGATGTAACTGAATTTTAACTGATTCGGTTACATCCTATGTTTGCAATGTAATTATTAGGTAGTCATCAAGAGATAAATGTTACAGAATGTGATGTTTGATTTTTCACGTGTTGGTTCTACCATTAGTCTTATATAGGTTGAAGAATTAGCTTGCATATACTGTTTGGACTTTAAGCAGGTTTTTTCTGCAGCTCAAAGAGAGAAGACATTGGATAAACAGCTTCACAGTCTAATTGAGCAACTAGCAGCAAAGCAGGTCTAATTTATTCTGTTCACTTAATATACAATCTGCTGTTTATATTCTTTATAGCTAAGCGTTCTGTTGATTCTGTGCATGTGACCTCTGATTCATCTGATTTTCTTTTTGGGTAAGAGTTCAATAAACTGTTTTGCTTTCTTTTCTTGCTCAGGCACAAGCTGAGGGAGTGATTAGTGAAATTCATGTGAAAGAGATGGAGCTGGAAAGATTGAATGGGTTATGGCGACGAGTGGAAAGCAATAACTCAGAGTTGAATACTACCAGGAACCGTTTTGCTAGAGGCTCCTCTGATAAGGTACATACTCTGTCGGATTATGATGTTGATGGTCATCACAGGCTTCCTTACCATTCTGGTGGCAGAAGTGAAAGCCAGCAGAGGCTTATGCTACTCAGGTCGGCATTTGTGCTCTACATTTTAGCTTTACACATTTTGGTTTTTATCAAGATTAGTTTTTAACTAGCATTGAGAAAGCCTTTCATTCATTTATGAATGCTTAGAAGCTACATGTATTATTTTTTCAAATTTGCTGATTATACCTTTAGTTGTATGAAATACTCTCATGTATATATAAAATTTCATTTTTTTTTCTTTTATATGTCTAGTATCTAACTTATTGAATAATCAAATTCTAACTCAGAAGTATTAACCAACAAAAAAAAAAAAAAAATCTAACTCAGAAGTATTAGGACAGCAGATACGGCATGAAGAAGTAATTCATTATCTGCACTGCCAACGTACTAATGTTGATATAACATTATCTGCTAAGTTGAACCAATATGCAGAATCTAATACCTTAAAGCTCAAATTTGAACATGTATGGGAATGAGGACACAAACCAACAATAATGAACAGAGCATAGTTCTTTTTACGTGCTAATTGAAAATCTGAATTTTATAGATACAAGTACAGGCACATACCCAATGTGAAAATAGATATATTGATATGCTAATTTTGTAATAAAATTTTAGTTAAAATATATAAAATTTTTTTAAATTTTAAGTTAATTTTAAAATATCTTTTTAAATTTCAAAAATTTTAAAAAAAATTTTCTTAAATAATGAAAATTATTAAAAAGACATATTTATTAAAATTTTCATTAAATTTTAGATATTTTTTAATCAATTAAATAAAATATCCTTAAAATATGTCTAAATTTTCATAATTCACCAAGGAATACAAACGCCCAAGCCTATCCTTAATCTCGTTGGCCAATCCAATGCACTACCATTTTTGTGCAACAAGGAATACAAGAGTCCCATTTGACATGTGCTTATAAACAAGAAGCTTTTCCTCTTTCACTACACAGAATCCCGAAAGGGGTGCCAAATTCGGGTGCCTGACTTGGCTTAGCCTATTCATTTCCATTCGAAATTGCTTCTCCCCAATCTTTCAGGTGTTCAGCCGCTTGACCGCAAGTGTTGACCCATCACGAAGATCTGCCTTATAAGTAGTCCCTGTTCTCGTGGAAATAATGATGTTGTCTGCACTAAAATTATTGGTGGCTGCCATCAAATCGCCTGATTTAACCTTCACAAAGGCTTTTGAAACAAAGTGACTTGAACAAGTTTATGACCCCTCAACCTCAATGCCCAATCATCATCACTCCAACCCCAAACCCTCGCGTCTTCCTACTCGACCTTAAATGATGCCACCACCACAGACCAAGAGCCAAAAACGAAGAAGCAGCTGCACCAAACACCCCAGCAACTATAATAATAGCAAGATTCTTCTTACTCAACCCTCCACACTTGGATCCAAGGGGACCTCCACAGAGCCCACTATCCCCAGCAAAGTCATCCTTGTTAAACCCATTTAAAAACGAAGGAATCGCACCAGTCAGATGATTGTTAGAAACAGAAGACCTCTTAAGCCAATGCCATTGCAACTGTTTTGCCTGTGTTTTGCTTTGACTTTATTCCTTCGTGGTTGCCTTGAAATGAAAGGTTAGTTTTGTTATTTATAAGATTTCTATTCATATCCAAACAGAAATAATAACAGATATATCTTTTTACAAATTTTTTATTATTTAAAAAGATTTTTTAAAAATTTTTAAAGTTTAAAATATTTTTTTTAAATTAACTTAAAATTTTTATATAAATTTTAAGTGAGTTTTATATATAATACGGGTATAAATATATTATCTAAAACAAAATTATTATAATTAAATATTGAGATTTTATCTCCACCCTTATCGTCGTTGAACTGGTTTATGCCGTTGACATGGTCCCTCACCCGAAAGATAAGCTCATGAAACTAAACCTAGCAAAGCTCTAACTCTTCATGACTCGTGCAATAGCACATCAAGGCAAGAGCTTTAGCAAATTTTTAAAATAGGCTTGAGCATGATTGATGCAGTGTAATTCTTCAATCCTGAGTTGCAATGTGGTGACCTATAAGCTTAATTGGCCAACATATTGACCAATGAGATAAAGACATGACAACATTTCAAAAAAGATCTACTTGCGCATTCTGCAGGAAAACATAACAGGATACATCCACAAATACTGCTTTGCAATCAAAGTTCCAGAATCAATAGTGAAGAGCTGACAATAAAATTTTTATCCCCAGCTTTTTTCCCGTGCGTAAATACATTAAAAAAAAAAAGTTAAATACAATATATTTCTCAGTGTAAAAAATCAAATAAATAATTAAATCTTTTACATATCAACATGACAAGTATGATGTTCTAAAAAAAATCAAACACTGAACTGGAAGATGTCTGACGATCCATCATCAACATGTAGAGCAAAAGCTCATTCCATGTGTCGACGGGTCCTGGCAAGCACCAGTGAACACAGTCGCTGACTGTCACATTTTTCTCCTTTGGATGCCCATAGTTACTGGGGTGTCCATCAGGCCTCAGCAGCATCATTTCAGTTGTATCAATTAACCTAAACTGCAAACCCTTCTTGCCGGCTTCCTTTTGTGCGGTTCTAAATTCCTCTGTTTGGGTCAGATATGTCTCCAGAGCAAACTCATCTAACTTGGTTTCTTCTTTGGTGAAGGGCCGTCTCCTCCCACAACTCCCTCCTTTGTTCCAATCTCCATTTTCAAAGTGGGATGGAGAGAATGTCCTCAAAAACGTCACCCCCTTGTACCTTTCAAGATTGATAACACTTCTAAATGCAGTTCGGAATGCCTTCCGGTATCCATAGTAAAGAGGTACTTCTGTGATGTTCTTCAGCTTGCACTTGTAACATGCAACAATTTCACCACGCTCATAGAATATTAGTGGCCGGAAGAACCAATGTGCGGCTGAGATAATGACATAGTCGAATTTCTCAACTTGAGCAGCCCAAGCTTCATCTACCTCATCTACATGAAGGTTAATAAGGTTTTTTAAAGGATTTCCATTGAATGCTGCATCACTAGTTCTAACCAAATAGGGGGACCATAATGTTGCGAGAGTAAATTTGTAATCAGCATAGTAGAACCGTCTAAAATATGTGTCATCTGATGTATATCTCAGAGAAATATCCTCGGGAATAGCCACCTGAATCAGGTAACCATATCAGTCCCTTTATTCATACAAATAAAATTTTATAAAAATTTTATTTAAAAATTAGATCATTTTAACTTATTAAATTTATTGAATTTACGTAATAAACTATGAGATTCAACAATGTAATGGCTCACTTTGTTTTTTGCAAGCCCTTAGTAGCCCATTTTACTTAGAAGAAAACTATGTTTTAGCAGAATCTAAAAGCAGCATGCAATGCTTGATGGAAATATTTGATTTTGCTATTCATATAATTAAATCTAATTAAATATTCATTTAAAAAATTTAAATTGTTATATTTATTATATCTTACAACACTACATTAAGTGTAGGCCCGACACGTCTAAGAGCTCAAAATACTTACCACGTAAAAATAAATAACCAGTCATGGTGGTTGACCTTTTCAGGTAGATAGTTTTCTTTCATGGTAGATTTTGTCACAAGGAATTATTTTCTAGAGTTTTCCAAACAAAATTGTGGGCAATGAGAGATTGATTAAGCCCATAGTTACCGGATTTACTATTACCTCTCTTGTATCATGAACTAGTTGATCGTTCTGCACCATAGTTTAGGTGCATTATATATTACTTTTTCTACTACTAAGAAACGTATACGAATTAGTTTCAGCATCTCCAATCGTGGTACATTACGAACTATGATTAAGCCACTTGATTGTAGCTTTTGTGGTGAGAGAGGGAAGAAGCAGATTCTCTTATAAACCAGTAAAACAGAAATTGTGACTGAATACTTACAGCAGACAAGAGGCACAACAATGACTGCATCTGATTTCTCCCCACTGAATCCCCAGCAAAGGCTAACGATTTTCCCCTCATAAGCTTCAAGAACAGAGCAGCATTGAAGAGTGGAAGGTTGCATTCGTCGGGCTGCCACCTCCATGTGAGGTACTCTCTGTCAGGTCTCCCAAACTTCAAGCAGTTTTGCTGATCTATTATCCAATAACAAGTTTCATTGTTGTAATAAGGTCCTCTGGGATTACGAATCCACTGCCCAGAAAAGATATCGCATCTCTTTATCTCCGTAGTATTTGAATTGCTGGCAGATATCGTCGGAGATGATTCATTTGAGTTTCTCAACACAGAAAGAGGGACAATGATGAGAAGCAGAGTGAGTGGCAGCAGGAAAACCCTTTGGTACGGACAGCGGGCTGCATTCTTTGCTTTGAGAAGCCTCATGGCTCAGACAAAGACCTTATCACAAAGCTATGCTGAATGGCTGATATATCTGAGGTCACTATTTGTAGTTTGATGAGTAAAGGTAAAAGCTATCAATTATTTAGTCCAGAAATAAAAAAAGAAAGCTATCAATTATAACAGAAATTCTTTCCAGCTGTTTCATGCGGTGGGCCCTAACATATGATAATGCCTAACCATCTTCATCATGTCTTAGTTTCGTTATTATTTGATTATTTTATATAACTTCCATAAATCCTAGTGTTTGTGGTCTATTTTTAATTTTTAATTTTTAACGGAACATATAAAATAATTTTTTAAAAATAAAGTTATTTTCATCTAATCTTTTAAATTTAATTTAATTAACTGATCATTCAAAAGTCAAAGTAATTTACGATTTAGTTTATCTATTTATTTTTTGTTAACCCAATCTTAAGCCACAACTTTTTAACGGTAAATCTTTAAACCTTCAATTACAAGATTTAAAATAAACTTTAAAGTTTTAAATTTAAAAAATGTTAAACCGTAACTCAAATTCTAAATATTAAGTTTTAAATTTTAAAATTTTAAATATTTAAATATTCATATATAAATTTTAAATTTTTAAAAAATAAAATTATAAATCTTTAAATTCTAAAATTATAAAATTAAGTATCAACGTTTATAGTTTAGAAGTAAAAGATTTTAGGGTTATTTTAAAAATTTTAGGTTAAAGTTTTAAATTTTATATTTATAATTTAAAGTGTAGGATTTTAAGATATATTTTAAAATTTTATGATTTATAATTTATGATTTTAAAATTTAATATCTTAAGATTATGATTTATTTAGTAATTAAGGTTTTGTTTGTGAAATTTTTACTAAAATTTTACTGTGCAACCAAAATTGAGTACAATGACAATTTCACAGATATCGGAATTGTATTTTATTTTTAAGTATTAAAATTGTCTTGTTCCCAAAATCAAATTTTGAAAATTTAAAGCTTTGTTGAATGGTTGACATATATGTGGCCAGCAATTGTAGTTGGATGTGTGATGATGAGTTGGCCAGAAAATGAAAAAAGCTATCAATTATAACAATTCTTTTGAAGCCATTTTCTGCAGTGGGCCCAAACATATTATATTGCCTCTCCATATTCTTAGCACATCTTTATCTTTATTCCTCACTTTAATATTTAATATTAAATCCTGGTGTTGTAACTACAACGCCTGAAGCTGTTCTCCATTTTTTTTTCAAACTGCATCTCTTTTGCTTTAAATTTTCTCAGAATATTTTTTTTCAATAAATAAAAAATTAATCTTTTAAAAATATTAAAAACATTAAAATAGATAAACTTCTTCCCACCAATTTTCCCTAACTGCATCTCTTGCTTCCACGTCCTGCAGCCATTCACACCTCCCAATTGCTTGCCTCCTCTCATGTCTCCCGTAGTGCCTCTCTTCCTCCACTTGTGTGGCTCTCTTTGCCCCATTTAAGTTTCACCGTCACCCTCATAAAATCCAACTTCAATGCTAGAGCACAAATCCTTTTAAATAATAATAATAATATAGCTCTTTTTTTTTTTGCTCTCTCTCTCTCTTCTCTCACCTCCTTTTTTTCTGTCTCTCTGTCGTCACTCCATCTCTCTCTCTCTAACCGACACTTCCATCTTCTATTGTCCTCTCATTTGTTTTAGAGTAGTGATAGGTAATTGTTTTCAACAAATTACTTGATTGAATGGTCCTATCAAATACCTTTCAATGTTGGCATCCAAAGATTTAGAATAATGTAAAGCATTCGATATTTAGGTATATATTCATTTATATTTATCAATAAAAGGTTAATTCTAAATTAATTATAAAAATTTATATTTTTTATTAAAATTTATACGTATAAATAATTATATAAATATAACGTTACTCAAAAAATTCGTGCCCAGACCACAGTCTGTAACTCCGGAAGTTGTTCTTTCTCAGTAATTGCTGCACTGAAGTTTGTTGACACTTATTAACCCCTCCCTCTCTCTGTCTCTCTGCATTCTCCCGGTCCTTCCCTTATCTGTTTGGGAATTTTATGTGTAGGGGAAAATTTTTCTTTCCTTCATCATCTTCTAGACTGTATTTTATTTTTTCAGGAATCGGGCCGGTTCATAAAATCTGACCGAGTCAAGGAATATTTAAAAAACCGGCCGGTTTTTCCAATTTTATGCGCTTTGCTTGCACAACCCATGAGAATACTAAATGGGGTATAGTTTCCGATCAAACTGAAATGCATCAATTATTTCATGATTTTCAATTTAGTTTGAAGACTTTGCTCATTATTTCATAAAATGCATCAATTATTGAAGACTTTACCCATATCAGTTATTTCATGAAACGCTGACATACCATCTAGACTAGGAGGTTTTGTTGGATGCATTTATTTTAGAGCGGCTACAATCTCACTTCTAGAAAAATTAACATCCAAAAGTGCCTCAATAATGTAAGTGTTCGAACTTGGAGTAGCAAATGGGTAGAGGAGGAAGGAAGTCGCTGGATAACGGGTGATGGCAGATCAATTAATATATGGGATCACAGATGGCTTCCTAAACAGAATGGGGGTAAATGTTGGTCTCTTAGAACAGATTCTATTATTTGGGTGAGAGGCCTTGCTGATGATGATTTACACAAGTGGTACCGAGGGTTGATTGATTCCATATTTTGACAGTTTGAGTCTTCGCAGATTCTGAACATTCCACCCACAAATCTGTCTAGGCCTGATCGGTTAGTATGAGGAAAAACAAAGAATGGGGATTTCAGTTGGAAGTCAGCTTATCACTTTATCACGCAAAATAGAAGCCAGGAAGTGGGAGGCAGTGGATCGATAGTGGGAGAACTCCACCGGTAGTTAGTTTGGGGACTTGAAGTCCCTCAAAAGGTAAATATTTTTATGGAGAGCTTTGTTGGGGCGTCTTCCATGTTTAGTAAACTTGGTTAGGCGAGGGGTGAGAGTTGATGTTGAATGCCCCTATTGCCGCCTCTCTGCTGAAACGGAATGTCATGCATTGCAAGATTGTTCTTGGGTAGCTCAATTTTGGTATGGTTTGCCTTTGTCGTTGAAAGTGGACTGCTACTCTAACAGACCACTGTCTGTTTGGTAGAGTGAGATAGCAAGATCGCTGTCAAAGGGTGATTTTACTTTGGTGGCAATTATAATGTGGGGGGTATGGTTTGCAGGAAATCAACTTTGCTTTCAAAACAAGCATTGACCTAACTGGATGCTATCTCACTGGCCTTAAAAACCCAGAGGGACTTCCCAGCAATTTCTAACTTGCGTCAGCCAAGGCAAAGGGTGGAGAATCGGTTGCCTTGGAAGCGCCCAGGTTGTGGATGGTTAAAAATGAATGCAGATGCTTCATTGAAACCTTCTGGTGATTGTTCTGTTGGGTGGATGGTGCGTGATTCTCAAGGTGTCATCCTAACAGCTGGGTCAAAGAGACTTGAGACAAAACTTGAAGTAAGAGAGCGGGAAGCAATGGCAATTCTGGTGGGGCTTACTGAATCAGCTCGTTACTTTTCGGACACTTGCTTTCAGATGGAGACTGATTGCTTGGAGATTGTGCAAGCTTTCCATGCAACAAACCCCATGGTTTCTTACCTGGGAAATATTTTAGCTGAATGCAGAGATATGCTGCAGATTGTGCAAGATTTCTCTTTTGTTAATGTTCCACGTTCTTGTAATTCTTTAGCTCACTTTGTGGCTCACGTTGCTTTAAGTAGTTCAGCCACTGTTTGGCACTTGGGTCATATACCATAGAACATTGTAAACCTGGGGTTCTAGGATTTGCTTTCTGAATGAATGTCTTTTCCTATAAAAAAAAAGAAAAGGATAGATCCACAACTACTGCTTTGCTATTATGTAAATTCAATAGTAAAGAGTAGACACAATTTTTTAATCCCACTCTCACTTTCATGTTTGTAAATACATAAAAAAAGTTTGAAAAAAGGATGAATACCATATATTTCTTAGTGTAAAAATAATATAATAATTAAATTTTTTTTATCAATATGATAATCTTATGTTCTAAAAAATTTTCTGCAATACTGAACTGGAAGATGTCTTACGATCCATCATCAACATGTAGAGCAAAAGCTCATTCCATGTGTCGATGGGGCCTGGCAAGCACCAGTGAACACAGTCGTTGATTGTCACATTTTTCTCCTTTGGATGCCCATAGTTGTTAGGGTGTCCATCAGGCCTCAGCAGCATCATTTCAGTTGCATCCATTAGCCTAAACTGCAAACCCTTCTTGCTGGCTTCCCTTTGTGCAGCTCTAAATTCCTCCATTTGAGTCAGATATGTCTCCAGAACATACCCATCTAACTTCATTTCTTCTTTGGTGAAGGGCGATCTCCTCACGCAGCTCCCTCCTTTGTCCCAATCTCCATTTTCGAAGTGGGACGGAGAGAATGTCCTCAAAAATGTCACCCCCTTGTACCTTTCAAGATTGATAATACTTTTAAATGCAGTTCGGAATGCCTTCCTGTATCCATAGTAGTGAGGTATTTCTGTGATGTTCTTCTGCTGGCACTTGTGACATCCAACAACTTCACCATTTTCATAGAATACTAGAGGCCGAAAGAACCACTGTCCGGCTTGGATAAAGACATAGTCGAATTTCTCAACTTCAGTGGCCCAGGCTTCATCTACCTCATCTAGATAAAGGTTGATAAGGTTTTTTAAAGGACGGCCATTGATTTCAGCATCTCTAGTTTTGACCAAATAGGGGGACCACAATGTTGCTAGAGTAAAGCTGTAATCAGCATAATAGAACCATTTAAAATATGTGTCATCTGAGGTATATCTCAGAGAAATATCCTCTGGAATAGCCACCTGAAACAGGTAGAGGTAACCATATATGCTTGTTTCAGCAGAGTTTATAAGAAGCATGCAATGCATGATGGAAATATCTAATGAAAAAAAGCTTGAGTGGTGAAGGAGGGAAGGAATGGAGTTAAACCAGTAAAACAGAAATTGTGATTGAATACTTACAGCCGATAAGAGGCACAACAGTGACTGCATCTGGTTTCTCCCCACTGAGTCCCCTGCAAAGGCTAACGATTTTCCCCTCATAAGCTTCAAGAACAGAGCAGCATTGAAGAGTGGAAGGTCGCAATCGTCGGGCTGCCACCTCCATGTGAGGTATTCTCTGTCAGGTCTCCCAAACTTCAAGCAGTTTTGCTGGTCTATTATCCAATAACAAGTTTCATTGTTGTAATAAGGTCCCCTGGGATTACGAACCCATTGCCCAGAAAATATGTCGCATCTCTTTATCTCTGTGATATTTGAATTGCTGGCAGATACCTGAGGAGATGATCCATTTGAGTTTCTCAATACAGAAAGAGGGACAACGATGAGAAGCAGAGTGAGTGGTACCAGGAAAACCCTTCTGTAGGGACTTCCTGATGCGTTCTTTCCTTTGAGGAGTCTCATGGCTCAGCTAAGGCCTTGTCACAAAGCTATACTGAATTACTAAATGCTGACAGATATATATGTATGGTCACTACTTGTATTTTGATGTGTGGTTAAGATAAAGCTATCAATTAAAACAGAACTCTTCGAAGCTGTTTACTCCGGTGGGGCCTAACATATTCGCTTAATCCCTAGCGAATCACCATCATCACGTCGTGATAAGTCGTAGTTTCGTTAAAACATCATTGTTCATATATGCCACAATCACTTGTATAGATAAAACAATTTCATAGTCACTTTCTGGGCCCCTTGAATCAAGCAATGGTTTAAGACTTGAAGTTGCCTGCATCTGCCTCTCAACAGCTTTATTATCAACAAGGGAAATTTATTCTCTTCAATAACTTCAAAACTCTATTTACTGTTCCTTTTCTTTTTGGTTAACTGTTCCTTATTTTTGCCATACATAACAAATTGTTTTTCTCAATTTTGTCTGTAAACTACTTTCAGTTTCACTATTTCCATAAATTCAATTTATAAAATACTTTTAAAAAAATTTAAACTCTTAAATTTATAAAATTTCAGATATTTAAATATATTAAATACTCAATTTTATTATATAGAATGATTCTATGAACTTTTATTTTAAAAATGTGCACATACCTCTCTTTATTTTTTGAATAAAAGACCTTATCCAAAACCCTCTTGAAGCAAGAATGAAAGAGGAGATGAGAATACGATGGAACACACATGAAAGAATTCTGAGACAGAATATGAGGGAGTTGTGAAAAATTGAAAGGGAGATGGAGGGGGCTGGGGCATGTTCCACCCTTGGCTCTGCCTGTGATGTAATCTCTGCTCTAGATCAAAGATAATAAGCCATTTAGGTTCAATGAAGCATACTATAATCATACACAGATAAATTTTGAGTTTGAGCTTAATACCTGAGTACAGTAGATCCAATTGATTTTCCTTTTTCTTCACTAAATACAGAGTATGAATGTGTAAGAGTAAAATTGCCTTTCATGGAAGTAGGTTCAAAACTTTGAGGTTTTGTTGGCATTCCTTAATTGGAGAATCACCTGAGTTATTTCTTTGCCCCTTCAGGTATTTATGATGTATTTACTTTAAACTTTATTGCTTGTTAGAAGAGGGGAAAAGAAATGAAGAAAGACAAATGTGCGCCATGGTATTACTTCCTACGGCAGATTATCCATTGGATGAAGGAATACCACAAACTCTTAACAGTCTTCCTCGTGGGGTCCGAAGCTTTAACGACAACCTAAAAATGGTGAAGAATACACTTGTTGGTTAACCTATCGGTTTCTATAAATTTTAACACTTAAGTGCAAAAGCTTGAATATTGGCCACTGGATTTGACTTCTCTAATCTGAAGGATGCTTCACTAGAAAAAGTAAAAATAGATAGCTATTAAAAGGAACATTAATAGAATGAGTTAAGTCTAAAATTTATAATACAAGTTTTTATATTTTATAACAATTTAAACTATTGATATTTTCATGCACTATAAAATATTCTTTCTCTAGTGATAAATAGATGACTTTATTTATTAATGATAAATAAGATCAATTATTTTATTTTTACAATTTTATTACATACTTACTTAAAAAATGCATACTATTAAATTTGTTAGATCTTGCCAAATTATGGAACCAACAAATTTAATAGTTTTCTAAAAACTGTGGTAGTTTATTCTTCTCCTTTAAGTGGGAGAAAACTTATCCTAAGTCACTCTGTTTCTTTTTGTCGAAGGTACTGGTTTTTTGTCCAAATAGGTTGAGGCATGAACGGTTAGTCACCCTGCTGAGCTGATAAGTTGAAGATATTAAAAATTGAATCAAGTAGTCCTATCATTTTACATGCTGAGAACTCAATTTGCAAATCTGCTGAGCAAATATAATAGAAAGCTTATTGGAGTCTTAAATCCAAGACTTTGATTATAACCATTTATGTACAGCCAATTCCTTCTGCAATCATTAGTCTCAGGAGCATTTTTCAGTCAGCTCATAGTGTGTGACAATTTCTCATGAAATGATAGCGGTTCAACTGCAGGCCTTTGATAATTTTCCCAACGACTCTGCTTTGGCTTGGCTTGGCAGTGAAGTCATTAATGATACATTTTTCCAACTAAGCTTCTCATTTCAGATTCACTTAATGTTTTGTTGTGACAAATCTCACCCAAATTTATTCTGAGAACGCCAGCAGAGTTGAAGCTCTAATTATACCTCAGATTGCTAAATGATTGGTCTGAATTCTTTGATGAAAAGTACCAAGGTAATGCCGGAGGAGACTGGAAAAGGGCAGCTTTAAATTCTAGTTGCTGTTGCAATTTTAGACCCTTCTTTCATTGCCAACACAGTTAGCTGAGAGTGCCTTTCTTTGATGGAATGTTGCACCTTTCTTTGATGTGCAACTTCTTGCCCCGAAATTGTTGTTACCAGTTGTCATCATTGGATAGAAGGGCATTTGGGACCAAGAAAAAAAGAAATACAATTGAGAAATTCTGTCCATTTGGCTTTAAATTTCTTTGGTTGGAGAAACATATGATGAAAGATGAAGTTGAAAGAAGCTTGTAAAAAAATTGCGTGGTATAAGCAAACTTACCTTTTCTCCTAAGAAGTAATTAATAATGAGGGCATCAATTTGGCCAAACTAAAGTAACCAATTTTTCTATTCTAATAAATGGAATCTTATAAAAATTCTATTTAATTTATTAAATTTTACGGTTTAAATTGTATGAATTATAAATTTAACATTTTACAATTAATTTTACGATATATTTATATATGAAATTTTGTGGAACCAATTTTTTACTTATTCAATAACTTTGAATCGACTGAGACTTTAAATTTGATTTTATTAAAGGAAGTTGAATCATCACAGCATCAAGTTTAGTCCTTTATTTTAAAAATTTGTAAACCTTCTTTGTAATTTGTACATCAGCTCCAAACTTCAATTGTCACACCAGCATGAGTGGTACTGGTACATCCCTTTATATACAAAGCCATCAGAGTAGGAAGCTGACGCAGTCCTAATTAATGGAGCCACACCAGGCTGCCTATCAGAGATTGCTAAACACTTGCACATACTATGTTCTTCCTCAGAATGATTACACCAGAACTCCAATGCTATCTAATCATAAACATTTCTAACAACAAACTACGTAAGCATAGCTACCCATGATAAGAAAATAAAGGGATAAGCTGGTGCTGAATTCAAAACTAGTACCCTCCCTTGCATGCCAGATAATGAAGGTTTGGCTTGTGGTCCTTTTAGGATAAGTCATGATATGAATGATGACTAGTCCAAAAAAGAAACTGTGTAACATAATGATACCACAATTTGATAATAGATTTCAAATCAATTAGTAGGTATATTTCTGATGTTTAGCAATTTTTTATCTTGACCTTATTTTTGTGCTTTCATGCTACAATCAAGTTGTGATGTATATTCTTTATTATATAACTACTATAAAAAATGTACAGCCTCCAGACCAGTTTCATCTCGTTCATGTCTCTTCTTTTAATTTTTATTTTTTTTAAATAGGCAGTTATTATGTGAGGTTTGCCCAGCATGAAGTGCGAAACCATTGATTAATATATAATCTAAATTGATATTTCCAATTCTTACACTATCAATCATTCCTTAACGTGTGACCCAAAAACACCCATTAACAAATTTTTTCTTATTCAGTCACTTGGGGTCTTCTGCATGATATATTTCAAATTGGATCTCAATAAATTTACAAAAATCTTGAATATTATAAATTACAAGAAATAGTAACTATAAACTAACATGTATTAATTAAAATCTGTTTGATTGGTCAATTTAAGTCCATATAAAGCCTCTCTTCAGCTGATCTCACACCCTCCATCTTCAACATCTGCAGTAAGAAATCACTCCAGGTGTCAATCGGGCCTGGCAAGCACCAGTGCACACAATCATTATACAGTGTCACATTCTCGTGTGGCCAATGCCCATATCTACTTGGATGACCATCTGGCCTCAACAACATTGCTTTCGTGGCATCAAGCAGCCTATATTTCAACCCCTTCTTTCTGCCTTCCTTCTCAGCAATCCTGAACTCCTCCAATTGGGCCCTGTATAGATCCAAATTGGTGCCCTCTAAACGTATCTCACTGCTCCTAAATGGCTTAGTTCTCACACAATTCCCACCTTCATTCCACAACCCATTCTCAAAATGTGAGGGAGCAAAGGTTCTGAGAATTGTTGTACCCTTATAGTTTTTCAAGCTATTGATGGTTCTAAATGCAATGCGAAATGCTTTTCTGTAGGCATATGCAATGGACAAGTCAGTGACGTTTTCTAATTGGCAAAAACGGCAGCCAACACGTTGTTTTCTTTCGTAGTAAACCAATGGGCGAAAGAACCAATGCCCTGTACTGATGATGATATAATCAAAGTCTTCAACTTGGGATGCCCATTTTTGATCAACCTCATCAAGGTAAAGGTTGAAAAGGCCATTGCCGGTTGGGCCATTTGAATCTGCTTGTTTTGATGTGATCAAATGGGTTGTCCAAAAAGCTGCCAGGGTGAAGTTGTAGCTTGGGTACTTCCACCTTCTGAAATAATCATCGTTTATCTTTGAGTCATCCGCAGGCCATTCTGCCTGAAAAACAATACCAAGAATAATTAAGGAAGATGAAATAAGAGTACTCAAAGCAAGTTGACCAATTGAGGCATATGACTTTGGATATTGGATTTTACACCTCCATCTATGACTTGGTAAAGTTTAGCTTTTCGGTTGGGTTGGTTAAGAATTTTGGCTTAATTCTTAACTTCCATAATGATAAGCCCTTTTCACATATTAGAATTGGAATTGAAATTGAGCTATAGAATTGGTATTGAGTCTTTTAATTTCACATATTTTGTTTGGAATGCTCATTGAAATTAGAATCCTTATTCTCTACAATTATATAGAAGTTAAAAATAAGTAATACACATCACTCACCTCTAAAAATTAGAATTGCAAATATGTAAGAATTAAAAAACTTGTCACAATTCCTATTTTCAATTGTCACTTATCAGCAACATTATTATTGTCATCATCGTTAGTACTAATAAACTCTATAAGCTTTAAATAAATTTTTATAAAACTAGCATTATTGAAAATGAAAAAAAAAATCATTTAAATAACTATCCTTCCTTTTGGATTATATTTATAATAAAAATCTTTGTTTGGTGTTCCTAGTGAAGAGATATGTTGCATGTTACATAGCCACAAGATCCAGCTAATACAGATAATTTATAACTTATCTGAAACCTTTTAGGCAAAAGACAGATTGGGACATATAACAAATCTGATTAATAATGCATTATATATACTTATAACCAATAATTTATTATGATGACAGCTTAAATGATTAAATTAAAGGGCCCATCAAGCGACACATCTTGGATCCCACATCTAAGTAGCCAAATTTAACTTTTATAGAAGTTGTATTCTTTTCTATCTTTTGCATTAGTGATATACATATGAAACTAGGACTTAGCCCTATGCAAATTGGTTGCAATGTCAAAGATTGGCATAAACTACATTAAATTAAACATCCCAATTTTATTTTCTATCTCTAGAAATGTGACCTCTCAACAAGTTCTGCTATTTATTTTCTCTCCTAATTAATCAAGATGCGCCTAGTTGTTGAACTCTAGAGGGCACTAATTAAGTATATTTGAATATTTTAACGTCTAAATTTTGTGCTTTTTCTTACTTCTCTCTTCTTATAGGATTTATTGTGTGCTTCTCAGTAAAAAAGAGATACACATCACACTCACTTTAATACCCTAAACTAAGTTATCTAGTAAACGGTATCTCAAAATTAATTTTTACGGTAAAAAAATATGAGTCCCACCATTTTATTTTAAAAATATTCTTATTGACCTTTCTATCAAGTGGGCTCGCATACTTTTCAAATAATTTTATCTAATTAATTTTATTTACAACTAATCCAAAACTAACACTAAACCCTCAATTAGATGCCTTGACCTGTTCTTAATAACCAAAGAGACTCTTAATTAAAGTGGGTCTTCTCTATGATTTGCAAACAAAGCAGTAGCCCAATGCAAATTGGTTGGAATGTCAAAGACAATATGACATATCAATTAAGCTACACATAATAAGATAAAACCATGCTGCTTCCTTCCTATATATTTGATATGCGACCCCTCAACCAGTTCTACTTTAAGGGTTTTGTACTTTAGTTAATGTCCTTTCCCTACTCATAACACTCATGTCATCACCTGAGGAGGAGGCCTATAAGATAAAAATAGCTTCCATCATTACCAATTAAGTCTCTTTCATAATTTGTAGTAATACAATAATAATAATAACAATAATAATAATAAATTAATTTTTTTATTAAATAAAATCAATTATATAAATTAAAAATTGTCATATTATTTAAAATTAAATTTTTAAAAATATTATTTAATCTTCATAATTTATAACAATAATTATAGAAAATGGTCCCATGTTAAATTTCCAGAAAACTCTAATAATAAAAGAATGCCTGCTTTGATGTACTTTGCATGTGGCCTATTTTGGGATTTGGTGCATTCGATTAGTTTGCCAGAGCTGCGTGGAAAAAGATTCCATTCCTTGGCAATGGCATGCTTCTATGCACGTGACTGCCATTTGATTATTTACCTAATGCTTGAAATGTACAATGGCTTAGGTCAACTGCCCCCTCTGTTATTAAGGAAAATAAAACACCCATTAAATCTGGGTTAATTATTAAATGTTTAAGTTATTATATTTACATCAACAACAAATTTTATCCAATTAAGTAAGCTAGCTATATAAATTTGATAATGTCATTATATTTTATTATAAATTAATCTATAAAATTCAGTAAAAAAAAAATCTAAATTCTGTCAAACATGATTTTTATAAATTTTAATTGAAGAAAAAAGAGGGGTTGAAACCAAACGGACTAATTAGTGGTTATAACATAAAAGTTACAATTTTTTGTTTTGTCTAAAATTATGCTCTGTAGCAAAAGATCTGTAAAGTTTTATTGGTCGGCCAAGTAAAGCAGCTGAAGCTGATATTTCCAGCTCATAATTGATTAGGAATGAATCATAAGCAGTGCAAAAACTTAAATGAGAAGGATAATGATGATGACAACACACCCTCTTAATTCCCACTTTTCGCACCAAGGGTGCTTTAGCAAGTTATATGTACATATTAATTATAGACTGCCACTGAAAGTTAAAGGGTATCTTAGAAAGGTCTTTGGCTCTAGATTTAGGGTAAGATGGAAGCTTGTTTTATAATCAGATGCCAGATTAATTACGTACCAAGCAAAGCATAAATGATAATATTATATATAAATAAAAAAATAAGTTGTAGAAAATTTAATAATCTCTTTTATGAGGTAGAGGCTAAAGGTCTTACTCTTGATAGGAGGCACACCAAGGACTGCATCTGGTTTCTGGCCACTGAGTCCCCAACAAAGGCCATGGATTTCCCTCTGAGAATCTCAAGGAACTGGAAAGGGTTGAATATGGGCAAATCACACCCATTTGGCTTCCACCTCCATTTCATGAACTCAGAGTCTGGTCTTCCATACTTCATGCAATTTTGATGCTCATGAATTGCCCAGCAAGTTTTGTTTGTGTAATAGGGAGCCTCTGGATTTGGGACCCATTCCCCGGTGAAAATGTCACACTTCTTCGTGGAGGTTGAGGGTAAACTTGTTGACACATTCAAATCAGCAAATATTGCAGAAGACGTCGTCTTCTCGGATGCTTTGTTCTTCACAGATGAAGGGGGGTATCCAGACAATGTGTACAACAAAGGGATGGCTGTAAATAGAACTATGGCGAAAATTGCTTGCAAAGGTACTTTTGGGATCATTTGTTTGGGGCTATTTTTCCCACAAAGAAGATCAATGATTTGGAACTTCATGGTGAATGGAAGAGGGAGAGAGGAGGGAGGAAATGAGAGGGAAGGAGTGAATGAAGGCAGTTCTGATATATTGTCTACGGCTTTTAAAAACGGGGGAGTTATGATTGTCTAATAGTATTTTACAATAAACCATCTACTTCCTCTCTCTCTGATTAGCTGTACTTTTTAGATTCTTTTCTTATTATTTCTGAGTTGTAATTTTTTTAAATCAAGATTATTTTTTTAAAATTTTTCTAGTTCATTATTAGTTGTCACTTTTTTAGAATTAAGATTATATTAATTTTTAATAATAAATTTTTGAAATTAATGATTTAATTACTCAAGCTATTAAATGATATTTTTATTGATATATTGACACTTAATAGTTAGTTTAATTTTAATAAATTTTTACATTTGAACTTAAAATTTTTTGTATATTAAGTGATTTATATATGAATAATTTGTTAAATTATAGATAAATTATTAATAAAGTGTTATACAATAATTTTTTAAATTGAGAGATTTAAAGTCAAAGACTTAAGTTTAAATTTTAGAATTATATTTATTAAAGTCAATAATAGATGAATAATTATTGATAAAAAATATTATAAATTTATAAATTATTATTTAATAGCATATACTTTATATATAATGAATAATTGTTACTGTTAATATTTTTATTAACAAATAATTCATTCTATATTTTGAGGAAATTTACCAACCCATATTGAAATGTAATTAACAGTAATTCATGAAGAGGGTGGGCTTTCCTTTTCATTAGGGATAGGGTGGCTGTGGCCTGGAAGCGCTGGTTTAATTTGACCATTCAAGGACAATAAACAAACTCAACTGTCTTACTTGTGGCAATTAAGAAACTAGGAAATGACAGAGAAAATATTAATTAGAAATAACAACAATTAATTATAAGATTCACAAGTATTGACAATTGACAAAACAAAAGTGACATGCTGAAATATTCAGTATTCTCTGGACTTCTTAACAACTATAAAACTTTGACGTCTCTGTCACAGATTAACTTTTTTTTTTTGGTGACAACCACAGATTAACTTTATTGGGTTGGGTTTGACAACATCAAACCTAGTTTGCAGCTCATAAAAAGGTCAACAAAAATAATCATGTTTGCATTTGAACAGAGTTTTGGAACGTTAAATAAAAATATGAAAAGAATAAATATAGTTTGACTCTATTTCAACAATGTTATGACACCTTGGTATTGATGGATTGCTTACCATTTCTCTTATATTTTTATTGGTGTATATAGGGTGATGTTTTTGGATTTTAATTTTTGACCTTTTTTTTATTGATTTTAATGATTTTTTTAATTCCTTTTTATAATTTAATATATAAATTTTTTTCTTTTTTAATTATATATTTATTTCTCTCTTTTTTTTTTTGACCTTAATAGCAGAGGATCTAAGTACGTTGTTTCCTTATAAAAATTGAATGCTTTTAAGCGATTTACCGTAATTGGATTCTGACAAATACCTAAATGAGCGCCTTGAGAATTAAATTTTTTAAAAAAAAAAATTGTAAGCAATGAAATCTCTTGTTATTAAAAAAAAAAAAGATATTCTTTTGAATACAATTTCTGCAAATTTGATTTCCCACTGAATACAATTACGTTGGATGATTTATGTAACTGCTTAATTTGTTGTGATTATTATTTAAATGTTAAATTTGCATGAATCTTGCTTCTTGTGCAAACACAATTCGCCCTGTCTTTTGTGAATTGAAGTTTCCAATTTGGATAAGCATGAGTTATTGTTTTGTTGCAGACACCATACAAGTTGCACGGTCTGAAGAGCTGATAAAAGCCCTTGAACAAACTTGGTCGATGGCTACGTGCTACCTACCATTAGAGAGAAGAAGCTTGAGGAGAGGCCTGCCTCATTCTGGTAACAATGGAGTGGGCACTTCCAAACTTAGCCCACCCATTCTTTAGGAACAAATCACACGCAGTCTATTATAAAGGGCCAATTTGGAAATGGGTTCTACCCAAACCAGACATGTTGATAACTTGATGCTCGCCATTTAGTAAGCACCTCCATCCGCTGTCTGGACGTGAATCTCTTGTTTATGTTTTTTTTTTTTAATATATTTTAATAATTTTTTAATTTATATTAAAATACATTTTATAAATATTTTTTATTTTTATTTTTATTTATCTTTTTTTATTTCTCTTTTGAAAGACAAATGATCGTTATTCTTAAAAATGTCTTTTTTAAAAGATTTTACAAGTTTTTTATTTTTATTATTTTTATAAATTAAATTTTATTATTATTTATATAAAATATTTAAATTATTAAATTTTATAAACTAAATTATAAAATTAAACAAATCAACATTTCTCGTAAAATATTGTAAGGGTTTAATTTTCTGGCTTAGGTGAAGAAAATTTTCCTTTATTTTTGGGTGAAATTGCTTTGATGTCTTCCACTTATGTTTGCAGATTGGATCTCCAACTTCAACCAGAGATTGAAGATGAACTTCTCCCGGGAAGAGAGACAAATTTTTCCTATCAGTGATTCAGGGACAGAGGCTAGAATCTCAGTTTCTTTCCCGCGGAGATTCTGAAATGTTAAATTATTAAAATATCCTTTATAAATATATAAAGTATATAAAATATAAAGGTCCATGAAGCTTGTGTTGATCTTTTTACCTTTGTATTCAGCAACTCGCTCTTAATCGACGTTTCTTATTTCGAGCATTTGTAAGCCCACATCACAAACGTTAGGAAGCCAATCCCGCACCAGTTTGTGAATCCCTCATGCCTTGGTCCCCTTTTTCGGCACAGCCACAAATATCAGCCATGACCACAATAGAATATCAATGATGGAAATACAAACAACCTATTTATAAAATATTAAGCGGACCTAAAGGCTTTTGTGGGAATTCCGGCTCCCATGTTTGGTGGCAGTCGGATTTTGTATCCTTTTCTTAATCTTCACATATCTAAAGTTGTTAATTTTAATCAAAATTCTTGGACTGGCCTAAAATTAAACTAAAAAAAATTAAGAGTTAAATTTTAAAAAATTTAATTTAAAAAGATTTGAATTATTTTGGCGAAGGATTACGGAAAAAAAAAATTTTCTTAAAAAATTTTCAATTATTTGTATTAAAAAATTTTTAGATATATAAATGATTAATATATACCTTAATATAATTTTGTAGTATATAAATTATACTTTATTAATGATTAATTATGTAATTTTCCTTAGCTTTAAGGTTAGTTCTAGAATCAGCCTATAGGATTACATTCGATTTAAACTTATAATTCATAGGATTAGGCTCAAATTTTTTTATATAAAAAAATCTAAATTTTTTTTTACCAAACCCGTATTGGCCTAAAACTAAATTAGGCTAATTCAAACTGATCTACACCAACACATTTCATGAGTGCTATTATTTCTGTAAAGATATGCATATTGGAGTTACAAATCTTTAAAATATTGTAACATTTTGAAAAAGATGTAAGACAGCGTATTAGAGTTACGCATCTGAAATATGTAACTCTATCATTTTTCCATTTCACAGCTCTAGATGCACCAAACGTGTTGCTCAAGTTTGTTTCTCATTGTGGTATTGGTGTAAACGAAATTTCATATTTCAAGAGTTGGTGTCCATGAAAAACATAACCCATCTAAGTTCCCTTAAAGTTTGAATATGGTATCACACAAGGGTAGAGCCAGGGTTTCAATACTTAAATGGTACTCTAATTTTACTCTATGTGTAGTGCTAGAGTGAATTTTGATACTTAAATAATACTTAAACGATACTGTAATTTTACTTTATGTGTAATGTTAAAATGGATTTTGAAAATGAGATTTTGACCAAGTTAAAATTATATTTCAGGGTAAGTTTTAAAAATTCGTTTCCATGTATATAATGTATTACATGTAAACTGTGAAATGAGATTTGAAGTTAGTTAGGTGACTTGTTGAGTAGGTAATGCATTAATTTTGAGTGAATTTTTTTTACGTGGGTTACTTACCTATATAAGTTTATTTCATTGATTTGGGAGAAGAGATGTCTTTTGTAAAATTTTAAAATTTTAGAAGTTTTTTTAAAATTTAAAAATTAGATAAAATAAATTATATAAGAACTTATTTGAAAATATTTAAAATAATGGTAAATAATATATAAAATTTTACAATATTTTAAGAAGAATTAAATTAAAAAATTTTAAATTTTTTAATAGTATATATGAGATTAGAATTGTGCCTGTGATACCACACAGTGGTACACAACAATATAGTCTATCTACCAAATTTCCATCTTGCCATGCGCGCAAATGCTGATAGCACTTATACTAGTTAAGATTTGACTTCCATTTGTAAATCGTGGAGCACAATATAAGGTTTCCAATTATAACCCTTCAATGAGATGAAGCAACAATTTGAAGATTGTAGTAAGAAGATATATGGTTGTGAAGCGGAAGTTCTGGTATAAAATAATCAACAAAAAAATAAAAAAGTTCTGGAATGAGTAAACTTACCATTTAGTTCACATATCCCCTAAACCCATATTGTTCTTCAAAATACCAAATTATTTTCCTAATCTTTAAAATTTTACATTCTCTCCATTTCAAAATATCAGTTGTTTTAGATTTCTTTTTGTTATCTTTTAGTTGTCATTTTTCTAAAGCTAATAATACATTCATTTTGTTTTTCAATTTTATCTCATTTATCTTGTTATCTAGATGTTTAGTTTAAAAAATTTATTTCTCTTTTTTCTATATAAAAAGCATTTAGTAAAAAAATTATTTCTTTTTCAATTTCATGACTATTTAATATTTTCTTAAGTCCCATGCATATTTCTTAAAAGATAAATATTTTAAAATGGATGGACCAAACTTATTAATCCTTCCATTTTTATGGGTTTGAATCTCTTTAGCTTTCCTTAATTTTTGTACATGACTTTTTATTTATTTCTTACTATTTTGTGGATAATTTTACTACAAATAAAAGAATACAACAAAATAATTAGGAATAAAAAAATTAACAAAAATTGATAAATCTCCATTTTTTTTATTGGTTAACTTTTATTCATTGATCACATAACATGAGGTTATCTCTCGAGCTCTGTTACAGTAATGTCGTTATTCCTATATTGTGATTACGTTTTTAAATTTAAAAAGAAAAAAAAACTCACTCTAATTTTTTTTACTCATGGAGCCCAAGACCCCTCTTATTTGTTTACTATTATTGTATTCCAATTGTAAGATTAACAACGTGACAATAGAGTTTTCCTTATGTCTCACCGCATGCGTGGTCCGCCTTCTCTGCTCTTAATGCTTTCCTGTCTGCATCTCACCACCAGCACTTCTATTCATTCATATGGTCTTCCTTCCATCTCTGTCTCTCGTATTAAGACAGAAACTTCGTTGTAAATATAACCTTTTCTCTTTCCAGTCCAAGCAGCTCTTCTGCTTTCTCCCCTCACTGGTGAGATTTAGATTAGCTGATTTTTTTTTTCTTTCTTTTTAAATCTTTTTGCATTTAAATTTGTGAGCCAATACCTTTTACTAATATTTTCTTTTTGTTTTTATACCGTACAGTCAATGTTATAAAGGAAGTCACCCATTCTCAGGCAGTGAAAGTCTTCTGTTCCCATAGAAAAATAAAGGGTTCAAATCAACTCGCAAGGCTAATTTCTCTTTCTCCACTTTCATTCATCTCTTCCTTCTGGGTTACTGGTTGTTATCGCTCTCTTTCTCTTCTCATTCACTTAGTCTTTGTGTTTTTCACTGTTTGAGCAGAAACAGCAGCTAGCAAACATGGCGATGATGGATCTGGACAGACTGGCAGTGACCTTGAAATCCAAAGTAAGGTCTTTGAAGATGAAGAAGCCGTATGACAAGATGGAGAAGAGTGAGAGTATTACAGTGGAGATACGAAGCAGGAAGGCTCGACAGCTTATTGAAGAGACACTTAAAATTGCAGATTCACCCAAGGCCAAAACTTTGGCCTTTCGAATTCTGTACTTGTTCTCCGAATTTCCCACTGTTTAATCTCTTCAATAAGGTTCTGCTTTTCTTCATTTACATATAGTTTCAGTGATATATATATATATATATATATATATATATATATATACACAAAATTCGGTTTTCTCTTTTAACTAAATTTTTCTCTGTTTTTCTTTATTTCTCTCAATCATCCACCAAGAAGCAATATACCTTTTCAAATTTACCAATTTTTCTCTCAGTAAATGTAACACACTATTTCATTTAAGTGAAATTCAAATTACCTAGGGAAATTCCCTCTGTAAATTGAAATTAAATTCGAACGTCACGGCTTTCCCTCCCATTTTCTTCTCCAGCCATCTTTCTATTTCTAACCCACATCATCTCTTGCAATTTTTGCCAATTTTCGACCACTTTCAACCTCCTCTGGTGATATTTGGCACTCCCGCATTCTCTCTCTTCTGTTTGAGGTATGAGATAAACACTCCAGCCTCCCCATTTCTCTACTTCTTACTTCTCACTCTAACATTGTGCATTAGTGTTCTTCTATTTTGCATGATTGGGATCATAATTTGATCAGCCATTTCCACTCCTTTACTTCTTCATTGGATTTGAGGTTAGTAACAAGAAATTTCTCATTTTTCATTTAATATGACAAATTGATACAGCAAGACATTAGGATAGATGACTTATGATGTTATAGTTGAATTTCGATATTATTCAGACTATAATGACATGAAATTAAAAGACTTCTCCTCTCCTCCCCGCGCAACACACTCCTCCTCCTCCCCCCCCCCCCCCCCCCTCTTTCTTCCATCTTTTCTCTTCTTCTACCATTTCTACCAAAACTCCACCATACCCAAAGCACCACCTTGATTCTCCATTACTGAAAATTTCTAAACTCTCAAATTTATCCCCTTTCAGTTATAAGGCAACCATTATAATGGTTGGCGTTTGTGGTGATTGTGTGGTGTGTAATTGAAAACTTCTTGACACAATTGAGATCATTGTCTTCTATTTCTCTATTGGTAAAATAAAATCTTTCTTTGTTTTTCATAGTTTTAAAGATTTTTCACAAAATCCTAATCCCAAAATAATTTTCTCCCTCTAAACTTTCTCTCTCTTAATACCCAATATTTCAATACCTTATTATATGCTTCCTAAATTATGTTTAGTTTATTGTATGAATTAAGTAAATTTTTCTTGAATAGTTATGGTCATGAGTTGTATATTTTATTAGTAACTTGAGTTTGCATACTGATAGAATTGTGAGAATAATTATTGAATGTTGGGTAATACCTTAATTTTAAGTGTTTAAAATATTTTAAAAGTTAAGTGCTGGCATATAAATGTAGCCCTTAGTCACGAATCTCATTTTGGTGAGGTTTTGACAAGTTATGATAATGGATACATCCTCCTTTATAGTATTTTATTTTATATTAGTGCTCTTAAATATAATTTAATATATTATTCAACTTATTTATTTTGATAAATTTGTTGAAAGCTCCTCAACCCCCACCTCCCACCTGCTTGAGCTGTTGGAAAAGGGTTGGGATTTTTTTATCACTCTGTGAGTGTATATAAGCATTGTAGCATCCATTGCTTTCTCTAACATATTCTCCATGCATGTTTAGCATAAACATTTGAAATTTATATGATTATTACTCTGTTTAATGTTATATAGTAACTATTTTCAGTTGAAGGATTTAATGTATAGAATTGTTCTTGCTTTAAATTATAACTTTATCATATTGGGAAACAAGAGCTTCAAGCAAATAATTTTTTGGACATTTTAGTTAAATCGGTGTTATGGTGAGGTGCTTTTCTTATGTCATATTAATTTACTTTGAAATTTTAATTTGAACATTATAAGCTTGACAAGGTGATGAGATATTGGAAACTAGTTTTGTGAATTGATTAGCTCTCAATGATTATTTGTGAAATAGATTTTAGTTAGTTTTTGATGTTTATGGAAAGTATTGTATAGGAATAGTATAGCCATTAGAAGATATAATGACCTATGTGCACATGGAGGTACGGACAAACCCTGTGAAAAATGATCTAGTATGTACTCTACAAATTTCCTGAGTTTGGTTATGCATATGGATCAAGATATGGATGTGGATAAAAAATGGATAAGTTTATGGATATAGTTATCTTTGGGTCGTGCATGAGAAATGATATAGTATAGACTCCACCTTAGTGCCACAATAAAAATGAAAATACTCCATGGGTGTCCCTGACTTGGTATATACTTTGTTAGATATCAAGTATTGACCCTCACAGGGAATAATTTGATGTATGCTCTGCTTTGGTAGTTGGGTGTATTTCCTCATAATTATAATTCCTTACTATAAGTTACTTTGGTAAAAGGTGTTTATATGAATCATGATTGAATCGCGAAATGTTACTTTTTTCTATTCTCTTAAATTTAATTTTATGAAATTACTCATGAAATATGGTTTAGGACTCTATAAAGTTATTTCTTTATTGAAATGATGTTTAATAAATTATCTTTGGTAAGTGAAATATTCTTTTTTATTATTGGTTTAAAAAATTATTTATGAAAAGAATTATAAACCATTTATTTGGAATCTTTTTTATTTTTTAAATTTATTTACAACGATTCTAAAGTGTTGCATTGTGTTGATATGTTTGTTTTTCCTCCATGTTACTTTGTACATATGCATTTATCGAGTTGTATGATTCATGCTCTTCTTGTTCACATTTTTGTTTTTGCTTAATATTACTGTTGGCTGATCTTTTGGATGTTAAGACTCAAATCCTAGCCAGTTATTCTTCATTTTAGATCTTATGAAAGGTTTTGGATTCTTAAGTTTTGTAACCATAGGAAGTATCTTCATCTTTTGTGAATTATTATGATCAGTTTTGGTTATATTGGTGCATAAGTACACTTTGAATATTTTGTAAATTCAACTATTTTAGTTATAAAATACTGTTATACTTTAGAAATGTACATATTTTGGAGGAAGCTCTTTCAAAATTTCTATGTTATTGTGTTTTAAAATCTTTGTTGACTTTTTTTTTATACTTATTGATCTAAACTTTACCAAACCCGATGGGCCTTAAGCTAATTTAACTTATACACCAGTCACATTTCAAATTTTCGGTTCGTAACATAATCCATCTAGAAACAATGAGAATTAGAGGAATAGAGTATATAATGTAGATAAAGCACATACAATTCCTTTGAGCAAAACATAGATATAAAGCAAATAGAGGCTTTAAGTAAAAAACAGAGCGCACTTGAGAAAGAAAATGAATATAAAAAGATAGTAAGATGGGGAAAAGTAATTTTCAGAAAGAGAGAGAAATTGTTTGAGTTACCATAAAATGGACAAATTCAAAATAAGAAAATACAAGAAGAATAAGAATTGGGTTAAGGGCATTTCGAATATGCTAGGTATTTGAACCAAAGTGGAGATTTCCTGGGAGGCCATGATGGAGCACATGCAGATTAAAAGATTCAAATAAATTATTTGTAAAGTTCAGAGTAAATAGTTGTGACCCAAAAAAAAAAATTAGAGTAAAATTTTTTACACATTAAAATAGTATATAATTTTCTGCAATTTTTCTGGAAAAAATTAACTTACTACAATATTTTCCCAACATAACATTGTACTTATTTAAAAGAAGGGGTTTCCTGTTGCCGGCCCCCCCCCCCCCCCCCCCTCTCCTCTCCCCCCAAAAGAAAAGAAGGGGTTTTTCCTGCACCCTTCCCCGGCAACCACTCCCAGGGACGCTAAGCCCCGGTAGTTGTCTCTGTTTCCTACATCATCACCTGGAGCTTCAGGTTCGAACACCTTTTTTGATGAGCAACGCTTGGAGAAATATCTTGGGTTTTCAAAAAGAAGTCCAATGAAAGAACGCTTCAATGATTCGATTAGATTAGGGAAAACAGCCGCTGATGTTGGTGTCTGAACGAGAAGAACGTCATGGCTGGAAGAAGACTAGCAAAGGACCTAAAATGAAAGGAATTTTGTTAAACCTGCACTGTTGTATTTATGTTTGTGCTTTCTTTTCTTTCTCTCTTTCACTTATTCTCTTTCTTTTTATTTTACGTGAAAGAGTGTAACAGAAACGGATCCTACGAACGAATACATATCTTTGCTCAATGAAAGGGCATAGTTCTATCTATTCAAGCCTGAAAAGAAAGATTTACACACTGGCATGACAGAGCACAACCCAGCATTTAATGGTGTTAAGTCTGGCACGTCATCAATTCTGTTAAACTTGGTAACGAAGAGGAACAGAAAAATTAAAATAAGGAAACAGTTGATCTATGAACGGCTAATAGTTTGAAATTTTTTTCAGTCAGGACCACTTCATTTGAAACTATACCTCTAAGAGATCAAAATAAGGGGTTTGTCTATAATATACTTTCTACATTTCTTACTAATTGCCATTTTAAGATTTTTTTTTTCTTGTTCCTGTTTAATTGTTACTTTTTCAAAATCATACTGCATCAAGACTGTTTTCCAACTCTATCTTATATATCTAATTATTTTTATTAAATGCCAGTTGAAATTTTTTTCTTTTTCATACAAAGAGTTTTTTAATTAGAGAATTAAATTTTTCATTTTAAAATTATTTAATATAATTTTTAATATACGTGCATTTTTTAAATAAAAGATAATATAGAATAGTGAAAGCGAGTAAATTATTTAAAGAGTGAAGATGAGAAGAACATTAGAGAGCAAAGGGTTGAAAGCAAAAGGTTCTGATAGTAAAAAAACTGTTGCAATACTCAAATCTAACAAGGGATAATCATATCCCCTCACTAAATATGATCAAAAAGAGTAATATGGAAGTTGCCCAATCCTAACCCACCTTATCCGTCAATACTTCGTGTAAAGAGTAGCACTTTATTTTTGTCCATATATATATATATATATATATATATATATATATATATATATATATATATGCTTTGATAATAGTATAAACAAACAAAGAAAAAATTATATTAGAAATAAAAAATTCTTTAAAAAAATATTTTGTTCAAAACCTATACATTTCTCTCAATTCATAATTTTTATAAAAATTTATTTTTACTTAATTTTTTAAAAAAATTCATATTGTTAAATTTATCAAATATAAGACTAAAAAAATTAAAAGTCTAAGATGTTTTTTATTTAAATTTACACAAATCTTTGGAACTTACTACAGTAAAAATTATACTTAACAAATTGACATTCATAATCCGTAAAAGATAAAAAAAAAAAAAAAAATTATGATAAGACGAAAAATCAGCATTCCAAAAATCATAAGTACCAACCAAATAAATAGACTTAACCATATAAGTAGAGGAAGCATACATGACAAACCAAATATTCAGTATAAATACTTATTGATTACAATAGCACTTACCCACAAATATATTATTTTGTTTCATCATAAATTTATTAAATTCAAACAAGATCTTAATCTTCACTTTTTTTGGATAATGACATAAAAATTAAATTTTGATCTAAAGAGGGAAATATGCAACATATTATTAAGAGTTGATGTCATACTAGAATTTAATTTTTATGTCATTGTTTGAGACCAATTGTTCTTCGACTCTTACTGGTGAGTAAGAGGTGAAGACATCTCTTTTAGAACAAATGTCCTTAATAACACCAATGTTTACTGCTCAAATTTTCATATCAGTAACCAAAAATAATATGAGAAAACAAACACAATAATTGTTTCATTTCCTTCAATCAATTAAATTTAAATCTGAGTTTGGAAGATTGTCATTTCTCTTTCTTGAAAATAAAAAATTGTCTTTAGACTTATAATCAATTTTATTTGTTCCAGTGAAAAAATTTATTTTACCTCTTGTAAAACGAATTTTCTTATATCAAAATAACCTTTGAAGAAATCAACTTTATTTCTACAGCTAATGCCTCTTTTTTATCATTCATCTCCTAGCATTAGTAGTTTTAAGCGGCAAATTTTTGTTTGTTAGCATCTTCAACAATGTATTTCATGATCATAGACTCACTAATTGATTTTGATTCTTTGTATTTATGATAAACATCAAACAAATTATTATTATCAAGAAACTCAGCATGAGTCAAATGCATTGCATGAGTGCTAGCAACAATATAGCGGCAATTCCATAGTCAAGTGTGGAAACAACATTGTTAAAATTTGCAATAGTAATAATCCTGAAGATATTGAAAATAATGTGCATTCTAAATAGTCTAAAGTGTATTATAGAACACTTATTTTTAAAGATTATTTTACGATCTCTCGGGTGCAAAGGTGTTTTCCATTATCTTATTGTATATTAAGCAAATTTTAGGAATTGTAATTAGAGATGTTCATTACTTTCAATTTTGTTTTACATTTATGTCATCATTTTTATTTATTTAAATTGTTTTCCAATTATTAAAAATATATTCATAAATATGGTTTTTTGAGATGATGAAGGCAAAATTTATTATAACATTTAATGCTCAAATTATTTTTCTATATATAATAATAGATAGACAAATTATATTACTATTTTCCAAAATTCTATATATTTTTTAATCCATCCCATTCATTGTTCACATCACATGGGCCATATATATAAGGCAACTTCATCAAATTTGAAGGTAGCACATTATACATCAACGATTTTTGCTAGATTCAGTCAAAGTTTTTATAAGTCTCACAAAGTCAAAGGGTGATAGAAGGAAGAGAGGAGGGGGGGGGGGGGGGGGGAGACAGCAAAATTTTTAATTTCTATGGTGACTATTATCCTTTGAATTTGTTGAGGTTTTTGTAAAAGCCTTGATGTGAATACAGTAGTTCTTTCTGAAATTAGGTTTTGCAAATGTAAAGATGTGTAGTCTAATCTTAAAAATTTTAAAATCTACTCAGATATTTAATATTTTTAATAAATAAAATTACTCCAAGTATATAGTGAGTGCTAAATTTTAAAATATTAGTAAGAATAAAAAAATAAGAATAATAAATATGAGAATATTGATAGAATAAATTAACATGTAAAAAGTTGATGTTGTCAAAAAATAACAAAAACTTAGTTATACAATGATTTGAGTATGTGTAAAGAAGATTGTTAGAGATTTTAATTAAAAAAGTCAATCAAATAATTTTTAATGTAATGAAAGTGGTAAAGAAAAATCAAAATAATATTAAATAAATTATTAAATAAATTTAAAATAAATAATATTTTTAAAAATTTAATTTTACATATAATCTAATAATATTATTTGATTTATATAATTAATTTTATTTAATAGAATAAAAATTTATTTATTATTATTATATATTTTTAATGAGTAAATTGTTAATTTAGTTAAACGATTTATTATGGATGATGTAACACAACAAATTAAATGCTGTTTAGGCAAGTTTTGTCTGACAAAATATGGCATGAGAAGGCCTAATCTGTCGCCGCATGCGTGGTCCGCCTTCTCTTATCTTAATGCTTACCCGGCCATATCCTCACCACCAACCTTTCATTCATTCATTTGGTCTTTCTTACTTGTTTTGCCTTCATATCTCTCCCTCTTTATCTCCGTCAATGACTCAAACTCCTTTTCCCTTATTTTCTCTCTCTTATTAACTTGAGAGACAAACTTCATTATAAATACCCTTTCCTCTTTCCACTTCAGGCAGCTTTTCTGCTTTCTCCCCACAGTGGAGGTGTTCTGTTTCCAAAGAGAAAGATAAAGGTTTCTCTTCCTTCACTTCCGTTCATCTCTTCCTCCTGGGTAACTGGTTTTTATCTCTATCTTTCTCTTCTCATTCATTAAGTCTTTGGATTTTTCACTGTTTGAGCAGAAACTGCAGCAAACATGGCGTTAATGGGTCTGGACAGACTGGTAGTGACTCTGAAATCCAAAATAAGGTCTCTGAAGATGAAGAAGCCGTATGACAAGATGGAGAAGAGTGAGAGTATGAGAGTGGAGATACGAAGCAGGAAGGCACGAAAGCTTATTGAAGAGACACTTAAAATTGCAGATTCACCCAAGACCAAAACTTTGGCCTTCTGAATTCTGATTGTTGTTCTCAGGAATTTCCAGTGTTTAATCTCTTCAATAAGGTCCCGTTTTTCTTCATTTTGACAGTTTCAGAATTATATATAATTTAGTTCTCTCTTTTTACTCAACTTTTCTCTCTTTCTTTCTTTGTTTCTATCAATCATCCACCAAGAAGCAACATACAACTAATGCATGTAGAGTGTAGAATTCTAGAATTTTTTGCTCTTTTAAATTGAAATTAGAGATTGGTCTAACTTGTAATAAGCATGAAATGTGCAAGACATTGCAATGTTTTTCTAGAACAAGTTGAAGGGCTCAGAATATACATGTACAAGGGATTTTTTGAAGTGAAAGTGAATTTTATAGAATAATATATATATAATTATTAATGAAAAATAAATAATAAAATTTATTTTAGATCTATAAATTATTATTTATTTATTTATAATTTATAATAATTTTATTATTAAGTTTTTGTTAATAATATCTATTTATACTTTACAAACTCATTATTTTAGAGGATTTAAATTCATATAGAATTTATCATTATTAAATGAGTTATTTCGTAAATAAGATTTAATAAATATAATAATATATTATATGCAATTTATCCACTAATTTTACGTTCTAAATATACTATGTTTAATAATATATTATGCACTTCTTATCTGTTAATCCTGGATTGCATCATGAACTTCTTATCCAATCTTTTGTATAAATAAAAACACTTCTTTTACCATATGCTTTGCTTAAAGTAGAAACAGACAATGTAGAATTCAAATAGGAATTAAACATCTATGAAAAGAATCTTTTCTGTTCAAGATCTATGTATTTGTCCCTCCTTTCATTATCAATTCAATGCAGGTAACATCAATTCTGTTTCCGGTTGGATCATAAATACCAGAGGCGCATGTTGAAAATATAATAAAAATAAAAATGATCAAATTCTTTGATATTGAGATTAAGAAAATCACTAAACTAACCCCTTGGAAGAAAGCTTTGGTAATTCAAGTGATGTACATATTTAGAATCTAGAATATGCTTCAATTGACTTTTATATTTTCATAAAGGAATGTATTAAATAATTCCCCCTTATTTACACATTATTATTTTTGTTGGATAAAATATTTACGCTACACTATAATATTACTGGTGCATATAAGTATATTTGTTGGGTAAATTAAAGTTTGTATAAAAGGAAGTTATCTCATTCTAAGGTTAGTATATTTTAGGTCTTAATGAAAATTTATAATTATACTAACAAATTATTTATAAAAAAGACTATTGATAAAAAAAATCAAACTTAACAGACCTTCTAACAATGTACTTCGAAATTTGACAAGTAATTCAGTCGGAGAGAGCATATAAGTATATTCAATTCAATAAAATAATAATAATATCATATAACGTTGCATGGGTACCACTTATGTACAGTTATAATTACAATATACCTAACATTTGTACATACAAAATTGATCACGATAGAGAATCACTAAATTGTGGTCACTATCATGTCAGCTTTCTTTACCAGCTCTTTATTGCCATATAATAAATGATCAATTTGGGACATCATTCAACTAAAGATCCCACGACAGGGCTTCAGACTATTTCTAATTTTTTATTTCATCTTTTGGGTTGCAATTTTATGTTAAAAAGAAATAGTGAATGGAAAACAATCAAAATAGTGGAGTTGTGCGAATATGTTATCTTGAGTATAAGATTATTTTTAATAGAAATAAGTTATCTTAAGATATAACAAAATTTTAAGTTTTTTGTCATAATTGTGAACCTTGTATTTTTTGTGTGAATCTCATTTCTATATCATTAGTATTTATAAACATAAAAAAATACTTTATTAACAGACATAATTTTTTCTCTTTAATAAACATGACTCTTCAATTTAAACTAATAGATATGACTCTTCACATATAACATGCATAACTGTATATGTCCAAGAGGTAAGACTATTTTGAAGGATAAAAATTAATTAATTAATAAATCATCCATAAAAAATACATAATTAAAAGGTATCTATTCTAAGATGTGTAGATCACCTTATAATATGCTTACTATGATTTCATATACATTTAGAGATTTAGGATTACTTGATGCCATTCTATAATCTCTTACCATTAATCAATAGTGCATCGCTATGATCATCAATATTGCATAGGGAACAAACATATTAATAATAAATTAAATAATATGATTAGATATACCATTAGTCAGGAGAGAGAACTCCTCTCTCGACCTATTATACAAAGCAAAATATATTAAATTTGTTATGTCAATGAGGCAGCAATACTAGATAAATAGGTAGAGAGTAAGGACCTCTCCTTGTATCAATAAAATTTGGTTAACCTAACTTATCATAAGATAACCTACATTAGGCCAAATAATTAAAAGGGTCCACAATAGCTAACTAGCTCATAATTTAATTACAAAACTATGCCATAAATCAAGTCTCACATTAATTTTATTATTAATCTAGGTTGTATTAAAATTAATCACTGATATAACTAAGTCTACAAAATTATTCAAACAATCTTCCACTTGGATTACGTATATCATGTTTTAAAAAGAATAGATCTCTATATTAATAATTATGAAATATCAGCACAAAATTATTAAATGTGAGCCAAGTAATATTAGCTATCCAACCCTAAGTCCAAAATGAGATCATAAGTACCCAACAATGCAAAGAATTGTATCGATATGGATACTAAAATCATACATGTCAAAATACTTATAAACTCATGACTTAAGTAATGTGGACATATGGACAAAATTATGATCTATTTGCAATCCTAAACAAAATGGTCCAAATTAAGACAATGTTGAAATATCTCTTGAGATGTCAATATAAACAATGTTATATGTAACAAAGTTGCATGCAACAGAATTTGTGGCATTAATCAACAATGGCTAGTGTCTTAAGACATAAGATAATGCCACATGACTCCCACTAACCCAAAACATCATCTGTGTTTAATAATACTAGTCATATGGTTCCAAAACACTATGGCTTTCAAGCTTTGATTAAGGGATCATAACCATAAACTCAATGTGAGTCTAATCACATACTTTTCTTTTTAACAATAGGTATCTGACCTTAAAATTTTAGTGCATGCAAAATTCCAATTATTCTGAGAGATACATACAAAAACAAAATTATTATAATAATAGCTTGAGGCACAAAAGTACTCTCTACAAAATTTGATATCCCAATATCAAGTTCCTAAGGTAAATGGCTTGATAAGTAGCCTCTTACCAGTCAATATACTCTGTCTCCAAAACAAAATCATATTTTCAATCATTTAAGTAGTCTATATAATTAAGCACATAGTCTTTGGTGCCTTACAACTACCTTCGGACTTTATTTGGTGCTCTTTAATACTCAATTCCAAGATCACTCAAGCATTTCCCACTCACACAAATGATGAAATAGTATCATGATGTGTGTTAACTTGAGCATGTAATAAGCTACTTATAGCTGAAGCATATTGAACCTTCATTGTATTAACTTGCTCACCTAAAGTATGAGCACACTAGGTTAAGACCATATGTCTCTCAAGATGGGTGCTACACAATGGAAGCAATATTTTATACAAACCTGCTTAGCACCTTCTCAACATACATTTTTGAGATAAATCAAGATTTCCCTAGGGTTTACCATAATGGATCTGTATACCGAAGACCAAAGAGACATCACCAAAATCCTTCATACTAAATTAGCTTAACAGCATTTACTTTATCTCATGCAATAAGTTCAAATCAATTTGCTAGCCAAAATGTGTGATCAACATTCAACACCAAAACTAAACTGCTCCCACTTACCTCTAGGTAAGTGTAATAATTAGTACTATTTTCCTTAAAACTAATTGAAAAGACCATTGGATTAAGTTATTGCATCAAGACCTATTCCAAAACATAATTGATCTCTTCAATTCTTATTACTGGAGACTCCATACCTCATTTTATAAATCCATTAAGTATCTTACACATCCTTTGACAAAGATCTATTCAAAAAATAATTATAATGGATCTCCTAAGGTTAATTAGGCCAACAATTTGTTAATCTTCTTCTCTTTAGATATTTTACTATGGTTTTTTAACTTGTTAATAATAACAAGTTTTATGACATGCTTATGTACATCTCTTACTTCACTAGATAGTGACCCTTCTGAACTTTGTCAAATTTAACAAGGTTTATGTTAACTTAACCCACTCAGTAGTATAAGATGTTGTAGTGGGTTTAGAAGGGCCACCCTCATTTACCTCTTATTTGGTTGGAGGGGAATGGAAAGAAAGGGAGGGATTTTAAATGAAATGCCTTGTTTTTTTTGGAGAGGATAGGAGGGAAAAGAAGGGGTCCAAAATTCCTTCCCTCCCTATTACCTACCCTTCAAAAATGGAAGAATTTGGGGGGGAGGGAAAGTTTATTAAAACTTTAGAATGATAACGACTAAGTTACCCTCAATTATATTTCTTAATTTCAAAATTTCTCACATCTCCATAACCTAACAACTAACTTTCTTTGAAAGAGTATAATAGTACATTACTTTCTAATTAAAATTCCTCCCCTGCCAACCAAACAAGGAAAAGAAGGGAAAATAATCCTTATTTTTCCTCCGTTCCACCAAACCAAACAAGGAAATTATTTTTTCCTTCCCCTTCCCTTTATTAAAATTCCTCCCCTCCCTTCCCCTCGTTTGAAACAAACGCTCCGTTAAAGTTATTCTATAATAGCAAGTTTGAGATTACATAATATACCTAGTCCTTATTATTGGTTCCATTCAATATTTTCAAATTTAATTTGAGGAAACAATCACCAAACTTTAAAGATATAAAACTATTAGTTTCCTTATGTATTCAATTAATCGGGATAGTGATTTGATGTGAGGTCTTGTGCCATTTTTATTCCATCAAAGGGTCTCAAATTACAATGTATAAACACATTCCACAACTATTGCATGTCATATCCTAAAACTTAACACCAATAGGGCATTTAAGATTTTAAGAATGTAACATCAATGTAACTAATTTCCACAAACCATTAAGAATCTTAACACTAATTATACTTTGTAGGATGTAGTAATTAATCATAAAATCATAATGCCATTTTCACAATTTGAACTTAATTTGTTTGAAAAATATAATACAAACCAAATGATTTGTCTCATAATAGGCAAGTTTACAATCATATTCAAAAATTATATTACAATACTAAAATTTTAAGAGTATAATATCAATGCAAAAAAATACTTTAGAATGCTAAAATCATACCACTAAGGATACTATGATAGGTTATGATCTCCAATAATATAATCTATAACTTAACGTCAATAGAAGTTTGTTTCGAAATCTAGAAAGTAGAAAAAAATAGTTGATCCCAAATAGGCAAGCTCACAATCTTGCAAAAAAAAAAAAAAGTTTAAAGTACCTAAATTTCAAAACAACAACCTAGGTCTCTTAGATATAATAGTAACAACAAATTTCACAATTAAAATACAACAATTAGGTCAAATAACATTACATATTCAATCCAAAATTTAATTCATGTGCAAATCACATTATATCTAAGAGTGTATAAAATATGATGTGCATAAGCATGCCAAAATACTACACAAGAAAATTTAGCATGAAATTGGGAGAGTACAGTATAATTTTAATCAAGATAATTTAAAACAAATATTTATGGTCATGAAAAAATTTCAGAAAAATCACCAATGAGTTTAGGACCACGAGTGGAGCAAGATGTGACCAAGAAGTTGTCAAAACACGACGATGCGTAGCCTCATGTGCTGCCACATATCGGGATTGTAAGTGGGTGCAATTTTGAGTGCCATATTTGAAAGATAACCATAAATTTGACTCTAAACGATATGAGGAACAAAATGCATGTGTTAATTCCAAACAATCTTCTCAAAACATGTATGTTTCAAAAAATCACAAGAAACTTGGGATTTGAAAGGGGGGTTTTTGCAAAATTAGAGTTTCTTGAATGAAACTAATGTGGCATAAATAATACTTAATCAGTAAACAACACAATCCAAGTCTCAAAAGTCCAAAACAAATCCAAAAAAACATAAGCATATATTGAAAACAATGAAACCAAATATAACCACCCAAAACCCTAGAACGAAATTAACATATAATAAATAGATTCAAAATAAGAGACTATTATCAGACAATATGCAATCATAGAGGCTCTTAATGTATTCATTAGAATGAATCCCAATCCAACTTTGTGGAATTCTCATTCTTAAAACCCAAATTGTGACCAAATCCTAAATTCCATGTCATAATTATATGCAATTATATCAACAAATATACATAGCATACAACTATAGGACAATTCTACAAGGCTTTGATACCCATTGAATGACAAAAATAATTAATTAATAAATAATCCATACAAAATACATAATTAAAAATCATCTATCCTAAGGTGTGTAGTTCACTCTACAATATGCATACTATGTTTCCATATACATTTAGAAATTTAGGAAGACCTAATGTCATTCTATAATCGCTTACTATTCATCAATAATGCATCTCAATGATCCATCAATAATGCACAAAGAACAAACATATAAATAAAAAATGAAATGAGATGATTAGGGATATCATTAATTAGGAGAGACAACTGCTCTCTTGACCTACTATATAAAATAGAATATATTAAGCATGTTACGTCAATGGGTAGAAATACTATATAAATAGGTAGAAAGTAGGTTCTTCTCCTTATGTTAGACAACTAATTAGCCTATAACCTGACAATCATACAACTAGGCCACAATCAAGTCTTACATTAATCTTTTTATTAATTTGGGTTTTATTAAAATTAGTTACTAATATATGTAAGTCCACCAATTTATTCCAACATATTTACTAGACATAACTATTCATCTTCAACAAACATAACCGTTCACATATAATAACATGATTTTATGTCCAACAATTATGACTTTTTAACTTTTCATGTCCAACAAGCATATCTATATATACACCTTCAACAAACATATTTGTTCATATTAGTAGCATTTGATGCACTGAAAACATAATGTAAACTTAAGTACCATGAGTATTGTGTTATAAAATTTAAATTAGTTATATATTTTAATTAAACTCTTTTGATAGCTTTTGAGTATATCTTTACAGAAAATCATAATTAAGATCATCATTACTTACAAATAAAATTTTTCTTTTACCAATAAAGTGTTGACCTAATAAAAACTAGTTGTGCCTTAAAAACTTAGTATCAATGTGCTTGGATTCGAGTTTTAGAGAAATTCTTGCTAAAAAAAGAATGCTGTCTACAAGGAAAAACCTCCCATGAAAGTAAAAACTTTGATTTCTAATTATCACATTTTGGTTAATCTAATAACGCAAACTCTGTAATATTGGATAGAGTCATTGACATAATTCCTTTGTAAATTATTTACTAATAAAAATATATAAAACATTCCACCTATATATATATATATATATATATATATATATATATATATATATATAGATAACATGAAAACTTTTTGTTTTTCAAGTTTTAATTCTATATGGAATTTTTTTAGATGACTTCATTTTTTTTTTTTAAAAAAAAGAGTACATTGCAAATAAATGTTGAGAAATTGTTAGAACTAAACACATAGTAAAGTTAAAACTGTTAAATTCATTATATATCTAGATGAGCATGCAAATGGCCAGACCATTAAATCTCTTAATATCGAGATAAGAATTTTGGATTCAATCCTGTTTTAATTATTTAACATTTTAAATTTGAAAATATATATTAACAATAATCTACTATATTTACAATTTCTAATTCTTGTATTAATATTTTTCGAAACTAATCAGATCAGGAGATAACAACCAAGGCATCTTACCTTGTTTCTTTAGATTGATAAGTTATTTATTATCCTTTAAATACATAATACACTAATAACAATCATGAAAAGTGTAGTTATACAAACAATTTATTAATAAATTATCACAAATTTAAAGTAAATCTATTAAATCTGTTGAACCCATAACTTAGTTTATGACATCTAATAATTTTATTAATTTAAATTTTTTGAAAATAGGAGAACTACAAATTATGCTTAACACTTAGATTTTATTTTTTTTTAAATTATAGATTATACTTTATTCTATAAAACATAGGTAAATAAGTAAATGATTATCCAAAAATTTAAACAAATATCTTAAATTTATAAATAATTATTCATTTATTCATACTTGTATAATTTATATTATTAATTTTTTATTATAAATTATATCTTACATTTTAGATGAGCCTGATTGGAGCTAAAATTTTCATGGGGTTATTATAGTAGACATCTACATGAGTGACACAATAAAGATGAGGATATTGAAGTGGCAGACTGGTTTCACGTGAAACGGGACAAGAGGTTTGGGGATCACAATGGAGGAACAGGGATAGAAATTTGCTCCGATTGAGCACATGAAAATGAGCCTTTAAAGCTACACAAGATACTTCAGACAGCAAACAAAGATTAGTATTATTGTTTCCTCCAAAAGCAAAAGTCCAGTTTCACTGTCGTGCTCACCACATATAGAAGACTTGCACACTATTTTATTTTTCCCAAAATAGTATGACTTTTTTAGTTTAATCTATTTCAATTTGACTGCTCAGTATTTTTAACAAAACTTTTCACGACACAACCATAAATTTATGCATAAAAAGTTTGAAAATAATAGTCTTACAAATAGAAAAATGTAAAACCCTCATAAATTGTGAATTGAGATATTAAATATATTGAGTCTTTGTAATATTTAATAAATTTAATTATATAAAATTTCTTAATAATATTTTTATAACATTCAGTTTATATAAAATAGAATTAGTCAATTCCAAAAAAAAAAAGAATTATTCTTGGGAACCGTTTAATGACAGGAACCAGCAAATGTTTTATTTCGGGCAAAAGCAAAATAGATGAACATGGATCCTAAATTGTAAGTGCCTTTTATTAAAAAGAAAAAAAGAATAATTTGTTGGGCCACAGTTTGATAGAAGCCGAAAGCTACAGAAATACAGCAAACGCCGAACGATGAAAAATCGGCATGGCGTCGGAAGTTTTTTTTTTTTTTTTTAAAATAAAAGTTTATGTAGGAGAGGTTATTTTACTTTAAAAATAAGATGTCATAAAAATTCAATACAAATTTACCATTATGTTTAAATATTATCTACTAAGAGAAAGCAACATATAAACCTAAGCTTTAAGAACAAATTACATTAAATCTTACTAACTAAACTAACTCCCATGACTAAACTGACTCCCATTAGTATCCTTGAAGTTATGTTTATGACATAGTCATAATTATTTTTTATAAATTAAATTTTATTAAATATTTACTTAAAAATATAAACAATTAAATTTATTAATCTCCCATAAGTGAACAATAAACTCTTATTCATAAAAATTCCATCCCACTTCCTTTTAAGCGGGAGCAAACTTATGGTTATAACAAAATCACTTTATTAATAAAATTTATTCTTGTATTATCGAATTAAATTTGAATTTATACAAAATTACTTAACATTTTTTTTTACAAATATGTCAATTACTAAATTTAACAACTGTGCACCCATTAAATAACACAACCAAGAAGGTGGACCCCTCAACTCTATTCCCATCCTTGTTGAGAATGTCGACTAAACTAGGGATGACTACAGACCCAACCAACAGGAACACAGAACGGTGAAACGCCTTACAATCGTAGGCTAGATATAATTTAAAAAGACGAGAAAAAGAAAGAGAACAAAGGCTGAAGATGTTACTAAAAAGTTTTGCATAGATATTTTATAGATTTGATAATTAAGAAAACAATCTCAACAAGTGGTGTCCTTGCATTTCCTATGCATGTATCAGCACAAAATCAGTCACAAAGCAGTTGGGCAAAAGCCTTCTGAAAAGTCATTTGAAGCTCAGTTGGACTCCTTTCAACAAATGTTGCATGATATCTGACTATCTGTCTTGCAATTGGTTTACATCAATTTGGAAACAAGTAAAATTGAAGGCACAACGAATGCAAATAAACATCAGGATTATATAACTGTCATGTACGTAAGTATAATCTAAGATCATCTTGAAATGCTTCAGACTGAAGTTTTGCATCAAGAACACATCATGTGAAGGAACAAGCTGTGCACAATCACAAATCTCATGTAACGACTGGCGATTGCATTAAAGGATTTGCAACTGATTAATAAAGAATTGTGAACCCAATTGAACCTATGCAAGAGAAACACGAAGAAGATTCTCAAGACAAACTTACTAAGCCCAGGGAATTGGAATGAATAAAAAGATGTATACTAATGTGACTGATTGTAATAAAGCATCCGTAGATCCTTGCAATGACTGCATGTCCATGGCAATAAAAAAGGGTCCAGACAATAGCAATGGATTCGTCGAATCTGGCAAAGATGGCAACTTATGAGAAGATCCTCGGGTTCCCTACCCCGGCAAATAGTACAAACACCGACCTGTGAGGACTGTATATGCAGAGGTCAAAAGACAAATCATATGTGGACAAATAAAAAGGGCAGATCATACATAAGCTTTAAAAGGTGCATAAACTTCCAGCCGAATATGGACAACAATAGATATTTCAAACATGTTATATTCTATTTATCTTTCCCCATTTGAGCAAAACGAACGTGTTGTCAAAGATACACAGTTAAAGAGATCATCTTGCAAACAAACAATTGTAACACAGATGCCCTATCACTGTCACACACTGACATACATCTAGTTCTCTGTAAATAATTTCAGACAGAAGTCCTCATCTGGGCTTTGAATCCTCTCCTTTTCTTTAGGAACTTGATAGGGTGATGTTGGAAGAAAGAAAGACGCAACTAATTCATAAAGGATGTGTAGACCCAACCCTGCGCAGGGAATAGTAAATCTCTGTGCTAAAGAACATGTCTTTCTCTCTCGGAACATAACAATGTCACATTCTCAACAAAAAGGAAGGAGTCCCAATCCTCTAATTGGAAACAATTTATTTTCCTTGCGAATTTCAAAAACAGTAGCTGATATTTGTTGTACTTTTCAACAGAGATAGTAAAGATCCTAGTTCCGACCACAAAAAATTTAAATATCTAAAAGGAAATCACCTCATAAACAACATCAAATAAAATAGTAAATGATTACGACCTTGAAATTTTGTACTACATTCTTATATGTGCATTATATTTATTGTACTTTTCAACAGAGATAATAAAGATCCGAGTTCCGACTACAATACTGTAAATATCTAAAGGGAAATCAACTAATAAACAACATTTAATAAAATAGGAAAGGATTACGACCTTGAAATTTTGTACTACATTCTTATATTTGCATTATCAACATACTTTTTCATGCTTGTAATCTCAATATATCCAGACACAACTTTTAGGGATAAAATTCACAAAGATGACTATTTTATTGCAAACCAACAAAACTGCCTGCCATACGAAAACAAATGTTGGAACAAAACCCACCTCGAAAATTATATTCTTTCAATTAGACAAATGTTGGAACATATGCTGCCTCGAAACTACCATCCAATTTGAGCAAAAGTGGATGTAAATGTCACTTTAAATTCCTTCAGAACACTATGTCATTCGATAGGCATTCAGTAATTCGATAGCACAATGGAAGTCAAGTCAATCTTTCTTTAACAGTCAGATAGTCACAGACTAACAAGTGCACACTTGTTAAAATTTACTGAAAAAGCATACCTCAGAACCATAATTGGGTAACTCTCGGTCTGAAACAAAACAAATATCTGAGATTGGAATGTCACATGGGATTGTCTGGGAGTATACTTTTTGATCAGTAGCCGCTGCATCCTCAAATTTAATAATGCTATCAATACGTTTCTTGCACAGAGGGCAAATTGGATTTTTCCCCGATGAAATCTACAAACATTGACAACCATTCCTAAGAATAAGAACAGAAACGAAATTAAATAAACTTATAATTTACTCCTCTAAAAATTACAGGACAGATAAGCTCTTCGTAAGTTATTTGGGTTCCATTAAAACAACAAACAGTAATATTAGAAAAATGGAATCAGCACGTTATAGTATATAACAATAAGACTAAAATGTCGAAACAACCTCTCAACTTCAATTCTATGGTAAGAAAGTTTTCCATATTTTATATCTAGAATGTAAAATAGTCATGTAAGTGTCAGATACTATTAACTATGCAAACAAAGAGTAAATAGAATTGGTAATTGGACTAAATCTGAGAGCAGATGAGGCCAGGTTAGATTGGTAACAATATAAGAGTCTTGCTAAGAGTCTTAAACAGCTATAAGTATAAGGTTGTTTTAAGCACATATGTATATAGTTATGTATTCTGACTGTTGGCAGTAAAATTACAATTGTAAATGTGATGGCTCTTCAAATTTTCGAATAAGAAACCAGAAGCCAGATTATCAGTGATCAAATAAGTCTTTTAATTCACAGATAAAATAAAAAATGAGTTGTGTATCGAATTTAATTAATAAATGATATGCAAAAGAGAAATTTTTTTATAACAAATGAAGAAATGAGTAGGAGTTGTACGACTATAGCATTTAGTTATAAGCACTGCAGTAAAAAATAAAAAAGGAAAAAGAAAAAGAAAAAGAAAAGGTGTACCCTTTGATCAACCCAAGTCTGGATGCATGAATAACAAAACCGATGTCCGCATGGCAAAGACCCCCTTGTGGAGCAGAAATCTGTCAAACATATGACACATGATGACTCTGTTGATTTAGGTAAGCTGGCAACATGATCAACGTGACCACCATCTTTGACTTTTTCAGTACTAGAAGATACATTTATTGATGTTGATCGGAGATCTTCTATATATGAAATTGAATTTTCAGAAATGGAATTATTTGAATCTTTGACCTGTTTATTGCCACCTTGAGCTCCATTGATGGTTCTACTTTGATGATATGATCCATCATCAAATTTGTTTTCTAGAATAATATCATTAGCAACACCACCAGAAAGGCTAGAGGGTGCTGTGCCGCCAGTGTGTGATCTGTGCATTCTACCAAGATGGTCATCAAGGTTTAAATCCAGAACTAAAGGATCCACTAGCACCATTTCATCAACATTATTTTTCAATAGCCTTCTGCCTTTCCGAGAACGTCCAGCTGAATCAGCAACTCCTTTACTGTTGGAGATCTGTCTTTTTCTGTTACTTGACAATCTTGAAGGGTAAGAACTTGACTCCTCATCCTTTTATAGGGTAAAAAAAGGATAAAACAGATAAAATAAGACCAGAAAGCTTTCTACAAGAGTGAAAACGTATTTCATCAATAATTTATTTGAGTTGCTAACACAACAGTGCATTAAAAGGATTGTGAAGCACTGCATAGACATTTTTCCTAGAATTTTCACTTGCATTTTTTTTTTTTATAATTTGTTCCTAAAAGGCACATGCATCTAAATTTCTAGCTGCAATACTATATTGTCGAGAATAGCAAATACAATTAATTTAAAGCACCACGTTCAGTAAAGGGGATATAGTCAATAGGATTCTTTCAGAAAATCAGCTTTAAGTTTACATTCTCTTTGGTCATTCATGTTGCATCAGCAGCTTAAACATATCCCTAATACATATCCATATCTTAAGCATTGGATTTATCATCTCCTTTAATTTATTGCTTAAAAAACAAAAAGTACATCACTATTTCCAAATTGTTCAAATCAACCATATTTATAAATCATCATTAACAAAGTCCAAATTACAATAAAGTTCTACTAAGGCACCGTTATAAAATACTTCCTAAGATTGTTTGTAAGCAAAACTTCAGGTAGCAGTTACTAGAAAAAACTCTGGAACTCAACTATTAAGTGCTCAAATTGTAGATCGAGGGGCTAATACTAACAATAGAATACATCTTTCATAGGTTGAAACTTACAAGCATCATCTAGAACATTTCTAAATTAACCATCATTATGCTCTATCTGCCAGTTGACGAGCAATGACTAGAAAAATGTTGTTTGGATATAACATTGTATCAAAATTAAGAACTTCCAGGAAAGTTTTTTTTCTAGAATTGGTTAAAGCTTTGTGACAAAAATTGTGTTCAACTGTCTCCAGAACATTAAGTTGGCTCTTTTTGATGCATCACTGCAATATCAATAACTCTTGATGACATTTAATTTTTTCATAGAAGTTTAAAAAAGGAGCACTTTGATCAAATTCAGATTAGATATACTAGCACAACAAAATAGTACAATACTATACTCTCAAGGCCTCTCAAACAGAATTACCTTGTTCATCAAACAACAATCTTTCCAGACAGGATTTCCATACGCTTCAGAACTGAACTCAGTTGTTTGCCTTTTGGAGCCAATATTATCTGTTATTGCAATTTTATCCTTCTTCAAGGTACTCGCCTGAACACTGGGTGGAACTTCCTGGAGCAGTGGCCCAATTTCTTGTCCACTGCAATATAATTGAACCTAATAATAAGTCTCTTCCAAATTTTAATGATGTATGATGTAAGTTTACAAGGGAGCAAAAGAAATACAAGCCCCAACATAATCTTATAATTGCAAACCAAATTGCAATCCCCCCCCCCCCCCCCCCCCAACAACCCTACCTGAAAAAAAAAAATCTTTTGTAAATTAGATCACGGATGCCAACAGGAAACTGGACAAAACAGAGAACAAAGTTCAACAGACTCAAAAGGACGGAATATTATTATACAATACAACTTTTCTAGAACGTAGAAAAGGATGTCTTAAAATCAATGCATAAAATGACAAAGAAGACCGAACTTCACTTAAATGTATCACAACATGAAAATAGAATCATTATGATTTTTCATTTATGTTAAATATAAAAAAAGAAAATGTAATAAGATGAGGGTTATAACTATGATACAGTATTATGGTGATTCGAATTATCTTAAACTAAAACTTGCTGTACCTGATTGAAACATTTTATGTTTTCTGACAGTCAGTTGAATTTTTCAAGCATAATGGTGGACACTGAGAACCAGAAGATATTTATCTTCATGTTTTCATTTTCTTTAAAAATCACAATTCTCCGACAAATCATAAAACCTAATGTCTACTACGACTTTGAAAGAGGGAGAATATACCAAAATCACCTTTGCAAGATGTAAGAATCCTCTGGGACATGTCTTCCTTGCTTTATGCAATCTTCCATCCATCGATGGTTAACTATGATTGTGTTCAACTTCAGGGCAAGATCATATTTCTTTCCTTCAAATTTCCAACAAACCTGATTTATGCGAGAAGAAAACATTACAAATAGCTTTTCCTGAAAGAAATAAAAGCTACTAGTCTACAAGATATATTTCTATTTAGTGCCCCACTCCCAAAAATTAAAAAGGTTTTCGCTAACGATGTGTGTTCTTAATGATTACTGTCCTTTTCAGTCTAAATTTACCTTATATTTGTTTTCTTTTCAACATTAAGAAACAGAACGATTCTAAATACACATCTGGACCCGACAACAATTTACTAATGAACAAGTGTGAAATTAAAACTCACCAGGTGCGTGATTGATTTCGACATTGAACCAACATAATTTGCACCAGCAAGTGATATCAACTTAATGAGGTTGAATCGTTCACAGCCATGGTAACCACTCACTGTTGCTACCACGTGCTCCATTGCTTGAATGGGACATGCTATAAAATCTGCAAGATAACGGCGTTAGAATGCCAATGAAACAAAACACAGTGAATCATTACCATCTTATTCAGAGAGAGAATTTCTAAAGACCAATTCAAAAAAATATCAGACCAAACTAAGCGCCTTATCAAACAGACAGGGCCCCAGATTTCAAAAGTTGATTGAAAATTAGTGGGAAATAACCACCGCGAAATAAGACCATATTCCGTAAAATATAATTACAATATTACTGAGGATCATATTGAGTCAAACCCTAGCTCTGATTTTTTTTTTTTTTTTGGCAGAATGCTCCAGAATTGAATGAAAGCCTAGCTCGGATATACTCATCTATAAATCTGAACGAAGATTGCTTCATAAATTCCTATTTCCTCTGAACTAGATGATTCAATATAAGAATGATTTTAATCATATCCCCTTGGTTTTCTCGTCTACCAAACAGCTGACTGAGAACCCTAAGAAGATAGCCGTTGCGAAGGGGACACGGTGAAAATAACAGTCCGAAGATAAATGGCGAGCAAGAGGGTGGAGAGAGTCACCATGAGATTCGTTAGGGACGTGGTGTTGAAGCTGATCCTCTTCGTCTTCCATGGTACTGCAGACAGCGCGTTTGCCGGGAAATGCAAAATTTTGAATTAGAAATGCGAATTGGCACGACGAAGAAAATTTATAGACCAAACACCACTGATTCAAACGGGTCGGGTGATAATTCAAATCGAATACGAAGTGTGTCTGAATCCGATTAGCGGAAATATGTGGGGGGTGGCGGCATGCGGTAGATCCGCCAAAAGACTCGAAACCCGAAGGAGTGAAATATAAATTTAGAATATGATTGATTTTTATGAAGTTTTTAATTTAATTTGAAGATATATTCATCTTTAAAATATTATAATCAATAAATCTTTAACTAATATTTTTATAAAAAATCCAAAATCATATAATCATATTTTTTATTTGAATAATTTTTCAAACTTTTTATAAAAATTCAAAATCATAAATATTTACCCGTTTCATTTAAGTGACCATTAAACATAATCTTATTGATTACATCGGAAAAACCATTTAGTAAGCTGCATAATTACTCAGTTGTAGAAAAAGTACGAGAATAAAATAGAACAAAAACATACGATCCTATAAACCTTACGGGAACACCTAAACTTATTCAACTAATTTGCAATATTAAAATTGAGTTTATGGTTTAAAATAATTATCCATTATTAATCTTATGCCTCTTATGCATAAATAGGAAATAAAAATTTGAGGCTCCCTTGCATTGAAATGTGTAAGAAACTAAAACAATATTAATCTTTTAAAATATACAATCATAAAATTTAGAAATCAAAATTGGACATTTTACTATGTGGAGCTGTGACCCGCCCTGCATCCCAAGCTCAGCTCATCTCCTAACTAGATTTCCCCCTCGAGGTGGAGCCTCGTATCCACCTCCACTGCGAGCAGGTGGTGTTGCAGAACCATAAGGCATATTATTCACTGGTGCAGCACGTCCATGTGGGCCAGCAGCACCTCTAGGGTGCGTATCATAGCCAGCTCCTCTAAACGAATCATAAGCAGGTCCTCTCTGTGGATCATGACCAGTTCTCTGAGCATCAAAAATAGCTCCTCTATGGGAATCATAAGCAGATCCTCTAACCGTATCATAACCAGTTAATCTCTGTGCTTCGTGAGTACCACCTCTCTGTACATCATAAGCAGGCCCCACAGATGCATCGTAACCAGGCCCTCTAGGAGCATCGTAATTAGTCAATGAAGAAGCTGTGCCAGCTTGAGCCCCCACATATGGAGGAGCTCCAACAGCAGTAGCAGTAGTAACACCACCACGGGTTACAGGGAGGGGACCATGTCCCTGTCAAACAAAATACAGGATAGAGCATTACAATTTGAAAAAAGATAATCCCACAACACCTTTGTTACATAATTTTTACAATTTAAGTGCTGAGATGTGTTGATTTATTGGGCCCAATGTTTAATATATGAAACTCAAAAAATTTAATGATTTAAATTCTATATTGTGAGAATTAAGTAAAAATATAGCTGTGGGAATAACAGTATCCTTATAATTTATCAATCCATATGGCAGACAAATTAAAGAGGGTAGATCAAAATTGGAACACTTAACATATAATCTTCCTCATAATCAAAATCAACATGTATGTCAAGTCCGTAACACTTTTGAATTAATCCTTTTAGCTTCGGATGCACATACAGGCATAGCTCTCCATATTTTTATATCATACAAACCATAAAACATATATTCATACAAACCAACTGCCATAGCATTCGTACAAATTTTTAATTTCTGTCACAAAGTAATTAACAATTTCATTTTATATCAAAGTGGTACTATCAGAATAATGATAATGAATCACAGTATTTTAAATAGTCTGTTCTGTCCAGGTATTCTCAGATTCTAGAACACTAGAACAAAATCTTGCTAAGCATATTGCCATGTATAAATTCTTGTCAAGCTGGAAGTTCTTTATATTCATTATAACAGCAACATGTTATCACTTACTGAGACTAGAGGCAGATATTTCTCAATCAAGATGAAGAGTCATTAAAATATCAGCTTTGCTTCAGAGTAAAGAACCTCAAAAGACATTCATAATCAGTCCAACCATATTTAGCGTGTGGAAAAAAGATTAAAGAGAATGGTTGATTTGGACAATGGACTGGAATGCTGTTGCACATCACAAGGATAAAAGAACATAAAACAGAATGTCACAAACCTGAGCAACCGCATAACCATCTTCATATACGTTTTGTTTTGCAGGATGGCCAGAGGACTCATTCTCATTATTTCCAGGAGTGCTGCCATAAGGCCCACCTACATTAAATTCATACCATGATCAGTTTGTAAAGCATGAACTATGTAAAAAGACAGAGGACAATGCAAGAGAAAATTAGGTAACAGAAGTAAGTACATACTACTTCTCCTATCAACATTGGCAGAGTTTGTTAGCTCTGCCCGAAGTTTTTCGACTTCCCTAGCCATAGAAACATAGTTCTTTTCCATCACCTGAAGTGATTCAAGGTGGTCATCATATAACTTTTTTTCATAGTTGTAAGTGGCCCTGCATGAACAAAACAAGAGTCAATAGAGTCACCAAACTTGGTAGATTGGCAAGCTAACTAGCTAAAAAATCAAATTCAGTGGCAGGGGAACAAAGGAAACTGAGAGAAAAGAACCTTTTGTGCATGTTTTGATGAAAAGGAAAATAAAGGAGCTGAAGTGACCAAAACCCTCATAAAATTGAAGTTTTTATCACTCCCAAAGTGGGCAGATCGGGATTTAAAAGAAAGGAGAGCATTTACAACCTTTTGTCATTTGTAAAATAACCTCCCTAGCAACAGATACTATTATACGTGTCCTCCTACTAATTCATTCACTTGAAATTTCTCTGACATTTGATTTCTCCATTTCCTACCCTTCTAAATTACATTATAACAGCCATTTCACATCTTTTGGTAGATGAATTGAGGCGAGCAATGACCAATTTGGACAGCTAAAAAGCTCTGCTAGGACTATGATTATTATAGGTTAATTCAAATTATGTCCTCTCATTTGTATTTATGTATTATTAAAAGAATGAACAAACAATGCTCTCATTTCATCAATAAAGCCACAAAAGAAAATGAATAAATTCTTATCTTTTCATATCTTAAAACTTAGGTCATATCCCTCCATTTTCTCTCTACCCAATTCTAAAATTACTTGGACACATTCATACTCCTCAGAGATAACGATCAATCAATTCCAGATATTTCAAGCCAGAGAGCACTAGAAAAATGTTAATGGTTTTCCTAAATACTAAAGCACATTTTTTAAATTTTAAGTGAACTTGTGCTGTTGTGCTAGAAGCAACAATCATACTCATCCTACCAGCCTACTTCATAGTCAAAGAAGCCAATGGAAACACTCCTAAACAAAAGCACAAGAGTACCTGCAATACTGATATTCCTGTCTGAGACTATCTAGTCCTGACATGACAGCAGGAATATGTTGCACATCTGCATGTGCCCTTTGAAGATCCTGAGTCAATTGCTGGGCTTTATTAATAAGTTCCTGCCTAGATACAACCAAATTCTGGGCCTCCGCTCGTGCCTGCTCTAATTCGAGCTTAAGAGGCTCTGCTACTTGCAACTCAGCTTCCATTTTGTCAATCTTATCCGCAAGGTTTCTCACCTGCTGTTCTTTTTCGGCCTTCACAGCCCCAATTTGTGCATTCAATATCTGCAACTCGTGCTGTGCCGCAACAAGCTCTTGCCTCAATGTCACATGGGTAGCAGCAAGCCTCTGATTCTCAGTAACCAGCCCTTGCATCTCCATATGTTGGGCAGCAAGCTTATGCTCCATAACTTCCCGGGGAGGTAACAAATCAAAAGGTGGGAATGGACCCGGCGGAGGTCGTATCCCAGGACCCAGTGACTCAGGATGCACCAAGCCAGGCCCTGGTAGAGGACGCCTCACATGTGAAGGCGGTATTCGACCTTTACTTCCCATTTTATAGACCTAGTTATGACCCGGGACTGAAGATAATAGAACACAGTGAGGTCCCAAAATAAAATTTCAAGAAACAGCATCAAAGCAAGAGTTTTTAATTGAAAATTTGCAAATTATAATCAAAATGCTGCCACGATGGATGTAATGAATAATCAGAAAAACGAGAATACGAAGTAGAGGGACTAACAAGCAAGATCTTCCAGAATCACGACAATACACGATCTGGTTCGTGAAAACGAGTTCCATTCATAAACTGATAAAAGAGAAGAATAAATTGGACGATCCTGATGTTACCTTCCAAAATTCAACACGTAGATAGTGTCCGGGGAATCATCAACAGGTGAGCGCAGAGAAAGAGAGAGAAAGCCCTAGACTTGTGCTAGCTAGCTAGGGCTTTGATCGAGGAAAACGATGACCCTGCTTCCCTGCTGCGGCAAAGAGCAACTTCTGTTTTCTTTGCGTTTTCCACTATTTTGCTCCCAGTAGAACGATGTCGTTGCCCATAATTAAAATGATGTTGTCAATTGTTTGATTAGGGAAATGTCATAGTTATATGTTGGAAAGCCAATGCCCCTCAGGCTCAGACACAATCAATTTTAAGAGAGATAATGGAAGGCAGATGTGCAAGGGTGTATAAAGAGTGTGTATAAATTTTTTCCAATTTTATCGTATGTCCCGGAAGTGACAGTGTATATAAATTTTTTGTATCTTTACCATCACTCTTTGATTATATGAGGTGGTGTGATTATTAACCGGCCAAACAATTAGGAAAAAATTATTTTTATAAATTTAATTTTATTAAATATTTATTCAAATAACTAAATTATTAAATTTACTTATTTTAAACTTAAATAATGAAAGTTTAAATTTTAAATTAAGATTCTTTAAAGTGAGATTTAAATTATTTAATGTGAGAAATATATTTTCTAAAATCTAAGTATAAGTAAATGTTTATTATTAAAAATTTATAATAATGTGAATTTTTAGATAAACTGCACATTTTAAATTATCAGTAAATGCATTGATTTAAATTTTATTAAATCACAATTATATAAAAATAAATATATAAAAATGAAAGAGACAAAAATTCTATTTACTCATGAGAACTAAAAGTTGGTATTCCTAATTCTTTTCTAAAAAAAAATAAAAAAAAGGAGCAAAATCCTAATACTCATATGGGCCGATCTAGATATGAAAAAAATCAACTACTTTAAAAATTTTTTTGGCCAAATTATCAATTAGAAGATTTAACTTGTTGGTTTGATGCCAATAATGACAGCGGTTTCAGTATAGTAAGGATATGTATGTATCTGTGATCGAAAATTCATTAATCTGTATATTTTCTTCTTGATTTATTCTATTTATTGAAGATTTGTTTGGTAACAATTATATCAAGTTTAGTTGAGAAGAATTCATGTTAATTAAATTTATTTTAAAATTTATTTTATTTAAATATATTATTTAAAAAATTTATAATAATCGTGTTCCAATATATATATATTTAAGATTTAAATTCTTTAATTCTTTTTTATCTTTACTAACTTTGTTTAACATTTTTTAAAATTTAATATATATTTTTTATTATTTTTTTAATTTTATATTTTTCTTTTTTATAGCTTAACTGCAGACAATTTCAATTCTATATACATAAAATTAGGTGAGCCCTGAACACCTGAAACGCCCGTGCAAGTGGAGCCCACTAGCCAATAGGTGCAATAACTGCTTTTTATTAAAAAATTTAAAAAGGAAAAAGAAAATTTTAGGCGAAAAATATTATTATAAAGTGACATCTAACAGCTCCAACATCTAGAATATAGAATACAGATATAGATTATTTTTAGAATACAAAATTACTGTAAATGAGAGCATGGACGACGACATCAGGAAATGAACAAAAATTGAGCAATTTGAAACTTCAAATAATAACATCAAGCAGGGACAACAGACTCCAGCCATGGATTATGAACAAATGAATGGATAAACCAATGATAAATGTATTCTTCCCCAATACAACTATTCGTACAAGTATAGTAGCATCTGGGTACCTTTGTTAAACCAGGTCCCATGTTAGAATGTGAATCTCCTGTAAAAAGAGAAATGTTAAATCTAAATCTTATACTCACTTCTTATACTCACATCTATGACGTGGCCTCAATTTTTTTAAAAGAAATACCCACTCTTTTCTTGTCTCTGTCTCACTCTCATCTCTCTCTTGTGCCGAGTGTGGGTGAAACGAGTCTAAAACCTAACTACAACATTTCTCTACAAAAATGAGGTCATTTCAAGAGGTCCGCCTATAAGATGGAAGTGGTAACTGCGTGGTTGAATTCTCCCTGAGGCTCGAGCATTTGTACTGCTTTTATACACAATTAGCCGAAAGCACAAGCAGAGCCAACTCCCGATGGCCATGGATCCAAAGGTGATATCATGTCAGCTGTTTTGCATTTCATATCAGAGCTACAAGTTGTCTTCTATTTCCTCAGGTACGTGCAATTTCTCAATGGCAGCCTGTTACAAGAGATTAAGAACTTTTGTGTCTCATCAGAATAAAAAACCATGAAATGACCTCATTGAGAAATTGTGAGAGTGGTTGGGAATCTTAGAGCGAAAGGATTAGTGACAACAGTCAATCACCTTAATGGCAGCTGCATCTGTTGCAGATGGTTTCAAATCCAAAGCAATACCATAATTAAGCATTGCTCTCTCATGCATGTTACGCCTCTTATAGATCTTACCCATCAAAGCATAGACACTACTTTCACGGGGAGCATACTCTCTAAGCTCCTCCAGGACTTTCAAAGCTTCATCAAAACTTTCCAACGTCATTAGTATACTAGCCTTCTGATAAATGGGGAGAGGATTCTTCTTATCTGCTAGAATAGCTTTCTCCATCATCACCAACGCTTCCTCACTTTTCTGTTAAACATGGAAGCATAGTTTCGGAATGTTGGATATAGGGGGAAAAAAAGGGCAAAACATGCAGTTTTAGTTCTTACCACTGGAAACAATGTAGGGACTAACCTTTAAAGCATGCAAAGCAGTACCAAGGTATGACATTATAACAGAGGAGCGTGGATTAATTTGGAAAGCCATTCGGAAATGATGTTCAGAGAACTCAAACTTCTCTTGGCGAAAATATATCATTCCAAGTCCATACCAAGAGTTATAGTGTCTCGTGTCAACCCTGAGTGCCCTCTGGTAGCACTTAATTCCATTCTCAAAATCTTCCAATGCTACATACCTGCAGGTAACAATGCATTACAAAATGATGAAATTTTTGTTAAAAACATGAAAAAGATACAAGATCAGGGATAAAAGGACCATGGCCATACTCATGTCCACAAAGGGTGTGGGCATATGTGAATCTGGGATTCAATTGAATAGCTCGCTGGAAATTTTTCAGTGCAGTTTCATGATCTTTCTGCAGGCTGTAGCAATTGCCTATGGCACACCTGCCAGAGCATTCAATAGAAGTGAAACACCCGAATAAATTATCATAATTGGGGAGGAACACCCAAATATGTAAAGCAACTTAAAACTAGAGAAGCTTTCACTCTCAAGTCCTATAATGCCATAGCCAAAAGCACATTCCTGTGGTTCTTAAGCAGCAGATAATGCTATCATATGCATAGTTACAAAAAGAAAAGCTTGACAAACATACAGCTCGGGTAAGACAAGTTGAATAGGGAGAGAGAGAGAAAAGCAAAAAAAAAAGGAGAGAGAGAGAGAGACTATGGAAGACCCTGTATCTATAAGATCAAGCTGTCAGGAAATATTGCTAACACTGATTTCAGTAATGACAAACAGACTTAAATTGTCGATTGCAGAAAGCAGTATTACAGCCCACAAAATGTGCACATAAATGTCAACAGAACTTGCAACTTTAGCTCCCAGCGCACAACAGACACAGAAAGGAGAGAAAGGGTGGAAGGGGGTGCAGACCACACAGATCTGGACCTCTGTGGCAAAGTGATAAAGAAAAACAATAGTGAGAAAAAATTCAAACAGAAAAAAAAAAGGAATTCAGTACACCAAATAATCACAAGATAGTTCATCATTCTTACCAAGATTGAGGAGCTAAGCGGTCAATTGATATCAACTCCTGTGCCAGGTAACTTAATTTCATGTCTTCCTTTAAATGCTGCAGCAGAGGTGGAAATGTCTTTTAGTCAAGCAGCAAGAGGCAAGTCACAAGTATGTATTTAAACTATTACAGTAGCAGCAAATGAAAAAAAAAAAAAAAAAAAAACACAAGCATATGATTCGTAAAGGTTAGTATTATGAATCAAGTTTCATGGTCCATCTGTACTTTGCAAATGACAGCCATGCGAGAAATTTCTTTTGAATAATTGGCCAGAAGCATCAGAGGAATCTTAGCCTCAAACATATTTTAGAAAAGATTTCAGGCTAGGACAGGGACATTAACTAGAAAGCAAGATTCTACGAAAAAACTCTACTAGTTAACCCAAAATAACATTTGAGCCTCAAAGGCAACATAGAAAGAAACAGAAATGGCATGCCTTATATGGAGAAATTTAATAACAATTCTGATATAATAAATTTTAACTCACATAAAGGACTGTTGAGTATATATCCATTCCTTCCAAACTATAAGGAGTAATTTGACGAGCAAGACTAAAGGCCCGATCAGCTTCTAAATAATTGACTAATTCAAAATATGCTCTTCCAACCTGCATTGAAACATATGCAAATAGCATGAGTCATGACAAAATAGTCAGTTAGATGCATCTGTTAAAATTCCCAGCACAAAAACCATCCAACAAATTGGCGGCAGATGGGTGAACAAGCTTTGACACATTCAAAAGATCTCCCTATCAAATTAAGCCAGGTTAACTCTCCAAAAAGTCAATTGAAAACCTATTAAAATTCAATATATATGAAAATTGAGGGACACACATTTATTTATAGAAAATGAACATGGCCCCAATTCCAATTTCTGAAAGAATTTATGATGACATCAAGGTTATAAAAATCAAAAATTCAAATTATGATTACACAACCTCCCAAATTTCGAAAATAAAAATCACAGGCAAAACTGTGCAAGTAGATAGAATTTACTATACTCAAGAAGCAACAGTACATATATTCTATCTAATTTAATAATATTTTCTATCTAATATTAATAATAATAAATCTAATATGTGTGATCTGATCCAGGGCATACCATTGATCTTATGCTTCATAAAGTTGCAAAGTTCATCAAGTAAAAGATAAATAGGAACAAAGAAAGCTAATTAGTGTTTTTAACTATTACTGTGATCTACTTTAATGAAAAATCCACAAATGTCAAGAAAATTAGTTTTGACAACTTGAATGAGATTCAATTTTATAAGAGAAATACATCCACTGTCAAATTGAGAAAAAGTATGTGAGAGGAAACATGTAAACCCCAATGTACTGAAAATAACTGTCAAGCAATCATCAAGTGAAAGCATCCTTTCTTATCTGGGACAGCTAACAGAACATCAAAAGAGATCCTATAAAAGACGCGAGAAGGCAAAGCTGAGTCACTAAAATTACCTGAGAAAGAACCCAGCCAGTACTGTAATGCTTATGTGGAAGTTTCAGATAGGTATCTAGTGCATCCTGTGCCAAAAATAAACAGATATCAGAAAACTAAATGCAACCCAGTAAAAATTGTCTTCCTTGCTTTGTTTTCATTCACCATGTCCCCTGTTAAAATAAATTGATTAATAAATAGACAAATATAAAATTATTAACATATGGCTTTCTTCCAAAAATAGCCAACGAATACCTGACACCTGTATGAGCAGGCAAGCCTATAGCCTTCACCAAATACTCTTAGAAGGCTCAAAATTTCTGAGGCACCAGCGGTGACTTTAGAACTACTCATGGCAAGCCCACCCACTGGACAAGTAGCTCCTTCTTGTTCATAAGACTTAGCTTCAGTGGAAGGAGATGAACTAGAAGTTGTTGATGTAGTGTTAAAATGAGAATCATCTAGAATATCATTACGACTCCCTAAAAGTGGAAAAAAAAAGAAAAGAAAGTACTAGTTAAATGTATGTTCTAATTTAATAACAAGCACCAGTAAAAGCATCAGAGATTTCAATTTGCCTTTTGAAAAAATTAAAGAACAAACAAGGCAAGAGAAAAAAAGATAATCAACAAAAGAATTCTAATATGATAAGCTCAGTAGCACTTTATGCATGCAATTGCGTAGCTTAACTACAATCACACTAAAGTATTGGTTAAGGTAAATGTTCCCACATGACCAAAAAATAAAATGCTGTTATGTATATGAACTCCCACCTTCATCAATGTTTTCATTTGCCCATGACTGTCCCTTACGACCTGTCATGGTACGAAATGCCATAGAGCTAAGCTTGGACCCTCCAAGATACTTAGAAGAGTTACTAGTTCCATTTCCGCATACAATTGTTGCATTGGCATTGGCATCTAGACTTGATTCATTGGTGAGTCTTGTACTACGTCGAGGACCAGAATCAGAAAATAATCTGCCAGATATCTGAAAAATGAAACACAAGAGATGGTGAAAAAGTAGAGACCATAATAATTTGCACTTTACCCATAAAAAAAAAAAAAAAAATCAACCAAGCATACATTTCATAGCAGCCATGCAATAATTTCTGGGAGAAATTCAGAAAAAAGAGAGAGAAAAACCCTTATAGGGTGAAATTGTATTGTATAGAGATATTGAGAGTGCATACAAGACTCATATTACTAGGTCCTATTTATATAGAAAACTATAGGTCATAAGCTTGTCTATAATATAAACTCTAATACAATCTAAACTCTAAATAGCAAAATAAACTAAAGACAGGAAACTAAAGATAAATAGAAAAATAAGTCTACTTTTTCAATACGCCCCCTCAAACCAGAGCATATTTAATAGATATTTGTAAACACCCAATTTTGTCCAAACTTTGAAAAATTGAGATAAACCCATGCATGATTCTTTTAAATAATAATAATCATAATTTAAAATAAAAAATAAAAAAATAAAAAAAATGTAATAATAATAAAACAAAAAAATTAAAAACTAAAAAGTGATAAAAAAATAAAATAAAATAAAATGAAAAGAAAAAATTGCTGACAGCTTTGCAAATAATGCGTCCATTATTGACAAAAAGACAAGCTATCCAAATATATCAGCCTGAAGGAGTCAAAACTCATGCACCCACTTCCGGCCTCTTCTCACTGGAAGGGAGTTGATGAGAGTCACGGGAGGCATCTTGACTCAGGAGATTCGTCGATGCTTGGACGCTTCCTGTTGGAAGGAAGGTAGCCGAGGTGAATATAGAGAAGCCCAAGAGAGTTAGAGAGCGGGGGATTCAGAAAGAGGTCGGAGAGAGCAAGAGTTAGAGGGGAGAAGGGATTCAGAGAGGAGGCACGAGTGCAAAGTTAGAGAGAACCTTAAGAAAGAAGAGGAAACCAGAGGGACTGGGAGGAGAAGAAAAGAGCACACTGAAAGTATAGTGGGCGAACACGGAGAGGAAACTTCTTTTAGTCCAAACAGAGCCTTCACAACCGAAGGTTGGTAGCACGCGTTCAAGGAGCAAGAGAGCCAAAGTTGATCATAGAGGACTGACTCTTGAACTTGGCAGCAACACTGTGCGAAGAAGTTGGTAAGAAGCACTCATTTTGGGGTATGCATCTCCTCTGTTTAAGCTTTTTTTTGGGTCTCTGTTAATTCATACTTACGTTCATGATGACCTTACCGTGTTGTTATGTGGCTAGAATGTGTGTTAATTGAGGTTTATGGGACTTGGGAACATATGATAAGAAAAAAAGGGGGCTGAAACCACACTGGAAAATGTTCAAAACTGCACCTGCGGGCGCAGTTTGTTGAAGAAGGGTGCACTGCACCCTTCATGAGGTGTGGTGCACCCAATCACTCTCTCTTAAAAAATAAATAAAAAATAAAAAAATATTTTAGAAAAATAAAAAAAAATAAGCAGTTGAAACAAGCATTTTTTAAGAAAATTTTGGATAAAGAATGTAACGTTTAATTGTATTATTTTTGTCTTTTTATTTCGTTTCGAAAAAATGTAGAAAAAAATTGATTTTACAAAAAAATATTTTAGTTATGTCATGTAGTCTAGAAAACTTGTTATTATTTTTCAAAAAATATTGGAAGCTAAACAGAAAAAGTATCATAAATTTATCAGTATCACTATTAAAATATATTATAAGTATTAAAAAAAAAGAAAAAAAAGTAAAAAGGTTAAAAGGGGGCCGTGACTTCAACATTAAATCCCATGCCGTGATGTCCTTCCCTTTTTTAAAAAATAAAATAAAATATAATAATATAATAATAAAAAAATTAATAAATAATAAAAAATAATAAAAAAATTTAAAAAAAAGATATAAAATTTTAGAGTCATAATTTTGTTAAAAAATGATATAAAGGGTTTTAGGAAGATTATTCACATTTCAAAATATCCTTAAACTCCAAATCCCTGATTAACCCAACGATGGTTGTTAGTACAGTTGACGAAAGTGACTGTAACTGACTATCCTGAGAGAATTACGTTATGAATTATATTGAAGAAATTGATATAGTTCACATGACGTGATTAGCATCCTCATTGAAGTCCATCACACTTCTTTGAAAGTTCAGCCTGGTTCTCAAAATCCTATTCCTTCAAGAATCATAATGTAGGCGGTCGACGAAAGTGGCCGCTGTTGACCTTTTTCAAAATAATACGTCATGGATTAAGTTGAAGAAATTGACAAAATCCTTATGACGTGACTAAACCTCATTCCTCCTAGAAATCCCACCAAAATAAAAGAATAAATAAAAAATATGAATAAATATGTTTTAGGCAAAAAAATTAAAGCACAAGTTTGAAGTAACAAAAGCCAATGTGGTACCGAAAGGACGCTGTAAGGGTGCTAATACCTTCCCTACACGTAACCAACCCCCGAACCTGATTTCTGTGACGTAGACCATAATCTCGGCGTCCGATCTCACCATTTAAAATTAGATCGGTGGCGACTCCAAAAGTTTTCATAACTTTCTCCAAAAAACCCATTCCCCAAAATCATTGCCACTCAAGCCTAATCTTTCTCGGTTGCCGCAACCCCGTGTCGCGATGTATGACAGCTGGGCGACTCCACTGGGGACTAATTTGAGAGTTAGGCCATTTCAATTGGTTTTAGTTGCTTTCTTATTTCATTTCTGTGCTTTGTCCCAATGCCTGTTTGGTTTATACTTTGCATGTTTTTATTCTGTTTATCTGTCTCATGGAGTAGGTTTAGATGATTTAGTTTTATTATCTGTTGTTCTTATGGATTGTTTTGGCTGGTTGATTTGCAGGTTACGAGGGTAATATCCCCTTCACACACTTGCACTTGCACCACAAGAATTAGAAAAAGGGAGGTGATGACCCCTAAGCTCTCTACCCGAGCTCTTAGGAACTTTTAGGATAGCAGGGACAAAAGTAGGGTTGACCTTCGTGAGACCTTTGGTCTCCGTACAGGCGCCTGAACACCCCGCTCAGATTGATCCTCCCAAAGACAATTTGAAGACCTAATGTAGGAGTCTATAACCTATCATTCACACTGGTAATTGCCTTAGTGCCACCTTGCATAAGAGTACTTGACCTAAACCATGGAAGCTAAGAGCAAACCTAGGGTGAACCTCAACTTAAGCACAAAGGGGAAAATTCTACTCATGCTTTCTCGTGTTTCTAATTTGATCTTTGCATTTGTTATTACTGCATGCACAAGCATTTAACCGGGTAAAGGCAAAAGTAAGGTCAACCTTCGTGAGACCCTTGGACTCCGTGCAGGCACCCGAACACCTCTACCTTGATTTCCATCGTTGCATAAACCTTTACTCTAAAATGTTATTTTTCTGTCATTATTATCTTCATGCATCACTTTTTTGGCTCAAATTTTAGGTGACATCAAACATGGACATTTTATCCAACTTCATCACACCTGTCATAGATCCACTAGATCAAGTCATATTCACTCAAGAAAGGGCTCAGAAAGAGCAAGGAGATTGCATGGTGGGTGAAGACTATCTATCCTTGCCTCTTATCAGGAAGCTCTCCTTTGAACAAAACGATCTATCTAAATTAAAAGAAGTTTGGGAAAGCTATAGCCAGATTGAAAAAGAAGAATTTACAGCAAAATATGGTCATCTGGCATATCTATTGTCAATTCCAGTGGAGGAAGCATTGTTTAAAGCTTTAGTTTTTTTCTGGGATCCTGTGTATAGGGAATTTACCTTTGGAGAATATGATCTCACTCCTACCCTAGAAGAGTACAAGGAGATGCTGGTAATTAACTCTGCTATAGAGGGCAAAATCTACAAATCAGGACAGAAGACACAACCAAGAAGGGTTTTGAATAGATTGCTAGACATTTCAGCTATTGATTTCGGCGAGGATGTCAAGCACAAAGGAAAGAATGGGGCCATTTCAATTAGCTTCTTGGTCAGGCTTTGTAAAGCTCATAAGAATAAGGAAATGGCAATGAAGGCTCTAGCCCTAGCCATTTATGAAGCTGTTGTCTTCCCTAAAGTTCGTGGATATGTTGACATACAAACTATAACTCTGTTCAGAGAGTTAGAAAGTGGATTAAGTCTCATCCCACCTATATTAGCAGAAACGTTTAAATCATTAAATCATTTGAGGAAAACTGGAGAAGGGCGTTTTCTTGGTTGTGCACAACTCTTGATGGTGTGGATAGTGGGTCATTTACCCCCAATAGAAGTTGCGGGATACCCAATCCTACGTTTTAAACCAGCTTTCTTGGGAAGGCAAGATACCCTGCCTAATTTTATAGAATTTGGCTGGCCTCAGAAAGGACAAGATCAGGACCCATGGATCAGATTCTTCCAGCAACCCAAAGAGTTTATTTGGAAATGCGCATGGATGCAAAAAGGGCCAGTGGCATATGGATGCGGTAGTAGATCTTGGATACCTCTTGTTAGCGCATGGGGCGTTGTTGGCTGTGCTCCTGCTATGGTAATGAGGCAGTCTAAATGCATACAGTTTGTACTAGCTACCAAAGGCCTCCAAGAGCTTGATTTTGAGTTTGGAGAGGAGGATGCTACCACCAAATATGAAGTTGTTGCAACTCTATGGAAGCAAGTTCATCTGGTTGAGTGTAGCGAGAAGACTACTGTGACTACACCTGGATACCCGCATTGGCAAAAGAATCGCGAAAGGGGAATTATAGCACCAGGAATTACTTTCTTAGGATCCTCTTCTAAGAGGCCTAAAACAGAAACTGACGAGGAAGCAAAGTTTGAAAAAGCCTTATCCGATCTACAGGTTAGGGAAGCCCTAATGATTGAGAGAGAAAAGCATATGAAAAAGGAGAGCGATGTCTGGAAGTCAAAGGCGGGAGATTTTCAGTTAAAAATGATGGAGCTGGAAAGAGATCATAGCAAGTCAATTGCGCTGCAACAACAACGCATTGATGAGTTAGATAGACAACTCTGGGTAGCCAAAAAAGAGTTTCGTGCCTCCAAAAAGGGTCTTGAAACTAGTAAAGAAAAGACAGGGGTTACAGAAAAGGAAGTTACTAAACTCAAAGATCATGTGCAAAAGCTGAAAACAGGTCGCCAAAGGGACAATGCAGAAATTCACCAACAGAAAGAGCTAGTAATGCAACTGGAAGACAAATGTAAGAAAAGCACCCAGGATAAGGAGTGACTTGAATCTTATATAGATGGCTTGCATGAAAGTCAAGAGAGGGAGATCCAAAACTTGACAGCGCAACTACAAGAGCAAAATGAATTGGAGGGTAGAATCGATGTCCTAGACAAAGAAAACATGAGGTTACGTGATTTACTTATGAGAACTGAGCAAATGCATGAACTGCACATAGAAAGGATATTACAAGACCCTGGGCTGATTAGAATCCAACAAGAGAATGTGAGTTTTCGAGCGGCAATATTGGATGCACAAGAACAGTTGGAAGGAGTAAGGGTTCACGTCCAGTGTTTAGCCAGGGAGGCAGAGCACACAGCTCAGGAAATAGCCGAGCATGAGGAGGCACTAGAATTCGGGCCCATTCGCAGTCTTCTCCAGAGACTTAGGCAAGATTATGATAAAGTGAAAAATCTATGGCGGGCTTTATGGGGTTTGGTAGAAAATTTGATATGTTCCATGGATAGGGTTGTAAACTTTTAACCATGTGAAATAAAAGTCAACTATAATTTGAGCCATTCTGAGCAGATGTCTAATAAGCGACTCTTGAAACTCCCCTGCTAGACGTACCTTGGCTTCGATGACCCAATGCACGTCTTCAGGAAGACCCAGACGTGTTAGTGCCTTTAATCGTTCAAGCCGACACTTGTAGATCTTCCTGAGTACATCTTGGGGAAGAGAAGGGAATCTGTTTCTAAGTTTCGCAAGGCTTTCCTCCATATTCCACCTCTCTGGTTAGGCGATTAGTTTAGACACTCAAATGATGCTCCGCAAAGCCTTCTAACCTTTCTTTTTCTGTGAAACGGTTCCAAGATGAACCTTCCATTCAGTCAAAAATGACGTCATGAACATTAAGACATACGGAGAGGGTGACGAGGCACCTTTGTGTGGTTGGGCCTCATGTTATCCTAAATGACAGAAGGACCTCAGGATACCCCCTTGAATTAAAAATTAAAAAAATAAGGACTAAAACATGCTCAATGATGATGCCAGCTGACCTTTGGGAAGATTAGCGTTCAGTGTATTGACTGGCCCAAATGAAACCCAGACTTAAACAGTGTTAATTTGGACTTAAGTAGTGTTGATTTGGGTCTCAGATTAATAAACCAAAAACAACAAAACTGAATGAATGATGCATCCTTATGATGAAATAATCTTAAGCTTATGCTTATGCTTGAAGACCTAATGTTGATCAGGAGTCTCCACAACCCCATCTTGCTTTACCAATCACAAATTCATGGAAGAACATTTTGTTGTTGTTATCATTCTGAAGAGCTCTTTTTTCAAGCAACTAGGTCAACTCGTACCAATTCCTTTTCATTGTCAGAATTTAAAACGTATAATTCTTAAACACAACTTGGTCGAAGGTTTCTTCCTTGGGTTCACTTCCCTGGTAATTGCCTCAGTTTGCTTTGGTTACCTTTGAAAAGATTTTCTTAGTTCATCATTTCCCTTTTTTTTAAGCACATGCCTCAAAAGAATGCATATGTTGGATGAAGACTACTCAATTCTCTGGAGTCAAGGTCTCTTTGTTGAGCAACTCCCTGATTAGGACACTCTCAAGTGTTTGTGCTCTCATAGTGTTTACACTCAAGCATTTGCCCTCTTGATAAGTGCTTGCACTCACAAGCATCCCATAAGCTCGTGTTCATGCCCCTCTCTGCACTTGTTATTTCACCACATTAGCTAGGATCACAAGGTCTTTATTCTAGCTTGTAATGTGAGACTTAGGTGATGGCTTAGAAAGAAATGGATAAAGGGTTAACAAATAAGGAGAGCACAAGATTGAGCACACAAAGCATTGTATTTCTCAACAACATAAGAATCTTTTTGGACATGGGAGGAACTAACTTTCTTTTGCCCATTTTTCATTTATTTCTGGGCCTAATCTTTTCTTTTTCAGTTCCCCAAGTTCTATTTTTCTTAATTTCTAGGATCCCCTTTTATTCTTGCCTTTTCATAATTAGGGCTTCGACTGAATGCATAAGCATTCTTTCTCAGTTAATTGCTTTGGTGCTCCTTTGACTTTCTTTTCAGGTATGGATCATGGTCTTCCTAGTTGAGAGGTTAGGGTAAATGAGGGTCAAAAAAGGATAGTCGATGGTGATCTTGTCATCTTTTAGGGCTCAAATGGATAACTATGGATGTTTTGCTTTAAGGTTAGCTTGAAAGGTTCAGACGGTCCAAAAATGGCCTAGATCACTTCTCTAGTTAATGTGACGTCCAACAAATTATTTCAAGGGGCATTCAAACAAGTTCTAGGAAACTTGCTTTCTCACAGCATTTTTATGAGTTATAAAATATCACTCTCTCATCACGGCTTATGCTCTAAGATACTCTATCATCCAAGAGAATTGAGTCTTATGTTGGGCGATTTTATCATTGGCAAAAATGGATTTTGGTAAGGTGATAGGGTGAAGGTGACTTGCGATACAGTGACACCCTTCCAACATTAGGCATAGGCCTTAAAAGATTTGTTACCCTCTTAGTTATATAAGGATCCCAATGCAGCTCTTCAATAAACTCTTTTTTGTTTTTGTTCTGCCATGGATCTTGATTGGGATAGCATTGCAGGTGCTGTGGTTTCTCCCTTGACTTTTCTCTTTTTTTTTTTCAAAATGAAATTAATGTAATGTAAATGCAAAAGGGATGGCTCAAATTATAGTTAACTTTTATTTCACATGGTTAAAAGTTTACAACCCTATTCATGGAACATATCAAATTTTCTACCAAACCCCATCAAGCCCACTATAGATTTCCCACTTTCTCATAATCTTGCCTAAGTCTCTGGAGAAGACTGCAGATGGGCCCGAATTCTAGTGCCTCCTCATGCTCGGCTATTTCCTGAGCTGTGTGCTTTGCCTCCCTAGCTAAACACTGGACGTGAACCCTTACTCCTTCCAACTGTTCCTGTGCATCCGATAGTGCCGCTCGAAAACTCACATTCTCTTGTTGGATTCTGGTCAACCCAAGGTCCCGTAATATCCTTTCTATGTGCAGTTCATGCATTTGCTCAGTTGTCATGAGTAAATCACATAACCTCATATTTTCTCTGTCTAGGGCATCAATCCTACCCTCCAATTCATTTTACTCTTGCAGTTGCGCTGTCAAGTTTAGGATCTCTCTTTCTTGACTTTCATGCAAGCCATCTATATAGGATTCAAGCCGCTCCTTATCCTGAGTGCTTTCTTTATGCTTGGCTTCCAATTGTATCACTAGCTCTTTTAGCTGGTGAATTTCTGCAATATCCCTTTGGCGGCTTGTTTTTAGCTTTTGCTCATGGTCTCTGAGTCTAATAACTTCATTTTCTGAAACCTCTGCCTTTTCCTTACTGGTTTCAAGATCCTTTTTAGAGGCAGAAAGTTTTTTATTGGCTATCTAGAGTTTTCTTTCCAACTCATCAATATGTTATTGTTGGACTGTGATTGCCTTGCTATGATCTCTTTCTAGCTCCATCATTTTTAATTGAAAACCTCCTGCCTTTGACTTCCAGACATCGCTCTCCTTTTTCATCTGCTTTTCTCTCTCAATCATTAGGACTTCCCTAACCTGTAGATCAGATAAGGCTTTTTCAAACTTTACTTCCTCGTTAGTTTCTGTTCTAGGCCTCTTAGAAGAGGATCCTAAGAAAGTAATTCCTGGTGCTATAACTACCCTTCCGCGATTCTTTTGCCAATGCGGGTATCCAGGTGTAGTCACAGTAGTCTTCTCGCTACACTCAACCTGATGAACTTGCTTCCACAGAGTTGCAACAACTTCATATTTGGTGGTAGCATCCTCCTCTCCAAACTCAAAATCAAGCTCATGGAGGCCTTTGGTAGCTGGTACAAACTGTATGCATTCAGACTGCCTCATTACCATAGCAGGAGCACAGCCAACAGCGCCCCATGCACTAACAAGAGGCATCCAAGATCTATTACCGCATCCATAGGTCACTGGCCCTTGTTGCATCCATGCACATTTCCAAATAAACTCTTTGGCTTGCTGGAAGAATCTGATCCATGAATCTCGATCTTGTCCTTTTTGAGGCTAGCCAGATTCTATAAAATCAGGAAGAGTATCTTGCCTTCCCAGGAAAGCTGGTTTAAAGCGTAGGATTGGATATCCTGCAACTTCTATTGGGAGTAAATGACCCACCATCCACACCATCAAGAGTTGTGCACAACCAAGGAAATGCCCTTCTCCAGTTTTCCTCAAATGATTCAATGATTTAAACGTTTCCGCTAATATAGGTGGGATGAGACTTAATCCACTCTTTAACTCTCTAAACAGAGTTATAGTTTGTATGTCAACATATCCACGTACTTTAGGGAAGACAACAACTCCATAAATGGCTAGGGCTAGGGCCTTCATTGCCATTTCCTTATTCTTATGAGCTTTACAGAGCCTGACCAAGAAGCTAATTGAAATGGCCCAACTTTTTCCTTTATGCTTGACATCCTCGCCGAAATCAATAGCTGGAATGCCTAGTAATCTATTCAAAACCCTTCTTGGTTGTGTCTTCTGACCTAGTTTGTAGATTCTTCCCCCTATAGCAGAGTTAATTACCAGCATCTCCTTGTATTCTTCTAGGGTAGGAGTGAGATCATATTCTCCAAAGGTAAATACCCTATACACAGGATCCCAGAAAAAAATTAAAGCTTTAAGTAACGCTTCCTTCACTGGAACTGACAAGAGATATGCCAGATGGCCATATTTTGCTGTAAACTCTCTTTTTTCAATCTGGTTATAACTTTCCCAAACTTCCTTCAATTCAGATAAATCATTTTGCTCAAAAGAGAGCTTCCTAATTGGAGGCAGGGATAGATAGTCTTCGTCCACCAAGCAGTCTCCTTGTTCTTTTTGAGCCTTTTCTTGGATGAATATGACTCGGTCCAGTGGGTCTATGATAAGGGTGATGGAGTTTGATGTAGCATCCATTCTTGGTATCACCTAAAATTTGAGCCAAAAAATGATTATGCATGTAAATGAAGATAACATTAGAGTAAAGGCTCATGCGCTTATGGAAATCAAGGTAGAGGTGTTCAGGTGCCTACACGGAGACCAAGGGTCTCACGAAGGTCGACCTTACTTTTACCTTTACCCGGTTAAATGCTTATGCATGTAGTAATAACAAATGCAAAGTTTAAATTAGAAACGCAGGAACGTATGAGTAGAATTTTCCCTTTTGTGCTTACGTCAAGGTTACCCTAGGTTCGTTCCTTAACTTCCATGGTTTAGGTCAAATACTCTTGCGCAAGGTGGTACTAAGGCAACTACCAGTGTGAAGGGTAGGTTCTAGACTCCTACATTAGGTCCCCAAATTGTCCTTGAGAGGATCAATCTGAGCGGGGTGTTCAGGCGCCTGCACAGAGACCAAAGGTCTCACGAAGGTTAACCTTACTTTTGCCCCTGCTATCCTAAGGGTTCCTAGAAGCTCGGGTAGAGAGCTCAGGGGTCATCACCTCCCCTTTTCTAGTTCTTGTGGTGCAAGTGCAAGTGTGTGAAGGGGATATTACCCTCATAATCTGCAAATCAACCAGCCAAAACAATCTATAGGAACAACAGATAATAAAACTAAATTATCTAAACCTACTCCATGAGACAAATAAACAGAATATAAACATGCAAAGTATAAACCAATCAGGCATTAGGACAAAGCACAGAAATGAAATAAGAAAGCAACAAAAACCAATTGAAATGGCCTAACCCTCAAGTTGTCCCCAGTGGAGTCGCCAAGCTGTCGTACATCGCGACTCGGGGTTGCGGCAACCCAGAAAGATCAGGTTTGAATTGGAAAATAAATTTGGGGGATGGGTTTTTTTGGAGAAAGTTATGAAAACTTTTGGAGTCGCCACCGATCTAATTTTAAATGGTGAGATCGGACACCAAGATTATGGTCTACGTCACAGAAATCAGGTTCGGGGGTTGGTTACGTGTAAGGAAAGTATTAGCACCCCTACAGCGCCCTTTCGGTACCACATTGGATTTTGTTGCTTCTAATTTCAAACTTGTGCTTTGATTTTTGCCTAAAACATATTTATTCATATTTTTTGTTCTTTTATTTTGGTGAGATTCCTAGGAGGAATGAGGTTTAATCACGTCATAAGGATTTTGTCAATTTCTTCAACTTAATTCATGACGTATTATTTTGAAAAAAGGTCAACAGCGGCTACTTTCGTCAACCGCCTGCATTATGGTTCTTGAAGGAATAGGATTTTGAGAATCAGGTTGAACTTTCAAAGAAGTGTGATGGACTTCAATGAGGATGCTAATCACGTTATGTGAACTATATCAATTTCTTCAATATAATTCATAACGTAATTCCCTCAGGATAATCAGTTACAGTTACTTTCGTCAACTGCACTAACAACCGTCATCAGGTTAATCAGGGGTTTGAAGTTTAAGGATATTTAGGAATGTGAATAATCTCCCTAAAACCCTTTATATCATCTTTTGGTGACATTATGACTCTAAAATTTTATATCTTTTTTTTAGTATTTTTTATTATTTTTTTATTATTTATTAATTTTTTTATTATTATATTATTATATTTTTTATTTTATTTTATTTTATTTTTTAAAAAAAGGAAGGACATCACGGCATGGGCCCATGCCGTGAATGTTGAAGTCACGGCCCCCTTTTAACTTTTTTTACTTTTTTTTTCTTTTTTTTTATATTTTATAATATATTTTAGGCCAAAATGCACACAACCCTCCTGAACTTTAGGCCGATTTTAAAAAACCTTCCTGAACTTTAAAAAGTTTCAAATGACCCTCTTAAACTATGAAACATTTGCAAAACACCCTCCTCCGTCAAGTTTTCCGTTAAAATTTGAATGTTTTTGGTCAACTTCCACTTTGACTTGATAAAAAGATAAAAATACCCTTCAAATGCACATAAATTTTCAAATCTACCATAAATGCAAAAAAAAAAAAAATCTAATGTAGATTTGTAATTTAGGGTTTAGGGTTTAGGAATTTAGGATTTAGGATTTAGGGATTTAGGGTTTAAGGTTTAGGGTTTAGGGTTTAAGATTTATGAGTTTAGGGTTTAGGGTTTAGGATTTAAGATTTAGGGCTTAGGGTTTAAGATTTAGGGTTTAGGGCTTAGGGTTTAGGGTTTTAGGGTTTAGGATTTAGGGTTTAGGGTTTTAGGATTTTAGGGTTTGAAATTTTAGGGTTTAGGATTTAGGATTTTAGGGTTAGGATTTAGAATTTAGGGTTTAGGGTTTAGGGTTAAGGTTCAATGTTAAAACTTTAAAATTTTATTATTCACAGCCTTCAATTTCTTAATTTTACAATGAAGGTCATTTTCGTCATTTTCTTAAATTTTGACGGAAAAGTTGACGGAAGAGGTTTCTTGCAAATGTTTCATAGTTCAAGAGGGTCATTTGGAACTTTTTAAAGTTCAGGAGGGTTTTTTAAAATCAACCTAAAGTTCAGGGGAATTTTTTGCATTTTACCCTATATTTTAATAGTGATACTGATAAATTTATGATTCTTCTTCTATTCAGCTTCCAACATTTTTTTGAAAAATAATAACAAGTTTTCTATACTACATGACATAACTAAAATATTTTTTTGCAAAATCAATTTTTTTTTACATTTTTTTTGAAACAAAATAAAAAGATAGAAATAATATAGTTAAACGTTACATTCTTTATCCAAAATTTTTGCAACTAGTACCAAAAATTTTTTTAAAAAATGTTTGTTTCAACTGCATATTTTCTTTTATTTTTCTAAAATAATTTTTTTATTTTTGAATTATTTTTAAGAGGTGGTGATTGGGTGCACCACACCCATGAAGGGTGCGGTGCACCCTTCTTCAAGAAACTGCACCCGTAGGTGTAGTTTCGGAGGCTCTTCCGACGCAACTATTTCGCCTCTTTTTTTTACTTCAAAGCCTATATATCCCCAAGTCCCATAAACCTAAATTAACACATCCTAGTCATATAACAAATATGGTAAGGTCATCATGAACGTGGGTATGAATTAACAGAGATAAAAAAAAGTTTAAACAGAGGATATGCATACCCCAAAATGAAAGTGCTTCTCACCACTTCTTCGCACAGAGTTGCTGGCAAGTTCAAGAGTCAGTCTTCTGTGACCAACTCCGGCTCTCTTGCTCCTTGAACGTGTGCTACCAACCTTTGGTTGTGAAAGCTCTGTTTAGACTAAAAGAAGCTTCCTCTCTGTGTTCGCCCACTATACTTCCAGCATATGCTCTTTTCTTTTCCTTTCAATCTCTTGGATTTCTTTTTTTCTTGAGGGTTCTCTCCAACTCTACACTCGTGCTTGCTCTCTCTCTAAATCCGTTCCCCTCTGGGTTCTCTCCAAAGCTCTCTCGGGTTCCCTCTTGAATCTCGCCTCCTCTCTCCCTCTATATTCACCTCTGCTGCCTTCTTTCCAATAGGAAGAGTCCAAGCATCGACGAATCTCCTGAGCCAAGATGCCTCCCGTGACTCTCATCAACTCTCTTCCAGTGAGAAAAGGCCGGGAGTGGGTGAATGAGTTGGCTTAGGATCCTTCCCGTGACTCCCATAAGCTTCCTTCCAGTGAGAAAGAGCCGGGAGTGGGTGAATGAGTTTTGACCCCCTCGTTGGCTTCTTCTCTGCTTAGCCAATTTGAACCTCTCCTTTCATTGACGAAAGAGCATCAAAATTCAGAAGTTATGTGAAATTCTGCAGAATAATTTGTTTGATTCAGAGTCACATTGTCGGTGACCCCTTTTTTAGTAATCTTCTTTTTTTCTTTCTTTTTTTTTCTTATTAATCTTTTTAATTTTTAATTTTTTTTGTTTTATTTTATTTTATTCTTTTTTTTATTTTAAATTATGATTATTATTTTTTTAAAAGAATCATGCATGAGTTTATATCAATTTTTCAAAGTTCGGACAAAATTGAGTATCTATAGATTCAAGCTTGTTATATAAATAATAAAAGTGAAATAAACTTAAAAACAAATATGAAGCAACTCAAGATGAATGTGATGGTGCTATCTGTGCAAGAAGAGCCTGATCTGAGTTCAATGAGAGATCCTAATCTGAGTTCAACTTGGAAGTTCTTATCTGAGTTTGGCTCAAATTCAAGCTGAGAGTCAGATCGGAAGCTGGTTGGGAGTTTTAGAACGAACACATGCTAAGAGTTTTAGATTGAATACCAATCGAGAGTTTTAGATTGAAAGCTGGCTAGAAATTTCATATTGTCAGTTAACCACTGAGAATAATTGGGTAACAATCAACTTAAGGTGGCGCATCAAAACCAATAGGCAAAATCTAATAGAAAGCCCGAACAAACAAATGAGTTGGGGCTTGACATGATTTAGATAGAAGGAAGCTCTCAAAACCCAATAAATAGTGAGAAACGGGCTGAAACAAGCTGAAAATAGGTGGGAAGGGTCTCTAGACAACTATGACAACATATGGGCACATGAACAGGAGGTTGCAAAAATGGTGCAATTGGCTGCATAGCCAACAAGTGGTGTGAGGGGTGGCAGCTGGGAGCAAGACTCCTAGGTAGGCTGCAGATGACTATTTGAACACGTTGGTGAGTTGGGTTGTTCAAAAAGACACCAGGAAAGAGCTCAACCACCAACAACAACCAAGGCTAGAGAGAAAAAAGTGATGGTTTTGAATTGTTGGGGAAAGAGACACAACAGAAAAAGAGGGAGGGCCAAAGATAAGGTTGGGCATCACTAGCAAGGAATTGAGAATCCTCACTAGTATTACTGACGGTTTTCTTTAGTGATCGCAAGGTTTTTCTCTTACCAAACTCTGATACCATATGAGAACTTGAGAGAAAAGAGACTAAAAACCCTTATAGGGTGAAATTGTATTATATAGAGATATTCAGAATTTGTACCACTAGATCCTATTTATATCATAAACTATAAGCCATGGGTTTGTCTATACTATAGACCTTAGTACTATCTAAACAAGAAAATAAATTAAAAATAGGAAACTAAAGATAAATAGAAAAATAACTGTACTTTTTTAACAAATTCTTTCAAATATTAAGTTACTTAACAAAATATCCGGTCAATTAAATTAGGTGATAAGATGGCAAGCATATTTACAAGTTTAAGTATCAACACATGGTACCATAGTTTTTAATAGCAAATAGCATATTTATAACGCTTGAGGTCATTGCAATATAGTGCAAAGCGCACTGCTATTTTAACTATAGTGCACTTATATTACATATATAAACATGTATATATTTATATATGTAATATAACTCCAAATAACAAAAATATATAAAAAAATAGCCTTTAAAAATATGACAAACATTAAACAACTTCATTTGCAGTCAAGATTCAATGCTCCAAGTAATTAGTTTGATACCAAAAGGATAAATCCATCAAGATTGAAGGTAGAAACTGTCGTCCAAAAATATAAATGCAATAATTTTTTAATTAATACCGTAGTGGTATAGTATGAGACTTTTCATACTAGAGCTTCAGAACTCATCTTGAAAATTTGATATGAAGCACAGTAGCAAAAAGGCCAAGAATAGAAACAAAACAAAGCAGAAAATTGTTCCCTTTGCTAGCTAGAGTCCCCCTCCCTCAATGGTGCAAACTTCAGTCTATTAGAGATATGTGAGGGTTTCAGAACAGAATACATAAAGAGCGACTCGCCCATAGCCTACCCACTCAACCAGAATCGAATAGAACATAGCAGAACCACCTTCAGAACAGAACCACCACTGGCGCACAGAACAGAACAGAATGGCAGTTCTTCTGGAAGCAACAGGATGCAATTGTGAAGAGAAGGGAGGTGCAACCATTTGAGACCAGCAACTAGCGAGAAGAGAGTGTATAATAGTCCAAAAGAAGGTTTCAAGTGATGTATATGGGCCAAATAAGTCAATCCTTATAATGCCTCATTTTTTACCATTAAGTTCCACAGCTGCACTATAGCACAATAGCGTAGCACTAAGGGCCATAGTGCTGCGCTATGCACTGTAGCGAGTGCTATTTGCACTATTAATAACTATGTATGGTACTATAAAGCCACCTAGTAAGTGAAAGCCCACAAAGACCAGAAAGCATATCAAGCTATAGCTGAGTTGTTGTGCTGAGGAGATGCACAAAATAGTGGAATATTCCTACAACCATATAAAGTTGAATCAACAGCAACAATAAATCTAAAGGCAAATTCAATTGTCCTTATAGAAAATTCATGACTAGATGAAATAAACATGATGTCCAATAATCTTAGAATATAGTCTGACACTGGCAATCTTCTGTTGAAAGACATATACTACTTAATGCTTGATCATGGATTGTCAGTTTACATTCTAACAACAATTTAGATAAATGAGCACCAACACTACCCAGAGACATAATCGTTTCAAAGTTTGCCTGATACCATAGACAAAGCCACTCAAATTTATTAAATCTATGTTTAAATTCAAAAAAACTTCCAATGAGAGTGATCACTTTCTACTGTAATGCAAATGAAGGTAAAACAACAAAAGACTTAGCTATAAGGTCCTCAACCTTCCGTAATTTTCCTTCATCCATAAACTTTCTTCGTGGGGCTTGAATAGTTGAGTTCACTGTTGACTTAGGAGAACTGTCAGCACTAAGTGTGATCAGATTTGGGCCATTTGGCTGTATATTCCTACACAAAGGGGGTGGAGCAATGCCTGACAACTGCAAAAGAGTAAAAGTTGTAAAATTAAGACCATGTCAACCATTTAAGAAGAAAAACAGATATCAAGCACATGTCCAATTGACTAATGAAGCCACAATACATTTATTAAATGATGGGAATAGATATTACTTTTTACTAATATTTCTAAAGCCAGCCGATCAACTTTCCACATTATAAAAATGATGACTTGGTCTATAGCTTACTATTTCCACAATTTGTGAATAAATAATTCAAATGAAAAGCAAACCACTCTAGTAAACATGATATAAATTAGATGCTATCACCTGTGTGGCCATCGGAGAGGGGGTGTTATAAAATGATGTGCTAGAAGCACCGCTGTTAAGAGATTGACCAGCAGCTCCTCCCAATATAGGTGCTCCCTGATGATTTCCAGCAATGTCCTTTAGGTTATTGCCTTGCACGTGTTTCAGTTGCCTTGGACTCAAATCTTCTGATAAACAGTGTCTAGCAGCAACTTTATTATGATCCTCCACTGACAAATGCAGGCTTGATGAGGTTGAGCCATTTAGGTATTGCTTCTGTATGCAAAGAGCAGCTGCTTCACCAAAAACAGCAGCTGCTTCTTCAGCTGAACCTAATTTGATCATGTTGATGACAACAAACATCATGATGGAAAGAAAAGAATACTACTTAGATTCATTAAAAAGGAATGAATCAGCCATTTAATGACACTAAAGCTACTCTTTCAGTGCTTGTTCTACTTGCTTTTGCTTACTATATTAATATAACAGTTTCTATATTTGGTAGAGACATAAGAAGCTTATGAATCCATTCAATGTTATAGTAGACAGCAATTTTCATTTCCAAGCACTTTACCAAATTATACACCTCAAAAACACAACTATATGGATTTGCTGAAATAAATGAACATGGGAAACTGGATTACTAGAAATATGCATGCACATATGTTCGTTCATATTTAAGAGTGTGCAAACATATATGCACAAATGTCCATTGTCTTAGCACGAACCTCACGACTGAGATATAGTCGGCAAGATTCAAGGAAGTAGGAACTAGAATTCTACACACAAAGCATATATTTCACTATGGTACCACATAATGCCATTAATTCCCATTTCTATATGGATGTTAAAAAATTAACAGAAATCTTTTAAAAAGCAATCATTATCAGATCATTTCTTCAAAAAAATCAATAAATTAGTAGATTCATTTGACAGATCCATCATGACAATCAATATCACTTTACAATAAAATTCTTACAATGTCACCAGTTAAAGTTAAAACCTCAATTAACCTATGCCATATACTCAGTCATCAAAACAAGTGCTAAAATGATAAATGCATTATTCTCTTATCATACGAGTTTTAACATGTCCATTTTGCTTTAATTTCTTTCTTACCCAAGTGCTTTTCTTAAGTGCTTGTAAACTAACAACTTAGCTCATCCAAATAGGATCAACACAAATTAACAACTAAACATGCAGCACCTGAAATTAAATGAATAGGATTCTTCTCAGTTAAGCAAGGTGAGTGTCGGAAATCAGGTGAGTTTTATCTAACTAACCTAATATACACAACTCCTCATATGCAGCCCACATGAGAGGATCCATTGATAGTGCCTGCTTAAAATGATGTGCAGCACTTTTCTTTCGGTCAGTGTACCTGAAAATGCAGGATAATTATAGAAAATAAAGAAGGTTGAATTCGCCAAATAAATTCTGTGGTCACTATATGTTAAAAGATAATTAGATATGAAAATGACAAAAAGTAGTTAACATGTTATTGTTAATGTTAATGTAGATCGAATACTTCAAGGTGACAATTCAATCGAAATTAGTAACAGAAACAAAAAGGACCAAGAATTGATAAAGAGATTCAAAGCACTATAACAAATCCTCATCAACCACCAAATATCAAATAACCATGGAAGGGAGGAAGGTGGTGAAAAAAGAGGTTTCAAAAAGGGTGCATGCTGATCAAGAAAGTCTTGCGTTATCTATAATCCATTTTTGTAATAGACGCCTATGAAAAAGAAGTCATGAACATTATCACTAGAACCAGTGTTTTAGCTTGACTAAAACAGATGCTATAGAACTGGTTACAAGTTTCGAAGGTTGAAATCAAACCTTAAGTGTACTTAGGAGTTTCTTCAACGCTGTGCCTAATACAGTTAATAGTTTAGTATAAGTTAAACTAAAGATACAGTATCCCATTCACATACCTGTTACATAATTTATATAAAAAAAAAAAAAATTGTATTTCTGATTGTGTGAGTAGCTATATTGAAGAAGGCCTTTACATACATTTTAAATGCAATTTTTGCAGATACTCTTTGTGGTTGTCCAGCCTACTCTCGGAAATAGATGGCTGGCATTCCTATTTCTCTTGTAATCGTTGAATCACTATAAATAAGAGCACAGAGGCCTGAGTCTGATCAAGCCTTCTGTTTCAGCTTTAACTCTGTTCTACCATAAACTTCAACAGGCATAAACAAAAACACTTCACTACAACTTGTTAATATACATTGAGCTCAACATATAACTATTAACTCCGCTTAGCTTGTACGTGTCACTGACCACGAATACAAATTTATTAGTCTTCTCTTGTTTTATTTTAAAAGTAAGTGTATTTGTACAATTTGCTTGGTCCAAGATCAGATTAAAAGGAACTTCCAGAAATAAATGACTTTATAATTGATGATAAGACTGATCAGTAACCTGTAAATGAGCCCTAATAGATAATGACCAGCTGCACCATTGGGAACCTACATAGTAACAAAAGCAACAAAAGTAAGGAAGTCATTCTCCCACTCACAAATGAACCAACACTTAAATAGAAATGCAACTCTAAGCAAAACAAAAACGTTAAAACTAATGCAATATGTGCAGAATGCAACCAAGACTAGCTAACTTTACTAGAGACAGAACAGAAAAAGAATGATGAAAACCACAGTCAACAACTATATGGAAAATAAACAATTGTCAACTAGAGACTGATATATTATGATAAAAAAAGTTGGGATTCTTAAGGTAATATACATTCTAATCCGTGCTTACTACCTCTGCACTAGGTTCATTAGCGGGACATAATGCTGCTTCGGCTTCACTTAGAAGATCCATCTGAAAGCATGATATTGCAAACAAGTACCGCGATTGATCCATTTGTGTTCCTTCAAGAAATAAAGAAAGAAAACACAATAATGAGAGACACAATGACAAACACTACCATGAGATGATAGCAAACAAAGGGAAGAAAACATAATCTACTCCAGGAACAGCAAAGTAATGATAATATTTAATGGGAAAAGAATTCAAAACTGGTTGAGACATGAATACTGCCAAAAACATACCCTTTAAGATCTGGTATGCAGAATAAGCTTGATTACTCCGCAAGTAACAGCTAGCCAACAATTGCAAATTTGCCTGAAAGAAAAGGAAAATAATTATTGACTACTAACAAGGATAGAGCAAAAGAAGTTATCTCTCAGCAAGAGAAAAGAATATATATCAAAAGAATGGACTGAAAAAATTCATAAACAAGAAGTAACGACAAACAAAGTTAAAGGAGCCCAAACTATTTCTTAGGAAACGCCTTATACATGCATCTCAGGCCTGACAAATAAGGAGGACACAAATCATTCAAAAAGACCAGGACCGCATTTATAATACATCAGAAGAAGGAAGCTTGAACTTATTAGTTGACACGTTTTAATTAATTAAATTTCTTCTTGTTGATTGTGATCAAAATTTAAGGCGCAAGTTTTACAGATGCCTGAGCAAAAGACTGTCTGTAAGAGCAGCGCTCATTGTGGTTTAATCCAAATGCCTCAATTAATAATAATTCATTAAATTATACCAAACTTTTAACAAGTATACTTCCCAGAGGCGTATGTAGTAAACTGCTCTAATGCACAAACAAAGCCCATTTCAGTGTAACGGCGCAGGCAACTTCAATTTTGGAGGAGGGAAAATCTTCATCTATTGCACATTACTTAGAAAAACACTAATAAAGAACAAAAAGCTACTAAAAAACAGATTTTACTGAATATAATTCCCTTAAAATAATATAAGAGGACAAATATTTGAGTGGAAAAAAAGAAAATTATGAAGCCCAGAAAAACAATAAAGCTAAAAACCAGAATTCGAATCTTCCCCAAATAACCACCACTATAGAAACACACGAAAAGCTCTTGGATCAAATAGATAGTGAATAACCAGAAGCAGCGATCTCGATGCATGGCTAATGTGGCAATAACTTGGTAAGAAGTATCAGGTAAAGAGGAAATTCGTTCAACTTTGTCGAGCTCGTGTTCTTAGTACCGAATTTTCTAGCAACAGATTCTTACATTTTCTGAGCAACCAAACAAAAGAGGCAGGTAGGAGGTTTAGCCTCACAGGAGAAAAAATATATTCATTAGACGAAAAAGAAAAGGACCTCAGTGGGAAACTGGGCGCAGAGGCGCTCGCAGATGAAGATGGCGTTGGTGTACATGAACTGATGAAGGCTCTTCTGCACACAATCTGTGAGTATCGCTTCCATGGTTGGTTCCGTGGTTCGATTGAGGTGGGAAGAGGGGTTTTCTGGTTTTTGGGAGCTACTGGTTTCGGTTCAAATCGAGGCTGGCTTGTGTTCCCTTGCCATTTCAAATTCAGTCACGTGAGAGGGGAGCCATGAATCCAAGTGGTCCATTCAGAGCCCCAACGAAGACAAAAGCAAGAACGAAAAAGAAAAAGAGTAACATGAGGTTTTATTTTTATATTTATATATTTTATATAAATATTTATAAAAATTTAAAAATTAGTATTAAATTATGATTTATAAAAAATTTATAAGTATTAATTTATAGTTCTAACATTATTAATAAAAAGATACACACAAAATACTACAAGATTTTTAAATTTAATTTTTTTTATAATTTAATTTATAAACTTTATTTTTTTTATTTTTTAATTTTATATCTATTTTACTCTTATTCAATGTTGGGATCTATATCAAAATTTTATTTTTGTTTTTGAATTTAAAAAAAAGTAAGTAGAGACTTGATTTTAATTTATAGATATACTAATGAATGCAATTATTTCAACTAGACTTGTATAGAAACGGATTGTCCTTAATTTTTAGTTTTATATATATATATATATAATATCTTCAACCATGACTCATTATTTTTTAAAAAAATAAAAGAAAATAAAGTATTTTTTTTTGCCTATAGATATTCATTTTTCCAAGCATCCATCATTTTATTCATGGGGTAATTGATTACCACATAGCATCTTTTAGTTCAATTATGCATCAAATTAGATACGCTGAATAAGTTGCCAAGGCAAGTAGGATGACAACTTTTTTTTGGTTGAACAGAAATTTATAAGGAATTTCTGATCTCGGGGATAGAAAAAAAAAATTTCCCTTCAAACGAGAGGTGAAAGAATTTTTTTTTATAATTTTAAAAATAAATAATTTTTTTTAATATTTTTATATGATAATTAAATAATATATAATATAAAAGATATATTAATAATTATATATGTATAATTAATAAATAAATAAAAATATTAATTTATTTATATTTAAAAATTTAAAACTTTTTTTATACATTTAATGGAGATCAAATTTGAGAGGAGAAGTTCCATCTCACAAAAATTGAGGGTGAAAAAAAAAATTCTTCTCACCCTTGAATTTCTGACAGGAATGAAAAATATTTTTCCTTAAAATTGAGGAGCGGAATCAAAACCACCCTGCCTCTTGCCCGTATAAGCAAATATATATATATATATATATATATATGTATATATATTTAATTTTAAGCATATTTTACATATATGTCTATATATAGACAAAAATTTAATATTCTATGATATAAAATTTTAAATTTTATAAAATATTAATATTTTATTATAATATGTAAAAAATATATATAATTTCTCTATTAAATCGGATTTATTAATTAATAATCTGTGCATCTCTAATTTTGAAAAGGAAAGGAGCTTTTCCCTCTTCTCTCTTTGTTGGGCGTTCTTCCGAAACGGTAATTTCCCGCTCAAGCTCTCCTACTCCTCACTCTGTGTGTTGGCTCTCCGATCTGAAGGAAAACTGAGACAGAGCATCAACTTACTCTGCGTTGGTTCATGTTCTGCTCTTATAATTGCTGGTATTTGGCCCTCTTTTGAGTATCTCAGTAGAATTCCAGGAGCTCTAATTTGTTCCTCCAACGACACATTCGTAATTGCACATCTAAGTCTGCCTCTGCTAAAGGTTAGTGCTTTGCTCTGGTCCATAGGATTTCATCTTTCTTCGAATGTTATCAAAAGGCAATAATTTTTGTGTAATCAAAAAATAATAATTTTTGTATGTACGGCCTATGTCTTGTTCCTGCTCTCTGTTGCTAATTTATATGTTGCTTTGTGTAACCCATTCTTTCCCAGAAATATTGCAAAATCATGATTGCAAGTTAGAATAGCTAGAAGACATAGATATTCTAGTATCAGTTTCATATGAATTTCACGTTCAATTAAAATTCCTTAGGCTCCGTTTGTTTGAAGGAATTGGAATTGAACCTCTGAATTCCAAATATTTTGTTTGGTGAACTTAATAGAATTGGAATCTTAATTCTTTTTCCCAATTTCATGGAATAGAAAACACAACTGAATAATATAGGCCCCAATTCTTGACTCACCCCCCTAAAAATTAGACTCTCGTAATTAACTCTCGATGCCTTTCAACTTCGCCCGATGCCTGTTCTCTTCTTCATGCCGCTGACAGACCTTGAACCCAGAAGCTCTCCGGTCACCTGAGTCTGACAACGGCTTCCGGCAACCATCTCCGGCGAGTACACACTGATTCTGTGATGCGGCATACCTCTGTTTAAGAAGAAGCATGATTTTTTAATTTAGCTGTTAAAATCCCGCCAAGGCATGAGTTTTGCTTTAGATGTCAGCTCCCCTTGTCTCTCAGCCTTCGGTTTTCGAGGCTTTTCTCTTCCCTGTCGAAACCACTGAAAAAAACTCTACCAGCTTTTGCATTTTGTACAGCTGCTTCAATCCAAACAATGCCCACGGAAAGAAAACCCTTTTCCCATATTTTCCAGCTATGCTTAGATTAGAGAGCTCTGAATCCTGGAAAACAAGCTCATTGTCAGATGACAGTAACTGAATTTATATGCGCACCATCCTTCTAAGCAATTGTTTAATTCAGTTGTATGGTAAATGTTCCAACATGGCCTATTCATTTAAGTAGTTTGTCAGAATGCCTCAGAGGGACACTGTCTCTTGGAACACTGATTTTTGTAGATTTACTTTTCTTTTAGCTGATGATAAAGATGGCTTATTTTAAATAGCTTAACACTTTTTTTCTTCTTATGCTGATTGATATTAAATATTAAGATTCTTCTCTCATTCCAGTAACTCTAGCCATGTTAGAATTTACTGCATTTTGGGCAACTCTTTTTCTTTGCCCTCTGTTTCTGATTTTTAAGAGGAACAAATATTTATTGCTCAAGTTGACATCAACTTACTTATCAATTAGGACTTTGATAAGATAAATCACCAATATGCTTTTCTTCCTTGATTATTGAATTTAAGAAGTATGTCCCTTTATATGGGAGAATTGTTCATTCAAAAGTATGTGCTAATATGCTTAAATGGATGCTTCCCTTGAAGAATCTCAGCATAGATTATGTAAATTTTAATTTTGTGCACTTGTACTTAAATTGAAGTGTTTTTAATATTCTGTATTAGCATGTGCTCTTATCCTGAACATGTTCTACTGTCTAACCCATTACATCTTCTGCAATCAAAAGTTGACTAGTTTCTTCTAAGCTATTAGTTGAGAGCCTTAGTTGATATATAGAAATTTAAGATGATTGCTTAGTTAGCATCTTCATTCCCAGAGGGAATTCCCCTCACGATTTGTGGCAATTGCTGAATGGGAAAAGTCAAAGAGCTACCAAGATGCTATGCTCATTGGAGAAGTTGATAGACATTGTATTTCTTTATCAACAGTGTGTGCCTTTGATACTTGATATGAGGCTATCTCCTACAATTGGGAATATATATCATTTTTCTTATTTCTTGCATGATCTATGAATCTAATAAAGTACTTTTTGTTCTTGAGCATGAAATATTCAGCGGTTTTCTTCTTTTTCCATCCTTGTCAGGATTGAAATATGATTCTTAGTTTGCTTGTTTAGGTGGTGTCCAGGCATTGGTAAAACACAAATTGGTATGCTATGTCATCCTAAACTCTACACCATGTTATACTTGTTTCACTCTACTTTAATGAACTACATTTGTCTTTTATAGTTAATAGTTGTGAGTGATTCTTACTTTTGCAGGATTCAACTTGTAGTTCATGCTCAGATTCCAGTCAAATAGGGTGGCCTAGGAGTGAAGGCAATTTACATTGGTAAGAACCTTAATTGAAAATTAATTCTTTGTTGAACTTCAGATACAGAGGGCAGCTTTACGGTAGAACATATTTTGCAAGTTGCTAAAGCATGCATAGAGGACATGTCAGAATACAGCCACATTCTTTGCAAGGATTTTCAAGCTTGTGAAGCTAAAATTCATCCTAACAGCATCTTGGAAAATATTATCTATTTTCATGTATGCAGCTATAATGAGCAAATGGCTTTTGCATATTGGCCATGAGTTCCAAGTTTTTGAGTAGACTCCATGACATGTGATTTTAATTAAGATATGATTGCTATTTTGTGTATCCTTATAGCATAGGGGCATGAGCTTAAGAATTGCTTAGCAAGTATGTGCGCTGATACTTAAATATGTTGGTTATTTACCATATTTCCTTTATCTTAAGTAAACAAAAAAGATGAAGATGTTTTGAAGTTTCTAATATATATTTTCTTATTGCTACATTTGCTAAATTGGCTAACAATTGAAATTTTGTTATACTTAAAATTTACTAGGACAGTATTAGCACACATCCTCTAGTTACAGGACTTGAAATAATTATTTGATTATTTAATTATTTCATTTTATGGCGATTTTTAAATAATTTTTAAGAATATAGTTTAGAATTTAAACTTAGAATTACAATTTCGTATCTTAATTTTTTACAGCAACATCCAAACACAGAATTATAGACCCAATTCCAATTCTGGTTGGAAATGGAATTAGAATTCTTTACAACACCCAATTCCAATTCTGACAGAATTGGAATTAGAATTATAATTTCTGAATTCGGATTCCAATTCTGATATCCAAGTGGTACCTTATACATTTTAGTTGGTCACTAACTGATGCTTCATTTGGATTCACGTTCTTTTTCTTTTCTCCCTAGTATTATTTTGCTTCATTTTGGACTTAAGATGCTTTGCATTTAATTGCTGTGCTGATTTTCAGTATGACCAAATGGGAGCTGCAAACTCAAATAGTCACTGTTACTTAGATAAAGAAATCTCGTTGGCACACAATTAATGTCCTAACCCCTACCACTGTTAGTCTCTGCTGTAATACCAGTGACCATCATTGCCATTGGATAAAATGGAGGCTCTGTACTCAAAGCTCTATGATAAGTATAGCAAACTCAAGGTTCTCTCTCTCTCTCTCTCTCTCTCTCTCTCTCTCTATGGGTGGGTGTGTGTGTCCCTCTAATATCAAGTACATAGTTTTTTAGCTTCATGCTTATTATTCAGCTTGTTGTACATAATAACCTCAATGCTGATGCTGAGAGAAACATGTATTTCAAAGTATTTGATACTCACTTTTTCTTTTTCTTTTTTTTAGTTCAAATATTTATTTGAACTTTTTATTTGAGTGCAAAATTAATTAAGCTTTGATTGATGTTTCATATGGTGAATTATATAGTAACCAAACACAAGTTACTTTGTTTTGCTTAAATTCGTAAATTTTTCTTAATTGTCCCAGACTATGAAGCTTGCAGAGTTGGATCAGCTGAATAAAGATCAAGAAGTAAAATTTATAAATTATTTGTCAGGTATGCATTTTAGCTGTTTTACTCAATTGAAAATTGTAAATACTGCAACTTATTATAACTTAATCTTCTAAAGAATTTGCTTTTTTACAATATATGCAGTCCTGAATTTCATTTCCATACTTATGCTACTGAAAACCCACCCTTGGGAGGTTCTTCACAAACATTGTGTCTAATTTCCAGGTTTTCTTGTCCTGAATATGATCTTTCTGCATTCTTTTTCTTGTTTCCTCTTTTTTTCTTTTTAATTTTTGTCTTCTGAATTTAAAAGCATGAAACAAAACAGTGAAGTGTATCAAACTGTATCTAGTTGTTCATAGTTGTTGAGGTCTATAGCAGGCATTCTTAGTTATTAAATATTTTCTAGTTCTTTTGGTTTAAAAACCTTAGCACTAACAATAATCTTGTGGTTATAACGTGTTGCTTGTATGAACAAGTTTGCCTCATTTCCTAGCTCTAAAATTGCAGCTGCAGAAGAGTTGATAGAGCACTTGAAGAGTGAAAATGACCAGTTGCATGGACAGGTTACCGAATTGAGGGGTGAAGTGGCTTCAATCAGGCATGCATTTTCCATTTCTACCCTCTTCTTTTTTTTTTTTCCTTTCTTTTTTCCCCCTTTGTGGATTTTTGACTGTTTGGTTTCATTGATGCTTTCCTTTAAAAGTTATTGATTATGGCAGATCTTTCTGAAGACTCAAAATATCTTTTCTTCATGTCAGGCTGGCCAAGGACAAACAATTGACTGATTATCAAAGGCTTTTAATGGAAGAGAGCAGGAAAAGTGAGTTATGTGATTTAAAATATTGATGTGGCTTGAAACTTTAATTGCCATATTTACTGATCTCATCTGCACGCTTAAGCTTCTACATAAATCAGGAGTTTCTCTATTTGAACCGTGCAATATGTTATCAGTGAGAGCTGCACAGTATGGACTAAAAAATATCTAGTTTAGTCTATTCCTTTCCATTTTTCTTCTTTTTACAAAACAAAGGGTAAGTGAAAGCACAAAAGAGTTTTATATGCATTGTCTGTAGCAAAATCTAGTCTCTCTCTTTTTTTTTATATTTTTTATTGCGCCCTATGCACGGTATCATTAAATGCCAAAAATTGTTACTTTTACAGTATATTAGTATTGTAAAATATAGTAATTTCACTATTTTTAATTGTTGTTCTTTCCTTTTTAATGGCTTTATTAGTCTCTTCACCTGCATTCCTACATTTTTTGGGTCTGAATTTAGTATTTGTGTACTACCACATGTACATGGGTTGCATCTTATTGTCCTTTCTGGGTTCCATACACTTACCTGAAAGCAAAATAGGGAAAGAAGAATTATCTTTCTCCTAGCTGGTACCTAAATGTGCCTTTTGTTGTTAGTAGAGTCTTTGGTATTAGTTAGGTTGTCAAAATTTTTAAATTCTATCAAACATTATTTTCTGTTATTATAAAATGAAGCTGATTCCTCCTTTCAGAGACATTCATTTTTCTTTATAACTAGTCGGTAGTTGACTTTTCAATTGTGTTGCAACATCCATAAAAGAATAACATGCAGTTAACCTTTTCTTGGTTAAAAGAAGTGCTACATGCTAGGATTGTCAGAACGGGAATTAGTGGGGATTTAAACCCTGACCTCTGGTACTTAAAATAAGAGGTGGTGAAACTTAAGCCTCAGGTCAGTGGCTGAATGTAATTAACTTTAGTATTCTAGCATGTCACCTTGAGTTCAAAACCGCATTTGTTAGGTCAAAAATAAAACCCTTTTAAATACTTTTCATACTTCCTGCTTAAATTCTTATGACATTGATATAGCAAGGGTTATTATTGTGATAGATAGTAGCCAATTAAGTCCATCTTTGTCATCAAAACTGTGATTGGAATGCTAATTCAAAGTTGGATTGTGATTTGTTAGGTGCTGTGCATGTAGGGTTTCCATAGTTTACCACTTCTTCCCTGTGCCTGCACATGTTTTTTTGTCTTTTTTTCTTTTTGGTTTCTCTGTCAATTCCTGTTTCATATTCAGCAGTGTGAACTTTTGGCAGATGAAGCACTTACAGAAGAAGTTGAGAAGTTGCGAAAGCTGGATCAGGATAACAATAATAAACTGCCTGATGGTGATCAGTTAGGGGTTAACTCCAATAGTTCCTCCAGAAGAATGACAAGAAAACGTAGTAGGCAAGTTGCGTTAGAAAAAGAAGTCGGTGTAACACTTAGTGAAAACAGCAAAGATAACTCTCTGGTGAGGGAGTCAACACAAAACTTATTCAAGGATACTGCTTCTGGTGAGGTGAGCCTTTAATATCTGAAAACATGCATAAATATTTGTCTGCATCTATGAATATGTATAGTTGTATGCCCATCTTAGTGTGACACATTTGAGTTGAAAATCTAATTTTCTTAATATGCTGATATTATGTTGTAAAGAAGCAGCAGGTGTGCTGTACAGAGGCTAATGACCTATCAGGTTGGTGTCAGCCATTGGTATTGTGTTGCTTTCTATGCGAATTTTTTCATTGGTGGTTTTTAATCCTTCATTTTTTTTACAGATGTTGTTAAAGAAAGTGATCAAAATAACTGGTTGATTCAAGCTCTTTTTGAGTATGTACTGGGCATGAAATTATCCACCAATGATCAGACTGGAAGAGTATGCATTTTAGCATTGCATCAATCAAGTGGTAATTCATAACTTGGGATGATACCTGATTCTTTAAGTTGTGTATTTCGAGTTCTTACATCTTGATTCTCAGTTAATACTTTGATGATTGATATGCTTACCTATATGGTGAGATTTTGCTGGAAGAATTTGAAAGATTAGTACATTATTTAAATTTAAGGATTTAACACTTTGTTAATGGATAAATTTGATTTAAAATTATTTTTATAGGAAGGATCATTACACTGGGTCTTAATCAAATACGCCTGGTCTATTGTCAAAGGGGCATGCCCGCACACCATGTCTTTCAATATTTAACTGCATATGATTGTAATTATAAGATTGTGAGCTTTGTGATGACTGCTTGGAATTGGCTGGTTTGAATATGAAAGCAATGTGAAACAAAATGATTTGCTAAAATGGTCTTAGATGTTTATAAACGCCTTATATTGAATACTTTCTTAGTTCACATGTATGATTTGCTTGTTTAAGTCAGACAGCCACTGCAATGGCATTGAACCTGCATTTATACTCCTCTTATTGAAGTATTCAACTTAATATAGAAGGTCCTTCTTTCTTAAAAAATGGAAAATTATACTCCCACATAAACTCATTTACAAAACTCTCATATAAACTAAATAGAGATTGATCTGTAAATATACCTTTTTACAATATTAAGTAGAGATTGGTTTCTATTTGGTTTATGTTAAAATTGCATAAATGAGTTTAAGTGGGAGTAGTGGGTTTAAAAAAAATTTAATCCTCAATTTAGTAAGAAATTTCTTAACTATGGCCGATATTGCTTTCTCTTTTATTTCGTGGGTCACTATTGGAAAAAGAAAATCATCTTAGGTTGTAGTTTTAAGTGAATCTTTACCGCTTTAAATTACTGATATAAACAATTTACGAGTAGTAAGCACCTTGTTAACAATTGCTATTGATTGTGGTCATAATAGGTTACTCCTTCAGTTTAACTTGGGTAAGCAAAGCGGCTAAAGGGGAAGCAGAGCTACTGTACCATGTCCAATCTCTAGGCACTTTTGAAAGAGTAGCACCAGAATGGATGAGGGAGGACATCATGTTCAGCCCAACCATGTGCCCCATCTTCTTTGAAAGGCTATCTCATGTTATCAAGCTACACCACTGAGTTTCCTTTTAATGGGTTTGCATTTAGTTGATGCCCCCCAATTCTAATATGGCTTTGCGGATTGGGGTTCATCTGTTGTTTTATTGATTTCAGAACATTTGAGGGAGTGATTGAAGTCTGTGTCTGTAAACTTGCTTCTAGTTCTGCATGTGTTCTTCTATGTAAAAAACTATGTGAAACCTATAAATGTACGTACCTGTTTACTGATTCTAGTAACTGCTAGGAGATGTTTGGCATCCGATGGTTATTTTCTGGATGACAATTTTCTAAAACAGAATCAAACCAGTAATTCCATTTCCATGCAAACCTGAGAGGATGATTTTATTCAAATCAGAAATGAAGCCTGAGGCGTTTATCAAGGGAGTTAAACTGCTATAAATTCAGTTTGAACTGCTCGGGTTCTAATACGTAACTAGAGAGTTTTAACAAGCTGTTTTAAAGAAGATCGATTTTTTCAGACTAAACAATAGGGTACTTTCGCTATGCTTAGTTGCAGTGAGAATGAGCGGTGACAAATGGGAAGGTAAAACATGGCAGTATATTTGAATACTGTAAAACTTCGCTAACATTATACACACAATGGTGTAGTAGGGTATTTTCTGAAAAATTTATATTTTCAGAATTTGGCATTTCTGAAATGTAAGCTGCATTTTACACAATAAAAATAAGTGAATGACCGCTTATTTGTATTTTATAGTAATCTAAGTTATTAATTTTTTATTAATGGTAATCTATCTAATTTTTACCTTATAAGGTACATTTTATCTTATAAAATATACTTTGTATTTTAGAAGAGCTTGATTCATCCTATGAGAAAGTATAATAATAATTAAAATAAAAATTACTTATTTTCTACAGTATGTGGCACTAAGTTTAATTATTGCCAAAAATAATTGATCCATCTATTTCTCAACTATCTTCCAATTATTTTTAGAAAAAAATAAATTAAAAATAAAGAAAATAATAATCTTACAATATACTAATTCACCATCAGTATTTAAAAAAAAATAAACTAAATAACGTTAATATGTAGCTAGAATTTTTAAAATGATTTTACATGTTAAATTGAACCTAATTAGTTAAACTGCACATGGTTAGCCAATGACTAATACCTCACATGGCACCAAATTTTTGTCTTTTGGAACCATAGTGTTGGTATAACTCGATTTAATCCTCACCAGTTGTTCTATTCCTTTCCTGCTTCTTAGGTTCTCAGATCTCGCGTAACCTAAAAAAATTTTGGGCTTTGTTAATTTGGGCCTGTCATTAAAATTGAGCCGAAAATAAAAACATATAGTAATTTATTTAAAGGCTTAAACCCAGCTAACAACATTTATTTAACTACTAAGATTTAAAATATTTTAATCAGCTGATGATTTTCTCTCTTTTTAAATTTTTAATTACTTAAAAAAGTCCTAAAATCTTACAATGAAAGTCTACATATTTCTTTTTCATCTTAAAAGCCTACATAACATATATGCATTATGGGTGTAGTACTTTTCATTTTTGGCTATAAACTAGAAGTCGAAGTGGTTCACGATTTTAAGTTAATGGTTCAAGCTGTAAACCCAATAAAATTAATTTTATAGTTTACACTATAAAGATTAAATAAAAATAATCAAAAAAATTTATTTTTGGACACCGTTTAGGATTTTTTTTAAACAAAAATTTATGATAAAATAATTTTATTTTTTATTTTTTTTAGGTGAGAAAGGGCTATACATAAAGTATATTTAGAATAGAGGGAGTCAAACTCACAACTGAGTTCTTTGAAGATGGGCAGTGTGTTAGTAGAGCCTCACTGGTAGTTTTACTTTTTATTTATTTATAAAAGATTATGAATGTCAATTTGTTTACGCAATGAAACTTTTTTTTTTTGAGATAAAAAAAATTCTGATGGACACCATGGAAACCAAAATCTCAAAATTTTAATTGATTGTATTATATGATTGAATGAGAAAGAAATTATCATTATTATTGTATATTTACCATTAAATGATTAAACTTTCACATAATTATTTATATACCTGACATATTTTATTAGCTCTTTAAATTTTTTAAAAGAATTTTTGTATTTTTAAAAGTTGAAAGAGTATACTTAAAAATTACTTAAAGTTAAAAATATATGTTTATAAACAAATAATAAATCTTAAAATTTAACACTTAAAATCATAAACCCTAAAATTTAAAATTAAAAATTAAAAATTCTAAAACTTTAAACTTATAGATCTATAAATGCTAAATATAACAATTAGGTTTATAGCCTGAACCATAAACTTAAAATCCAAAATCATAAAACCAAAGTCCAAAACCATAAAACCATAAAATCTAAACCTAAACCCTAAAGTCATAAATCTTAAAACCCAAACTCTTAATCCATAAATTTTTAAATACTAAACACTAAATTTTAAATCTTAAAATTATAAAAATTTAAATACTAAATTATAAAATCCTAATGTACAAATTTAGGGTTTTAGGCTTTTTTATGATTTTAGAGTTTAGGATTTATTATTTATTATTTAGGGGTTTGAGGTTTAAATTTTATGATTTGGGGTTTTTGATGAGTTTAAATTTTAGGGTTTTAAATTGAAAGATTTTTAAGATTTATGATTTAATTGTAAGTATACCCCTTTTAAGTTTGAATTATTTGCAAGCACATCCTTTCAACGTATAAAATGTGAGGATTTTTTAAGATTCAAACAATCAATCAAAAAATATTGCATATGTAAGTATTCATATGCAAGTCATATGACTATTAGTCATTTAATGATAAACAGACAAAAAAGATGTATTTGTAATTTTTTTTAATATGTTGAAAGAGTATGATATAATTGGCCTATAGATGAAAGGATGTGTGTTTACATTTTTTTCCAAATAATAATAATTTCTAAGAAAATTGGAGAAATGAATAGTAGGAAGTTCAATATAGTGAAGGAGTGAATCATATACCATTAATTTTAAAAGGAAGGATTATTTTATTATTTTTCCTATGATGATACTAAGTATTTATTAAAAAGGTGTTAACTTTTTAGAAGTGTAGATAAATGAATTTTATTGAAACAAACTAAAAAAAAAAAAATAGGAAAGACGGTATTGAGTGCTGGCAGGTACACTTAATGGATTGAGATTAACTATTTGGCACCTCTTCTCATTTTTTAGGAACATTATATTATTATACACTATTGATAAAGCTATAGATAAAGAATAGTGAATCGTTATTTATAAGTACTAACTTATTATTTTTCTAAGGAAATATATTGATTGTATATATTTAATATATACAATCAATATATAAAAGATGATGTGTTAATATCATCATATAATATGAAAAAAGAGGCATAAATGATGTTAATATTACTTGATATTTTATTTCTTATATGCTGTTTGTGCATAAAGTGTGTGTAACTAGCATTATTCTATTTTAAGAGAATCGATTAAGAACAATAATATATGCACAAAAAACTTTATACATGTTCTACATATTCCTTACACTCTCATCTCTCTCCTTCTCTCTCTTATTAATTTCTGTATCTACACGTATGATGTGCATGAAGCACATCAACGTAACGGAACATTGCTTGAAATAAAAAATTAAAACAAGTCTAGCTTAGAGGTAAAACTACAAGTTTTTAAACAAAAGAAAAATCTTAATAAAACTTAGAAAATTTTTACTCCCATTTGTATTTGATCTTGTGGGTGTGCCTATAATCATATCTAATCAATAACTTACCATCTAGTCTCCTCAGACCAAAGCTCTCTACTAATACGTAACACCCAAACCTCTGCCATTCACTCTGGCTTGTTACCTCTTCTCTTACTCTCACCATTCTTCTTCCTCCATGAGCCCACCCTGCTTCCTCTTGCACCCATCTCATATGCTCAACAATTGCTGAACTTAAACCCATACTAGCCCTTCTTTTATTATAAGGATTGAAAGCTCTGAACCAATGGAAACCATTAGGATCAATCCTATTTATCTTTGTGGCTTCCATGCCAGCGACTACAGCCACTTCCCTCTCCACATTCACATCCACAACTACAACATTGCCTTCAGTTTCATCACTTTCACAACAGTAAATCTCCTCCCACTTCTGCTCTAGTGTCACACTATAAAACATAGACTTCTTCATTTGGTTTCTAATTCTCTTTCCCTGCCTCACAAATATACATGGGCAATACCATTTTCCTACAATCACAGGAGGAGAACGTTTCCTGTAGATTGGGAAATTAAAGTCTGGGAGCTGTTCACGACGAGGAGCATCAACACCAAGAGCTTCACTCAGTCTACAAGATCGATATGAGCCCGAAATTCGAAGTTTCCACCCTTTCTTCCTCAAGAATTTGGGAGCAATGCCATCAGGAGCAATGGACCTTGCAAAAAACCCACCACTCTGGTGGCGATGAATCTTAAATATTTGGTACAAGTCTTTAACATTGAAAGGCTTTGGCCTTCTGTCATTCAAAATGTCTGCAAAGCAGCAATTTATGATGTCCCCCTCTCTTGAGCACTTGCATGCTTTCCTACAAAATTATTAACATTTCCAAAATTGTCGACATAAATTCATATTAGATCACAAGTTGTAACTGAAATAACTTATTTAGTTTTGAATTGAACACTAACAAGAAATCAGTTATCTTAAAAATTTGAACTATCAAGTGAGTGTTTAGAAATAATTTTTATTTTATATTTCTAATATATCTCTTTACACAATTCTTTTTAGACTTGAAATGTAATTTTTAATTACAGAATAGTAATGATTGAACTTTTAATCATTTGATCATAAAAATCCTCATATCATGTCAAAAAACTAATTATCCTTAAAAGTTAGTTCAGACTTCAGGTTACGCATAACTTGATCAAAATCAAAAGTTTAGCTCATTAGACTGAACTCCTAAGCATGTTGACTCTTGAGCTTAGTTCACCATATATGTATGAGCTAAATAAAGTTTCATATCAGTAAAATGAAGAAAATATATATATATATATATATATATATATATATATATATGGTGCATACCCTCTGTATTTGCCTTCTGCTCTGATGACATAATACCGGTTGGACGAGAGAGGGTGATCAGGAACTGGGATGAACCAAACTTTGATGGCTGAAGTTTGGTGATACTCTGAAGAATGGATGACAGTGAAGATCTTGTCTTGGGGGAAAGGTAGTTTGTTGACTTTCTTATGCTTGCAAACGCCCCAACAATATGTGTCCTCTGCCTCTGCTTCCTCATCTGTGATCACCAAATAACCTGAATATGGAGCATCTGGTGTTGGTATTGACAAAGTACTGGGAGATCTTCTGTACATTGACAAAGGTCTGGTCACATACATCTTTTTCTTTGAGTATGTTTGTGTGTGTGTATGTGTCAGGGTTCTCGGAAGTCAGAACTACACACGTAGGGGAATTTATCAGTGTCGATTCCTTCTTAACGAAGAGAATGAAATGAAAGACAAATTAAAGCCTTTCGCATGAATTACCAATTTATAGACAAGTACAATTATTATTCAGAAATGGGATTTCTCCACTTTCCAAACGATAAAGACTGCAGTAATTTAAAGAACGGAAAGAAGGCTGCTTTTACTTTTATTTATTGTCCACTCTTTTTCTTTATATTATCTGCTTTCCATAGTTTTGCATGATATTCGTTGCTAATAATAGCGACAAAACAATCAACTTTGCTAAGGGAAGCTTCCAGTGCTCTGTGGACAGTGAGAACCCAAATAAACTTTGTAAATGGTTAAGCTTTTTCTCAAGCTTTATAGTGGTTTCTGCATCAGGTAATGAATTATTGTAAGGAATAACACGTCAGCGCCAAGCAATATGAAAGGAAAGTTTTTATCAAGATTGGCTTGTACAATTTAATTTCAATCGTCATTTGGATTGCTTATTCAAACTTTATTTTGTGTAATATATTCATATTGATTATGTATTTGTACTTGTTTCAGATATAAATTTATACAAAAATTTTATTATAAAATTAAAATTTTTAAATTTTTATCAATAATTATGCACTTTTAATTTATTTTTTAAAGTCCACATTGCAAATAATATGCTGGTGCACTGCAATACTATTCCTACTTTTCCACTAATTTTAGCAAACTAAGGTAGTGTTTGATTGGATGGTATAACTTTTAATGGAATGAGAGTGGAAATGAAAATGTAAATTAGAATGTGTACTGATTATATTTGGGTATTGATTATAATTCTTAAATTCATCTTCTCTCACTCTACGAGGATGCGGATTTTTTATTGTAAAGATAAAAAAAATAAAAAAGGGAGTATATAAAATTAAGAATAAAAAGTAAAATTTATATATTAAATTATAAAAAAAAATAAGAAAGAAGACACTAAATTAAAATATAAAAAATTCAAATCACTTCGTGACTGCTTCCCACCGTTGGTATTTCACCTATAAGAAATTGGGAGTGTTAAGTGAGAGAGAAATGGTATTCTTATTTTTAAGAATAGAGTTTTATTAAATTCTTAATTAAAAAAATTATATCAAAAATTTTATTAAATTTTGCTAATTAAACTAAATTGTAAAACGAATTATATTAAACAATATATCATAAACGTGTGAATTTTTTTTTTTTTTTGTGCATGGCTCCATCTTTTCTGAGTGGAGAAAGTGTTTTCAAATAGACAATTAACAAATATATATATATATATATTATCAGAATTATTGCTCATATCTATCATATAAGGATCCATATTTTAAAGAAGTTTGGGTGTGTAATGAGAGAAAAATATATACAAAATCAAAATAGAAACAAATAATGAGAGAAATAAGTGAGATTTGCATATTAAATTATAAAAAAAATAAAAAATACTAAAATTAATTAAAAAAAGTTAAAAAATCTAAATTCATCCAAATTGTCACATTGAGAAGTGGCTATCTATAACTTAGGGAGGGTAACCCACAATCCATGAAGAGGGCCATCACGGATTAAGGATCGCATTACCCTCCTTCTCATTTGAAATATAAGTAAGTATTTTTATTTTTATAAATTAAATTTTATTAAATTTTATTTAAAAATTTTACATAATTAAATTTATTAAATTTCATAATTTAAATTATGAAATCTAACAAATTTTATATGTCACATTAAATTTTGTGAGAACTTTATAAACTCAATTTAATGAGTTTAGCTTTTTTTTCAATATCAAATAACTACTCCCTTTGTTTAAAAGTAATTATTTTTTAAAGAAGGTGCACAAAAATTTAAAAAAAAATGATTAAATTGTCTTAATATTAAATTTTTCTTTTACCAAAATGCCTTTCTATTTGAACTTTAATAGCTATATTTTACTTGATAAAGAGAGGTGAGAACCTTTTGTTATATTTGAAGTAAGATCACATTTAGTGGAGAGTAGGTCAACTAATGATAAATTTGAAAAAATTAATAAAAAATCTTAATTTAGAAAAATGGCAACTAAAATGACAAAAACATTTATAAAACGTATAAGATATTAATACTATTGTGACAAAACAGGCTAAGTTTTCAATATAAGTGACATGCACATTTGTTGGCATATATATATATATATATAGAAGAAAGAAAAAAATAGTTTTACTACTAAATTATTATAAACAATAATTTAACTACTAAATTTGTTGAATTTTTTAATTTAATATATAATTTAATAAATTTTATTATCTGAATTATAAATTTTTAAATGAGAATTTTACAAATTTAAAATAGTGAGATTGATATAAGAAAAGCTCAACAACAAATTAAAAGTAAATTATGTGCCTAAAACATCGATTAATGATATATATTTATATAAATTTTATACATATTCTTATATTTTCTTTCAACTTTCACTCTATTCAAAATAAACATAAAGAGCATACACGCTCCTGCACAAAACTAACATTTTCCAACTTTTAGGAATAGTAGTATAAACTTTTAGGAATAATAGTTCAAATTACTAATGCTCTTGCACAAAATAAAATACAAAATTTAATAAATTTAATAGTTTAAATTTTTTAAATAAATATTTAATAATACTCAACTTTTAGGAATAATAGGACCATTATTTATTACAGATGGCTAAGTTTTATTCTTACCAAAAATAATTGTATCATTTCATTATGTAATTAATCCCCTAATCTATTTTTTTAAAAAAAAATCAAAATTTGTTAAACTTTTAATCTATTTTACTTCTAGAGCTAACGCTGTGGTCATTCATCTTTTATTTATATTCCAAATTGGATCTTCGGATTAATCTTAGAAAACAATCTTCATTCCTACAAGCGCACAAGACCTTTCAAATCTGATTATCTGTAATATATCAACAAGAACTTGCTTTGCAAGCAAGAAAGGGAAAAGAAAACTTGGAACTCTCAGAAAACTAGGAACCGCCATTGGCTCCTATGACTCCATAGTAAGACAACCCATGCATTTAGGTTGAGAAATTTCTTTGTTATCCCATCATATGTCTTCTGTTAAAAGACAAAATCTATTTCTGAAACTGCACTCCACAAATAGTTATATTCTAAAAATAATAAATTAAATAGTGGCTTGTGTAAAATTGTAAACAGCTTGTGATTATGAGTATGGGAGACTTATTTTCCTACATTCATTTTTTTATTATGAGAATATAGAAGGAAAAAATTGACACAATCGTGTGTGTCAAGACATCAATAAATGTTATGATAAAACCCTGTCACATGCATTGTACAGCATAAAATTACTCCCTCTATTCTTTGTTAATGGTGGTTTTATAACGTTTTCCTTTATAATTATCATTTTTCAAAATTAATTTTGTATTTCAATTTTATTCTATTTGCCTTGTTATTTTTATTAAATGCTCTGTTGAAAAACAGTCTTTCTCTTTTTTTGTAAAAAAGGTGTCTTTGTCAAAGAATTAAATCTATTTTTTAATTCTAAAACTATTTAATAAATTTCTTAATTTATGCACATCTTCCTCAATCATTTAGTAATAAACAACAACTTAAGTATATATCTCACCAAATTTTGGTAAAGTGATTTGATAAAACTGAAATGACTATCCCTCGGTATAAATGATGGTGATTTTAATTGCAGTAAGGGATACTTTTATTTTTTTACTTTTTTAAAAAAATAATTAAGTTACTCAAATTTTTAAATTAAGTAATTTAATAATTTTATAATTATAATTAAAATAATTTAATTTATTTTTTTAATATAATATATCTGATCGATAATGATTTAAATTTTATTATTTTATTATAATATAATATAACTATTACTTAAATATATCTCTTAATTAAAATAATTATTAAAATACATAAATTTAAAATTTAAAATTTGGTAAAAAAATATATAACTTTATATCAAAAAAAAGTATTTAGATTTTTTGAACAAAATTAAATTTAGATTATTATCGACTAACTATGTTATTCTATAATAGGGAAACTTCATGAATAAAGAATTAAATTATTTTAATTACATGTAGAGAAAGATTAAATTATCTTAATTATATAGGAAAATTAAATTGTAATTAAATTACTTAATTTAAAAGTTAAAAAGACTAAATTGACTTTTTTAAAAAAGTAGAAGAAGCAAAAGTGGCCTTACTCCAATTCCAATTGACTTCCAGTTAATATCTTACAAAAAGATGAAAGGGCAAATGTTGAGACAATTAATGTATACAAATAAAATTGTTGAGACAATTAATGTACAATTCATAACCTGGGACCTTCATGAATTGGTCACAATCAATCTCCAATATTCTCCTCCAGTGATACACGGAGGCCAGACAACCACAAATTGGTATTAAACTAACATTGTCACTTGCACTTTGAGTAGTTGTTTTTCACTATAAAACTTGTAGTTCATGTGAATTGTGAGAATGTAAAATTGCCACTAATTATGGCAAAACAAGATACTGCTGGCTTGGTTGGGAATCACTCTGCATTAAGGATAATTCTTCTTCAGCCATAGTAGATGGGGAGCTCAAAGTTAGCTCAACTGAAACCTCATCTTTCTTACCTGGGTCATCCACTTCTGAAACAACTGCATGGAACTGCAGCCAGTCACTGGAAGGTAACGAAGGTGGTTCTGCTTCAAATATTATCCACTTCTTTTTTTTTGCTTGAACCAAGAAAGGGTGCAGAATAAATCCGATGACAATTACTGCCCCACTAACAACAAACGTTCTCCAAGAAGCCAAACACATTACAAGGACAAGTAATAAAGCGGGAGGCAGGCAAAGCATGACCACCCCAAATGTTTGCAGTGGGACTCTGTAAGGCCTATGCAGTTCAGGTTTCTTCAATCTTAATGCTATGAAGGCTGCAAACTCAAGAAGCATTCCTATTGCATATAAAAAATTCAGGAACTCTAAGATTTCCTGAAAACTCATCCATGACAAAACTATAACTCCTGTGGCAGAGAATAAAATGCTAACGGTGGGAGTCCCATGCTTTGACCTATAGGTACATGTAACACATGATTGTCAGATTGTTGAAATTTTCCATTCAAACAAGTACCGTAATAAAATTTCAAACCCGGCTATTCTCACATAATTATTTCTACAATTTGGTTACGCACAATAAATAAGGACTAGTTTCTATTTGTACTTTTTCTCGTGCGTGATAACATACATGAGAGCAACATTTCACTAAAAATTTAATCCAGCCTCAGTTAATTCTAAAAGCAATGGTACTAAAGACACTTCAAAACCCGTTTAGAGAGGTGTGGTATGCGAGAATTCTAAAGTACCAAGGATATAGAAACCTGATTTAGATATAAGGGTAAATAATATGAGATATTGAGAAAACGGGGATATAGTATTTATCAAGAAATTGTTAAACTGAAAATAAACTCTAATAAATTTTTGAAGGAAGCATTGAAGAAATTTCCTGATATAAAAGATATTTGGTTATTCATGGAATTAGACAATTACAAAAGCAAAACCATGTAACAAAATCTGACCTTGAAGCAAACATAGCTGGAAGCATTCCCATCTTGCTCATTCCAAGAAGTTGAAAAGCATCACTGCTCATTTCTGCTTCAAATAAGCCCAGGTTAGACATGGCAGCAGCTACTTGAATCCACAGTTTAAGCCAACCACCACCTATTAACATACCAACTTCTGCAAAATAACCGTCTGTCCACTCAGTAGGTGAAGATCTCAGAGCACCTGTCCCCGCAAGAAGTGGAATCAAATATGAGGAGATCACTAAAAATACTCCCCCAAGAAGTGCTTTTGGGAATGTCTTACTGGGATTTTCAACTTCACCTGCAAGGGTGCTTGCCTTGTCCCAATAGTTTAGATTCCAAAACATACTATTGAAGTATCCCCTCCAATCTACCTTCTTTAAATCTACAACAAGCCACCGCCTGGGCTTAATTAGGGTAATGGAAAGAATGCCCATTATTAGAAATGGGAAAAGTGAGAAAACAGCAAGCATAACTGCAGAAAATCCAACAATATGAAGGCCTCGGTAATTTAGGTAAGTCAGGGAAATGGTGATCCCCAAAAGAGCAGGGATTCGAGCAACCATTCGGTTAAAGATTGGTAATGAATGTTTCAAGTAATCCAGAAACAAAACCGGGTAAAGAGCATTATCCATAACTCCACTAAACCATTTCCAAAATCCTTCCTGAAAACCCCAGAAAGGTCCAAAAGCTGATGATATCCAGATAACATAACCACCATTCTCAGGGAAGCTTGTGGCCAGTTCAGCTGTAACCAGAGCTTCTGGTATACTCCAAATTAGAGGGAATATCAAGAAACCAAGCAAAGACAAAAGAGGCCCACCTCCAGCCCTGACCGAATCCTCTACTCCAAAAGGGCCCCCAGATACTTCATAGAAAATTAGAGCTATAAGAGGCAATAGTGTTAGTTTTGGATTGGATTTCTTCACATCACTACCCATTCTCTCTTCAGTCTTCACCCGTCAAAAAACAGGGGAGAGAATGATTAAAGTCGACACTTTATGGCTCACCCAGCTGAATCAAGTCCAGTGATGTGAGTTTGACTCTTTCATGTTTGCCTAATTGGCTTTTATAGGAGACCCATCTCAACAATCCACATCCCCATAAAGAAGCAATAGATCAGAGCAATAATTTTCCATCACTAAATCAGACATGTTGTTAAACTCGGTATAATAATGAAGAGGCTTGGGAGATTGAGCTCACTGCAGGTTGAAGCAAGAAACAGGTATCTTCGAGAACGACAAAACCCAAATGGATCTCCATGAATTCGAATTAAACATACGCATGTAGAAGAAAAGCTTTAGAAATTAATGAAGCATTTACGAACCGCACGCCCACGATAGAATTAATTCCAAGCAATTTAAAACACTTATTTCGACAGACAAATAGAAACTGGAAGTGAAGTGCAAAGTTGCACATGTATGAATCTGAACTGTACCTTCTAAGAGCTTTACTGGCGATCCAGAGTCTGTTCCAAACCGAACCAGAGACTTAGATGTCAGAAGAAATATTCGCACTTCCAGACGCGAAGTTATACCTTCGGGCAAAGCTTTTTTGTTTGACGAAAAAGTCAAAAAAGGTTATTGTGAAGCGAAATGACTTATAAAATAGTTTCTATAAAATATTTAATAAAATTTAAAATTATAATCAAAATAATTTAATTAACAAATTTTAAGACTACTTTTGAAAAAAGAAAAATAATAATTTTACATTTTTAAATGTCTCAAAATTATATGGCACTTTTCACTCTCTTTAAATATTACGCCATAAAATGTTTAAAATCATAGAAATAATAGCATTCTTTGAAAAATGAATTTATCCATATCAGTACTGAATAACCTCACACGTGTTCTTGTGCAAATTACATTCTTTCCATTAGTCCAAAGCTCATTACCCTCGACATGCATTGATGTAATAAACATCAGATTCACACTCTAGAAATAATTTTCCAAAGGCATACATACTACATAAAATAGAGAAACCCATAAACATGACTAAGGACCATCGCTATACCCCTCTTCCTTTGATTTTCTGCAAGCAATTTGAAACATACTCGGTTGGTGTCTTCCACTACAGCAATGATACTTTAGGAATCACATATTTCGGTTCCAAGTCCACTACTTCAGCAGATTTCTAGGGCAAAGTGTTTAGGGTTGACCTTGCGAGTTTTGAGGCTAAGTGTTTAAAGTTTGAAATTAAGAATTTATGTTTAATGATAAGGATTAATATTGCAAGAGTTTAAGGTTAAGTATTTACAGTTTTGAGTTTTTTTTTTTATTGAGGGTTTAGTATTTAAATTTAAAGTTGAGAATTAATATTTTAAGGTTTAAGATTAGAATTTAAATTTTAAAATTAAGGACTAATTGTTAATGGTTTATGTTTAAGAATTTAGGGTTAAGGCTATAGGGGTACAAGTTAGGAGTATAAGATTTGAGTTTAGTGTTAAAGATAAATATTTTGAAGTTTTGCGTTAAGTGTTTAGAGTTTAAATTTTATAGTTTTTTAATTGCAAGTACTATAAGTTAAAATAACAATTACAAGAAATTATGGGTTCAAGTAATGATTTCTTTTACCAGGAAATCATCACTTTGAATAACGTTTTCATGTAAAAGTCATGAAATAGAAGTTAGTTAATGTGGCATCTCACTTTTCAAATGGTTCCGTTTCATTAACTTTTTTTTTTTTTTATAACAGTGGGAGCGCTGAAGCCCTTACAGAGGGGAAGAGGATGGGGATTAAGGGAGGGAAATGGATAACCTTAAATTCGAATCTATTTTTCCTAAGAGAGAAGTAACCTTAGATGCCATTAGATCAGGAGGCTCCAGGCAACGTTTCATTAATTTTTAAATTAGTTTTATTAGAGTAAAATATCTCATGTTGAAAGTTACAGGAAAAAAATGACTTTTGCCTTTAATATATTTTAAGATAATTTAAATTATAATTAAGTCTTTTAATATATGGTAGCTTTCCGAATCAAAATTAACTTTGTTTATGTTGTGATCATTTTTTATAGAGTTTAATTGAATCTATTTTTAGTTATAAAATTTTTGAAATTATCAATTAGCAACAAAGTGTCACATAAATAAAACAACTAAGGTATTTCATTTACAAAAGAAATTTATCATACATTTTAATAATGTGTTAGCTTATGATTAATCGATAATATAAAAAGCTTTACCCTAATTGTCTATCAAAATTAATTTATTCTTCTTAAGCACTACTTTTTGTTAAAGAAGAAAAAAAAAAGTTTTGTTTAAAATGTACTTCCCACTCCTTTTGTTTTGTTGCCCTTTCCTCCCTTAACATATATTTCGAGAAATGGTATAAGTTCTATATTTATTTGCATTTGTTCAACATTTACATAATAGAGCAGTAGTAGTGCCTTTGAATTCAGAAATATGTTGTAGGCTAGTTCAACGTGACTCTGGAGAGAATCAAGTCGGAAGCCCTCCAACCAGTAAATTTAAACCCACCATAAACTTGTTTAAAAGAGAAATGTAATAAACTCTGGAGTAAAAACTATAGTTCGGTGTTTTAACCTCACTTTTGATAAATTATCCTCTAAAGCAAAAGAAAGACAATAACATAAACAAAACTTTATCGCATTAAATGAAGTTAACTATATGAATCAAACGGTGTCGGTGGATAACAAAAGGAAAAACAAAAGAAATAAAATGCTATATGAAAAAGTTGAGACAAACTAAAGAAATCAAAACAACAATAATAAACAAAATCTTATCCCACTAAATAGAGTCAGTTATATAAATTAAATGTTGCTATAAAGTTCCATCAAAATCAAGTTTTTAAAAATATCATTCAATCAAAGTTCTCTCTTAATAACCTTTTTAAGTATCTTTTTTACTCTTCTTTTATATTTTTTCATTGAGTTAAAAACTATTTGATCAACAAACTAAAGAAATCAAAATGCAGGTTTTATTTTAGCCTGAGTTTACAAGGTTAATTTCCTACCAAAACAATCTTCATCTTACAAACTTAAAGAGCATTCAAAATTTTGATCATCTCTAAAATATCAGAACGTAACTTTGCTTTGAAAGCTAGATAGGGAAAAAATTAACCTTGTAGTCCTCAGAAAATTAGGAACCGCCAGTGACACAGTTAACTTCATAGTTAAGCTGCTCATGCATCTAGGTTAAGAAATTTCTTTATTATTCCCATCATCTCTCCTCCAGGGAAACGCCCGAGACATCCCCTCGCTGCTGCTATTTCATTTAACTCATAAACTGAATCACCACTGTAAGATTGAGAGCAGTTGTCTCTTCTCTCTTGTTCCATTTCCAAATTATCTGCTAGGTCCTCACCAGCTTTAACACTTGGAAGAGGAAATGGATCAAGAGAAGCTCTGCAAATCACAGACTCTCCAACCGCGCCAACAAAGTCTTTTAACCAACACATAGCAAATGGAACTGGTTCATAGCTGTGATCTCCATATTCAACGGGAGTAGAGTGATCTCCTGTGACACAAAGGACATACTGGAATTTTCCACTTGATTCTGCTTCCCAGAGAAGCCTCCCCAACTGCCCTATAGCTCGATCTACAGCTTCCAATGCTTTGACTTTGAGAACACTAGCCTTATCATGGCCTGCATCATCAATCGCCTGCAACATCAAATGAGATTTCATCGTAATTATTAAATCCAAAAAAATAAAAATGAATGCAGGCTTAGAACAGAATAAAAAGGAGGAAAATTATCAGCATGCTTAGAAATGATGCAAGATTAAATTTGTCCAACTCAACTACTCTTATTGTATATTGGTAAGCAAACACCCCAGATGCAGTTGACTGACCAGAAATGTTCAATTTTGATCTTTATTTGCTAGCTTTTCATGTATCCCACATACCTATTTTCTTTAAAGTAATCAACCATCAAGAGGACCTTGCAACAGCACCATTAAACATAAGGAAAGCTTTCAAAAATGCATAAGATCTAATATTAGAGCTGAGACTCAATTGAAATTTAGCCTCTTATTGGTTTCTTGGCTGAAGCAAAGAATGGAAGAAATATTTTTAAAATAAATACATGTATATGGCTCCATTCTTAAACAGCTATGCAGTTTTTATGTGAACGCTTACTAGTGAAAGCAGATATAAACAAACCAAAACTCATAAGATTTTACCTTGATATGAAGAAACCCAAAGTCATAGCCATCTGATCGGCCTGCTAGATTCTCATCCTCTCCAGGTACAAAAACTCTAGGGCAAGACTTCAAAGGAGCTGAAAGTGCCCCAGCTATTGCTGATGCTTTTGATGTTAGTAGTGTTCGGTAGTCTCCAGTTGCTCCCGGAGCTTCAAGAATATCAATACCAAGTGATAAACCCAGGCCAGCAATAATTTTTGTAGGAGCTACCATGCATGGCCACAAACCATGTTTCTTTATAAATGGAGGAACCTGCAATACATAAGTGAAAATCAATGTGTTCACCAGGTTTATTGCAAAAGTCACAGATACTAGAATGCTAAAGTTATTGAGTGGCTACCTCCATACCAAGTAGGTTTTCTTAATATCTTAATCCATAGTTTTTGGAGGTAGACAATACTCTAATAAACCATTATAAATTTGAAAGAATAAAAAAATTAGAAAATCTAGAAAATATAAATTACTATGGTGATTTTTAAACAAATTTTGAATTACTTAGATTAATTGTTACAAATTTTTCATGCTTTCCTCCCATGGTAGCAAAATAATATTTTTACAATTAAAGATTAATAGATTTTAGCTTCCTTTAGCAATCCTTTCGTACTTAGATGATAAATGAATTCATTATGACAAGGATTGAAAGAACATACCTCAATTCGAATACCGCAACCTCTTAAAAGGACTACATTTGCTATGTTCTTCCCTTCTGCAACACGTTTTACATTCACTGGATGAGAAACCAGAATTTTGGTCACTTCCTTGGACAATTCATTAACAACAGCAGCCGTGTGCCTTGCTTCAAGAGAATCATCTAAAGCTTCTGCTTTCAAAAGTAAGCGGTTGTCCTTTAATGGATCTGTTCCTGATATATTTCCACTTAAATTTGGCCCTTTAACAACCACTCCACATCTATGTTCTGTTGCGTACCTATGGAAAAATAGCAAAAAGATACAAAGCACAGTTACTTTTACTCTGCATTAATCCAAGCTCCAAAGCATTTGAACACCTAATAATCAATTTTACTCGAGTGTTGAACTTTTAAAAATATGAATGAAATCTTTAAACCATATAAATGGATTTCAGCCCAACCACTGAGAGTTTGAAACACCCTCCCCCTAATATGAAACTGGCTCGTAATATATAAAATAATTACACTGTAAGAGCTTTTCTCTGACAAGGACAATGCTATAACAACTTTCTTACATAGATTAAATTCAATACACCTGCATGAATTGGTTGCATACATTTTAAAAATTAACCCTTGAAGAAAAAAGTTCTTGCAGCTTTAGGCGTGTTCACCTGACTCTGACTTCATATTGAGGGAAAGATGGCAGCTTCATTCCATCCAGGGCTGCACACAGTATGGGGCCTTCTTCTTCAAAGTGCCTGTCAGCCCTCCTACTGGTGACTATTCCAGTTTTCTCATCCAAAGTTGCAAAGTTTGACTGCAAGATAATATTTCATCAGGTGATAAACCGGAACGTCTTTATGATATATTCCTTCAAAAAATTGGAAGGGTAAGGATGAACAATTTTAGCATAAAACAGGAAAAAATAAATTCACGGTTTCAGTGAGGAATTATTCCTGTAAATGACGGCAACATCATCTGCTAGTCAAGAAGATGGACACCACCAAATGTTCCAATGGTATAACATTGAAGCAACAAAAGATCAGACTATTTAGGCAGGCCCATCAACATGTGTATGTTGGCGCTCCAATATAAAAGATACTCAAAATCATATTTTGCACTGTACCAAAAAAAAAATCATATTTTGCACCAAATTGACTTAGTTTTCAATGTAGCATGAACATGAAAGATAGATTCCTTAGGCTTATCTTTTCTAACAAATAAGAGGGTTGCATGCAACATCATACTCCACAAGAAACCACAATGTGAAACAACCTCCCACATAAATCACAAAAGATAAAATAAATCCATACCTCTGAGTTTCCAAAGGAACAGAATATAGTATATGAATGGAAAAGGGAATACACTGTTACATTTATATCTTACAATATAATTTGTAATCGTTTACAGAACTTATTAAGTTAGAAATTAGGCTCTCATGTCTCAACTCATTGAGTGCAGAAATTCAAGAAACAGCAAGTTTTGTAAATTTCCATCTAGGTGAACTATATCCGTAAAAATATGCTACAAGCCTTTCCTTATACCAAAACCTGAGGAACAAATTTAGGGTGGTTTGATCTTCAATATTGCATCAAACTGATATTTGATGAAAGCTTTGAGATCAAATCTAGGAAAAGGATAGTTTCCACAGAATGAATGCTTTACAAGAGAAAAGATAGGTTTATGTAAGGGGGGTAAAACTATACCAGCACCAAACAAAAGCCAAAGAAATATGAAAAGAGGGATCTATTACAGACCTTAAAAGCGATATCACCAGGTGACATTGCCAATCCAGCCCCCATGGATTCAAATGCTCCTCGACCACGATAATAAACTCTAGGATCATAACCCAACAAGGAAAGGTGAGCTGTGTCACTACCACAAGCTAAGCCGACTTCAACAGGGTCCATAAGTCCATTAACTCCAGCAGATGCAACGGCATCCAAGTTGGGGACTTTTGCTGCCTGAAGAGGAGTCTTGTACCCAAACCTTGGCATAGACACATCACCCAACCCATCAATGAGCACAAATGCCACTCTTTTCTTTGGCGGCTGTGGACTGCTCATGTTTCTTCCTGCAACCAACCTTGGCATAGAGACCAAACAAACTTACAAATACAACATGTAAACTGAAGCAGTCTTCTGTTAACGTGAACCTTAGCTAACGAAACAAATCACAGCACAGAAAACGTTCAACTTCAAAGTCAGACACACATATGTTTTGCTATTCATGTCAATTTTGTGACAAGAAAGATTCTGACAAGCAAGGTTTGCTTCCATTGAAAGGAATATAACTAGGCTAAGACTTACAAAGAGTTTATGATAGGCACTCTTCAATAAAACCAGTAATTAGAAGTCAACAGAGGAGCATAGGACCTCTGCATGAAGGAAAACTCAGCAAAAAATGTCACTACCCAGAACGTCACAAGAAGACCATCCCTGGTATTTCAAGGAACCAGGCACCTCCCTCACCACTCTCAATCTACCTACCTCCTTCTCTCTCCAATCCTTCTTTTATTTCTTGCTAACCTTCTAACGGATTTTGCTCATGAAGCTCACATCCTTGGCCATGTGGTCCTTTTTGTCATTCCCTTGGTCATTCACTTCATTCCTCAATTGCCCCTCTAATATCAGATTTTCTCCAGTAGCTGTCCTGACATATTTTCTGGTATAAACCTTCCCAATTGGAGGCCTAACAGTTTAGCTTGGAAATTAGCATGCAAATAATCAGTAAACTTCCAATAATTAAAAATTAAAGCAAGATTTCTTTCAAAAATGCAGTTTTATCGGAACAAAACAGAACATGTCAAAATTCAGAATCCATAGTGCAGTCCAGTTTTTGAGAAGAAAAAAGATTTTTCCAATGTCCACAAAAATCATAACCACAAGAATAATTTTTTTCTTCAAAATAAAGTGCCAAGAACCAAGTCAACATAAAAGCTTAAGCTTTTAAGGGAAGGCCAAGCCATTGTTTATATCACTGACACAACCTGGACTTGAAGCATGGGAATACCACAAGCCTACCATACCTTGTGTTATGATATTATTGACTTATGAAGAATGGGATTGGCAAGGATCAAGGTCCAGAGTACTTTGTCATAGAGGCTATACTACAACATCAAGAACCTTTTCAACCCAAAAGTAAAGCATTTGGGTGAAGGCCCAAGAATGGTAAATAGCTCTAACATAAACGCTATTCCTTTAACAAGTCAAAAATTACACAAAAGATCAGCATAGCTTCATTTAGCCTTGAATTTTCCCCAAGGGAATCACGTCATTTCCTCACCCAGTAATCGTGAGATAGACCAAAACAAACCATCCAAAAGCAGAAATTTGCAAAATCAAATCAAGACCAAAATTTTCCTCAAAGACCAGAATTTTAGACCAGAAACTTTCTTTAGGATGAAATTTGGTTTAGAACTTCTATAAGTCACAATTGGGCCAGGTAGTTACTCAAATCATAATTTGATCTCCATATATTGCCAATTATCTAAGGCAAATCCATATCTTACAAGTATAAAACCTTTAAAAATTTTCATCAGAAGAAAATAATATGAAAGAAAAAAAGACATAAAACTAAACAAAGACACCAAAACCAGAATTTTCAAGAATAACAAGCAACTCAGAGTTTAAAAAGCAACCAGAGTTTTACAAACTTGCGTTCAGATATGAATTGACATGGCAGGATCAAACCAGAATATGACTTCAACTCAAAATTTAATGATCCTTCCAAGGACCAGAACTCCCAAGCAGACCAGGTTACAGAAAGGCACACAATTGCTGCATCCAGACCAGTACAAAGAGCAATTTAAAACTTCATATTTATAAAAGAGAGGCAATTGAAGCTCATGAAGCAAACCCATCGCAACAATCGACACCTCATAACAATAGCAGCTGATCAGCTGATCAGAGCAGTTGTCCATCAATAAATTAGAAAATGCCAAACTCGGCAATGAAGAAAAGAGGCATAGGAAAGTAAGCTTACTGCAGCAAGAAACAGGTCTCTCCAGGAAGGAGAAATCCGAAATGGGTCGCCCTCAGTTCGAGTTAGATATACCCATGAAAAGCTTTAGAAATTAATGAAGCAGTTATACAATCTCACGCCCTCAATAGAATTAATTCCAAGAAATTCAAAACTCCCCATTAGAGAGAGAAAAGGAAAATGGAAGCGCAGTGCAAAGTTGCATATGCATGGAGATAAACTGTTACCTTTTAGGAGCCTTATCGGCAATCCACAGAGTCTGTTCGGAACCAAAACAGAGACAAGGGGGAGGAAGAAAGAACTATTTTCAGACGCTTTTTTTCCCAACAGAAATGTTCACTTTATTCTGCATTAATATTAGCCCCATCCCATTGCTTTAAAAAGATTCGCACGTACATAACTAAGCGTGAAATAATTTATAAAATTAATTATAAATTATTACTTTAATAATAAAATTTGATAAATTTAATAATTTAAATTTTATATTATAAAAATTAAATAAAAATAAAATTATAAAAATAATATCAGTGACTAAATTAATATCTCAAGCCATTTTTTTAATAACCAATTTAAAAAAAAATAAAATAGAATCACATGCTATTTCGACACAAAAGATATTAAAATTATTAGAAAATAATTTGACAGTTAAAGTATAAACCTTATGTACTTTTAAATATTAAAATTATTTTCTTACATTACACAATATAATTAGTATTTGATCTATTCTTCACAAAAGAAAATAACCCTAAATTTGCTTCTTATAAAATAATTAAATTATCTAATTTTTCAATTATCCTTCGACCATTTTGTAAATTAAAGCTATCTGCAAGTGCTTTGAAGGATAATAAACTATTAATTAAGGAATAAATTTGAGGAATATATAGATTAGAGGATGGTGTAATTGGAACTTGTATCTGGTTTACGGCAGAGTTGAGAGGTTTATCCAATAGGGAGTAAATTCATAATCTATGATCATTTCTACAAAATATATAATTATGTCTGATAAAAAGTGGAAAAGTTGATTGGAGCTGCAAAATCCTTCTTAGTTCAATTGGCCTGGTTGATCACCATAGGATCAGACTCATTCTTGAACAGACAATATGCTGAAATGAAAAGATAATGAAATCAAAAACCCACAAATAAAACCCATTTATTTGTTGGCCCCAACTGTGATCTTCACAGCATCAGCAGCATCTTGTGCCTTTGCCTTCATTTGCTGACCAGCCTGTACGTACACACACCAATTATCAAAACACTTTCATCTCTTCATACGGAAAGTTTGCTAAATCCCTGCAAATGCAACTACATACGCCTCTTATGATAATTAAAATTTTTTTTAAGCAATTAGCTATGTTTTAATAATGAAAGATTTGGATACTATTACCCAAAAGACTTGGATTTAAATCTTTTCTCCTACATTCATGAAAAAATATATATACATTATTTATTATTAAAAAATATTAATGCCACCAAGATGGACAACTAACGAATCACAAGACACAAATACGAGTTATTAAATTAGTTAAATCTCATAATTTATTATTTAAAATTTATTAAATTTAATAATTTAAAAAAAATTTTAGTGTGTATTTAATAAATTTATAAGACTAAAATAATTATTTGTTATAAATTCCTTAAAACCAATTTCTTCAAATTAACAAATGCACTAACCTGTTGGCAAGAGTCTTTGGCAGACTGGGCAGCATTGTTTGCTTGGTCCATCAAGCTGCTTGCCTTCTCCTGATTCATACCACAATAATTGAGAAATATACGTAAAAATTACATTAATGGCTTTGAATTGATAAATAGTCTTGAAACTAATTCAATTCTTTCTACTGGCTTCTTGAAACTCACCTGAGCCTGGCCATTGGCCTGACCAGCTTGATAGCTCAAGTTCTGTGACTGATCCATTTTTGGCTTCTTTGGGACTTCAAAAGAGATTGAAACAGTTACAAACTTGAATGATATGGTGATGCAATGCAAACTCATAACTGAGGGCTTTATATATATAGTTACTCAAATTAATTAGATGGTTGATGCGTGTAATTATGCTTTTAAATCCGCCAGTCCCACATGCTTTAAGTTGGGCTTCAAATCAGGATCTTCTGTTTACTAAGCTTATGTCATTTTAATGTTAATTCACTATTAAACTAAAGCTGGTTATAGAAATAGAAGCCTTAAAATTAGGATTTGAATTGCTTGCAGTTGAAATTGCAAGTCTTGATGTTAGAAATAGAAAGAGAGAAATTGCAATTTCTAATGTGAAAAATTGCAATTTCTAATTTTAGGAATAGAAATAGTAAAAATGTATTAATTTCTATGAATTTTAGTTGTTATTGTATAGAAATTCAAATTTAAAAAAAAAAAAACTCTTGTTGAGAGAGAAAAAACCGTTAAGACTTTAATTTTTAAATGTAAGATTTGACCACTATTTAATTTACTCAAAAAATACTATATGAAATTCCCAACTACAAGGTTTCCCAATCTTAAAATTAGAGTAATTGGAGTTAATCCAGTTTCATGTATTTAGATCATCTAATTAGGGACTTTATTTAAAATTATTATTTGGTTGATTGTAAGAGTGAAAATGGGTTAAAATTTTATAATATATTGGACTAGAAATGAATAAAAAAGAAATTTTTAAAATAAAAAATTAAGATATATACCTTTAGTCTTAGCTTGATAATTAAAACACTCAACCATTCAAGTATTTGAAGTCATATTAATCATACTGATTGCTTGTCTTCATAAATTCTGTAATTATAAAGACATCATGTGTCTTCACTTCCATTCATTTGACTCTATCCTCTAGAGGAGAGTTGCCCTTCCACTGGAATCAGACCCTTCAACAGTTCCTTCAAACGAAGCCATCAGGATCCTGCATTTCTCTTCACTCGACAGTTCTCTGTCATCTATCTCACTCTGCAGAGCCTCTTCCTATCAAATGGTAGAAGATGGGTGGATTTCATGAGATTCAAGCAAGGGGTCCATAGGTCCGTACTCTACAGAGCAGTTTTTGCGCCTTTTTCAAACCTATCTTTTCATTAACATCCCTCTAAATTTTGCTTTTGTTATGGTGAGTTTTAACGTTAATATATTATCCTATGTTTGTTGATTGCCCTTTCACTTCCTTTCACGCTGGAACCAGACCTTTCAACAGTTCCTCTAACTTAGGAAAAGAGAGTAAAAGAAAGAAATTTTAATTGAAAATTTTGGTTTGGTTTAATTTTTTGGAAGAGAAAGGAGGAGAGAGAAAGTTGATAGTCTAAAATTCGTTTAAACTTCATTTAACTTTTTTGTTAAAATGGGGAATTACTTTACTTACTAAATAAATAAAGGACATAATAGTAAATTTATTTTTCATTAAAATTGTTCTCCTAGTTTAGTTAGCAAAAAGAAAGAGTTATTTTCCTTTTTCTCTCCCCTCCTTATACTAAACCAAACAAAATAAATTTTTTTTACTCTCTTCTATTAAAATCTCTTGTTTCCCCTCTTTAAAATCAAATACTGAATAAAACTCATTTAAGAAACTTTACTTTATACTAAACCAAACAAAATAAATTTTATTTCAAGTTTCTAAATCATGAAAGAAAATTTGTTATAATTCCTGCAACTCCTTTGCCTTAATTTGAAACTCATTTAAGAAACTTTTTTTCTTTTTTTTTAATTTAGAAAAACTAACCACCAATAATTCAGATGAATTAATTCTACCAAATAAGATATTTCATAGCAAGATTCATCACAGCTCCTCACTACAGTGTGCCTATGGCTCATTTTACATTATCTCTCATAGGAATGGCCAGCAACTTACCGGAATAGGTGTGGTCTAAGGCCTCTGAGCAGCCCAGTAGTTTAATGGCAAGATTTCTTCGGAACACGGAGCTTATGGCTATGGCAGCAAAGAACAACAAAGAGGGAGACGCCACAATAAAAGGGACATAACAAAAAATATTCCACACTACGGAAAGGTAAATATAGCACACATTTCAAACTAAAATGAAATAAAAAAGTATATTCGATTATGTACATATCTCTTGGATGGATGTATGTTTTGGTATTGAATCGGATTGCTAATCCTATCTTTATAAGTGTCTAGGTAAATGCTCTATAGAGTCCAAGAAAACAAGAGAGAAACATTTTTATAGCTTGCACAGTATTACAGAATCTGTTGCAAAGCTAATAAGTTGTCTAACTTAAATGTGGTCAGCACAAATTTTAAAAAATTAACTTTATAAAAGGCTTTTACACATTTTTAAGCAATGTCCCAAACATAATCGACAACAAGTATTTTAGAAATACTTGACAGTCATGACTTTTTATATTAACAAACTCTCTCCTGTTTATTCAAGCATCTAGCTAAGTTTAAGATATAATCATTTGATATTTTGAGTTTTTCTACCAACTTGCATATAACTTTTCCCTATTGCAAGTTGAACATGTAAGTTACCTTAAGCTTAACAAACTTGTTATTGGCTAATTTTTTTAACTCCAAGTCTGGTTTCTTGCAATAATCTTCTAAATCCAACCTTACTTTCTAAGTGAGAATTGTTAATACAAATAAAAGTATGAGTTTTTACCAGAGTGTTGCGAGGTGAATGCTTTGTTTTCTTCTGTACAAATACGACAAGTTAATTTTTTTTGTTATATTCTATTCTAACAACATTTCATATGTAAAGAAATTATTAATAGTCTACTTTAACATTGACCCTACCTCTACAACTATTTTAACTTGTCTATCTATGGTTAAAGGTATATATCAAATTTGATTTTGGGGTTATTCATTCAAGAAACAAGACATATGAAGAACAGACATAAAGCAGTCATGTAAAGCTTTGGAAAAAATTTGTAAGGAGTCTTAATTACTAACTAATAAAAGTATAACCTTGCTAATTGATTGTACGAAATGAATCGATCAGAATGCAAACTCAGCCTAACATTTCAAGGGTCAAGGCACAGTGGGAAAGATCTTATCAATGTACTTTCATGCTTTTCTATTTGATGGGTGAATCATAATATCTTTGACCTGCTTATTCTCTTAATACTATCTCATGTACGGGGCTATACTCATTGAAACATAAAGCTTGTATAACTTAGCGAGTGAGCTTCAGCTTAGTTGGTATCTATGCTACAATTTTAAGAACTTAAGACAAGATTCGAATCCCTACCCTATTATCTTTAATGTAAGTTTACTTAAGACTCCTTATTTATTAAAAAAAAAAAAATTTGCATAGATTAAGAATTATAAGCAGACAAAGCATTTTTTTTAAATACTTCTTTTTCTTTATCTCATAGTCTAATTTTATATTTCAAAAAATTATAAATTTACAAAAAATATTATATGCTCAAGAAAAATAAATATAGCAAACATGAATATCTTAAAAAAATTATTAGCTTATATTTAAAAAATTTTAAAAAATATTATCTTTAAAGAAAATAATATTATAAAATAAATTTATTAGAACTTTAAAAAATAAATGTGGATATTAAATTTATTAAATTTTATAATTTAAATTATTAGATTTAATAAATTTAATAAAATATATTTTTTATAAAGTTTAATATATAAAAAGAGCGCATTTCTGGAGTAGAAAAATAAAAATAGTAACTACCTCCAAAAGCACATTGACGGTAAGAATACAAGTCTGGTTCCCGGTGCCGCCAGTTACAAGGTACAACTCACTGCGTCTCAGATCTCAGGGTTCTTCACAATAGTAGAGCCTTCTTGGCTTTTTCGCTCTCTCAGATCTCATTAGCTTCTTCTTCTTTTCTCTTTATCTCTCTCGGCGCCATCCCAGATTCTCGAGGTTTGTTCTCACTCATCAACCCTGTGAACAGATTTCAGTTCCTTTTTCTCTTGATTTCCCCTTAATAATGCTTTATTTCCTTTGGCTATGCATGCATATATGGGGATCTTTGTTTCTCTGGTTGTGGCTTTCAAATTTTCACCATGTTCTGCGGGCTTTTTATGGGTTATTGTCTGAATAGCACGTTATATCGGAGAATCTCTTTCTTTTTTGATGGATCTTTATCTTTTACTTATATCAGTATATATCTGATTATATCACATATGATAATTTGGAATCTATTTGATCAATTGATAAATGATAACTGTTAAAAGTTCCTTGTTCTGCTTTCTTGGGTTGTGCGGTTGCTTCCAGGTTGAGCTTGGGTCTATTCCTCATTCATGTTTATGATTTTCCTCTTCTAAAAATCGTATTGTTAAGGATTAATTAATTCTTTTAAAATTTTGATGACTGTCGAATGTTGATACATATTGCAAATGGGGAAAAGCATGTCCATTTTCATGCAGGGTGGTGAAGGGGACGGGGCCTATCAAAAAACATGGAATAGGTCATGGATGGGGGTAAAAGTTCTTGGTAGGGATGGGGGCCACATTACACTTTTGATCCCAAACTTTTGGCATTCCTTCATCTGGAATGGATAATATTATCATTTGGTGTGAATATAATTTGTGAGTTTAATTGTTGTACGCGAGCTTTTTGTCTGTGTTAGGTTGACATTTGTCCACTAAAGTTATTTCTGATGATGTATTGTCTTTTTCATATCAGTAAGAATGTACAGTAATGTTGGATCACAAACTGTGGCGCCTCAACCTCCAACTAGCTCACAACCTAACCCTTTTGGGAATGCATTTCAAGTAGCTGGTTCGGGCCTCATTCGAGGTGGATTAGGTGCATATGGAGAAAAAATATTTGGATCAAGCTCTGAGTATGTCCAAAGCAATGTAAGTAGCGCTCTAGCTTATTTTGTTAATGAATTTATGAATCACCATGCTGATTCATGGTTGATAAATGCAGATGACTTCAAATTCTTCAAAGTGTTTGGGGGCAACAGTTATTAATTGGTTTTTGAAACCTATTTCTGGACTTCCCATTTAAGTTTTAAAAAAATTTGGGAAATGTCCTGTTATTTGCTTTCTATTTTATAGATGGCATATTCATTCACCTCCAGAAGAAAATTATATGTCAGTAAAATTGGGATTGACTGATTTTGGAGGGAAAAAGATGTGCATCTGAAACGTGATATTGCAGAGATAATTAAACCTTGAATTGCTATCTTTTCTTGCCTTAATCTTACTTATATATATTCTGTGAAGGCATGAGCTGTGTATTTTTTTTTTTTTCATTCCTGTTTGAATTAACCTTCACTATTGAATAACAGATAAGTCGGTATTTCACTGATCCCCAATACTATTTTCAAGTGAATGAACATTATGTTAAGAACAAATTGAAGGTTGTTTTGTTCCCCTTCCTGCACCGAGTAAGCAGTAATATCACTCCTTATTATTTCTGTTATTTTTTCCTTTGACTTTGTTTTGGTTATCATATATAATCTTCCTTATGGCCCTTGTCTGTTTTGGTTTAGGGCCATTGGACAAGAATAACGGAGCCAGTGGGTGGTAGGCTCTCCTATAAGCCCCCGATATATGACATAAATGCACCAGACTTGTACATTCCATTAATGGCATTTGGTACCTACGTTATTCTTGCTGGCCTCTCATTGGGTCTTCGTGGAAAGTAAGTACTGGTTACAGCTAATGCTATGTCTCCTTAATTGTCATTCCATGATACTTGAAAGTTGTATAATACTGACCAATACTTTATATATTCTACCTTTTGAAAGTTAGCTATATCATCTGTTCCCCACCCTGTTGTGAATGTATATCTGTGTATTCTGTGTTCGTTGTGTAAACTGTTTCTTTTCTCAATAGGAGTTCTCGTCTCAGTTAATTGCATATAAGCATATATCAGCTTCTATCTTTATGACATTGATTATTTGAATCCTACGGTGTCTCAGTTTGCAGGCATGAATAATACTTGTCATTATTTAAGCTGAAGAAAGCTTCCTTCTCTTGCTAACACTCCTTCTACTGATTGGTATTTTCAAAAGTGACTTATTGACTCCTGATACTACCTCCTTAGTAGTTAGAGACTCTTGAATTGGTACTGATGGCAGTCACTGTATTGTAACTGTCTGATACTGTTTTTAAGGTGAAAATTTCGAGCAGATAAACAATGATGCTTTTGTTTATGTGTCAATTGCTATTCTTTAAATTTTATTTTCTCTGTTATTAAGAGTTGGTGAATCATTAATGCAAGGGTGAACATTGGCAACTCTGTTGCAAGGACTTGCCATTGTGAACTGCAAGCTGGTATTTGGGAGGGCTAATGGATGTGGTTTTGCAGTTATATATATTTCTCCTGTCCATGCAGATGATATGATTATTTCTATATCCTGTTTCCTTCAAAATTAAAAGGAAATATCTGTAAAGTCAGAAATGCAATTAGCTTCTTAGATGATACTGAGGTTGCTAATTTCATCTTTATGCATTTTAGTTTGAAAATTTCAGGGTTGAATTTTCGCAAGAATACTGAAAATTGTTTTAGTTCATAATAGTATGTTTAGTTTTAGCTCCGCATTCTTACTGGTTTGTCCTTATTTTTATTCATCTTGTATTTACTGCCAGGTTTAGTCCAGAAGCTTTGAATTGGTTGTTCATTAAGGGATTGCTTGGTTGGTTTATGCAAGCGGCACTGCTTAAGGTGACGTTGCTTTCATTGGGTAGCGGGGAGGCACCCCTACTGGACATTATAGCATATGCGGGCTATACTTTCACAGGTATGTGTTTGGCTGTTTTTGGAAGAATTATATCAGGTTACGCATACTACTTTTTTATGCCATGGACCTGCTTATGCATGGGAGTGTTTTTGGTGAAAACAATGAAGAGAGTCCTTTTTGCCGAGGTGAGGAGTTATGACTCGAGCAAACACCACTATCTCTTGCTCTTTATTGCTTTGGCTCAGTTCCCATTGTTCATGTGGCTTGGCAACATTACTGTCAATTGGATTATATAGACATCAATCTCTTATACTGTACATACAAGCAATTTCTAACGGCTACTTTCGTCTTGTTCTAAGTATTTGTAATGATATTATTTTTTGTTCTTTAAATCTAATACAAAAGCTTTGCAAGGTCCTCTTGCCCCATTTTGGTTGTGGTCAGGGAGTTGTAACAAGTGGGTTCTTTGTTTTCACTTTTCTGCCTTTTCTGCTGATTAGTTTGGGAAATAAACCCCATCAGATCAGAAATGGATTAGTATGCGTCTTCTACTCCACATATGTATTGTTTTTTGTAATTATACTCTAACTGTTTTAAATTTTGAAAAATAAAATTTGTCTACTATTTGCAAAACAGTTAGCTGAATTTTCTAATTGTATACTAAATTCGCTTTGATCTGGTGACATAGGCCAATGTCATATGATGTGCTTTCAATGCACTTTGTCACTTGCCTTTGCCCGCCTTGACAAGTAATAAAAATGCTTGTTGGATGCTTAGACAGCTATCAAGATTGCTGTAATTGCGTTTTGCTAGTGTAATCTTTGTTGCGTGACTAATGAACTCTAATATAGAAGGTTCCCTGTTAGAAAATTGTGATCCTCAAAATTTTTTTCTTCTAGATTCTGGAAGCGGGGTTTAGTTTTGCCATTACCTATCGGACAGTGGGTTAATTCAGATGTTAGCTCTACTAACTGGGTATGTCAATCAGCTTTATTAAACAATTAAGAGCAGCCCCTGATTGCTCATTTTGCTCAAATCAAAATGTGAAATCTGGAGAATCCCAACCTGTTACTTGAAGTTGTTCTATGATTGTCATGCCGGAACCTGATTCTGCTTTGAGTTGCATTTCGTTCACTGAAGTGGCATGGTCCTTTGTTGACTTCTAACGTATGCGGTGCTTCTAAAGTATCAGAAGTTACTTCATAAGAAGGGAAAAATTTTCAGAACTCTTGTTGTAGGGACGCCTCAGTTAAATGCATGAATTGTGAATGCCCACTAATTGAAGAAGATTGATGAAATTATACACATTTTCACTCAAATAAAAGGATTATGTATGCTTCTACTATTGAATTTTTTATTAAAATTATATTTTAATCTTCATAAATAGAATCATTTCTATTTTAGTTATTTATTAATCAATTTTATTAAATTTATCCTCTACGATGAAAAATAAACTCAATCAAATCCTTTCGATCATCTTCTATTAGTCAAGTTAAATAATATGATGACATGTACCGATATGCATGATATTGTGCTGTTAGATCTATGATGTGGCTAATTAATTGCCATATTGATCAATCTTATGTGAACCATTTTAACTTTGCTTCTTGAGCACAAAAGAATGCAGTCATATGAAGAAAGGGCTGCAACTCCCTTGGTCCAACACGCCAGAGAGGTAAAACTCCAAATAACCCAAATCAACTTCTAAGGATCCTCCCGCTGAAATTGACTTTGACCCCAATTTCCCGTCTTCCATTGACACCAACCGAAGACAAATAGGCAGACTCAAAATGACTGGTTGAAGAAGGTGCTGCAATTCCTTTGCTCTAACACGCCGCAGAGGCACAACTATAAAGAACCCAACTTGTTTGCTTCCTAATTCGACTTTTGAAGACCTCTTCCTCAAATCGACTTTGACTCCGATTTCTCCTCTTTAGCTCTATCCCATTGTCGTGGCTTACATCTAAAGAATTATAAAATTTGTATTTCTTCTTATATGTATTGTTTTTATAATACAACATGCAGCAACTATTGCAGCATTTAATTCTTTTAGATTTCAACCATGATTTAGATGCTAACTTTTTAACTTAATAAAAATCATCAGACAGCAAATTAGGTTAAAAAATATATTCCCTTACAAATGTCTCCCATTGATTAAAGGTATATTAACTATAGTTCAAATATGATTTATGCTGAACATTTTCACACTAACACTTCCAAGTGATTTTCGTAACGTTGTCATGATTGTTATTGAGAAGTATATACTAAATTATAAAATTTTTGGGTATCAAGATTTGAAACTTCTTTTAAATTCTCTTGATAATGTTGCTCAAAATCAGGCTTAATAACATTAAAAATCATTTATTAGTGATGACTAAAATTATCATTACAACTCACATAAATAGTACCTAAAGTACTTACAATATGTGCATTGTACTTGTAAAATCTTATCTGAACCAAAGATTTTTGCTTATCATGGTCTGTTTAATATCAATAATTAGGTTTAAAACTATATTTATATAAATGATAATTGACCATTGCAGGAGCCAATAGTGTTGTACATTTGCATTTATTATAAGGACACCTAAGAGTTCCTTTAGATTTATGGGGCGATAAGCATGGGCGACAAAACCCTTTATCCCATCAACAAACTCTTGCTTAAATCTGGCTCCACCTAGGTAATTTCTATTATACATCTATTTATAGTGACCTAGAATTTTCATTTGTTTAATAACAAAACTAATACAATTCAGATATTGCTCTAATAGATTGGGTTCGTTTGTTGTTAAGGCAGAGAGACTTTAAGGAAAGATAGATAGAATTTAGAGAGAGAAAACATAGTGAGGAAAAATAGTGAAACTCATACATTAAATTATAGAAAGAGATAGAAAACAAGTTGCCAAAGTTAGAAAAGAAAAAAGTCAATAAATCCAAATCCTGTTCCAACTATCCCGGCAAATTACAATACCACACTCTTGTTAAGCAATCTTAATCTCCACACAATAAGTGAAATAAATAAAAACCACATATTTTTACTATATCTATGTGTGTGTGTGTGTGTGTGTGTGTGTGTGTAAACAATCATGTACTAATAAAAACAATTATTACAACAATATCAAACCATGTATCTAAAAAATGAAAAACTAATTGTAAAATTTAATTTCGCATAATAAACAAGATATTGAGGGATGAAATTAATTAGTTACCTTTTCCTTAAGCTACAAAAACCAACAAATCAATCATCCAAATGGTAGAAATAATGTTTTGTTGTTGAAATTTTAGAGAGAAGTGAAAGAGGAGAGAGAAGAAGTAGAACAAATAAGGAGAGATCACCAAAGTAGACATAAAAAAAAAAATTGTCGGTGGATTTTTTTTGAATATCAACAAATAATATACAAAAGTGTGAGAAAGTCTTGCACATGACTTTTGTTGAGTTAAAAAAATCATATGATAGAGTGCCACAAGATGTTCTATGAAAGGCTTCAGAAAAGATTCGCATCGCATATATTTAACAACAAGTGTGAGAACTCATAAAGGTGTGATAAAAGATTTTTTCATAAAGATAAGTTTGCCCCCAAGGCTATCCTTGAATTTGTAACTTTTTACTTTGCATCTAGATGTACTTATTGCATATATCTAGGAGGTAGTTTCAAAATATATGCTTTTTACAGATGATGTAGTCCTAATTGAGGAGTTGAAAGAAGAAGTCAATTATAAGCTTGAAGTATAGAGAAAGGCTTTGAAATTAAAGGTTTTTGTTTAAATAGGAGCAAGATGGAGTATATGGAATGTAAGTTCAACAAGAGATGAGTTACTAATAAATTGGAGGTGAAAATTGAGGAACATTTCATACCACAAGTATCAAGATTTCATGATCTTGTATTGATCTAAGGTGATGAAAAGATTGATGAGAATGTTACATATGGGATACAAGCTATGCAGCTGAAACGGAGAAATGCTTTAGGAGTAATTTATAATCACAAAATATCTATTAAATTTAAAGGAAAGTTCTACTGAATTACTCTAAGACTAGTTATAACTCTACTTATGTTTTACATAGTCAGTAGCCTGGATAAAAGAAAAAGGTTGTGTTAGGTAGTCCATAGTCAACATAAAACTTTGTCAAATCTCCTATGAAGTGGGATAAGGCTATGTTGTTATTATTGTTATAAAACTAGTTATGCTCTACAATAATTGTGTGAAGCATTGAAAGGCCAACAAAAGCAAAAGTAGGAGGAGTATAGATGGGAATGTTAAGATGGATAAGTAAACATATAAGAAAAGATAATATTTAAAATAATTGCATTCAAAAAAGTTAAGGTTGCACTTATTGAGTGAAAAATAACAGAAACTAAGTTCAGGTAGTTTAGATATATGCAAATAATACTCCTAAAGGCCCTAGTGAAAAAAGTTAATCAAATATTATTTAACCCAATGAAAGGTTTAGAGGAAGAACACTTAGAGAAATTATTAAAAGAAATTGTATAATAAATGACATTCCTTAATGTTTTATTGTTGATGAAACTCAATAGCATCATTTGATTGATATAGTTAACTCTATCTAATAAAATTATAGTTTTGTTTATTGTTGTTGTTATGTTATCTCTGTCTTCTTTATGGGTATTTTAGATTGGGTTGCATTGACACAAAATGAGGATCTCTCATTACAGTGAAGTACTTGAAGTGAACAATGCAAGGGACTTTTTCAAGATTTAAATCCCAGCACATTAGAGTTAAGGTGTTCATCTGGGAGCAGCATACTTTCATTAGACTGACACTTGACTTCTCATCTTGAACCACACATCTTCATTTCTTGAAGTGCAACAATATTTTACCCCATCCATTGATCGCCAGGAAGCCCAATGGACTCAATCAGGTCAAACCATCATCCAGCACTATTAGGACACTCTCAATATTCTTCAACCCGTCAAGTAGCTGATGTGAGCCATCCTTGTCGTACACTCCCCTTATCGAATTTCAAGCAGCAAAGTGATTGATGACAAAGTTCACAAAGTGGCGGCACACTACAAGACGCGACAACTGACAACGTCCCCTTCATGCGCAACCCATTTCGTGGATCCACCTCTCCTATTTTCCTCCAAGTTGGAGTCAAATATTTACAAAAGTAGTCCAGGTATCAAATATTCACAACCAAATTATAAGTGAGTCGTGTGAATTTATTAACTTTCATAATTTAATTTATTAAATTTAATTATTTAAAATTTTTAAATAAAATTTTATTTAATAAAAATTTTGATAACCTGAACATAATCTATTTTTATAAATTAAAATTTATAACAATTTTATTTTAAAATTTTATATAATTAAATTTATAAATATTACAATTTAAATTATAAAAATAAAAAAATTTAGCACTTCACATATATTTTAACACTACACATGAAAAAATATATGCGATCACTCTCATCTATACCCACTTCTACGGCGTGAATCTAACTTCACTTTCCCCACTATATTCCCCTTCAATCGTGATATAATTAAGTACGCGATTTTTGGTACCTAAAACATATGCTTTAAAAGACCAAAAAAAACTAAAACTTGAAACGATGTGTTTTAAATTTTTCCTTTCAGAGCATACTCTTAACTTAGAGGAAATGCTGCATACAAGCAACAATTTCCATTCTTATCTACACCAAATTCTTTTCGTTTCCAATTTTAATTAATAAATATCCGTTTTTTCTTCTACCGATTCATCTTATGACTCAATCATTCATCACTCAATCATATTTTAATTAATAAATATCCGTTTTTTCCATTCTCTATTTTTACAATGCAAAACATGTAAAAGATTCACTTCAAAATTTTAAATTATTATTGTTATTGTGCCTGACAAACTAATTAATTGAGATTTACTAAATTTAATAATTTATACTTATTTTTATGAGTTGTTTGTAAATTAAACTCTGTATTAAGGATATATATGGAACAGGATTTTTAGAGTTTAAGTTAAGGGATAATTAAAAATAATAAATAAAAAATTAAAAAAAGTAAAAAAAAAAAGTTGAATCAACACATGAAATTATTAAAAAAAGATAAAAAAAATTATCAAAGTCATAAAAGGAAAATTATGGGGATTTAAATTACATGAATAAATAAAATTTGAATTTTTCTTAGTTTTTTAACTTTTTTTATTTTGTGGTTTTAAGAATAGGAAAGAAACAAAGAAAGGAAGCTGTTATAAGGATCAGGAAAAAGGAAAAAACTACCTTCCAACTTGACGCTGTATTTAGCCTATAAAACTACCCTGAAGCCCCGCTTCCAAACTCGCGTTTTGCGTTTGCGGTGATTCAAGCAGAAAAAACAGGAGCCACAGAGAGAGAGAGATCCAAGAGAGGGGGAGCGGAGGAGATTCCATTTTCATACACACCGTTGATGGCCACCCGTTTTGTCCCTCCAAGAATCCTCAGGAACCTCCGTTACAACACCGCCACTAAGCCTCTTAACGCCCCCCACCCTTTTCCCCTTTCCCCCGCCGTTGCTGCTTCTGTTCCTTGTTTTCTTGACAAAACCGAGCAGAAACCACCCACCTCCACCGCCCGCCACCCCTCTTTCTTGGATTTTGAAAACGTCGAAAGGCTGTTCTCGTCCGTGCCCACCTCCAAGCTGCTCCGCTCCGTTGCCATCCTCCATGCCACCGCTTTGGAGCCCATGGTGGATTTAGGAATGTGGGTCATGCAGTCCAAGCTCATGGAGATCGACGCCCTCAAGGATATCGTTATGGCCACCGTCAGACACTCCTTCTACGGGCACTTTTGCGCAGGCGAGGATGCCGTCGGCGCCTGCCGGACTATAAGGTCACTGAACGACGCCGGTTTGCGGGGAATTCTCTGTTATGGGGTCGAAGACGCCCACGACAACGACGCTTGTGATCGTAATCTGAGAGGGTTTCTTCACACCGTTGACGTCAGCCGATCGCTTCCGCCATCTTCTGTAAGCTTAATTTCATTTTAATTTACATCGTTTCAACCTTTTCCGTAAAATTTTTGTCCATTTTCCCTTTCCCTTTTTTTTTCTCAAGAAAATTTTGCAAATAACGAACTAAGAATAGAGGCGCGCTGGGCATGCCACGTGGCATACTGGGTACTTCTTGTGCCACGGGGTTCGGCGTAAACCAATAAACCATTCACGTCCACTCCAAACTCAGTGGCATATCAGGGGCGCTTGACGCTCTTTCTGCATGCGAAAAGGGTGGCTGAGGTTGGCGTGGGGAGGTGACTGTGCGCGCTCTGTTTGTTTCTGCAAATTGAGCCACCAAGCTACTGGGTCCCACCTTCAAAACCAAAAAATTGAACAAGTGGGAACCCTCTCCTGGTGGGATACAACTGGAAAATGCGTCAACCCGTACTAATTGAGCTTAGCTTAGCTACCATCTTCTGCTTCCATCATCAATTTTCACCCCCATCTTTGTCCGTTGACGTTCCGGGGTGATATGATACTTCATGGTACTGCACCCACGGAAAATTTGCTCCTTTTTCGCTCCGAAAGATCCAATCCAAGTAAGGTGGTACTGGACCTAGTGGTCCTGCGATATAGGCAGATGGGTAGGTGTGGACCGTCCATTTTGGTGGACCCGTCTTCGTGTGGGTCCCACTTTGCAAAGGGCAATGCAGCTTCCTTCTTGCTTCTCGCATTGATTAGGAATAGCTGCTGGCATGAAGAGCATGCTGCAATGTCACCTATGGGCAAATCGGGCCACAAAAGAGTTTGCTTTCCGAGTGAAAAATTCTCTTCTCGACCCTTCTTCCGTCAGAGTCTCCCCATTTTCAGTATTGTCATTTTCTCCCCAAAGGCAGTAATGGTATATAGGCCATGGGGTTCTAGTGAATGTTTGTGTATATGATCCACCTTTTTTAACTGTTTTGCCAATTTTGTATGATATATGATTCTAATGGGTCAAATTTTAATGTTAATTTTTACAGGTAAGCTTTGTCATTGTGAAAATCACTGCAATATACCCCACGGGGCTGCTGGAGAGAGTTAGTGACTTGCTAAGATGGCAACAGAAAGACCCATCGTTCAATTTGCCATGGAAGCAAGATACACTTCCCATTTTCTCAGGATCCAGCCCTCTATATCACACCCGGAAGAGACCAGAGCCTCTAAGCCCAGAAGAAGAGAGTGATCTTCAACGTGCCAACCAGAGACTCCAACAGCTTTGCCAGAGATGTGTACAAGCCAATATCCCTTTGATGGTTGATGCAGAGCATACCTCTGTTCAACCCGCTATCGATTACTTCACATACTCTTCTGCAATCACTCACAACAAGGACGACAACCCCATTGTGTTTGGAACAATTCAAACTTACTTGAAAGATGCGCAGGAGAGGTTGTTGCTGGCAACAAAGGCCGCAGACAAAATGGGTATTCCATTGGGGTTCAAATTGGTGAGGGGTGCTTATATGTCAACCGAAAGGAGAATAGCAGCTTCTTTGGGGTATGCATCCCCAATTCACAATACCATTCAAGACACACACAAGTGCTTCAATAACTGCACCGATTATCTGCTTGAGAAGATTGCCAATGGCTCTGGTGCCGTTGTTCTTGCAACCCATAATGTTGAATCAGGTACATGATTGAGAAATTAATAAATTTTCACTTTCAGAAGGTTTATCCAGAAACCCAATTGATGATGGGTCTGAACTCCGAAGTGAATTGCTGTGTGTGTATAGGGAAATTGGCTGCGGCAAAAGCACATGATCTGGGGATTGGAAAGGTGAGCCACAAGCTTGAATTTGCTCAGCTATATGGAATGTCAGAAGCACTTTCCTTTGGTTTGAGCAACGCAGGGTTTCAAGTCAGCAAGTATATGCCATTTGGACCTGTAGACATGGTCATGCCTTACCTCCTGCGAAGGGCTGAAGAGAACAGAGGGCTCTTGGCAGCTTCAGGATGTGATAAAAGATTAATTAGGTCAGACTAAAATTTCAATATTATCGTAATATCATCAAGTATTAAGCCTTTGGCATTAACCTGAAATTCATGATGTTGCTCTCTGTGCAGGGAGGAATTGAAGAGGAGGCTAAAAGCTGCTGTCTTTCAAGAGAGTTAAGGTAGGATCTAATTACGTGTCATCGCTTAGGCTGCAGATAATGGCGGAGTCAAAAAAAATTTCTTCAAATAAAAGAGTTTGCATCTAAAAATTGAAAAAAAAAAGTTTGATCAAAATATAACTCCGTAGGCGGCCAGAGGATTCGCCGTCCCTTGTACAAATTAGAAAATTCTGAAATTATGCAGCCTCCTTGTTCAGTTTTAGTGAAATGAAATGTGCATTATGTTGTATTTAACTTGTTAGTTTGCTCGTAGTCATATCATAATATTAATACTTTACCATGGGTGCCTTGTTTGCCACCCCTCGAATGAAACGATTTTAACAGTAATATGGTGGGTTTTGGATGGATCAAATGGTATCATTTAAGTACATTTTAATAAAAAAGTAAAATTAATTCTCATTTATCAGAATTGATTTTGTTACGATAAATTGATTTTGATAGAAGTTAATACAGTTTTGGGTTTCTTAGGAAAAAAAAAAAATCAATTCTGGTCTTTCAAGACATGAATATATAATTTTATCTTTATTTAATAATATTTAACTATTATAATAAAAAAAATTACCTACGTCTTTTTGCAATAACTTCTCGTCACTAAATCACATCTAGTGACTGGCTTTCATATATTCTTTTGTATTTTATATTGAAGAGAAATTTTAGTAATTTTATCCAAATACAACTAATTCTTGTAAATCAATTCTCAAATTACTTAATCAAATACTAGTTGATTCTAAAATAATTAAACTTTTCAACATTAATTATATTTAATTTAATTATACTAAAATCAATTTTGATCACTACCACTCTAAAAGAACCCGTTACACAAATGGTGGATTCTTCAATGTGCACAATTATATATACACCAGCGAAGATTACTTCTTTTGGAAGCGAAAAGTTGTAAGGAGGGAAGGTTAATTATTTTAAATTATTAAATTTAAACTAGGAAACTTAAAAAAAAAATTAATACTCTACAATTAATTTTATAAAATATTTTATCAATAAAATTTAATGAAATTAAATTTTCCTTTGTGAATGTTGCATGGGCTTTCAAGAGTTGTGCATGTGCCTCATACAATTAGGCATAAATGAAACTGATGTTGCTCCAATTGCAAATTTGGATTCAAATTGAAAGGGAGTAATTCTAATTTCTAAACTAATATAGCCCTCTTGCTATTTGCATGAATTTTCACATCTGAGTTTATGTACTTTCATCATGTGATGGTGCTGAACTTCCTTTAATTAGAAATATATATTTAATTTTCAAAGCTGGAATCCCCATCCCAGATTCCAAAGAAAAGAATGGCTGGCTGCGCAATCTGATATGCAAGCTTCTTTGTTGAATTCAAAATGTTAGTCATATAAGCAATAAAAAATAAGACACGCTAGAAAGAGTGATATTTTTTTTTTCTTTTAATTACACATCACTTTCATAAAAAAAACACACAATATCATTTCTGTTTTTTAGTGTTCTTTTTGGGCCTTAGTACGTAACAGATATCATATTTTCAAACCTATTTTTTCTTATGTGAAACACAATATGGAATCAACTGAATACATAAAAAATAGCGATGATAAAGCTAGGCTCATAGGCGTACTTATTTTCCACAATGAAAAAAAAAGTAATACGTAAGGTATAGTTTGGAAAATAAAGTCTACATGGATGAGTAAAAAATTAATTATTATAATTATTTTAAATTTATAAATTATAAATTATTTATTATATTTAATAATAATAATGATTATTAATTTTTTTATTAATCATTATTTATTTGTATTTTATTCTCAAAATAATTAAGCATGTAAGACAAAAATATAAGTTATACAAATATATATATATATATATATATGTATATATAGGTTCTTGCTATTTTTATAGATAAGGATTTATTAAATTTTTATTTAAAAAACTTAATAATTAAATTTATTACATTTTATAAATTAAATTATAAAATTTATTAATTTTTATGAAATAAAAGTTTAATACTCCCATCAGAATATTTTTACTCATTATATATATGGCTAAGTACTAAATGGGTGTTGGGCATAACCCGCAACAGATGTTAGTGATGAGACATGGCCTCCCAATCCAATTCAGAAAATGTGGTGCTTGTTAATGGTTCAGAGAATCTAATAGGAGAAAAGAAAATTTGACAGAATCTTGAAGCCCTAGGTCAAACTGACCCATGCATTTCCAGATCCAAATATTTTGGGCACGTTAATTTAAACAAATTTTTTATTTTTATAAATTAAATTTTATAAAAATTTTACTTAAAATAATTTATTATTAAATTTATTACATCTTACATATTAATTTACAAAATTCAAATATAATCAGTTACTTTATTTTAAGCTTTAATAATTTTTTGAAGTGAAAGTATTTTTTCTTAAATTAAATGAAAATCAACCCTTGTACTGAAATTTTTCCTCCTACTTTTTTCTAATGGAAATCTTCCACTACACAAAAATGTTTCTGCAGACGAAATTCCATTTCAAAGTTTGGGATTAACCAAGTTGAATTGTCATCAGTCTTACCTCTGATTCCATTCTAATTATCCCATGAATCATTAGTGCTTGACAATTGTCTACCAATATTCTGTGCTAGTAAAACTATTGGAACTACAACTATAATGAAAATTTAATTATATTTCTTGTTATATCTTTTTTTTTTTCTGAGACGATTTTACATCATTCGATATGGAAAGAAATTGCACCTTTGCTTATGTTCATGAATGTGAACAAACAACTAGTACGTTGTATTATACAAATATTGGTAAAACGAAAATGCAGCAACATCCTCTTGGGTGTCGATTTTTTTGAGTTTTTTAATTTAATTTATAAAATTTAATAAATTTAATAATTTAAATTTTATGAATGTAAGATTATATATGAATATAGATATAAAAATAAAAAGACTATTAATTTCTTAAAAAAAAAAAGACTATTGATAAAATGAAACTATTATATGAATCAAGATGAACGTAAAGTCAAAAAAAGTAAAAGAGAAATAAAAGTAAAATTAAGAGTAAAAGAAAATTTATGTATTAAATTATAGAAAAGAATAAAAAAATTAAAATTTATAAAAAAGAATGTGATAAAATCCATGTGGATTCGTAATAAATGGTTCGAATGATGTTATAAAAGTTCTAGGGCTCAATATTGCATGCCACCAAAATAGTACAGAACAAAACAACCCACATTGGAATGGTACGTGGTAGATGCTCTTGGCTAACATCATTTGGGTTTTTTTTGTTTCTTTTTGGGGTGGGGGGGGGGGGGGGGGGGGGAGAGGGTTAGTTTTGTTCCTTTGCAGTTTTGGGCTCTTACCTTTGGCATTGTACTCATATATTTGAACGCAAGACTTAGTAGAAGCCATATTTAATTTATAATCCTGTTATTTATAAGCTTTAAGGTATACAACCTACTACAATCTCACAAAAGACAAAGAAAAAATAGTGACTATTCATTCTTTATCTTTTGTGAAATTGTAGCTGGTTGTACGTTTTAAAGTGTGAAAATATAATTATCCTTTAATTTAAATGGTTGAAGAATTCCTGAATTAGAAAACCAATACACTTTGAGGACTTCAATAAAAAAAAAAGGTTACTTTAGTTTATAAATTGACCTCCTTTTTTTCTCGGTCCAATTTTTTTTGATTTGGCTTTCAGTCATTTTCTCTTACATCTTCCCTATAATGGAAATGTGGCTTGTAATTTTGTTCAAGTTTATTTGTTTTCCTTATTTTAATAATTATTTGAAAGTAGAGCAAATTAAATTCGAAATATTACAGCCTCTAATCAGCATAAATCAAAAGACACTATCCACATAATTTATGTAAAAACAAAATTTTGTACTGTTAGCATTTCCTCCACCCAAAAAAAATGGAGGATAGATAGAACTCAAAAATAAAGGTAACAGGTGAGCTAATTCCTGAGCTTAACGTTTGATAGCCTAATGATCCTTGCAGCTCATCCTGCCCTTTATCATTTCTTCTGGTCAGTGATGGCATCCAAGGGAAAAGTTTTCCTAGCTCCTTGCTTATTGTACTAGGCCTCAACTGCTTATCATTGATTCCGTACTTTGCTCTTTCTGTGGCTTCCATTATATCTTCCCTTGTTACAGTTTCGGCACCTGCAAAGTCCAAGCAAATATAATGATAATTTACTAATCATCAATAGACAATCACTTTATTAATAGTCATTTAACATAAGTCTAAGGAACAATCTGCTGAGGAATGCTAATCCCTAAGCATTGGACTTGAATAGAAGTTGTAATGAGGCCTCAACTCTACGAGCAGCAAGTAGAGCAGCTTCGTTGACAATGTTTGCCAGATCAGCACCTACAAAACCAGGGGTGAGAGAAGCAACTAAATGACACATGATGTTTGTGTCCTCCTCTAAAGGAACTTCTGACTTCTCTTAGATGCACATCCAAGATCCTTCTCCTTCCTTCTTCATCAGGTTCTCCTACAAATACTTGAAAAGCGACCAGGGCGACATGGGGCTGGATCTAATACTTGTGGCAGATTTGTTGCTGCAATGACAACCACTCTCATCTTTGATTCAAATCCATCCATTTCTGTCAGCAGCTACAAAGACAGAAAACACTCTGAAGGTCAGCTAGCATAGAACAGCAACTGAGATCACAATGAAAATGTGCCTTCTTTAATTCTAAGTAACCCGACAAATCTTTGGGATTCAAAAAGAAAGAATATACAACAAAACAAATTTGTTTTTAGATCCCATATACAGCAAAGTTATTAGATTAACACCAAACAATAAGTTTTAATTCTGAACTATAACGGCTTCAAAGATTAATCTGCAATATGAAACAACTCAGAAGTGTGGGACAATTAATTTTTTAAACAGCAGGACTCTACTGATATTAAAAAAATATTCACAAGTATGCCAAAACCACTGTTTGTTGCCACAAGAGTAATGAGAGACACGCAAGATATGCAAGTAAGTTCACCTGGTTTAGTATTTGGTCACGTTCTTCATTGAAGCTTCTTCCACGTCTGCCTCCAACCCCATCAAGTTCGTCAATGAATATGATAGATGCTGCAAATTTCCTAGCTGAATTGAAAAGGTCTCTAATTCTAGCTGCCCCTCTTCCAACAAACAATTCCACAAATTCGCTGGCAGATACAGTGAAAAAAGTTACACCTGCTTCTCCTGCTACTGCACGTGCAAGTAATGTTTTCCCAGTTCCAGGAGGACCCTCCAGCAATACACCTCTAGTTAACTTTGCTCCTAGCTTTTGGTAGTTAATATCTCCTTGAAGACATGAAACTATCTACAAAGAAGGTACTGTGTCAACGAAAGGAAAAGAATCAAATTTGTTGTACTATTATTGATTATAATAATTTTACAAACTTTGCAGGTATCTATATAAAAAAGCACCTGGTTAATATTGCATATATTCAATCCCTCTACTTTCAGTGAAAATAAATTTTTAACCCTCTATTCGATTGTGTTACAGTCTTGCCCTCTAGGTTTTATGAGGGTTTGTTTGAAAACTCAAATTCAATGTTGAAAATAGGGGCTCTTGGCACTGAAATATATTCAAGTTTCAGCAGTGAAAGAAGGGGTGTCAAGGTATTGGCAGCCGAAGTAGAATCAAGGAAAAATCTAGGTAGTAATATGAAAAACAGTGAAATGTCATAATAAAACCTGTCTTCAATGAATTCATATCACAAGAATGCATAAATTGTCCTAACCAAACCATTGAATCACTACCATTAAATAATGTGTAACACAAACAAAATGTTTCATGTTCCCAATTCAATATGGGATTGCCCTAAATCAGAATTCTCCATTCTTTTTTTCCCTTTTTTCACTCTGTTGTATAATGAACCTGACCTTATATTCTTTTGGACATAATTCTAATGAGAGTATTAGGTAAGTTGCAAATATGGTCCTCACTTTTAAGGTAGTAACAAAGTTATCATTCCATTTACTTGGACCTGAAAAACAATTAAGCAATGAAGGGATACAACCTTTTAAAGCTAATGTGACAAAAGCGGATCATTACAAACTCCAATCTCCCCTTCAATCATTGGCATCAGCGTCCTCATTGTGTCAGGGACAGAAAAATGATCTGGCCCCTTCCCCTCATTTCAACATTAAACACACACAGACACAAGACTCAAATTGGGTCACCTCAGTATCATTTGCAATGCTAAAGATTTTTTGCCCAAATGTACCAGCAAAACGTATTAAGTTCCATGAAGCCACAGATAAATCCAATACGCCTAGTATCCCCAGCCTTAAATACTAGAACGGGGACTCATGCCACAAACAACATATGCTGACATAATTGTTTCATCAAACGCAGATATAATGAATTATGATTATATGCAGAAATTATTCCAATGGTCAAATGTTATGTCTCAAATTTATGTAAATTGAAACCAGTCACACAATACTACATGCAGGTATAACCTTACAAGCTGCAATACTGCAACAATCCAGATTTTTACTTTCATGTCATAGCATCTAGTTGCCAAGGGGTATAACCTAGGGTATATCTAAAAGACAATCTAGAGGTATCTAACCAGTAAGCAAAGCTTGTTCTAATGCCTTAATAGGCTACCCTGCCTTAGTGCATTTATGGCACCACAGCGAGGGGTATGATTTGCATGAATTAATGCTAGGAATTGGAAAAAAAATGAAATCAGATTAATATGGAGAACTCAACTCCAGATATTTATGATTGGAAAGAGTATACCTAATGGAACCTAAAGAATAAGAGACGTACCACATAATAGAGTTTGCTCTATCTAGACATTCAAAAGCATTTTCTGACAATCCTATTCTTGAGGCAATTCCAATTGTGGTTTTATAATGATTACAATATATTTACTATTACTTTGCAAATGACAGATTATAAAACAAAGTGACAGTTTCTTGACTCCCAATCCTAATAGTTTCAATGCTTTTGTACCATTTCATAAGCTAATAACTCTACTAATGGTCTTCTAGTGCAAGACCGCAAGGTATACATTAATAGAGATACTAGAAGAAATTGGGAAATTTTTTGTTTTTACGATATTACTCCTATCTCATAAAACTTATACACCATATCAGTTAGCTTTACTTAAGTTCTGCTATAAATTTTCCCCAGACATATTCTTCTTATGTCATAAACTTATGAACCTGATATTTGCATCATATTTTTAGGCATCAGAATATTGCAGATTCCAATAATTATCTAGCTTCTAACATTAGTGTCATCTTATACCTAATTAGCTTATAGCCAGCTAAGTAACTATATCAGCAACAGATGAAACTTTATAGACAAACAAGCAAGGCAGCAAAATTTCTTGCATGAACATGTTTATAAACATTTTAGGAAGAGATAATTACCTCCATAAGCTCCACTTTTGCCGTATCAACACCCTCTACGTCATCAAATCCAACTGTCTGACTATGGAGTTTCTGCTTCCTGGCTGGGCTATTAGCAGCAGAAAGTTGACGATACAGAAGCCACATCAATGGAATTAAAGGTATCCATAATGTTATCACAGTTATCAACGTACTCCTTATCGACATCAACACTGGTTGAGGAGCTGAGCTATATGTAACTCCCTTCTCTCGCATTAAACTAACAAGAAATTTTACCTTGCACTTCCCGGTTCTGAAGTTGTAAATGATACTAGGTTGCTTATATTTCTAGAGACCTATCAAAAGCAAACTACTCAACTTGAAAAGGTTAATGTTGGGCAGTGGAGATAATATATCTGTTATGATCTCTGGAATGTTAGAAAAGTATAGGTTGTAGCTAATACTCGCAGGTTGCGACTGAGCCAAGTTGTCTCTTCCTCTATTATTCCAGAAAAGATTGTTACTGTACTGAAGGTACATAAAGTTTCTAATCACGGTTTAAGTGAGGCTTTTTGACTTCCCGTTGTGCCAAAGTGGGACTGAAGTGTTTTTTGTAGAATTTGGGATGTTTCCTTTCTACTTTAGCTTTTCTGATGCATAAATATACAACTAATCTGCATTCCCTTTGGGAATTGGGATTACTGACAACAAGCATTTTCTGTTGCTCAGCAAGGTGTTGGACTAAACCAATTTTTTTACTGGTTTTACCATCGTCCTTGTATTTGAATTTGATGGTTCCTTTCCTCATTTCTAATATAGATATTCGATGATGAAATTAATGGATAAGTATTGAATTCCACAATTTGTTACTAATTAGAAAGTAACTTTTGTTATTACATTGTATACCCTTTGATGACAACAAACTTATCTTCATCTCGATTATGGTCATTCTGAATGTAGGCGGGATTGCCTCTGGTACAACAATACCTCTTTCAGTTTGAGCACTTAGTGAGGGAGCATCTCCCAAAGTTGGGAGAACATTTTTCCCAACAAATGATAAATCCTAGCATGTATGCAAGCCATTGGTTCATAACTGTATTTTCATATTCCTTTCCATTTCATCTGGCTCTTCGAATTTGGGATGTCTTTCTTTATGAGGTTAGCAATGCTTTCTGTCAGAAGAACCATTGGTTGGTTAGAAACATGATATATGATAATGACGTCCTTGTATTTCCAGGGTGTTAAAATTGCTTTTAAAATTGGCTTGGCCCCACTATAGTATTGCGATGATGACTTGGTGAGAATTATGTGACCTTGTGGCCTTCTTTTTTACTCTAACTTAAAATAAGTCAGCATGTTTTCTGCTCATAGCTGTTATTGGGTTTGTTTCAGATAAAACAACCTCTTGAGAAACTCATACATGCCTTGCGAAACTTCCCCGAGGATGCAATGGATCCAGATACGTTATTGCCATTGGTTTATATCATGAAGGGTTTCTACCTTTCTCTGCCTTTTTATTCATGCACACACATAAATACCCTCTTGTACTCTTTTCTTGACCTTGAACTGAATATCATCATGCAGTATATGTTGCAGTTCTGAACTTCCACATGTTTCTATTTTTTAAAAGTTTCCTGTAAAAATGTATTTTAACTACATCTGTATCTGTGACTGCTAGATCAATATGAGGTTGATTTAATTGCTTGGATGACAATGTTCGTAATATATCGATAAAAGCTCAAAAGTTGCTCTTGTTCCAAGATATTGAATCTATGTTGAATCTGTATTTAGTTCAGATAAAACAATCTCTCTGTGGTGTTAGACACCTTCAAGCAAAATAGGATTCATTGGCTCAAACCTAGGCTAAATTGTTTTCTTCGTAATACTTCATGTTCCCAATGTTAGTTGAGAACTGGAATCACATATTTATTTGAGCACCATGAACATATTGCACCAAGATAGAGCATGTCAAAGGTTTAGGCGCCTTACCGTAAAATTAACTAAATGATTGTTTTCTCGTAATCTCGTTTCCCACTTGATGTAACCCATTGCTTTGTTTTGCTATAAATGAAACCTATTCTCTCTCTTTATGTTACATTGTAAATTTAGACATACTTTGAAGTATTTTGGAGTTTATATTGTTGGCTTTGACTATTGTTCCACTTTCTCATGCTCTAGAATATGAAGAATGTACATATAAACATGTTTTATTATTGTGCATTTACTTTTAAATAGAACGTAATTATCAGGCTAATTATTAATAATTTTTTACTATGTGTTTATAAACTAAAATTGTTATCCACTTCATAGTAAGTGTTGTTTGCTTGATGTGATTAAGGCTGTGCAAGACATGACGACCCATGACCACAAACTTCGCATGTATTAATCATTTAATAGTCTTTTAGATCAGATTTTTTTTCTATGATTCAGGCATCCAATGTTTTGGAATTTTTCAGATAACCCAACGTTTGAAGGAGCTGGAGCAGGAATATGGGAAGAAGAATGGAAAGCTGGCTGGACCTGGTGAAGTTTCTGAAAAGCAGAGACGTCCAAACGTGTAGAGAAACTAGAGCATATTAGGCTATGAGCAGAAGGGATTGTTCATTCAACCTGCATAACTAGCTGTAAAGCAGAGACTGCCCCAACGTAGGTATCTCTTGCCTACTAGAGATTCTAGGAAAAAGTAACTCTTATTTAACAAGCTTTAAAATTTTGAAGTTTATAATTTAACTTATAAGATTTAATAAATTTAATAATTTAAATTTTAAATAAATATTTAATAAAATTAAATTTATGGGAATAATAGAATTAGAAATTCCATAATCTCTTGAATCTGTGGCTGTACAGCATATATTACATAGTATCGAAGCAATTGTTCATTGTTATGAACATTGTATGTCTCTCGTTCATGACTTGCATATCTTTCATTCAAGACTCTCTTCTCTACGATTCTGTAAAGTGGATATGATTTTTTTCTTAATATAAAAAGAAAGAACTAATGGAGTGGCGACAATAGTCAGTTGATGATTGGTCTAACATTATATGGAAGATTTGATATTGAAAGTTGTCCTCAATCTTAAAATCATCTCAGCATTATATGGCGACAGGCTGACCCCAGTGGCCTGGCCTTTCGCAGATAGGATTGACTAGTAGTATAAAATTATTGAATTCCCTATTCCTTTCTAATATTTGCTAACTTCACAGAGGGAATGACGTAAAAAAAAAAAATTCATCACAATTATTTAGAGATGATTGAATTTCATAATAAATTTCATTCAAGTTTTCATGAAAGGTTTAATTCAGAGGTAAAATAAAGTGTAAATCATAGATATTTTTAATAATGTTACATCCCCACATTAAAACTACACAACGTATATACGATACTAAGGGGAGTAATCGAAAGTCATCATTAATTGGTGTTTTCATAAGTAGAGTGATGTTATGAAAGTTCCATATCAATATTGTGTATATATTATAATAGTTCCATATTAATATTATGCATATATTATGTAATTTTAATGTGTGTATATAACATTATTCAATTTTTTAAAATAATTCTTTTATTTTTATAAAAAGTTTACTTAAAAATTTAACTTATTAAATATGTTAAATTTAATAAATTTAACAATTTTCACAAAATTTTATGAACATGGCACATGCATTTCTTTTTTCTTTTTACATATTAATTTAAAGTGATAAAAAAATTTTCTCATTTTAAGATCAAGTAAACTATCAACCTTAGTAAGAATTCATAATATGATTATAAAGACTAAAACTTAATATTGATATCCTACGTATAAAAGTTTTTTATTTTATGTTCTCATTTTTTAATATTTTTAATTTAAATTTTTATATATTAAAATTATTTTCAATCAAATCCTTTATTATATTATTATTATTAAATTTTAAATTTTTTTAACATAACACATTATGACACATTAATAAACTTGTATATCAACAATTCACTATTTCAACGTAATAACCTCACATTCACGTGTCGTCCAACACGACCTTTTTTTTCTCTTTTTTCTTTAACGCTTAAATAAAACTACGCTGTTTTGAAGCTAACCTATTCCCGATTTTAGCTTGCAGAGTCAAGGGAGCTGTGTCTGCAACCTCCGACCTGTTTTCTGCCTTCAACTCATCCCCACAATTTGCTTCTTCCATGGACGACCTCGCTTCAAAACCGAGTGACGGTGGTTTAAACACCCCACTGGAACCAGCCTCTTCGTTCTTTCTCATCCTTTTCTGTGCCTCAGGTGATTGAAGCAGCTGCTCCAATTCTTTTAAAAAGTCTATTGCACCTCCAATGATGGATGATTGGTCACCCTACCCATGAAGAGTTCAATATCAATGGGAAACAGAAAAAACTTTGGCGTTTGAGAGTAAAGATTGAATTTTCAATATAAACAAAGCAAAAGAAGAGACTACAGAAAATTAGGTTTGGTTCCATTGTGAAATTGACAATTGCCCTTTGAAAATGGGAAGGGGGCATGATGGACCTCAGAGCTCTAAGATGGTCATTCATTTGCCGTCGCCGGTTGCGCTCGAGGGCAATATGGGTCATGCGTTGGTGCTCCACATCTTCCTTGTTCTTGGTGGGTCTTGTTCTCTTTCTCCGTTCTCTGGTGGCCACTTGAGATTTGAGGCACTGGGTTTCTTGCTGGCATGATTGTGAACCAGCCCAAGCAGCAGTTGCAGAGCCTTCATCAGCTGACTTGGGTTGTTCTTGATTGCAGTCAGAACCCATTTTGTCACCACATGAAGCTGCATGTAGATGTCGAAAATCGTTACTTCCGGATTTCATTGGTGATTGCATCTCCACCAGGTCACGGGTGACACATCTTTGAAGCTCCAGCGCTTGAATTTGGCCTCCACTCTGGCTATGCAAGCCTTCCCTTCCCATGGCTTCTTCAGGTGCTGTAACCTTAAAAGTGTTTGAAAGTTTGGCTCTTTGAAGGGGAAAAATTGTGGAGATTCCACACTCTAAAGCATCTGCAGGAATGGCATTTTATCCTCTAAGCTTGATATAAAAAAACGCTCCTGTTGCTCAAGTGTCAAGCTCTCCGCATCAAAAAACCTTGCTCTAGACAATTTACTTCCAAATGCTCAGCAAAGAACTGCAAGAAAATAATTGATGCAGAGGAGCGGCTCCTGGCTCTCTCGATAAACGACTTGGTTTTGGGTGCAAAGGTCTCATCAAAATATCGTCGTTTTACTTAAAAGTGTTGAATAAAAAATTAGGTTGGATGACATAAAAATGTCATAGTATTATGTTAATGTGATAAATTTATTTATGTATAAATTAAGTAATTTGTCATATTAATAGTTAATATATTATATTAATAAAAAATTTAATATTATTAATGATAATATAAGAAAAATTTGATTAAAAATAATTTTAATATGTAAAAAATTAAATTAAAAATTTTTAAAAATAAGAAATTAAAATAAAAGAATCTTTATTTGTGTAAAATTAAGATGAAATTTTAATTAAATTATAAATTACCAACTAGGAATTATCATAATTATCGTGAATAAAAAATTCGACTAGGTGAGCATTTCCTTATTTAATACGAAGTTTTTGTCACAAAAAAAGGGTGTCTTTGTGAAAGGAAGCTCGGAGAGTTGGACTTACTGATGTAAAGTGCGAAGAAGCAGAGAAAGGGGGCCCAACAGCCACGGAATATGGAAAGGGACAAATAAATGGGACTAGGAATAGGAATAGCAGCCTTGCAGTGGGGGAGGGATGGTGGGAACCAGCTCATTCCTTCGTTTCTTTTCTTGTCCTCCTTCCTATCCTCCAACCTTTGTTTTTTGGGTAAAGTCCTATCCTCCAACTTGATCTACACACCGTCGTTCACACGTATCCTACTTGCACAATCCACACCAGCCAACCCAATTATGCTCTCCTGAGGTACAATAGTCATTTCACCCATTACTAAAAAGTAAATTCCGTGATCCCATGGCATTACGTACTTGCCCACTCAAACTTAACTCAAAATATTCACTATTTTCAAACATCGATTCCTTTTTAGAAAAAAGGATATTTTGACCAATTATTCCCTTTCTTAAAGTAAAAATAGATTTCCCAAATCGTTTATTTCTCACGGTGGCTATTGCTTGCTTTTTCTTTTTTTACAATTTCCGAAATTTATTTATTTATTTAATTTATTTTTTTCCTCTCCTCTTTGAACCTAACTCCACTAGTCCAGATTCTTTCCTAGCGTGAACCTCACAATTTTTGCGGATGCCAGAGAAAAACGTGGAAGGGCTTCTTGGTAATTGCGCTCAACACACGCGGCAATCCCTGAAACCCCTGTCACGTCCCTATATAAACCTAGCCTCCCCCGGCGTCCTTCCCGACTCCAGCAACAACTCGTTTCAAAGACCCAAATTTGAGTTTTCTGCTTCGCCCTAATTCGTGTTTCGCTTGAACTTCTCCGCTTTAAAGGCTTTTGAGGTCAGGCTTCGTTCAATTTTCGCTACGGTTTCGTTTCTTCATCTTGAATTTTTGAATCGCTGTGAGTGCATTGCACAATTTGCCTTTGCTTCTCGTTTTTTGAATTTCTGCCTACGGTTTTCCCGTTGTTACGTTTTCTTTGATTTGGTTCAGGTTAATCTGCGTTCAAGGGTTTGATTGCGGAAGGGGATATCGATAAGCTTAATTTGGTCTGCGAATTTTTATCATTTGTAAGTATGAGTTTTTCTTGCCATTTCATTTTACAGATTGTTGTCTGAGTATGAGAAAGGGAATTCAGCTTTCTTACTTACGAATTATTGCATTATTTGTGTTTCATATAATGGGTGTTTGTTTACGGCATTTGATCAAATTTTGAGGTCTCGCAAAATATTGAGAGAAGATTTGCCTTTTCTCTGGGATTTTAATTTACTTTTTTTGAAGATTATTCTTTCTTGTCATCTTAACCTTTTATCTGGATTTTATTTTCTTTCTGAAGCATTGTTCTGTGTCGAGACAATCTAGAATCTTATTTTGATACTATTGGTTTTTATGTAGCATGGGTTTTATGAGGAGTGTTTAGAATACAACATCACCTACTGCTATCTACTTAGCTTCCTCTTCTTCTTCTTCCCCTGTCCTCTTCTTCGGTGTTTCTTTTGTATCAAACTGTTTACAAATATGTTTGTTTGGTCATACAATATTAGCTGTGTCTTCTTTCTTCTTGGATGAGAGATGAACTTGTTTAAGCTTCTGAGTTGTTCTATATCACTGTGCTGCTTATTAACAAATTCAATTTGTTACCATTTGCAAACTTTCTTTGTTCTCTTGCCTTCTCCTCTTCGTTGATGTTTCTTTTGTAGCAAGCCGTTCACAATCATGTCTGTATGGTCATACAATATTAGCTGTGTCTCCCTTGCTTCTTGGATGAGAGATGAGACCATAGCAGCCTGATTATTTGCTTATTTGAGCTTTTGTGTTGCTCTATATCATTGCCCAATAAATTCAACTTGTTACAATTTACAAACTTTTGTTGTTCTACATAATTTCATATATTTAAATTCTTTCATTCAAAATGATTTTGCCTGTGTTGATGTAAATGCAGTGAGCTATTTTAGTCATTGATTTTATGTTTTGTTCTTTTGGCAGGTTGGTCTGAATGAACTGATGGAGTCCAAAGGTGGGAAGAAGAAGTCTAGTAGTAGTAAATCCTTATTCTACGAAGCTCCTCTCGATTACATCATTGAAGACGTTCGACCACACGGTGGAATCAAGAAGTTCAGATCTGCTGCTTACTCCAACGTAAGTGTTCTTTTTGTGGGTTATTGGTTACAATGAGTATTAGAATGATTCTTTGAATTAACCTCATCTTATTCCGTTGTGCAGTGCGTCCGCAAGCCATCCTGAGACTTCTTTGGTGTGACATAACCCCTACATTCTGCATACCGCGAATCTGCGATATTATTCTACTCTCCACCTTCTCTTTCTCGCTGTCCTTCTCCTAAACACTTCACTTGCTTTCTTGTTCTTGATCTGCTGAACGACATTTTGTTTCCTCTAGTCAAGATGGCCCTTACTTGCTCCGCTATTGGTTTTGAAGGCTTTGAAAAGAGGCTTGAGATATCATTTTCTGAGCCTGGTGTATTTGCTGATCCAGGGGGATTAGGCCTCCGGTCATTGTCTAAAGTCCAGTTGGATGAGATTCTGAAACTAGCGGAATGCACTATTGTTGATTCACTGTCGAATGCTCATGTTGATTCTTATGTTCTGTCAGAGTCTAGCCTATTTGTCTATCCCTATAAAATTATCATCAAAACTTGTGGGACCACTAAACTGCTTCTGTCAATCCCAGCAATTCTTAAGTTGGCTGGTGCCGTTTCCCTTGAAGTAAAATCTGTGAGGTACACCCGAGGAAGCTTTATTTTCCCTGGGGCACAACCATTCCCTCACCGTAGCTTTTCAGAAGAAGTTGCTGTTCTTAATAGCTACTTTGGCAACCTTGGTTCTGGCAGCAAAGCTTATGTCATTGGTGACCCTGACAAGTCACAGATTTGGCACGTTTACTCTGCTACTGCACAGATGCATAGACCTTCAGAAGCAGTATATGGCCTGGAAATGTGCATGACTGGTTTGGATAAGAAAAAGGCATCTGTGTTTTTCAAAAGGAATGCCGGCTCTGCAGCTTTGATGACTGACGAATCTGGGATCAGGATGATTCTTCCACAATCTGAAATATGTGATTTTGAATTTGATCCGTGTGGATATTCAATGAATGGAATAGAAGGGAATGCAATTTCTACTATCCATGTCACCCCAGAAGATGGTTTTAGTTATGCTAGTTTTGAAGCTGTGGGTTATGATTTTGAAGACATAACTTTAACTGAGCTACTAGAAAGGGTCCTGTCTTGCTTCCAACCGGCTGAGTTTTCTGTTGCTTTGCATACTGACATGCATTTTGAAACCCTTGTTGAGAAATTTCCCCTGGACGTAAAAGGATACTACTACAGAGAGAAGAGCAATGAGTTGCTCGGAGATGGTGGTGCTGTTATGTATTATAGCTTTGTTAGAGCTGATGGCTGTGCGTCTCCCAGGTCTATTCTGAAATGCTGCTGGAGCGAGGACGAGAAGGAAGAGGAAGTGGATGAGATACAGTTCTGAATTAGATCTTTGGTGTGTTTACGATTATCGTACTAAATAAATTTTGGGGGTTGTGTACTGAGAATAAGAACATCTATGTATTGCTTTATTGCTTACTATTTTTTTTATCATTATTACTAGGTTATCCTCAACAGAAGGTGGCTCTGATATGAGGGTGTTGGACCTGTATTCTATTTTTAAACATCAATAAATATATTACTAAATTGTTATTATATGTTTATTAATACTAGGAGAAGCTGGCTTTGACATGAAGGTGTTGGCCTGTATTCTACTTCTAAAATTTCTGTATATTACTTTATTGGGTACTGTGTTCTTATTATTACTAGGTTTTGTCTTTTAACAGAAGTTGGCTTTTTTTTTTTCGGTGATAAGTGACTTCTCGAGGGAGTGTAGGATAGTGGGAACTAAGGATCGAACTCACACACTGCAAGTTCGGTAACGGCTGCATGTGCCAACGAGCCAAGGGCTCCTGGCAACAGAAGCTGGCTTTGATATCAAGATGTTGGACCTGTATTCTATAATTACCCCGTAACCACTCATGACCCAAAAAATAAAAGGAAGATTAGAACTTTGAATCTGCTTCTTAACAAGATAGGGAGGAGGTGGCACATAACACGCCAGTGGTTGAACATTTATGTATGTTTGTGTGTCTATATATATATATATATATAACGAATGAAAGTTGCAACCAGATTACCTGTATTCTAAAGTTATGTAGTCTGTAATACGTTCTCTTATAATTGTATTAAAATGTTAATATTTTGATAAATGTTGCTCTAATATGTAAGAAATTCTGTAAGAATTATTGCGCAAAGAGGTTAAAAGAAAGTCAGATAATGCATTGGCAAAGAGATAGAATAATAAAATAAAGTAAGATGTATAAATTAAATTTGTATATAATAAAAAATAAAAGAATTACCAAAATAAAAAATATATAAGTTTATAAATCTAGATGCTAGTAAATAAATTGGAGAAAAAAGTATTTATTTGGACATTACCTTCTTCTTCTTCTTTTTTCTCAAACTTAGGCATTGGCCCGGAACTTGCGCAGCAGCCGTAAGGGAAAAAAAAAGGTGACTGTCATTTTTATTTTTCACCTATATTTTGTATTAATTAAAAATTATTTAATTAATTTTTTTTGTAAAATATATAACGATCTTCTTTAAATATATTCAAATTATCATAATTAAATTTTAATTATTTTCTTTTTAATAAATATAATATCAAATTTAAATATAATTATTTTAAATTTTATTTTTTTTATATATTTACTTATTTATCTTAATATTTTTATCTTTATTATCCCATTTCTCAAAAATATTTTAGCAATTTAATCTTTTGATTTGTAATAAACAAGCTTGAATATTTCATCCTTGTTCGCTGGATCTTTGAGGAAAAAAAAAAAAAGAAGTTACGAACTGTGTTGCCCTTTGGTGCTAATTTGCCTATGACGACTCATTAAACTCCATAACCAAAGTATGGAGCTGCTGCAACATACTCTGCTTTGAGTACATTTGCTTTGATATAGAATATTTCCTTGTCTTGAGTATATTTGTATGTTTCTAGCTCAGAGAGAGCTTATTCAAAGTCATAAAAGCTTTTTGTCAATGGTGGTGATGTGATCTTTAGTCATGGAGAATTTGCTCTATTCTGCAGTGGTTTTTGTTGTTCCGTGGTTACTAAAAATAGTTGTTTTTCTATACCTTCATCTCCAGTCAATGTATGCACCCTATTTTCTATGAGAGATTCCTGTGAGCTAGTCGTTAAATTTAAAATTTTGGGTTTAAAAGTAAAAAAATCTAATTATTTTTAAAATTTATAAAATTTTATTTATAAAAATAGGAGAACTGTTCCGGAAATTGCTTTCTGAATTCGTGACTAAATCTCCACCACAGCTGTACTGGTCAACAAGTGCAAAACCCCATTTTTCAGAAGGGCTTGACATGTGTCCTTGATAATATGCTCAGAAGCCGCATTTGAAGACAAGGCAAGCACATGTCAACCAATGCAATGCTTTGAAAAGCTATATAAATCTCCACCCACAGTAGGAAATCAATCGACATCTAGACTAAAACAATTCTTAGTAATCAGTTCCATTCAGTTGATCAGTCACAAAAGATGGACTCTCAGAAAATGAGCTACAATGCTGGACAGGCCAAGGGCCAAGCTCAGGTATGCCAGCCAAGCTTTCTCTCTTCTCCTCAGTCCTTAGTGATCACAAACCACTTTATGTTAAACACTTTATTTCAGGCTCAAATTTTGTTGTGTTGCAGGAAAAGGCCAGCAATATGATGGACAAAGCTAGCAACACTGCTCAATCAGCTAAAGAATCCATGCAAGAGGTTTTGATGATTAAGAGCTAGTTAGATCAACATTAATTTATTTGAAAAAAAAAAATAAAAGAGCAGAAAGAGTTGCTAAATTTTTATTTTGTGGTGTATAGGCTGGTCAGCAGCTGAAGGCCAAGGCACAAGGAGCAGCTGATGCTGTTAAGGATGCAACTGGGATGAACAAATGAAGCTAAATCAATCATATTGCTGGAATTGGTTTCCCTTGACATTGCTATATCAAAATTGCCCTGCTTGTTTATCCCGGGGAACGTTCAAAGGATTCTGTTCCTTTTCATTTTAGATTAATCATTTCTAATTTGTAATAAGTCAAGTGACCCAATTTTGTTAATCAATAAAAAGTTTCAATTTTAAATTTTTGATGCTGTATATTTCATCAGTCTTTCGATTATCATGAACTCAAAAAATGTCATTAAATCTTATCACTAAATTTGTTGAGCTCAACTAATTAAATAATGAGATACAACTAATCTAACACTTAAATATATTTTTTAAGCTCTATATACAAACCCATTTCATGGGTGGGAGCTGCTTTTTCCATACTTAACACCAATTACACTTGGCAACAAGACGATAGGAAATAGTAGGCTCCATTACCAACATCATTTTTATTTACTAAACACCTTCTTGATTTCTCATTTTGATAGAAGAAAAAAAAAACTGAAATTTCAATTAAACAGTGAGGTCAATGACACCTGCAACCAATGGCACAGCCAAACTTTTTTAGAGATAGCTATAAACTTAATGTGGTTAGAATTATTACATAAAGTTCTTTCAAAATAGATGTAGTGAGGTCTTCTTCAATGTAGGTGGCCACTGCTTACAGCTAATTTAATGAAAATTCCATATTTAATAAAGATAAAGATGAACTTAACTTTCACCATCTTTATACTCACCTAACCAGTAGATAATACAAATAATCTGGTGTTGCTTAGTTAACAATTTTCATTTAAGACTGGTGACAAAAAAATTGGTGGGGTTTGTCATTCTCGGGTTGTTAAATTAAATTTAACACTAAGCTGGATAAAGAAATGTGAATTTGAAAAAAAAAAAAATGTGAATGAGGAGCGGAATGATTATTTATTAAATTTGGGTTGTAATTTGATTACATTGACCCAGTTAAGTCAAGTTCGAGTTATATGTACGATAATACATTTTTTCAAGTATTTGATGGGACAATGATTAAATTAAAAGAATGAGAAGGTAAATTAGAATTGGGTCAAAGTATAAGGGGTAATTTATATTTAATCAAGTATTAATTAATAATACATTTAAGTCTTGATTATATAAGAAATATGTCTTAAACATTTCCAAGTAATAATAAATCCATGCATGGTAAGCGTCAACTAATGTAGAAAATAACAGTGGCATTAAAAAAACATGTAGGCAAATATGAACACTTGGAAAAACAGCATCAAATTTTTCTTTAGACATTAAATTTTTGTTTTTTAAACTGTTGCCTTTATTCATTTTAAACTTATTTTTATATCTTATCAAAAATAAAACACTTTTTAATGTCATCATTGAATTTAAATATTACTCGTTCTATCAGTTATTTATTTAAAATCATACCACTTTATGATTCATTTTTTTTAATTTCACATATAATACGTGTTTAAAGTTATTAAGAAATAAAAATATGAATTGCTACATAATTTAATATCCAGATACTAGTCCTTTATATTATATTAGCAAAATTAAAAACAAAATTCGTTGAAACTCTTGCTTTGCCGTCTGAATTAACTAATCTTACCCATGCATGGCCAATAATGATAGAAAAAATTTGGAGAAGGCAAGTGTACTAATGTTTACAAAAGTATATAGAGTCATTAATCTGTTGAATTCTATATTTTAATATATAAAATTCAATAATTTTAATTATTTAAATTTCTTAAACAAAAATTTAATAAAATTCTGTTAGTAAAAATAACATAAAAAAAATGCTTGTCCATTCTTTGACAAAGAAATTGTCCAATGCATCAAATTAGAAGCAGCCCTGCATGAACATAGGAATGAATTCTCCTTCACACTTTCTCCTGGTCAATTGGCTTAATTAGATGCCTCTCCGCAATCACAGCATGCAAAGGGAGTGTTAGGGTGCCACAATCCGCCCCGAAATTTGGGTAACTAAAACAGGCGCTAAGCAATTCAAGGCTTTGAGAAACTATATAAAGATCAACAGAGTTGTTAAAAGCAATCTGCACCTGCAAAAAAAACTCTCTTATCTTCAGTTCATATATTCCAGGTTAACTACCACAGTTTCATACAAGATGGACTCATCCCAGAACATGAGCTACAACGCTGGACAGGCCAAGGGCCAAGCTCAGGTGGGTGTGCTTACAATTTTGTCTTAGACATCACGTTGTTATTTTTACAATTTTATTTCTATTCAATTTTCAAAATATAGAATCTAAAACTTTAAGCGACTCATAAACTAAATTGTGAGACTCATCAAAGTCAATGATTTGTATATTGTTAGAATAGTATTTCTGCTCGTAACTAGACCATACCTAATGTCCTTTGTGTTTGCAGGAAAAGGCTAACAATATGATGGACAGAGCTAGCAACACTGCACAATCTGCTAAAGAATCCATGCAAGAGGTTGAAATTTAGACTTCTGAACCTTCCCCTTTTCTTTTCTCTTCAACTTTGAAACAGATTAATGGATGTGATTTCCCAGCCCGCAGGTAATGCTAGAACAGATCACTAACAAGAGTAATGCTTCTGTTCGCAGGCTGGTCAGCAAATGATGGCTAAAGCACAAGGAGCTGCCGAAGCCGTGAAGAATGCAACTGGGATGAACAAAAGCCATTAAGCTTGATGGATCATGGTCTGTCCAATAATTTCATCTGGCTGTTATTGATGCCATTTTTTTTTCTTTTTTCTCTAGGCATTATGTAAAATTAATGCTCCTTTATAATACTTCCGTTGTTTCCAGCTAAGAAGAGAACTCTTTCTAGAGTTCTGACAGTCTTTTTCCTTTTTTGCTTTTTTATCCTCCTGTTTACATAGGAGGCTTGTTAATAATCCATTGTTTCTACAAGAGAGCTCCCTGATGACGTAGTTCTCAATTTAATTCATTTGTCAATGAATTGAATATATCTATAGATTATTTATATGACATATCTCTTATTGAGAATTTTATTTAATATATATATATATAAAGAACAAAACAACAGCTTAATTCAAATGCTAATTATGTTCAAAGAACAGCTAAAAAGGCCATTTCGTTCTATCATTGGCCATCTATCACTGTAATTTCTGTTTACAACACTCACAGCACATCAGCCTTTGGAAAGCCACAGTATTCCCAAACTGAGCCTAACTATAATATAAAACAATTTAAAAGAAAATCTAAAAGTATAAGATAAAATTATGATTACACATTCCTTCGCTAAACCACACCTAGATCAAAATTTCAATTCATTATAGAAAAGAAAACCAAGATAATGTCAGGATCAGGGTATTAAAAGGCACCATAATTTATAACACTGTCAAATATTGTATGGAAAATCAGAAGAACTGTATCTCTTATATGGTAGTTGAATCAGAGTATCTTGTTCAGTGTGAACCGAAAGTCTATGCCTCTAGTTAAGTACTGGCTAGCAGACGAAAAATTTTTTTTGCTGATAAATTTATCTATACTAATACAAAAGCTGGTCAGGAAGTTTTCATGTGATAGCCTCCCAACCAGTATATATCCACCCACATACTTCCTGGTTTTTTTTTTAATTTTTTAATAAAAATGTTGTAGCGGCTGCAGTTTTGGGCCCCATGCACTAGTTATTTATAATTTTCTCTTCATTTTGATTCTTGATAGAGGTAACTCATGGCACTATTAGCAGCTGTGTATCCCCCATCTACAACAAGATTGTGTGCTGTTATGAAGCCAGAGTCTTCACTAGCAAGAAACAAAGCAGATTGTGCCACATCTTCTATGGTTGCACCTCTCCCTTGCAATAAACTTGCCCTCTTCCCTATAATTTCACTCACTTCTTCAGGGGTGATATCAACTTTCCCAAACCTTCTGTAAGCATTGAGAAGCATCTCAGAGGGAACCCCATGAGGCAAGATGCTGTTGACACGAATCAAATGCATCCCTAACTCACAGGCTGCACTTTTCACCAAACCAAGCATGGCCGCTTTTGACAAGGTATAAGCATGTGAAGCTAAGCCTCCCATTATGGCTGCCGGGCTTGATGTGCAGATGATTGATCCTCCTTTCTGGCCCTTGATCATTGCCCTCGCGGCGTGCTTGATTCCATGAATGGTGCCATGAAGATTGACTGAGAGCAAGTGCTTTACTTGGTCCATGTCAAGGTTTGTGATGCTTCCTTCAGTACCTGAGATTCCAGCATTGTTGAACATGATGTCTAGCTGCCCTTTCCATGCCATTGCAAAGTCAATCGCTGATTCAACATCAGTTTCCTTTGACACATCACAATGTATGTAGCGGCCATCAATGGATTGAGCTACTACGACACCCAGATCATCAAGCACATCAGCAATCACAACATGTGCTCCATTTTCTGCAAACAATTTGGCTGTGGCAGCTCCAATTCCTCTTGCACCGCCAGTTATCACTGCAACTTTGCCCATCAACCTGGAAATTAAGGAGGGGGAATTATTTTTCTTAAATGACCAGAAACATTTATAGTTGCGAATTACGTGATGTCTTATTAGTCATAGTTATCAATCCTTAACTATGAGAGAGGGGATTCAAATTTGGAAATCTCCTCTCTTACACTAGCCTGATATTTGAGTTTTTACTGAACTCTTTCCTCTCCCCACCCTCACTTAAGCTAAGAATAATGGGTGCCAGACTCTTGGAATGAGGATGACTATTTTCGAGTTTAAAATTATTTTGTACCTGGTTTAGTCCGCCTAAGGCGATTGAGGCAGAATCTGGTTATTTAAAAAAAAAAAAAAAAAGAATTTGAATTCCTTTGGGTACATAATTACTGATATGCAGCAACATGGCATTATCAACAACATGACTAACCTTTTAGCAGATAACTCCTGGGTTTCATCGTTCAAAGACAAATATGGCATTGGCTCCATTTCAATCTTGGACTATATATTTAATCTTTTCACTAATCAAATGCTTTATATAAATGATCAATCAAAATGATAATTAGAGAATGTTTTGAGGACTGAAGAGAATTGAAGCGAGTTCTCTTGGGATGATCCCATCCCTATATATAACAGTCACGCTTCTTGCACCTTCAAACTAATTCCAAACCATATATAGCTATAAAACCTCACTTTCATCATTCTTTTGTTTTTCATTATGTTTCAGTTCTTGGTGTATCTAATTTCAACTAAATCCCTTCTTACTAGCTTTATAAGACATTCCATAGAAGGGATGGTCTTTATAGACTTAGATCTAGAATAGAAATTGAAGAATTACAAATAATCTAATCCATTGATGGTTTGATTTGTTGTTTTTATAAATCTATCTTGTAAACATGTTTTTGTGCTTGTTTTTCTCTGGAGGAAAAAAAGTTTACGGCTTATTACTTTTTTTCATGCATAATGTGCAACATAGATTTGAAATTATAATATTTTCTAAACAATCAACCTTTATTATTATTATTATTATTATTATTATTATTATTATTATTATTATTATATCACTTTAATGATTCAATTTGTTGCATGCCTCCATAGCATTTAAATTAAAAAAATGCTCACCTGATTAAACTATATCCTTGTGAGAACATCATTTATTTAATTTTCAGTTCTTCTATTTTAAAAAAATTTTATTTAAATATTTAAATTATTAAGTTTATTAAAATTAACAGTTTAAATTTTTAGACTTAACAATTCTAGTGTTTTTCCCTTTTTCGTCATTTTCTTTCCTCTTTTGGGTGGATATTCCTTGCTAAGCCATGAAGCCCACTGAGCTACAAGAACAGCCTAATAATGTAATCGGACATAAACGTAACGGAGCCTACTAAAACGGTGCCGCATCTTAAGTTTCTAAAACCCTTTTCTTCTGTCCTCCTCCCTCTCTCACTCAATTTTCAATCGTGTGCATTTTTGCGAGCTTAGGTTTAAAACCTGATTGCGGCGATGAGATATCAATGGCGGGTTTTTCTTCTTTGGGCTCAACATCGCTCTGGTCTTCACATTTCCAACCACTTGTCGCAATCTCAGCTTCAGGTACAACCCAATCTGAATCTCCAATCACTTCGCTGTCTCACTTCACTCCTCCATTCCCACTTTATGCATGACACAAATGTGTCGCCCTCTTCTGGAGTAACAGACTTCGTGAACCCCTTAAACCCCATGTCTCGTAATTTCTCTTCTGAGCTAGCTCTTGCACGGAATGAGTCGGATCACGTTGTTATTGCTGATATGCTCTCGAAAGTGAGTGATTTTAGTGACATCAAGAAAGAACTAGATTTGAATAATATTTCGGTTACCCATGATATGGTGCTGATACTTCTAGAGAAGCTTGATTCCAGCCCTGATGTTGCAAGGAGGTTTTTCAATTGGGTTTTGGAGAGTGACAGTGAGAAGCCGAGCTCAAAATCGTATAATTTGATGTTAGGCATTTTGGGCATCAATGGTTTTGTTAATGAGTTCTGGGACTTGGTTGATGTTATGAAGAAAAAGGGTTATGGGGTATCGAGAGGAGTACGCAATAAGGTCTTGGAAAGTTTTGCAAAGAGTGGGATGAATGGTGATGTAGACAAGTTGAAAGTTTTGTTTGGATCAGGATCCGTGGATAATTCAACTGAGAAGATGCGGTCAAAGGTGTGTAGGATTGTGAGGAATAACGTGTGGGGTGATGATGTTGAAAAGCAAATTCAGGATTTGAATATTGCATTCTCGAGTGATATTGTTAAACTAATTTTGGAAAATCTAGGTACTGAGCCTATGAAAGCACTGATATTTTTCAGGTGGCTAGAGGAGAGTGGACTGTTTAAGCATGATGATCGTACCTATAATGCAATGGCAAGAGTATTAGGGAGGGAAGACTCAATTATTAGGTTTTGGAAACTTGTTGATGAGATGAGGGGCAGCGGGTATGAAATGGAAGCTGAAACATATGTTAAGGTTTTGGGACGGTTTTGTAAGAGAAAAATGATTCAGGATGCTGTTGACTTGTATGAATTTGCTATGGCTGGTGCGAACAAACCTTCGCCACAGTGTTGCACCTTCTTATTGAAGAAAATTGTTGTTCTTAAGCAGTTAGATATGAGTTTATTTTCAAGAGCTGTGAAAGTTTTCACTGGAGGTGGAAATGTGTTGACCAAATCTATGGTTGATGCTATCCTAAAGTCTTTAACCAGTGTTGGTAGGTCTAGAGAGTGCTATAAGATTTTGAAAGCATTGGAAGAGGATGGGTTTGTGGGTAGTGATAATTTACAAAGTAAAATTGCCTTTCGGCTTAGTGCTGCTGGTAACAAGAAAGAAGCTTCCGAGTTTATGAATAACATTGAATTATCTGGGTCTACTATGGATCTCAGGGCAAGGGAATCTTTAATTGAGGGGCACTGTGTAGCCGGGAACCTTGATAAAGCTTTTGATTCGTTTCAAAAGATGGTTGAGAAAGAGGGGATTGCTTCTGCTGGCCATACTTTTGAATTGTTAGTGAATGCATATTGTCAAAAGAATAGAGCAATAGAAGCATGCAAGATTCTTTGTCGACTGGTGAATGAAGAAGAGTTAAAGCCCTGGCATTCTACTTACAAGCTGCTGATAATTAAGTTATTGGTAGAGGGAGGATTTTCAGAGGCGTCAATCATTTTGAGTTTAATGAGAAGTCATGGGTTTCCACCTTTTATTGATCCGTTTATTGAACATGTATCAAAATGTGGGAGTGGTGATGATGCCCTTATGTTTTTGAAAGAAATGACTTCAAAGATGTTCCCATCTACATCTGTGTTTCTCCATATGTTCAATGCCTTTTTAAAGTCTGGAAAGCATGAAGAAGCTCAAAACTTCCTTTCTAAATGTCCACGTTACATCCGTAACCATACTGATGTCTTGAATCTCTTCTACTCCATGAAGTCTAAGGAAGGTGCTTCTTCGACTATGTTGACTGCCTAAGCTAGTCAGAATGAGTTCATACTGTAATCTTCCGAAAATTGTAAAATGGCAGTGGTTAAAATATGTTGGGGAGAACTTATTCTTCTTTGCGCAATGTATAATCATTAATTATTGGAGTTGGATCTAGCTCTCAATAGGGTCAATAACCAAAATAACTGACATTCCGCGATTTTTCTATGAAAATTTGCGTTTCACATGTACCATGTAATTCCTGTCCATGATGTCATTAGTGATGGATGACTGACTGGAATTTTTTTATGAAATTATTCTGTACAATCTAAGGTCGATATCTTTCTTCTGCCTATAGAAATAGGTATCTAATGTTATGAGGTAACATGGTCGAGTTTCCTTTTCTCTTATTTTTTTTGCCTCTGTATCTAAGTTGACATTATTTTTTAACTTTGGTGGAACCCAAGTTATCTTCACTTCCTTGAGTTGACTTTCAACCCGGGCTTTATTGGTTGCCCTTGTGAATTTTACTACAGTAAACTTGTAAGAATCTTGACCGTGGGGAGATTAATTCTGAAGTGCCTCTGCTACGCACAATTAATAGCTGAAGTAGTATCATTGTGGTATTGTAGCTGTGAGCTCTAGTAAAGATCAAATTGTTGTAAAATTGGAATTTGTAAGGATTAGAAGACCTAGCATCCAATTTTCCAGTATGTTGATGTGCTCTCGTGCTATAGACTCTAACTCTTTTACAATCTTACTATTCTCATAATATTATTATTATTTAATTCTCATCATATATAATTTAAATTACTAAATGTATAGAATTAGACTTGACCTAACAAATCAAAAGGTTTATACATAGATGTAAGTTTTTGTAAAAAGGAGTTGTGAGAAAAAATGGATTGCCTATAATTCAAATCTGTGACTCCTAGGACTTTTAATATTTTTTTAAAGAATAGCACCCGTAGCTTGCCAAAACGAAAAGGATAATACCCATAGATATTAATAGATACTATCCATGATAGGTTTTATTTTTTCTTACTTTTCTTTAAATCACTTATATTATTTTTTTAAATTATTTTTTATTATCCGAAAGGTGAATCGAGATCTTTTGTGTTTTCATAAGAAAAAATTTATAAAAGAGTAATGTTATATTTATATTTTTAAAATTATACTTTTCTTATATTTATTTATGTAGGTTAAAAATAATTATTGATGCTCTATTATACACTCTCAGCTTTTGGTATTTAATTCTTTCACATCACCAATGTAGAAGAAATGTTAGCCTAAGAGATGTGAGGGATCATTTGCGCTTGCCAAAAGCTAAAGAAAGTGAAATTTTTTTTATTTATGATACTTCATCTGATCATTTTTATAACCTTTTATAAGAAGAAGATTATTTGTCTTTTCAATAAAAAGAAAAACAAAAGACTCTAAGCTCCAAAAATATTATAAAAGATCGGGTCAAAAGTGTGTTTCCCCCTCGCTCTAATCCTCATCTCATCTGGATGACTATTAATTTCTTTATGACGATCAAAGACTTTTACATGTGCGTTCCACATCATGACGTCGTCGGATTAGTATATCTTTCAATATTTAAGGTCACCGCTGTGTAGGATTGTCTAAATTTATAAGTAATTCAAGCATCATCATATTTTAGATCACCTAAGGCTACATTGACCATTGGCAGCACACTCTAATAATCACGTCCCAGCAAATATATATAATATTTGCAGCTGTTGAAAGTGCAGTTTAGAGTTTTGCTACTCCCCCGATTTTTTTTATACAGAATTTTCACAACACTCTTTATAGTTATTGATTTTTTGTGAAAAATTTAAAAAACTGCTCATTTCAAATTTTAGGTCTCACATAATTAATTAATAGCCGTGAAAAAGGTATTAACAGAGTAATAGAATCTCTCTCAGTTTAAAGATGAACCTTATAATCCAATTGTCATTAATATACATGTTACCTTTGCTACAATAAAGTGGCTATTAAGATACCAGCCATCTTGCTGTTCTCAAATGCAAAGATTAGATAAGAGCAAAGCCTGATAATGGAGTGGAAAATACGGAATTGAAGTTATTGATTGCTGTAACTATAAACAAAACAATGACAAAATAACAGTTATCAAATAATTGAACTGCAGCTTAGGTTAGTAGGACACAGTATCCATTTTTTTTTTTCTTTTAATGGATTTAGATAATTTGTCAGTATCTTTTATCAATTTTAATGACTCTTTATTCATTTGTCTTTACTTTGTATTAAAATATATTTATAAATTTTACTTTTTTTATCAACTTTTTTTTTCTTAATTTTATATTTATCTCTATCTTATTTTCTTCTACCTTTATATTCCTAAATACATATGATACTTATCCTTCCCTGTCTGTGTAACCTGATTTACATGGGTTTGACATAAATTTTTTTTTATTAATATGCAAGAAACTCAAATAGCATTTTCTGTAATTGATTTATGTACCTCATGTTTCAAATTCAAAGGTAGCTGGCTTTAAACTTTAGGCTAACAAAAATTACAAAATTATAGAAAGAAATCATAAATGGTTATGCTCTGTGTTTCAGAGTTGTTTGATAACCCAGTTATTTGACGTTCGTAACAGACGCATAAGTTTTCTCTTTTTCATTGGCACATAGGTTCAGAATTGGTTGGATTTTATGTTTCTTAACAAAGGTATAATGCTTTTGAAGTTGCAGAGTTAAATAAAAAATTTCTCTGTGGCCTCTTAGAACCGTATGATGATGTATCCCTAATTATAATCCAATAATATTTTTGGGTAATTAGAGGAATAGCAAATTACTTAATGCATATGCAAAATCCCAAATCTAAACTCAAGGTTCGAAAAAGCAAGGCATTCTATGATTTATTATAGCATAATTGTGTTTAAATAAAAAAATTTAAGTTATTAAGTACAAATTTAAAAATAAAATAATTATTTATAAAAAAATTATAATTTTATAAGCTTGATGTGTGAATAAAATATAGCATAAGTCTACTAAAACTATACTTAAATTCAATTTAATGTTGAGAAATGAGATTCAGAAGAAAACAACCAAACCAACTAACTCTGATGTATTTAATAGTAGAGATTTAGATATTATATTTTATAATTTTATTTTTATTTAATAATTATAATACTAAATTTAAATTATTAAATTTATTACAGACCCATAAATTTAATGGCTCTAGGCCTTGTGTTCCTTGCTCCGACGTCTTGAGAGCCACTTTTTCCTTGTTATCAATGAACTAATTAATTATCCATGATATTAGATGAAAGCTGGTGAATGGGGTTTATATTTTACAGTAACACACATGAGTGAGAGGAAAAGAGAGAAACTGAAAGAAAGCTACCAGCCCAACTACCAATTACAGAAGGAATGAAAAGAACAAGCAGTCCCCACTTCAAGAGATAATTGATGAATTAATGTTAGTAAAAAAAATAAAAAAGAGAACGCATTTGTTCGCTTTTATTCTTCTAAAGGAATTCACTATAGTGTTGTTTGAGAAATGGAGGTCGTCTGGGTGCTACCTGCATCAAAGCCTTGGAGTACGGGAGAGAAAAAGAAGGGGGTTTGGGGGGGACCAAAGCATGAGTTAAAGTGGTCACTGGAGAGCGGCTTTCAAGGGAGGGAGGGAAGGAATTTTAAATCAAAATGCACTCTCTTTATACATTTCCATTTTACCTTTGCAAGGAGCATGCGTGTAATCTTTGTCTGATATTTGAATCCACTTTAGCTCTGCAATTTCTGCATGATTCATGAGAATCTCAAAGTGCTTCTGCTCTCTTACCAATCTTATTCATTTTCAACAGACAGGGAAACCTTACAACTAATCTTAACATAGAGTGCAATTAGTGTGTTCTTTTGCCCCCTCCAATGTAGAAAATATTGTTCTTCATCATGTACTTAATTATTTGCTACATGTGAAATTTTAGTTTTTTTTTATAGGAGGAATAACAAATCACTTAACACGCATAAAGTTTAAAATTCGAACCCAAAATTTTAAAAAGAAAAAGCTCAAAGACAACAGTGAGTGCCACTGCCCTCACATTCAAGAGATAATAAATATTGTCTTGATTCATTCTGTTCTGAGTTGCTTACAGAAAATGACGCATCCGGTCCCATAACTGTTTTCTTCCTCTAAAATTCTTGATTCTTCTGCGTGATTTAGCAAAATGCAACACTTTGTTTTCAGGCCATGACAACATAGCATTCTGGTAGCCAAATGGGTTGAATAAGACTTATCAATGAACAAAACGTGTAGAGGATATGGACCAAAGAAGCTAGCCAGTGTATTTATTCATTTTTTAATACTTGTCATTCCTCAACATTATCTGTTGTTACATCAAGAGTTTCTTTTTCATGAATTTTCCAAGTGGGAGTGATTCCTGGAGCTTTCTGCAGTGACAGCTTCAGTCCTAGCGTGTGACAGCTTACAGAACTGCAGGCGAGAAACAAAGGACAAGTTAATATTCCTACGCATAATGTGACAAAATGCCATCATCGTCTGATGATTAGTAACTATTGCTTCCCTCACCCCTGCTTCACCTCAGTTTGAAAGGGAAGATGGGACCAAAACTAAGAGCAAGCCTCATATGTACTTCATAATTTGAGACTAAGCCAATGATACTATAATGGGTTAGGTTCCATTTGAGTTGAACGGATCTAATTAATCACCTAGAAAAAAAAAGACCAAAGAAAAGGTAACTTAATCAGTGATCTTTTGTAGATTTGGTTATCTTTCTGGTGTGATTAGCATCTGATATGACAGCTGATGGTTTATTTGATGCCAGCATACTTAACACTTAAAATTTCAAAGTTAATTTCTGAAAAAATAAAAAGCGTGGTAACTAGCTTCTTTTTTTCTAACAGTAGTAATGGGCAAGACATGGATCCAGATCCCTTGCCGTTAGTCCCCAGGGGTAGGGGTAACTTCAGTGATAGAAAGAGGGACTTTTAAGAGTGTTAAAAAATTAGTGAGAGAAAGTGATGAGATCCACAAATAGTAAGCATTTGTTATTCTCTAAAATTTGCCTTAAGTTACTAAGGTTAAGATCCTTTACATTTGGAGATCCCGAATCGCAAGAGATAGGTGTTCACTAATTCAGTTAGTAAAACTTTTTCTAATGATCCCAAAGATTTAGATAAAGAAAGATCTTATATTGCGTGTAATCTACACTGCTAATTCTTAGACTGGAAAACTAGTACTCCTTAGTCTGTCTGTCTATGCATTTGTAATTGTGCAACAGTAAGATTGAGATATAAGCCATAATCATATGGTAATTTAAACATGTTGCTTGATACGGAAGATTTTGAAGTCTGCGAGGCAGTGACATGCCCACATATAACCGTTTCTTGTAGAATTGCCTTATTGCGGTATGATGGAATACAGAATGAAAGTGTATTATTGACCATGTTACATACTGAAAGTGGCATGGCCTTTATGGAACAGGAAAGCCTCAAATGTCCCATTTGTTATGCATACAAAAATGATTAGAAACCAGATTATATACCTCCAGTGTCTTGTTAATTGTCAGAAGAAATATTTGCAAGCAAGCCTCGAATGGTTTATACTCAATATTTGCAAAAGTTTCTTTTTAATTATGGGGAGAAGGAAAGAAAAGTAGGGAGAGAATCATTGTTTCATAGCAGCAGGAAGTAAAAGAGGAATGTATGGACCAAAGACTGAATTATTGTGTGGGAAATGCACAGGTATAAAGTGAGAAGATGAGTGTTGAGGCTTTGGAATCTTTTCAAGATGTTGAAACATCATTCTCACAAAGTAGTAAGAAAACTGGGACACTTTGTAAGGGAAAAAGCAAAAGCAGAAAATAGGACAAGATGTTCCCTCAATCAAACTTTGCCTAAGCCATGTTAGCTGCATCACTGTCTTTCATCTTGTGGACAAATAAATCACTTTAACTTCCCTCTAAAAGACCCACTTTGTCACATTTTCCCTACAATTTAACCCCAAATAATAAATTTCCCCATTTCTTTTCATCTGTTATGCTGTCTTGTTTTCTTTCTTTCCTTTAGATAACCAATTAACAAGGATTTTAGTGGCCATGGAGGAAATTTCTTGCAGGTGGTGTCACGTTGAGTGCAGAACATGACTAGTAAGGCTGTGTACAGTCTGACATAAACCAAAACAGGATGAAAAAAGGAAAAGGAAATTCCAAATTATTAAAAAAAAAAGCCACTTTAAAACGGTTCTTTCTGTGGGGTTTTAATCACATTATAAACACAAATAACCAAAACTTATTTATGCAATTGAATAGCTATATCTTATCACAAAATAACTAGTTTGAGGAATCAATTTGGAAAAATATTTGTTAAAAGGACCCCAAATATACAGAATTATATTAAAAAGAGTCTTGATTACCTCCAGTTGGACTTGCAAAGATGGGGTAGGAAAGGAGAAAAATAAAATTTGCATATTTGTATGAATATATTAAGATAAGCTTCTTATTTTAATAATGGCATTCAGACAGCCCTAATGATCTCCATACAGGATTATAAGATACATGATTGACTTGTGCTTCTGCCATTAAAACTTGCTAGTGTGACAAATTATATGGCCACCTGCAGCGCCAACAAAGAAAAAGAAAAGTAAATTTGTCCAAATAATAATAATAATAAAAAAAAAAGTTCCAGAGGAAGAGAAGTAATCCATTCACAAGCTCTTAAAGGCTTTTGAGTTGGAACAGAGAATTGCACCCAGATTTCAAAAGCTTTTATTCCAAATGAGGTCCATGCCACTCAATAATAACAAGCCAAAAGATTATTATGTCCATGTGCTATTGAAACCTTTTCCCCTATAAATTTTGCTTTGTTGTCTTCTTAAAAGGATTGTTTTACTGATATAAAGTATAACAATAATAAGTTTTAAGTGTGTATATATTGGGATCCGAATCTCCTCTTGATTGTAAGGGCAATTTTTAAGAAGGAAAAAAATTTTAAGAGTGTTAAAAATTAAATGAGAAAAATTAATCAAACAATAAATGCTCGCTATTTATTTAAATTTACCTAAAATTAAGAAAGTTAGAATTCTCAACTGCAAGGGATCTGATCCCATATATGACACTACTGCCAAAAAATTATGGATTCTGGAATATCAGCAATGTGAGGATACCATGAGATCTACAATGGCAAAATCATTAGCTTGTTCATTAGTGGTCATTCATCAGAAGCTTCAACATTTCAAGCAGAAGACAAGCTCAGCCAGATAAATAAAATCAACTAATAAAATACATGACAGGAACCCAAGATTATGAAAAAGGAAGAAAAAAAAATGGAAGCCTTTAGAAGAAGGCAAAGGCAAATGGTGGGGGAGAGATATCAGTGCTAGAGTTGTCTGCTGCAAGTACATGCAGGGAGAGGAAGAGGAAAGACTTTCAGACTAATTCACGGAATATGGTAAGTGAATGGGGTCCAATATATCTGAGCTTAGCTTGGATCTTCTGTGCTGTCTTCATACACTGTCAACTTGGTATCACGTGGTTCGGTACTTGAATTCTTTTGGAAATACAACTAGATTTATACTATTTATGCTTCCTTCCTCTACTTCATGAATTCAAACCAATTGAATTAGTCCTTTCCCTGCCTCATCCACCGTTATGATAATCCACAATTTTTCTAAATGGCAAAATTTTTAGAGGCATTTGTGGTTATTTATGTATTTAGTCACTCTGACTCCACAGATAATCCTCAAGTTATTTAGGATTAGTATTTAATTACAATTGATTTTTATTCATATGTAAAAGCGCTCAAAAGAAAAATGATGAATGTATTACACAAAAGTACTGAATATCTTTGATGTAAAACTTATGCTTTATAAAAAAAATAAATAAAATTTGATTTTCATGGTAGTTGTATATATCAAAAGTTAAAAATAATTATGTATATATTAAATTCAAATTAGTATAATTTTACATTTATGTTTTCAGAATATATATATTTTATCAAATAATTATCAATTTTAGAATTTTTTTAAACTGAGGTCGGATTGATCAATTCGATTGGGAACTAGACCTCTATTCGGTTTAGGGTAAACATTTGTAGCATTCTTGGAGGATTCCATTTTGCATTGAAAATCCCAATTAAAGGGTATGCATGCAGTGACTTGAGGCATGGTCCTCATGATTAAGGACAGCTTTCGCATTTAAAGGGAAAGGATCCCACCAAACTAAAGGCCAATTACATATGAATGGAAAAAAGGATGGCCTAACACAAGAAAAGAACAAAGCACTTAAATAGGACAAAATGACAAAAATATCCATAGATTAAGGACGCAAGTGTTGAAGGAACAGCTGGACTGACATTGTCCCTTTCCTCGCATCACCTCAACCTCAAGGTTAAAAGGTCCCTACTAGGGTGAGACTGCCCCTCAGTTCTCAGCTCCATGATCTCAGATGAAGTTTTAAGTTAAAAAAATTTATTCCCACTTTACTTTTAAATTATATCTTTCATAATTTAATAATATAATATATTAATTTATTAAATTTTATTGTTGAATTTAAAATTTAATGAATTTAATAATTTAAAATATGCATTACAAAAATTAAATAAAAAATAAAAAATTTTAAAGATATCATCACACTCAAATTAAAGTTTTGTTACTGACACGCCTCATTCCTTTCAACAATTTCACATCTTATAATCTTCTTTAACCCTTGATTCATAATGTGGATTCCACTTAAATAATCAATCAAAATTAAGAACTGAAGAGTGTAAGATTTCTGTGAAAAAGAAAATGTGAGACTGAATTACCCCTCAAGTTTCTTTTTTTTTCTTTGGTGAGGAATTACCCCTCAAGTTAACCCTCGATTTGTCCCCCATTTTCTGTCTTTTCCTCTCATTTGTCTTTGGCTACAAAGATCCTTCTAAGATGACACTGCTGGCAAACACCAAAGCAACAGAACGACTGAAAGCTGCCACGTGTGCAAAGGACTATCATAAGGGGCACTTGGCCTGCTATAATTGGGCGGAGATGTGTGGTTCTTGAAATGAAGTTGCACAAAGTGACTCCCTTTGATCCCAGGTTGGTAGAACTTACAATCCCATTCCCCAAAACAGGGAAGCATTGAGCATTAGGTTGTAAAGAATGGACTAAACAAGATTTGTACCATTTGTATGAGAATATTGCCATCTACAAGCCACATCTCTATCATAGTACCCAAAATCAGTACATAAGATCATTCATCAAGTTTTGCACTTTCCATTCTTAGCAATGAGTATGAAATTTGAGCATTAGTTACGAAGGGTAATGTTATTTTTGGAAAGTAATTTCTTTTATAAAATGATATGTAAATTATTGATATTTCTTTTTCTTCTCACTACAAATATCCTAAAAATAAGCAAAAATTAAATCCTTAATCATAAAAAATTCTATAATACGTAAGTACAAATAATTCCCTTTATTGATATTTTTAATGGTATAATATCACTCAATCAGTGTCTTAGATTATTTCTTTTAAAAATTTTAAAATTTTTTATATGTTAAGTTATTTGTCACTTTTTTATCACAAAAAATTTCTTTTGACTTTAACAACCAAAAATTTTAATATTAAATATTTAATATTACATTTATTGAACCTCACACAATATATTTAAAAAAAATTTAATAATTCTACATTAAGTGAGACTATCTTTTATCCAATAAAAAACTCAAATGATACACTAAAAACTCTATTGATATGCTGCATAATATAGACCCTATACCTCTATTCCTACTAGAGTTTTGTGACTGCACAGTAAAACTTACTATCTTTTACTTTGAATGCTCTACTCTTGCTATAAAATTAACAAATAAGTTTTATTATTTAATTAATTTAATAATTTAAATTTTTTAAAATAAAATTTAATTTAAAAAAATAATAAGATTCTAACATAAAATACCAAAGTCTCATGTAATCAAATTTTCAAATATAATTTATTATTATACACTTGATAACTGGCACCTTTACTTCTAGTATAGGAAAAATTTTCAGTCTTACCTCGAGTATTCAAAATTCAGTACTTTCTTAATTTAAAATCTGATGAATAATTATTTCCTAATTTATAGGTTATGGACAAAATTAAACATGTTTCCATCTGAATTAAAGAAACACTTATTTCAGTAGGCCTAAAATATTTTTTCTAAGAGAATCTTCTGTAGTAAGAAGTAACAACTGCAAGAATCAAAAGATAAAGCAGAGAGCATATTTAATATTATAGTAATATTTATTATTACTTTAAAATTTTGTATGTATAATTAAATGACTTGCTATATTTAAAAAAAAGAGAAAAGCAGAGAATTTTATCAAGGGTATGATTGCAGGAGGCTCAAAGCAGGCGCCTTTTGTAGGAGTGGAAGAGAGATAGTGTGTTAATTGCTAACTATAATGAGTTATAGGCAAGCACATCAAAAATAAAAAACAACACATACTTTAGAGAGAAAAGGATGGCGCAGGTAGGGGTCTGAGAAAGAGAGAGGAGGGATGGCAGCTTTCGCCCTTGAAAGTTTTACTCTTTTTGAACAATCTTAGGGGAATGACTGTCTGCTGAGGGTCCAAGTGTGATCGGAGGCTGATGGTGTTTTTGGAATCTGAAAAGCACTCCCAACATTTACAGCACAAAAGAGACCTACTCTTTAAATAATTCTCCCAAACAAACTTACACAAAGGAAATTAATTAACTTTAAAAAAAAAGGCCACAGAGATCCTCATGGGTCAGTGATAGTGGGTGACCAAATCCATCATCAGTCTCGAACCCCCATACCCACCCTTCCCCACCTCCTATCTCGAGATTCTCACATTCCCAATACCTTAAAGTAAAAAAATAAATTTGGGATTTTGGGACTTTACTGAATGGCCAAACTCAGGGAATGTTGGATTCTCCACAGCCCCAAGTAAGCATAATCCATCTCATACATAAACTGATCGACTTATGGGTTAAGTTTTGAGTAATTCAACTACATACAAACTGACAGTTAGATTATGCCCATCTCTAGGCAATTACATACTCACTGTCAAATTTAATATTATGAGCCATATTTTGGTTCTTTCCACTAAAATAGAAACAAAGGATTGTAGTTTTGTTCCATGTATGTGAATAATGTTCATTAATAAATTACTACCCGTATTCTATATAATTTTTATTTAATAAAATTTAAATTATTAAATTTTATCAATAAATAATTATTACAATAATAATTGATTGCATCTCAACTTACTTTAGACAAATTTAAAATTTAATTTTAGAATCATTTTTATTGAAAAAAATTATTATTTAATTTTTATCTTGAATAAAAATTAATTTTATTTAAAAAATATATTAAATTTATTATATTTTATAAATTAAATTATAAAATTTAGTTGATTAAAAAAATTTACATTAAATGTATGAATCTTTTGTCGATTTTAGATGGGGACAACTTTATTCTTAAATATTTCTCATGCCCTTGTGCCTTTTGCTTTATCTGCGGTGGTAAGCGTATACATTATTCTCAAAAAGGATAAAAACTCTCTCCGGGCATGTGCATGATTATATTGAGTGAATTTCCCATTCTCCCCCTGCTATTGGAATAATTTTCTGCAATTGGTTCACTTTGGCTCTTCTAAAGATTAACGTCATTATATATTATTTTCTTTACCGCTTCCTGACTCAGTGACAGGCATGCTAGTTCCCTTTATACTACCAAAAACCTGTCTTTTTTTCTTGGGTCTGACACAAGATTTTTGGTGAATGGGATTCTGGCAATGAAAGCAGGAGGTGTGTTTCTTTCTTCTTTTGAAAATCACCGCAAAGAAAGAAAGAACATCCATTTGAGAATTTGGTAACGTTCCAATCTCTTTAGCGGTTACCATAAGGAGCTCCCAGTACTTTGCCTCTGGTTCTTGGATATTCCAATTAAATGGGAACGGCAAGAAGAGAAGCAGCTCTCTGTTTTGTGGTATTTTTTTGGTTCTGGAGTTCTGCAAATGCTTTGCTTTCTCCTAAAGGAGTAAACTTTGAAGGTAACTTGAATATGTTTCTACTTCTTTCCATAAATTTGCACAGAAGTTGGCAACCCATGGCTTCATATCAGTTTAACAATGAGAAATTTGAACTGGGTTTTTCTCAATGTAGTGCAAGCTTTAATGGGCATAAAAGCTTCGCTGGTGGATCCTCATGGTGTTTTAGATAATTGGGATGCGGATGCTGTTGATCCATGTAGCTGGACTATGGTCACCTGTTCGCCTGAAAGCCTGGTCATTGGCCTGTGAGTCTTTCTTCAATCTTCTATTTGAAGCTCATATTCTTGCAAATTAATGAACACTCCCAAGCAGTGGTACGGGTTTAATTATACTGCAGAATGCCTTGACAGTTACATAAAAATGCTCTTCCTTGCTTCGTGCAGAGGCACTCCCAGTCAAAATTTATCTGGTACTCTTTCTCCAAGCATAGGCAACCTAACCAACCTTCAGATTGTGTAAGTATCAAGAGAGCAATGAGCAATTTCGAACTATCTGGACGGGTGCTTCTTATCTGCTACCACTTTCACTAATTTGGATGTTTTGGACAACTTTTCAGGCTGCTGCAGAATAACAACATAACTGGACCAATTCCCTCAGAGCTGGGCAGGCTTTCCAAGCTTCACACTCTTGATCTCTCCAATAACTTCTTCAATGGTGAAATTCCTTCTTCTCTAGGCTACTTGAGAAGCCTCCAATACCTGTGAGCAACCAAGCATTCATTTGTTTAGCCTGCAAAGCTTAAACTCTGTCACTGTTGTCAGTAGCAGTCTCTAATAAGTTAATTGAAATGGTTTCAGGAGGCTTAATAATAACAGTCTTTCCGGAGAATGTCCAGAGTCACTGGCTAACATGACCCAGCTTTCTTTTCTGTAACATTCATGATCCTCATACTTTTGTATCATATTACACTAGTTCTGGTAGCTTTCTGTAATTCTTAAGATGGTTTCTTGTTCTGCTATAATTATTTCAGTGACTTATCCTACAACAATCTGAGTGGCCCTATACCCAGAATTTTGGCCAAATCATTCAAGTAAGTCCCTCTCTCTCTCTCTATCCTTTCACTTTGATATATGTATGTTTCTGCATGCTTGGGAAACTGAAACTTGGTATTAAATGCAAAAATTTTCCCATTCCCTCATATTAATTCAGCATTATTGGAAACCCCCTCGTCTGCGCTACTGGGAAAGAAGCAAACTGTCATGGGATGACACTGATGCCTATGTCCATGAACTTAAACAGTACAGAGGGTAAGACTACTTCCTGCTGTCACAAAATTCCCCTGTATTTGGCTTACTTTGACTTCCCTATTCCCATATGACACACAGATACACTCTGCCCTAATATTGTATTGATGCTGACATCAATCTCTTTGATTTCTAGATGCTCTTCCTTCTGGCAGACCAAAAACTCACAAAATGGCCATCGCCTTTGGGTTGAGCCTGGGATGCCTCTGCCTGATAGTTTTAGGTTTTGGACTATTTCTGTGGTGGAGGCACAAGCATAACCAGCAGGCATTTTTTGATGTTAAAGGTACTTACCCGATAAAAACTTTAAATGGAAGCTTTTTTGTTGTATAGACCTTCAATTTAGGCTTTAGATAGATTAGTGTATCTTTCTTCGCTATATCCTAGAACAAGAATATGCAACATGGCTTAACATATTTGATCCTAGTATGATATATTATGTCCTATCTTTTGATTTTTCAGACCGACATCATGAAGAAGTCTACCTTGGAAACTTGAAGAGGTTCCAATTCAGAGAACTCCAGATTGCGACTAACAACTTCAGCAGCAAAAACATTCTGGGAAAGGGTGGTTTTGGAAATGTCTATAAGGGAGTTCTCCCGGATGGCACTCTTGTAGCTGTCAAGAGGCTGAAAGACGGCAATGCTATTGGAGGAGAGATCCAATTTCAGACTGAAGTTGAAATGATCAGCTTGGCAGTGCACCGAAACCTCCTCAGACTATATGGTTTTTGTATGACACCCACAGAACGGCTTCTAGTTTACCCATACATGTCTAATGGCAGTGTTGCTTCCCGTCTCAAGGGTAAGTTAATGTATATGCTAATAAATTTTGCCTGCATTTTCAGAATATCTGATTCAGATACCAATTTGGTAATTGACAGGTAAACCAGTCTTGGACTGGAGCACCAGGAAGCAAATTGCCTTAGGAGCAGCAAGAGGGCTACTATACCTTCATGAGCAGTGTGATCCAAAGATAATTCATAGGGATGTGAAAGCTGCCAATATATTGCTTGATGACTACTGTGAGGCAGTAGTTGGAGATTTCGGGTTGGCAAAGCTTTTGGATCACCAAGATTCTCATGTCACAACTGCCGTGAGGGGCACTGTGGGGCATATAGCCCCAGAGTACCTTTCAACAGGGCAATCCTCTGAGAAGACGGATGTCTTTGGATTTGGCATTCTTCTTCTTGAATTGATTACAGGCCAAAGGGCTCTAGAATTTGGAAAGGTAGCTAACCAAAAAGGAGCAATGCTTGATTGGGTAAGCTTGCATTGTTTCTGTTTATTTACTGAACCTTTTTCTACCTTTACATGGCAACAGTGAAAATGAAGTGCCTATGACTATGTTACTGTCATTTAGGTAAAGAAAATTCATCAGGAGAAGAAACTTGAATTGCTTGTAGACAAGGATCTCAAGAACAACTATGACCGGATTGAGCTCGAGGAAATGGTTCAAGTGGCTCTCTTGTGCACTCAATACCTTCCAGGACACAGACCCAAAATGTCTGAAGTGGTACACATGCTTGAAGGTGATGGGCTTGCAGAAAGGTGGGAAGCCTCTCAGAGAACTGACACAACCAAATGCAAACCCCACGAGTTCTCTTCATCAGATAGGTACTCTGATCTTACTGATGACTCTTCGTTGCTAGTCCAGGCCATGGAGCTTTCAGGTCCAAGGTGAAAATTGTCCAGAAATTCTATTTTCTTTATTAATTTGTATCTTTTTCTTTATTTGATTAGTTTTATAAAGAAAGCATATGAAGTTGAAGAGATCTAATAGTTAAATCTATTTACAAATCCTCTGAAGATTATATGTTTTATGATAGAGGTCTATCAAAGGTCAAAAGGGATTTTATGTTTTCTTTCAAATGTACAGAATCTGATTTGTTGGATGATAAACTTGAAATGTAAAATTTGTGATATTAGAAATCAATGGATAAATGTTTTATTTCCTGAAGTTTCACGCACTAATCAGATTTATTAATATTTGTCAATATTCCAGTTTTTCCCCATATCTCTCTTTGCATTTCTCATTAAGTATTCATATCTCAAGTGATTATATGATTATAGTATTGTACAAGAACATGAATCAATGATCTAGAGCCCATTTGCTCCACAGAAATGCTATTTGGACGTAAATACATGTACACAAAGTAAATAAAGATTAATCTCTATTTAATATTGTGAAAAAGTACAATTAGAAAACGTAGGCCTTGCGTATGTCTTTTCACATCCGAATAGCATTGTTCTTTGCTCCATGACCACTGCAAACTATATACTATGGACAATTTACATTCCAGTAGGTCCTATGTCTCTGCAATCATTGGTACTTGGGGACACTGTCACCAGTCACAAGGGAATAGACAAGTTGCAAGTTTTTTTTTCTTTTTCTAAGACCCACTCCAAATGGCTTGTCTCCAAGTACCATTCTATCTTCATGAAACCAAATGGGTGACAAGCAATATCAAATTTCACTTTAATGCTATTGGAAACGTATGGTAGGCACAAACACTCTAATTTGTGCCCTGCAATAATGTTATGCACTTAAGTTTTTAAGAACACAGAAACCCTAAAATGGAGGCATTTGCTGTTTTGCAAGGGAGGAACGACCAAAAAAAAAAAAAATGCACTATTAAATCTTTGGTTTTGGTATAAAAATCCAAGGTTAAGAATTGTATCAAACATGTTTGATATTTTTCTACTTAACATTCATAGCAAAATTGATAACTGATGACTCCAACTAAGCACTCCAATGCCTTACAAATGTGCCATCTAACAAAGTCCTTTTGCGATGAGTGCAGCCACTAGCCAGGGAGGAAAGTGTGTAGCCCACACACTATTTGACCAAAGAAAGAAAAGAGTATGAAACAATTAGTGGTTAAAGGACCAGCATTTTGTTGTTCACTCCGAAGAGAACTGATCAATGATAACCAAATTAAGTTCATTAGAAATTGGTAAGGCCAAAGTTTGTTATAAATTAGTCTCAGACAGGCCACAATCAATAAAAAATCAGTACCTCCAAATGAACAGACTCTGCAGAAAGAGGCAAGTCAGAACAAAAGCTGAGAATCTAGCAGTAGATACAATAAACCCAGCGCAGCATAGAGTTGAACAGTTCTCCACAGACAGCATAATAAACTGGGAATGTCAATGCAGCATCGTTGATGCATGCAGTGTCTGTAGCTTTATCAATGTGACCTTGGTACTGTGACTGCCAATTGGGCTGTCTTGCTACATGTTGAAGAAAGCTTGCAAGAAAATGAGAGGAAGAAAGAGATCTGGCTATTTATATCTCTCATGCGTCTCCCAAGCAAAAGTCAATTTTTAATTATTAAGGTGAAAAAAATTTAAATTTTTAATTACTTAATCATAAAAACATTTGGATCATCATAAAAATTTAAACTATTAAATATAAATAAAAGAAGGATTTTTATTTTATACCTAACACTTACGTATCCCTAGCCCTACTAAGCAGTAGTCAACTTTACCATGTTAAATGATACATTTAGCTTTTCGTGTGTGTCACATTAATAAAAATTGAATAATGTTACTGGTACAATAATTTGTGTACAAAAAAGTATTAAAATGCTTTTTAAGTGGAGCAGGTACAATAAATAAATTAGTAAAAATTTCAAAAATTTACCTTTAACCCATTTAAAAAGTATTTTAGAACATTCTTTATGCACTAAACATTACACAGAAAACACTACTCAAACAAACTAGATTGTTTAAATAGAATCCAAATTAATTGAACATAACTTAGACTGCATAAACATACAAGAGCATTATTTAAATTATTTTTATCAATGGCATAGGCTATGTTGAATTAGGATCTTTTAAAATAAATTTTAAAGTGTAAGTGGATAATTATTGACAAAAAAATAATAATTACAAATATTTATTGTTAAATATAAGTAAGTAAATCATAATTCATAAATTTAAAATAATTATGACTATTGATTTTCTTATCAATAATTATTTATTTATATTTTACTCTTTAAAATATACTCTACACTTTAGATAATCCAAATCCTTCTTCCTTCGCTAGAGATTAAGAAGGAATTCAATCCTACATTCTTGCACTCACTATAAAAATTTCTACCAATCGATCAAACAGTTTATTGTTTGTATATTGCGATTGCTGTTGTTGTTACATATGTAACTTAACTCTAACTTTAAATAGATATACAAAACTATTTTTAAAATATATTAAATTTATAATATGCATTGCATATGATATTTTAAATCATTAGCTATAAAGTAATATAACTATGAAGATATTATTGAATAAAGCAAACTAATAGGAATTTTTAACTCAAAATGAATATGGTGTAAAGTTAAATTTTGTAAAAAGAAAGAGTTTAGGAAGAAGACATTAAATTATAATAAACATGTAATAAATTTTAAAACAATTTAAATATACGACTAGAATATAATTTGGTAATAACAATTTTTAAAATATAAGCAATATAAGTATTTTGAACTTTCATATTTTTATGTATGCATAAATATAGATTTACTAATAAAGATTTTTGAGTTTAGCTAAAATCTTAATGTAGTACCATACTTTATCAAATACGATTATTTTTTATAAATTTAATTGTGCATTTATACTCAAACGTAAGATCTAACTTCCAGTTTTTATCTCAAATATTCTCAAAATTAATTGTGGTGGGTTAATTTATTAGATTTTATATTTAAATTTATGAAATTTAATCATCTTAATTATTTTAAATAAAAATTTTGTAAAAAGGATTAAAATCGAAAAGGTCAGTGTTTAATCTGAAGGTGTGCACAGTGACATGCAATTATAGTTGTCATTGCTTGTCCTGATGCCCCACCTTGTTTTGAAAATTACGTCCATTATCTCTCCGTGCAGAGATTACACTTTTCATGACAAATTGAGTGGCTACCATCTCTCTCCTTCCCATGCAACCAAAACCCCTGACTCGCTCTATGGACACTATGATGTTGATACAATTATAAGAGACAGCCCAAAGCAAACTTGAATTACTCCCACTTTCCCACAAAGTGAACTATATTTGACTTTGACTTGGGACACACAAAAGGAGAAATTATTTATGTATATGTTTACTTTATATAAGGTGCGCATAAAAGTGGGATGAATTCATCTTCATTATGAAAATATTACTTATTTTTAATGGACATTTAGTCATTTGGTTAATTTTTTTATAATAATGATATAATTTAAATTTAAATTTAAAAATTTTTATTGATAGACGAAATGTAATATTTTTTACTTTTCTCTTAAAATAAAAAGAATTTTCATTCATCCTAAATTTTTTCTTAAAAAAACCCCTACTTAAGACTTAAAAAAAATTTTAATATTCATATGTCACTTTTGTACATATCTTCTATATAGTATACATGTACATATATATTATTTCTTCACAAAACTGCTCATGCCATTTTAGTTGGAGTTTATGTTTTAGGAGATTTTATAAATTTAAAATTTTAAAATTTTTTAAATAAATATTAAATAAAATTTGTTTTATAAAAATAATAAACTCATTAACCCACGAGAGATGAGATCTGAGAGTCTAGGACCACCTACTTAAATTTTGTGGTGGAGCTGCATCCTTATCTAATGGCTCCTAACGTGGCGGAATAATATTGGATGGTAGAATGCCCGACGGGGTTTTTCTTTTTTGAATATTCCGATGGGGTGTTTTTGAACCATCCACTTGGTGCTCAGGCGGAAGCCGTCAGTTGGCTCCACGCAAGCACCGACTCGATACATGTCAGCACCCGGATGCAGTTGTGTTGTTGCACTGTGCTTAAGATATTAGACATAAAATTTTACTATTCATACGTTTTTATATTTATAATTTAACCACAATTATATAAACAAAAAAAAGACAGAATCAATCAGTTCTACCTTGTGTCCTACTTTTTTTTTTCTTTCATACATTGTAAGATATTTGTTAATATGAATACATAAATATAATTTTTTTAGATATGTATTATTTATTATTTTATATATTTTTAAAAATAATAAAATTATGTCGTTGTAACAACATAATTTTTATGTTTAAAGAAAAAATATTCTACCTTTTATTCTATTTTAATAATAAACAAAACACATACAAATGTGAAAAAGATGTAAGATTAAGAGAGTAATATGCTCTTCATCCAAAAGCTAGTTGGCCTCGTAAATATGTTTGCTTGTCTTAGGTCCCTTTCTAAGTAAGTGGTTCATCCGCATAGCGTGAATGCGGATGCCATTTTAGTTACAGTGATTCTATACCACACTTTAATTTACATATTTAATTTTTATATTTTAAATATGCATTATCAAATTGGATAGACCGTATAATATATAATAGGAGATCTATCTAACTTACTGATATATACTTATAATATGAGAATTGAATAAATGAATTAAGATCTGGGCAAGTGTTTTCATTTTTATTATAGAAAAATAATAATTGTGTAATGAGAAAATATATAATTTATGTTCAATTTTTCATAAAAAAAAATTGAAATTTTACTTTAAAATTTAAGTAAAATTACAAAAATATTAATTTTTAACAAAAAATTATACTTAGATTATACATTCTCTCATTGTACAATTATCATTTCTCTTAATTATATAATAGTTTCTGCTATATTAATGACAATCAATGTAGTTTTGAGATTGTTGCTGCATGTCAATGCCTTTATTGCCGCAGAATTAATTTTTTTACCAATTTGGATTTAGAGTTAAAAATAAATTTTTAAAATATTAAAAATGTTGAAGTAAATATTCTCTTTTAAAATTTTTTTATATAAAATTTAAATTAAATTCAAAATAATTTATTTAAAATATTCAGATTTTTATCATTATAACCAACTCACACTGAAGATAGTTAGCTGCCATTAGTTTCATCTCTTTTTAATGAATTAGTTTAAAATGCATATTAAAAGTTTGTTTTTAAAAATGATACATATGCCCTTCTAAGATGTTAAAAACATTTAATTGTTTTTCTTTAGCTCTCCTGAAATTTTGGAAATTCCGTTTATACCTAAATTTTAAAAAAATTTCAACTAGACCCTCTTTGATTTTCTCAAAATCGATTATATATGTATAATATTTCAAGAGTTTTAAAATAAATCCTTGCGTATCTCAACTAAATATTTTTAAACTTTTATAATAATCCTTCAAATATTTTAAAATTGTAAAGTTTATCCGGCCTCTTCATTTATTCACCTGCATTCTCATTTTTAATTTTATTTCTCATTATATTTCATTATATAATATTAGCAACAAAATATATATTATGTTCATATTTTTTATATATATTTATCTTTATTTTATAAATATGCATATAATTTGTGGTGATTTTAATTTTTTTTTTCATCTCTTATCGTTCTTTCAGTCTCAACCCCTCCTAAGGCAAAATTGTGATTTCGTACCTAACCAAGTGTGCTTAGGAATGATAATGAAGTGAGGTGGGGAGAAGTGGTTCCCCGCTCTCCAACCCTAAGGAAAACTAATTCCTTCAGACCCTAGAGTGGGGAATTTTGTTTTGTCCCAAATCCTCGTGGTAGAGTTAGTACTTGTAGAGATTTAAAATTCCAAATTTTTTAATTAAAATTTCTTTGATGTGAATAGATTGGGATTTTTTTGTTTATTTATTTATTAATAATATGTAATATCTAATTTATCTCATATAGTATACATTATTTAATTATCATATAAAGGATATTATAGTCTATTTATAATTCAGGGATCCTTATAAGGCTGGGAATAAGGTCGCCTTTCCTATCCCCAAAACTGTGATGAAAAAATGTTCTCCCCACCCCTGTCCTTGCCAAAGGAAAATCTCCCCTGGTCCTGAGCCAAGATCAAAGATTCCTCAGGGGTCCTCGCCTGGATGAGAAAAATTGCTATCCCTGATTGTTTTGTGTGTGTAAGAAAAGTGTCAAAATAAAGGGAAAAAAGTTAGGAAAATAGGATAATTTTTTGATATACCCTGTTTTTAAAATGAAATAATTTTTATTATCCTAAATTTTATGCAAAGAAAAGAGTTTTAAAAATATTTATATTTAAAGAAGCTTTAGAATAAGATTTTTAAGCTAGCCGTAAAAATGCTTATTTATGTTTTTCTAAGTAAAATATAATAATAATAATAATAATAATAATAATAATCTCGAACAAATTAAAATGGTAATCAAAATATAATTTATTTAGATCCATATGATTTAAAATGAAATAAAAATGGACTTAATAGCCACGGCTCGTACTTAGCCCACTGATATGCATGCGCATTGGTTTTCGTCCTGATCTCTGGTAACTAGTAGATGAGTCAGTTCAACTTAGATATTAACTCTTAAAGTAAATTATCCTCATCTTTTTTAAGAAATTTGAATATAATATTTTATTTTTATTCAAATATTATATTTCACTTTAATTATTTAACTTAATTAACATAATATATATAGATGCTATAAATATTTATAGCAAGAATATTGAATAAATAATTTATTGTAATTTTGTTCAAAAATTATATTATGGCTTAGTTGAGTGCTTCAAAATAATTAAAATATTGACAAGTTGATAATTATATTTATTGCAAAGTGTAACAATATGTATGATTATGAAAAAAAAATTGTAATGTAAACATAGAGGTTAGTATAACAAGGTATGTGATTGTAAAATTGTTAAATACATTTTGTGTTTTATATCAGTTTGAAGCCTTAGTTTAACTACTAAAACTACATTTACCAAGAAAGATTTTACCTATTAACCACCTTATTAGAATTAAGTGCGAGGATAAAAATATTTTAATTTTAATAATGTATTATAATACAATAAAATTGAAAAAGCAATTTTAATTTTATAATATATGTAAATTATAAATTTATATGTGATTAGTTGAATGTTTTATTAATATCTAAATATATTCTTTTGATTAAATCATTAGAGTGGGGTATAATTTTTAAATGAAAATAAAGTAAAATGTTAGATTTAAATATTTTAAGAAATGCAAGTGTAATTTACATTGAATTTTAAATCTTCCCCATTCTTAAAATTTGATATAAAATAGTAGCATATATAATATAATCAATTAGTGAACTTTTGCTAAAGAGAAAATTCATAAATATAATTATTTTTGGTTAAATGCATGAGAATTTCTCATTATATATTTGTCAAAGGAAAATTGTCACGCATATATTTTGCGTATAAAACTATTAAATTGTATGTAGATTTATAGTGTGTGTATATATATATATATATATTGAATATGGTGTGGGAAGATATACTAAATCTAATAGTAACATACAAAAAAGTTGTAGAGAGGTGTGGAAAAAAGTTGTGTCAATAATACTAAATCCCTTCCAAAGTTATCATGCACATCAATTATATCATTGATATACGATGGATAGAAAACTGTGGTATGTTAACTTTTGAATTCAATTAGTGAATTTGAAAAGATTAATTATAAAATAATATAAATTAAAAAACTAATTATCATATCAAATATTTAATAAAATAAATATTAAAAATTTATAAAATAAAGTCAGTGCAAAGAGAACATGTTAAGAAAGTAAAGTTTTTTCTAAAAAGAAATACTTGTTATAATATTTTTTTAGTTAAGATTATAACAAGTATTAAATGTTGAAAAAATCTGTACAACTTCAATTTGTTTTCTAATAAGACACATCATTTATAATAAAGATGCAAACAATAATTTTGAGTTTATTTTTAATAAATATTTAAAATTTAAGATAATGTGAATTTATAATATGATGGTATTTTAGTGAATTAGACATTTAAAAATATATTTTAGTCCAAAAATGTTTCACCCATGTTCATATAGTATAGAAAATATTTATTTTTTAATTAATTGTTTAAAATATTGACAAAACATTTCAGTTCCTTTTTTTATATGCACAAAACATTTTGATTTCAACATTTATAAAGAAAGGAGAACTAAACTCATGACCTTGTTTCATCTGGTGACCAGATTATTTTTTTGATTAATTTTTAAATATATATGTAATTATAATTTAATTTATAACTTCACCCAATTGAAATTTTCTCATACTCTAACTGACTTTACTAAAAAGCTAAAGCCCAATTATATATATATACATATATATATATATATATAAAATAAAATCTTTAAAACACACAAAACATTATTACACGTTTTACTCAATTTTCATAAGTATTGTTAGTTATTACCACTATTTAAATATAATGGAAATTATTTGCGGCGCTTAATGATTAGATTATAAGTTTATACTCAATTATTTATATTTTTTATATAAATTTATTTAAATAAATTAAAAAATTATGCCTCACTTCCTTGAGATTATTTTAAATGATAAATTTTATTTTTGTTTAAAAGTTATATTCCACCTTAATTTATTATATTGGCTAACTTTCATATAAGAATTTTAATGAAATATTTTTTTAAATAATTTGACTTATTATTTTGTATATATTTATAAAAAGCAAACTTAAAAAATTAAGAAAATTAATCATAAGAATCTTACATACTAATACTTATACTAAAAAATCTTTAATAACTTTTTTAATAATAAGACCAAGTAAATAATCACCCATTTGATGTAATTATTGAATTATTTAATTTATATAAGATCAAAATTTATATAGTTTTAAATCTTAAAAAATTAAAAAAATTAATTATAAGAATCTCACATATTAATACTTATGCTAAAAAATTTTTAATAAATTTTTTAATAATAGGACCAATTAAATAATTATTCATTTAATATAATTATTTAATTTATATCAATTCAAAATTTATATAATTTTAAATCTTAAAATATAAAATTTTAAATCTTAAAATTTAAAACCTTAAACATAATATGACATTGAACCTTAAAATTTAAAACATTATATTCTAAACCTATGTACTAAAACCTTAACACCTTATACCTTAAGATGTTAAATCTAAAACTATAAACATAAAAATTGTAAACCTTAAAACTTTAAGTGTAATATTGCATTAAACCTTAAACTATAAAATAAACACTCTTAAATCCTTCACCTCAAATCTTAAATTTTAAAAATTTAAATCTAAAACCCTAAGATCTTTAATCATAAATATGACATTAAGTACTAAATATTAAAATCTAAAACTTGAAACTATAAAATTATAAAATCTAAAGTACTAAGACATATAAAGTTTAAATATTTGAGATTTATAATTTTATGATTTAGCATTTAAGATTTAAGTTTTGTTTAGGTTTTTTATTTTGGATTTATAGCTTATAGTTTGAGATTTATATAAAAGGATTTAATATTATATTATATTAAAGGTTTAGAATTTTATATTTTAATATTTTAAAGTTTTATGTTTAGATTTTAGTATTTAGTATTTTAAATTATAAAGTTTATAAAATTTGTTCTGAAATTAATTGATTAATTAAACATATTAAATTTATAATAATTTGATTAATGTTTTATAATAACATTTTAAAGATTTTTAGTATAACTATTAGTAGTATTAGATTTTTGTAACTAATTTTTTAATTTTTTAATTTTAATTTAAAAGATATATATAAAAATTATATCAAATTATTTATAAAAAATATTTCGTTAAATTATTAAATAGAAATTAATCAATATAATTGAATTGAAGTGCAATTTAAATTTTAAATAAAAATAAATTTTAGTGTCATTTAAAAAATTTTAAGATAATAAATTATAATTTATTTTAAATAAATTTATTTTTTAAAAAATTATTTTTTATTTTTTTATAAAATCATATAAATTATGAATAATTAATTTTAAAAATATGAAGGTTATGTGCTAAGAGAATGATACTATTTACGCTTGTATACAGCGAATATACGCAGCTTAGAATTGAATCCCGTGGACCCACACAGCTACACTAACACATTGCTTCAGTTGTGTCTACCTTCACAGATGGGAGAGTGGGCCCACATCACCCCCAGCTTTTTAATGATTCCCAAAGCCAAAGGAGAGAATGGGTCCCACCCGAACCTCTGACTCCACCCTGGCTCCACTCAGAAACGCAGCCAGCCACAAGATAATGTAACCACTTTTTGACACCACTAACTCCTTGCCACGTGGCAACTCCAGATTCTCTCCCACTGTTACTTACACACCCCTCCCTCCCTCATCACCTCGCCATGGCCATTGCCAAGAACCAAACTTGACATAAACACGCCCAAATGTTGTCAGAAGACATGAATGGCGGTGGTAGCAGTTGGGCACGTATTTGTGACACCTGCCACTCCGCTGCCTCTACCGTGTACTGCCGTGCTGATTCTGCGTACCTGTGCACCGGTTGCGACACGCGCACTCATGCGGCCAACCGCGTGGTATCGCGGCATGAGCGCGTTTGGGTGTGTGAGTCGTGTGAGCGTTCCCCAGCCGCATTTCTATGCAAGGCTGACGCTGCTTCTCTCTGCGCAGCCTGCGACGCCGACATCCACTCGGCGAACACACTCGCCAGCCGCCACCACCGGGTGCCAATTCTGCCAATCTCCGGTTGCCTCTATGGCCCACCAGCTACCCAGGTGGGGTCAGCTGCAGGGAGTGGGCAAGATGGGTTTCTATCTCATGGAGGCGAGAAGGAGGGGGAAGAGGGTGTAGATGGAGAGGATGAAGATGAGGCAGCATCATGGTTGTTGCTGAATCCTGAAAACATTAAGAGCAACAACAATCAGAGTAATGGGTTCTTGTTTAGTAATGGGGAGGTGGATGAGTATTTGGACCTTGTAGATTGTACTTCTGACAACCAGTTCACCGATCAGTATAATCACCACCAGCAGCAAAATTACAGTACTGTTCCCCACAAGAGTTCTGGAGGTGATAGTGTTGTTCCAGTTCAGTGTGGATTAGATGCCAAAGCTCATCAGCTCCAACACCACCAAGCACAGCATTTTCAGCTGGGATTGGACTTTGACTCCTCAAAATCTGGGTACAGTTCCAATGGTTCGATTAGCGAAAGTGTAAGCCTCTTTTTCCTTTCTTTATTTTGTTTCTATTTTTCCCCTATCATTTGCTTCATAGGGTCATACTAATTTGAAATGAAGGTCCATTTCCAAAATTATGGCTTGATGTGCATCTCAAATTATCCAATTCAATTAAGCTCTTGGAAGCTTCAATTGGGGCTTTATTAGATTTTGCTTTTGAGTTGTGATATGCCTTCTTTGGATTTGGAGTGGAATTTTCTCTACCCTGTTGCTTCAAAAATGGAATCGACAAAGTCCAAAGTTTTTTTTTTTTTTTAATTTTCTTGTATTGTTCCTTTTTTTAATTTTTATGTCTCTATGGCTTGTCTTTAATTACACACATACTGATGCTTGCTTAAGCTTATATGGAAATGGTACCTTCTGATTCTTTACCCTTTTCTCTTTTCACTTTTTTCTTTAATGGCAGGAATCTAACATCAGAAACATCTTTCATTATTTTCTTCCCAGCAATTGTGTTCTAAGTCTTTTCCAAGGGACATGCATGGTTTTGTTGCATAGAATTAAGGGACAATTTCTTGCTTCCTTTTTTATTTAATTAACTTCTATTTTCCAAAGGTTTAGTGAGATTGTGATAATGTTTACATCAATTTGATACGTCGTCTGTGTGTGTGTGTGTGTCCTTAACACAATTTTGAATAAATAGTATTTTTAAAAATTTTATTTTTGATAAAATTTAATAGTGGTGTTTGAACTATATAACCGATTTCATTTAATGATATAAGACTATTTATTGTTGTAATTGTCGTCCTTTCACAATTCATTCTTACTGGAAAAGTTGTAGAGATAGTGCTTGTCATGTAATGCTACTGCCTTCATTGGAAGTTTTCCTTCTGTAGTGTCATACTTGTTGCCAGCCCTATCTAGTAATAATTCCAAATCTAAGGCTACTCACTAAATAGGAAGGAAAATCTAGCATCGCTATATTTTATGCCATAACTGGATTACCAAACCTTCAGTGTGGGGGCAAACATTTCCAATTACACATGGTATGTCATTGTCAACAAATTCCCCAATTATTTGATCAACTGATTCCATCACTAATTTTGTAATTAGCTAGAATTTTGCAGTAACAATATAGAATGTGAATCTAACCAAATCCTAAAGTGAGGTGCGATTCTTTTATTTATGAATGAGAAAAAGGTGACAAATAGAATTGCACTTGGGAATTATGATACCCCCTGCTTTTGGTATGTAACCTAACCCACCATGTTCTTGTTTGGATTGCAAATATAGGTTTCAATTTCATCAATGGATGTTGGCATTGTACCAGAATCAACAATCAGTGATGTCTCAGTCTCCCATTCAATACCCTCAAAAGGGACAATTGACCTATTTTCTGGACCTGCCGTTCATGTGCCTTCCCAACTTACGCCAATGGACAGGGAGGCCAGGGTTCTTAGATACAGAGAGAAAAAGAAGACAAGAAAGTTTGAGAAGACAATCAGATATGCCTCAAGGAAGGCCTATGCAGAGACCAGGCCCCGAATCAAAGGCCGGTTCGCGAAGAGAACTGATGTAGAAGCTGAAGTAGACCAGATGTTCTCCACAACACTAATGACAGAAACTGCATATGGCATTGTTCCCTCTTTCTGAATCCAGTTAGAGAGGAGGCAGAAGACTGGAAAGAAGATTCACAACAAGTATAGGAAACCATGACCTCTTTTATGTGCTATTATAAAAGCTCTGCTATGTATACTGATGCTATATTTTTTTAATGTAATCTCATTAGCCTGCACTAATCAATCAGACATATGTTCTATAAATTAATTCGTTTATTTCCTTTGGATGAAATGCTACTTGTAAATATAATGCTTGTTAAGTTAATAAAAAAGTGGAGTCAACACTTCATTTTTTGAAATTTTTACATATAATTTTCTTAATCTCTATGATGGGCTTTCTGCTTACTGATATAAGTGATTACTGACAGAAAGTATCACTTTAATGAGCTGAGCTGAACTTGCTGAGTGGCCATGATATTATTCAGCTTGCAAGCAGTATTTCTTGAACAATCTCTCTATTTGTATATTTTTATTTTTATATAATTTTTATTATGTAAAATTTAAATAATTAAATTTATTAAAATTTACAGTTTAAATTATAAAATTCAATTTTTCACGCAGCATTTTGTTCTTACAGCAATTGTGAGAATAACTTTTCTCATTCTTGAAATTGATCTTCTTTTGACCCAAGCTGTGAGATCAATTTGAAAAACTTAAACAGATTTTAGAAAAGATATGTTAATCCCCCCACAAGTGATGGGATTTCATACGTAAACAAGATGCATAAAGAAACTTTAAAGACCGTTTTTAACCTTTGGTTTGGCTCCCATCACGTTCTTGAGTATATTGGTGAACACAGAATTGAATTGGGCAAAGACATAAAGAATCAAATTCTGCAATTGTTTGCAAGTTAAATGAATAGAAAAATCAAGTTTGCCTGTTGCCATATAGTTCAATGCATACCATTTGTCCAAGAAGGAAACTAAGCTGTTATGCGTTTCATACAACTTTGCCCTACTTCTAAATGGCATATTCCATTGTATCATTGAAAGAAAAAAATACACTACTATGTATTTGAAAGTTACAAAACTCTCACAGCTTACAAAATATTTATAATGGGTGCATAAAGTAACTGATATTCTTATTCAGTGTGGAAGATTTAAAATATTAATATTATTGTAAATATTTTGTGAGAATTTTGCCATTTTAAGGATGTAGGTAATTTAAAGAACTAATTGTGAAAGAGGAGCTATAACGAAAAAACGTGAAAATTTGATGGCTGGGGCCACAAATTTGCCAAGTATAAGACAATATAGTTAATAAAGCAATTGAAATCATGGATCATTGCTCCTCATGATCAAGGTTTCACTTAACTCAATCTTACTGTGGTAGAGCAAATGACCCTACTTTGTTAGCACTTGTACTGAATACTGGTCTTTTTAAAAAGAGTATAATATACTTCATCATTCTAAAATTTTTTTAAATAATAGTAAATTTTATTATTTTTTTAAATTTATACTCTATTCTAATTTAACTATGCTGACAAACTTTTAACTAAGAATCTTAACAAAATATTTATTTTTAAGTTATGCTAAAAGATTGATTATAAAGATTTTGTGTAACTATTAGTTATGCTAAAAGATTTTAAAAACCTTTTTTCCTTATGAAGCATCATTTAAATGACTATCAATTTAGTACATTTAATTAATTAAAGTCAAATTTTATAAATATTTTAACCCTAAAATTTAAAACTTTAAATACTAAAACTTAAAACCTTAAACTTAAAAATTTATATCCTAAACCAAAATACTTAACTCAAATCTTAAGTTCTAAACCCTAGATAGTAAAGTGTTAAACCTAAAATACTAAACTATAAACTATAAAATTCTAAACTTGAAACATAACATGGAATTACCTTATTTGTAAATGTCAAACCCATAAACTTGAAAAACAAAACTTTAAACCCAAAATAAAAATTAAAAAAAATTATAAAATACATAACTTTAAATTCTAAATACTAAAAATTTATTAGGGTTTGGTGTTTTAAATTTTATGATTTATGATTTTAAAGTTTAAAATTTTTATTATTATAGTTTTAGATTTCAAATTTTAGAATTTAGTATATGAAGGTTTTAATGATTTAATATTTAGAGTTTAAGGTATAACGTTTTAAATTTAAGAATTTGATACCATGTCATATTTAAAATTTTAAAGTTTAAAGTTTAAGATTTTATGAATTTTAATATTAAATAAATTAAATAAATAATTAAATATATTTAATAGATAAAAATTTATTCGATCCTTTACAATAAAGAAAAGTTTTGAAGATCTTTTCAATATAAATATTGATATATGAGATTTTTATAATTGATATTCCTAGTTTTTAAATTTACATTTTTAAAATATATACAAATAATTAATGTTAAAATACTTAAGGTAGGAATATTTTATTAAAATTTTTGAATAAAAGCCAATTAATATAATTAAATTAGAGTAAAATATAAATTTTAATTAAAAATAAAATTTAGTATCATTTTAAAAAATCTTAAAAAAATTAAATATATTTTACTCTCTTTAAAATTATGAATACTTCTACCGAGAGTTGCACCTCTGAAGAGATTGACGCCTAGTTGGTTGAACTAGTACACTAGCCTGTGGGGGTATGGCAGATTTGAATTATTTGTTTTTATTATTTTTTAATTTTAGTAATTAATTAATTATTTAATTTATATTAAAATATATTTTATAAATCTTATTTTTTAATATTATTATTTTTAATTTTATATCTATTTTTTTATATTCCTCTATTTTTAAATTTCTCAAAAACAGAAAATCCTCTTCTGGGACAGGGCACAAAATACGGTTCCACTTTGATCTGTTGCAACCCTGCTGCTACAGTAATTAAAAAAAGATTGGGAAGAAATTGGTCACGACCTTCTCATGATCAACTTTAATATTAGACAGATAAATTAGTACTTTAATTGAATCAACAATATGAGTGCAACCACAATCCAAACCCCATTTTCATATTCGCTTATATATCTTCTTGATGCATGCTGTTTCTTCAATTTGAAATTAAAAGTGAGTGTTCAAAGCCAAGAGCCCTTAGGTTTATTGGCATCCGACATTGTCAAAATTTGTCGTAGTGCAAGTTTGAATCTTTCTTTTCTCATTTCTCATTTCACACTATAAAGTCATGTATCACAAAAAAAAGAAGAAGTGAGTATTCAAATGATAGAGACTCTAAATGGTGATCCTGTATTGGTCCACAGGAAGTGATTGTCAAACACTGAAAACCTAAAATCTGGCTGAACTTTGTCCCTTTCTTGAAGAAGGAATAGCGTGTTCACATCTTGGCTATGCCCTTTTTCCACAAACCATATCTTCTGCGATTCAGAATGGCTTTGGGGTGCTGATGATCTGTCACTTATATGAGGTACCCTTTGGTTTCTTAGGAACCAAGAATGCTATTTCTAATTTTCCATCCCCCTGTATGATTCCCTTATATTTTCTTTACTCTCTGGAATGGTACCACTCATCTCTTCATACTAGCAAATCTAATAGAGAGCACTTAGAGTACAATATGCTTGTGGTCCCAAACCTTTGAGAAAAGTTCTTTCACATAAAGATAGAAATAAAATATTTTTAAATTTATTATTTTTTATAATATAATTTTTAAAATTTTAAGTTTTATTTTTATAATGCAGATTATTCATATATTCTATATATATATATATATATATATGTTTATGAAAGTATCATTTGTTATCCTTCAGTCCTTGTGACATGTGATTTTAATGCCCAAACCCTAAATATCTTAAACATTAACTAGATTCTTCTTAGTGATTAAGTACCAATGGATCTGGACCACTTAAGCATTGGCATTACCCTTTAACCACACCCTTCTGAACTCCTTAATATTATATGCTATACTTAATATTTAATGACTAATTATCAAAAAGATCTTACGAATACAAAATCAAACTGGCTTATTTGTGATTCATAACAATACCAAAGGGAAGGGGAACATGGAAATGCCGCTTCAAATTCCTATATATATATATATATATAGTGTTTTCATATAAATTTTATTTAATAGTTTTTGTATGGGCTCATGAGTGTATTGTCTGCCAAACATAATGCTGGAACAAATTGTCTGAGTGGCTTAAAGCTTTATATAACCAAAGGTCAACATACAATGGCGATGGTCATCATAATAAAATGATACAAACCAATTGTTACATCAAAACAATACAAGTGTAACAATATTTTATTTTGTATTTTTGAAGAATGTCTCCTGTCTTTTAGGTAGAACACTAATCTCTTTTGAAACGGAGTTGTAAACAAATGTAACAATATTATATCATAGACTTACACAACTAAATAGTTGATAAACAAGATAGAAGGGAAGTTATTATGGTACTTAATTTGATTTTTAAAAGTTTTTAAATTAAGAAATACTTATGGTGTGGATTTAAGGCACATATTAATATAAATTATATTAATAAGTAATTAGTTTATTATTACTTGATTAAATGCTTATTATATTAATAAATAAAATTATTTAAAAAATGGATTCATTTTTATTTAAACATGTCATCCCAAATATATATACTATAGGTTTTAGTCCTAATATATAGCCAAATAGAAGAGGCAACACACCTCAATTATCAATAATTAAAAACTAACTAAAATACAATCATGTGAGTATATTAAATACAGTATTACTATTTTCACAACTCAATAAATCAATGCATTACAATAAATTTTGTGGCACTATGGTATTTTAGTTTTCATGGGCTTAAACTTTTCCTATTGAATATGGGAAAAACAATTGTCACATATTTATTTTCATAAAAAATCCACTAATGTGGGCTTTTGGACATATATATATATATGTGAAGAGAGAAAAATAAATGAAAGCTATATATTAAATTATAAAAAATAAAAAAATTTATTAAAGTTAGATAATAAAAAAATCAATGAATTTAAATCCTTTGAATTTCTTGAATTTTATAATTTATTTTATAAAATTAATAAATTTAATAATTTAAATTATATATTATACAAATTAAGTAAAAATTAATATTGTAAAAATAATAAGGCTGATTGAATTTAGTTGGTTAACATTGTTTAACATGGGCTGATAGACGGCCCAACTGGAATATCCAGCATTCAAAGCTTGGCCGGTTAACTACCACAGCTCATGTGGTGCAGAAACCCAATCCTCGTAAAGACCCAAAGAAAAAACGAACACCTCTTTTCGATAAAATAAACAGTGTTTGCCGAGTTTAAGTGATGTTAAACCCATTCAGTTTAAAATTATTTCACACTTCCAAAAAAAAAAAAAAATTGAAACAACACATTTTATACTCTGAAATGTACTGTTTCAGTTTTTTGTTTTTTCTGAGATCAATTGTAAGCCCAGCGATGTGGGACTATATAAACCGTGCGCTCCATTGTCGCCCTTTTCTGTCCGCCGTCGAGCTCTCCATTCTCTGCCTCTCTACGACCCAGGTGCGTTTCTATTCGTTTTCTCATGCATCTGTCTCCTTGGAACCCTGCCGTACTCTTTCTACTTGATTTGTTTTTCTCACAGATTTTAGTTTTGGGTTCTTGCCGATCTATCTAAGGTTAGCTTTGCATATATAAGTATGGGATTTTGTTGTTAGATTGTTTGAGATGAAACCCATTCCTGCACCCAAAAGGCTAAGCTTTGGGGATTAAAAGTTTTGCTAAAACGATGAGCATGAAATATAAGTTGAATTTTATTTATTTAAAGCACAGAGCAAGTTGTTTAGCTCGAAAGTTATATATTTTGATAGAAAGGAAGCGGCTACAGTTGGTTTTCATGATTATGCTTATTGGAAAAATCAGATATATTAGCAACAATGGGGAAAAAGAGAAAACATAGTGAAACGGAAGTTGCGGCACCTTCTAAAAAGGATGATGCTGCAGCAGAAAGACCAACACGGACGCTTTTGGGTTGGAAGGATAAAAATGAAGTGAAGGCAGGTGATTCACCAATATTTAGAAACAAAGAGAAGGTTTTGGTCACTTGCTCCCGACGCATAAATTTCAGGTGAGAGCACATACTGATCTTGATACTCATATGATTTAGTGTTTCATTTTCATACATTGTATTTATGGGGTGGAATGTTCTGACTGAAATTTTAGGTACCGGCATTTGATGTTGAATGTGGTCTCCCTTTTGCCACATTGTAAGAAGGATAACAAGGTTGAGTCAAAGGAAACTAAAGGCGCCACCCTGAATGAGCTTGTTGAATTGAAAAGCTGCTCTTCCTGTTTATTTTTTGAGGTATCCCCTATCATCTGTCCCTAGAATTTTCTGTGCCATGGTTGGGTTAGTTCATGTTATATGTGATATGCTATTTATTGCTTCTTAAGCGTATGCGTTAAGTGCTATCTTAATATCAAATGCATATGATCAATGTACTTTTGTCCTTATATCCAAGCATATGATGCTTTGTGGATTATTAATTTTCCCAATAGGCATTTTGATTGGACATTTGAACTATCTGATAATTGAAGCAATTTCTTGGATTTAGTTGCATTCTAACAATTAGTTTGGGTTTGGGATGATGCCAATGTATGAAACTCTAATATTTATCTAATTTCCCCCCGCTTTTTTTTTTTTTAATTTCAGTGCAGGAAGCAAAAGGATCTTTATCTCTGGATGGCTAAATCCCCAAATGGCCCATCTGTGAAGTTTTTAGTTAGTGCTGGTAACGTTTTCCTCTGATATTAATCACATGGTTGCTTGTGAAGTGATTTGCTTATTATAATTAAGTAATTCTGAAATAATTAATTGTTGCTAATATATCTGATATTCCCAATTAAAAGTACAGTGATTCTTCTTATATAACTATTGGTTGTTTGTGCTTATCTTTCTCTCTTTGTGGCCCCTTTTCCCTCCTTAGGCTGTTTCTAATGATCTCTTTTCCTCCACATTTTTTCAGTGCACACGATGGAGGAATTGAAGCTAACTGGAAATCACCTAAAAGGTTCTCGCCCAATTGTGACATTTTCAGCAAACTTTGAAAAAGATGCACACTGGAAACTTTTGAAGGAGATGATACTCCAGGTATTTTTTCCCCCTTTTCCCCTGTAAGTATTATATGATTATTGTCTATCAGTCTTTGTAGTTTCATTTGACAGATAGGATATGGGTGTGTGTATGTGATCTATGGGTGATTATACAGCAAGAATACGTGCATTTCTCAATTTTATTTATATTCTGACATATACTTTTTGTCTTTCATTCAGATATTTGGAACACCGAAAGATCATAGAAAATCTAAGCCGTTCCATGATCATGTTTTTGTTTTCTCAATAGTTGATGATCATATATGGTTCCGGAATTACCAGGTTGGTGCCTGCACAAGAGTTAAAGCAATCTCATATGCATCTTTTACACATTTCGATTAATTTAGAGCTAAAGTTGGGGGATTTATTTCAATTATTTATAAATGAACAAAAGTATGTATATTTTGATTATTATATATGTTTAGAATTTTGATTTATCCATAGCTTAAAACAGAAGCACAGTTTACAAAGAGACATCAGTATGTAATAATGCAGAAAATGATTCTCTCAATTGAGTTTTTTAATTGACATAGTCAAGTGAAGAGAGAGATAGACATAGACCTGTGCAGGTGGGACCTATGTGGGGTTGCGTGCAGGTCCAACCTACACAAGTATGTTTCTGTCTCTCTCCACTTGATAGTGTCAATGGGAAAACTCAATTGAGAGGACTCGGATCTGTAATAATGATAAACATTGTACTTCTTATGGTGTAGAATACTTATTAGTATTGGAATGTAAGGTATTAACCACTTCATGTTTATAACTCATCCTACCCAAACCAGTGTTTCTTAAATTAAGTCTTGATTCTATTCTTCCCATTTATCCTAGACATTATATGTCTCGGCCACCAGATTGGGTCAATAGAATTGTACTCTTAAGAAAAGTCATTAATGGACAATAATATTCTCATTTATTATTTATTAAAGGTTCTATTCTAAAACCTTTGAATGTTATGGTTATATTATTAAGTTCTTTACAGATGCATGCCATCTACACTGCATGCAGACGCATCTCAAGTTTTCTGGCTTGCATTATGTAATATAATATACGTAACTTAAGTTTATTTTCTTATGAGATATTGAGGCATGTTAATAACTTTAATAAGAAAGTAGTGGTTTTGCAAGTACAATTGTAACTTGTCAATATGGCTTTCCAATGTTATAGTGTTGTCTCCCCTGTTTTCTCCTTTTTATTGTGGCTGTTGCTTTCCCAAATCTTTCACTTACAATATTGCATATATTTCCATTGCAGATCTCTGTTCCTCATAATGAATCAGACAAAATCCCTCGAGGAGGCCTTGATAAAATGACCTTGGTTGAGGTCTGAAAATTGGCTTCTTGATTTGTGTTTTGACCTGCAAAGCTTTTATAGTTTTTTAATTTGTGCAAATTGCTTGTTTAGGTTGGTCCACGGTTCTGTTTGAACCCAATTAAGATATTCGGTGGCAGTTTTGGAGGCCCAACTTTATATGAGAATCCATTTTATGTGTCACCAAATCAGGTAATTACTGATGTCTTTGCTCCCCTTAGTTGTACTAGTTCTCTGAAAGTAGTTATACAATCATGGGTAATGCATCGTGGCCTTCTGATGTTGGTTCTGGTAGATACGGGCATTGGAGAAAAGGAAGAAGGCTGGAAAGTTTGCAAAGAAGGTTAAAGCAAAAACAAGGAGGAAAATGCATGAGATCGCTAACCCTCTGGAGCCTGATGAGTTTGCAGATATGTGGAAAGAATAATTTTTTGAATACATCTGCCATGTCCATGACAAGGAAGAGAGAAATCCATCAATTACCTTGTGTCCTGCATGAAATGGTTGATTTTGGGTAGCTGGCCATGTATTGGAGGGGCTTTTGATGACATGACATGCTTTATATGCTTAATTTGAGATAGCTTTTACTTTTTCTTCTCATTACAATACAATCTCTAACACATTGAAGTTTTTGCAATCCTAAATCATTAGTTCTTACTCCAAATGGGGGTTGCTCAATGCCTGACCGTAGCAATGTGTGTAATCTAGATATGATATTGTATTGATAGGGATATTTTTGGAAGAAATGGTGGGACCTATACACACTTTTTACTGTTGGAGGGTATCCAAGCAGGCATTGTATGTCTTCACGTAAATTTGGATTCAACATATCTGTATGCTTGTCTCTGGACTTGACAGATGCCCATCATCTGGGATGCATTTCACAGGAAGTCTATAATTGCGAGTCTAAGTTGGAAACCGAAATCCTGCAAATTAGAGTATTAACTGCTGAAGTCCTGAGTCAGAGCGAGTGTGAGAAAGCAACGCAGGCTGTGATTTTCACATTAACGGCAATTAAAATAATTTACCACTGTGCCATATCTAATGTCAAAACATTTAACCATAACTGATAGGTAATTTTTATGCAAATGACCCAACTCATTTCTTATAATTGAACTCAAATTCGATCTGTACTTGAAATGTTTTACGTCAACACACTTGTGTTACGTATACATCTTTAGATGATCATTCATGGCATTTCCAAAGGACAACAACCCAACCCTTAGCATCACATCCTGCAAGTATTGAAACCACTTGTCTGCTGCTTATTCAAATAGCGAGAAAATTCACTATAATACAGAACTTGCCTTGGCGTGTCAAGTTACAATAAACAAATCAACAGAAATATTGCCAGGAACCTCGCCATTTTCACTTAAGGACTCCCAAGAGTTACATGAAATGTAATTAGGGAGTGGCTTTTATCTGATGGAGGTTGCTCCCTAATTGCATTCAGAAATTTTTTCAAATCAAAGTGGGGAGGGTGTGGGGAAAGAATTGTAGAAACCCCAGAATGCAAGGAACTTTAGAAGTCAAAGCCTTCCGCTTGACAAAAGGCTAAACAAAAAGATCCAACGATTCTAAGCTTTCTCTGTTAACCCCAGATGCCTCATTTCAGTTCTTTAACCAACTTTGCATCAGACGGTGAATTTTAAAAATTCCAGATGGAGGAAAAGCAGTTTCTTCAATGTGTTTCAGGAATTTGATCTTGGACTTTAATTATGGAATCTGAAATTATTAAAATAGTAAACTATTCTTACAAAAATTTCAGGGCATGAAAGTGTAATAAAAATTTTGTGAACCGCCAAATCAGGTGAAATTCACTTTTACAAAATTTCTGTGACCAAGCTTTAAGCTTTTCCCTTATTAAAAACACAGAAAGGCCGCATCCCAACTTGAAACAGATAAATGTTTGCCCCTTCGATAACAGATGAGGCAGGTCACTCTTGAATTTCTCATTTTAATCCGTTGAACTCTTGACTGAGTGATGTTCTTTTCACAAAATTTCCAGGACTCAAAAAAAATTTATTCCAGCTTCAAGAAAAATAACTATTGAATTAGTGCACTGATTGAAAATTGAACATAAGTTTCCTTTGAGCAAATAAAATTAGGAATATATTATATGAAAAATTCTAAGTTCTTACTCTCAAGTACATACTCTCTATGATCCAAAATATTTATTTTTTAAGATTTAAGTACAAAAAAATAAGAAAATTATTAAATAGTTTTAAAAGTAATAAAATATTTTTTTTATTTTCTTGAAGTACCTTTTTTTAGAAAAATTCAATTAATTGAATATTTTATAAAATTAATAATTTTTATAAAGATAAAATTAATAAAGTATAATTAATGTTACTTTAATTTTAAAAAGTAACAATTAAAAAAATATCAAAACAAAAATTCTAAAACCTCAATTACTGTGTATCAAGGGAATACCATACATGCACCTTCTAGAAGAGTTTTCTTTAGTTACTTCCTAAAGCCAGCCATAAAGGCAATGCTGTCCCCATGCAACTCCAGAGGAAACAGAACATATTCCCACTTTAACCCTCAAACTAAACAATCTGTGGGTACACCCATGCTATTAAAGTCACATACTTGGCTTTATTTGGCAATTGGTTGTATTTGGTTCCGGATATGAATTGAGATTTCTCATCCTGCCAGTAAATTTTTTAACAATTTTTATGTAGATTTTTTCAGAACAAAAACTATTATAATGTGGGTGCTGGGTGGCCCTCCTTTCAATTTCTTTACCTGACTTCTTTCTGGTCTTAATTAAGGACCCTCCATCAACTACCCCCATCGGTTTATTGCAACACCTTAGTATACACTCCACAAAGTGTCTCACTTTAAAATTTAAAGTTAGATATTGCAGTTGTGAAAAATAGAGAAAAATAAAGAAGTTAAAATATTTTATAGAAAAAACAGAATTTACAAGTAAATGTTAGTCTCTATTATTTTTTTTTTTTAATTTTATCAAAATCACTAAAGCCAAGAAGTTTAAAGTCAGGAATCTATTTAACCCCACAAAGCTATGCCTTTTTTTGATAATTTTAGTAGTATAATAACATTTATTGTTATCTTAAAAGTTTTTTATTTTTCAAATCTTAGGTTTAAACTAAAATTTTGTGTATGTATATTAAATGATTTATTCTTTTTATAAATAATATTTAAAAAAAGTTGTGCCTTTCTATACTAATCCTAATCCACCTAATTAGTAATTACCATTGGTTCCATCTCCATTCTGATTTGTATATGCACCAATTAAAAAACTATAACCATTATGTGTCACTTCACAAATTTTAAGTGGACGCAACCCACTTTAATTTAAAACAACTTTAAAAGATTACTATCACTCGTACAAATTTAAAAAATTGAAAAATATTTATATAATAAAAAGAAAACAAATATTAATGAAGGGTGACAAATACAAAATTTTGACTTGCTGATAATATGTTTGACACTTTTTTTAGATAAAAAGTTTAGAGGAGGGAGGCTTATCCCATTCTAAATCAGTAAAAACTTATAATAATACTCATAAATTACCTAACTGATAAAGTATGGTTTATTATAAATTAAAACCCTTACTATTTGTCAAAATCGAAATCAGTTTAATCACTTGCGCCAACCTTGGGGGCCAATATGTTTGACATTTTAAACATGTGAAAGGTACATACATTAGTTTTGTTAGGGCGTGGATTAAGTACTTGATTATTCTTGGGTCAGATCCTCTCAGGTTTGAATAAATCTTAACCCTTCATTCTCATTGAAGTTAAGTCATCAGAACTTACAGTTTGACTTACTCTCATTATTTTTTTTCGTCCATCTATTCTGATCGGATCACACTTGCCACTTTCCACGAATTACCGAACTCATTAATTCCACAAGTCACAAACTAAAGGCTCTCTCCAATTTGCTAATCTCATTCTCCGTTCTTTCTCTTTCTCGTGGTGAAGGCACTGAATAATTATAGCAACAATGGAGGTTGTGGAGTGACTTCCACTGGTTTGGGCACCAAGAAGCGAGCAACAAGGCCTATACAAATGGAGATGACAAAAAGGATGGGCTTGGCTCCTTGACGCGGTGGCGATTGAGCTTTTGAGGGTACTGGGGATGAAGAAGCTTTTGAAAGGGGGCCGATTGATATTAGCTACTTGGACTAGACTCATTCATTTCAATCCCTTCTAACAATGGTTGCGGCTAATGATCTAATTGCCTCTATCACGTCTGATTTTCTCTTAATTTAAGATAACTTTCCAAGTGTTGGATGTCAAATTATAAAATTTGGCGGCCCTTTGTGTTCTTGGGTTTTCATATTTTCCCAAAATACATTTTGTTAATACTCTTGATATATTTTCCGTACACTATTGGATAAAAAGAATATCAATAATAATATATGGAGTAAAAGTTATATAAATTTATATATAATAAAGTATATTAGAATGTAGATATGGCTGCCTGTTAGACATATACTTTTTATTTTTTATTTTTCTGCATATAAAATTCGTATTATTACATAAGATATCCCAAAACGCGATTCTCCCACCAAATCAGGATTTATCAAGCAGTACACAAAGAACCCTATCATTATCCAACGTTGATTTTCAAGAGAAGTTTTCACACAAAGAACCCTTTTCTTAGGAATGAGATTGCCTGACTTTGTACTTTTAAAGTCAAGTTGATTGATTTTCAGCTAATCTAGGCCATTCAATTTCAGCAATTAAAAATGCATATCAACCATTCAAAAAGAGCTGCATAGCGTTTTACAAATAATACAAGATAAATTTTGAGCGATCAAAAGACAAAAATACAAAGATCGCGTGGTTGAACAGTGAATCCTGCTACACTCACGGATTCTGTGATAACTCCATTTTTGCTTGACATCATGGGATGAACATTTTGAAGAAGGAAATGATTCTACCAGAAGATTCATGGAATGAAAATACTTAGAGGAAAGGTAATTAATGGTTTCATGAGAAATGAGATACTAATTAAGGAGAAATATTAGATTTATTGAATCTTACAAATTGAATTGTGAGATATAATAAATATTGTGCTTTAAATTTTTTAAATAAATTTTTATAAAATTTAATTTATGATGAGGAAAATATATATGCTTGACTTGTAATAACACCTTTGGTGGAGGTCATTGGTGGATAAGCAAAGTCTTCCATGGGGACAACAATTTCCACCCCCCCCCCCACCGCCCAAGTATCTGTTCGTTGCTTGCTTCGTTGACCTGACATGAGCCTTTTCATCCTGCCTAAACAACCAGTTAATTGGTCTCTTGCCCATAAATAATTATATATATACCAATGCAAAGTTTATGTCACTAAATTACCCTTTAAAATCTTCACCTGTTGTTCAAATAAGCAACAGTAATATTCCCTTCCGAGTTTCCTTCTCCTTCAACATCCATTTAGACACATCAAACCAAATGATATTTTCATTGTTTATTAAAAAACAAAAGTCTAGTTGACGTGGACTCCTTCCAATTAGTTATGAATAGAATTTATTTTTAATAGAAAAAATATACATATAAAATATTTAAACTTTACTTGATAAAAAGAATTATAATAATATTTATTATTAAATATTTTTATATTATTAAAAAATAAATTTTTATATAAAAATTATAAATTTATGCATTAAAATTTGACACGAAGAGTTTATTAAAAATATATATTTTTATTAAAGGATTTATTCTTCGGTAATATTAAAATTTTTTGTAATAATTTTTATAAAAGCAATACAATCTACACGCACTTTTTATTATAGGAATTGATTTTATAATGCACCCAAACATATTTGAAAAAAAAAATGGAGATTCCCTAAAAAACACGAGAAAGAATCAGCAAAATTCAGTTAAACCCCTGGCCAAGCAAGACCATTTACAAGTTACAACACAGTATGTGTGGGCATTTTAGTAACTTCATACATAGCGTGGCCCTGTGGTTGGAATCCAACTGAAAATTTGGACTATAAAATTCCATCATCATCTACCATAATCCCCATGACATTTTAAGTGCAACAAAAACCTGAAGCAAAACAAGGTAGCTGGAATACAGAATTCATCGTAGAAGAGATAAGGAGCTGAAAATGAGGCCTGAAAGCAACTCCACCATCATGGCTGCTGGAATCCGAAGCTTTGCTTCTCCCGTTCCCTACCTCTTTGGAGGCCTAGCTCTCGTCCTGGCTCTCATAGCAGTAGCATTACTCATCCTAGGTTGCTCTTGTCGCAGATATTCTTCGTCCTCCTCGTCTGGCTCAGCTGGTAGTGATAAGCAGAAACCAACCAAGACGGACGCGGCGGCGGTGGATTTTTCGGAGCCAAAGATTGTTGTCATAATGGCCGGAGACACTAGCCCCACGTATTTGGCCAGGCCTATCTCTTCCACAACCCACCACCCTGAACAAGCAACCCCTCATAATGAAGAAAAGTGAACAAGAAAAATATCTCCTTCTTCTCCCTCCCTCTCAAAATATTATTCTTGTTTGGTTTCCTAGTTTTCCCTTGACACACAAGTCTTTTTCTTTTAGTTCTTTGAACTTTAGGTTAATCTTGCAAGAAGATGTAAATTTAAGAGTACGAGGTGGATGACAGTAGTTACTAGATGTTGTGAATTTCATACAATTTTATTTTGATCTAACCCAATTATATTTTGAAAAGAGTCACATTAGTCTTACATAATTTTAGACATATCATTTTTACATAATTATGTGGAATTAAAATGGTGTTCCCACTACTTGGGTGCAATGCCTTTCTCACAACTAGTCCATGAGTCCATGAATTTAGTAGGTCTTATAATTTAATTTGTAAAATCTAATAAAATTATAAAAAAATTTGCCTTTTATTGTGAGGCAAATTTTTTACTTTAATAATTGATAGCCATAGATCTATAGGGTCCTAAAATTTTTTTGGCTCAATTAATTTAATAATTTAAAAATTTTAAGTGAGTATTTATAATATTTAATTTGTGAGTATTTATAGCAAGATTATGAAAATAAATATGTGAGAATAAAGAAACTAATTATATATATATATGTATAAATATCACATGCACTCAATGTATAATGGCAAATTTAAAATTATCTGAGAAAGAAGAATTGAAAAAGAATGAAAAGAGGGAGAAGAACGATGGAATATTTAGGGCTTTGGATTCACTTTTTTTAGTTCATTTTGGTTATCATATAAGAAATAGGTTTGGGGATAGAGCTAAACAAAGCTGCATACTGCGTAGATTTGCAGTTATATATTCCAAAGGTAAAATCTCATATTGGCTTCAAAGTGAGAGGAGTGGGGAGAGAGAGAGAGGAATTATTTATGGGTAAATATGCCGAAAGGAAGTGGGATAGTGCATATGTTATTGACTTTAGTTCGCTACATCTCAGTGGATGACATATTGGTAATTGGTTGACTAATAATAGAGAAATTCTGCAATAATGGAATAATTGATGGCATGATGTAGTCACTGGAAAGCTTTCCCCCTATTTGTGCTCTCCAAACATGTCTTAGTAAAGAATAAATATTAAAAGAGAGAATATTAAACCCTATATTATAAAATCTTCAAACCGTAAATTATAAATACAAGACAAAATTAAACTCAAACTATAAATCTTAAATTAAATATAATACTATATATATATGTATAGTGTTTATGTATTATGGTTTTATAATAAAAGGTTAAGAGCTTTTATTTTTATGATTTTAGGAATTAAATTTTAAAATTTGAGTTTTTGTGTTTTAAGATTTAAGATATAAAATTTAGAGTTTTTGTATTAAGTTTCATGATTTAGGATTAATGATTTAAAAGCTTTAAGAATTAGAATTTAGGACTTTAGTATTTGGAGTTATAATTTAATATTTTAAATTTTAGAATTTAATATTCAATATAAGATTTAAAATTTTAAGAGGTTATTTTTCATATTTTTTGAAGTTTAGTGGGGTACAATGCTACATTTTAAATCACATTGTATTGGTGGCTTGTTGTCTATTCCATCCTTTGTAATTTACGTGCCGACATTCTAATTCTTTTTTTTTTGTAAAAATAAAAAATTTAGAGTGAAAAAAGTGACAACATTTTAAGATAAAGATATATAATAAATGATGATAAAAAATTATAGTAAGTGTTTACCTATAAAAGTGACCACTAATAAAATAATTTAAACCTATATATCCAATGTTCTAATTCTAAACATACATGTTTACGACTTTTTCAAACATTCAAGTATATATAGAGTCAAAAATAACTAATTGAGCCATCAATGGCTACCAAGTTCAAATTATTTATTGGATTTAGATTTTTATCTTTTATAAAAAAAATTATACAATGTGTAGTTAGAGAGATCGATTGCACTTAGGTTATGACCGCATCTCATTAGAGTGTGCTTGACATTTGGATTTTGCTACTTATTAATAAAGTTGCAAAAGCACTTATGAATGTGGTTATTGTTTAATCACAAGGTATGAAGTATTTAAGAAGCTGATTTGTGTGTGTGTGTGTGTGTGTGTGTGTGTCTCTCTCTCTCTCTCTCTCTCTCTCTCTATATATATATATATATATATATATATTCATATCGTAGCCGACTTTCTCTTGTCACGTTTGCTAGCCTACCAAATAAGTGTAAGTTGAAATATGAAAAACGTGGTTTTTATTAAATCGTACATGGTAAAATTATACTATCTTTATTTTAGTTTATCCATGAAGGCTACCAATATCAGGATATGCCTTAAATTGATAACTTAAATTGTTAGTTTGACATGTATTCTCATTATTCATATAATTTATTTTTTATTTAATTTGACATATACTTCCATATTTTATTTTCTCTACTTTTCCTCTTTTTATCTATTTTTTTCTTTGATTAGCATGGATCACGTCTTTTTTTTTTTCATTTTTTTTCTAGTATACATAAAACTAATTGAGCAAATATTTAATTTTTTAATTAAATATTTCTTGTTACACATTTCAAATGAGACAGCTTATGTTAAAGCTATGCCAATAAGGGGTGTCAAATAGGTTAGGCTTGCCCTACTTTACATTGGTCCACAACTAAAATGGAGTGAGGTTGGGTAAGCCACTTTTTTGCAGATTAAGAAAATACATCCTGCTTCTATCTCATATATAAGGTGAGATAGATAAATTTATAAATTAATATATTTTTTATACATAAAAATATAAGTTATGTCATTTTACATTATAGTGAGCTACAAATTAAATGAACGGACCATATTTTGATTGGTTCAAATAATATATACTCACCTCGTAAGCAAATCTGTTTAGACAACCCTAATGTTACCCTAAATGAATTCTTACAATAAAAAATAACACGAATCTTTTATTTTTTAATAAATTATTCATATGATTATTTTCATAAAATAGACCTGCATATTATATATATATATATGTGTATTCTTTTCAATAATTCTATACACACTTTATTGAACTGGATTAGGATGACAAGACGTTGGCGGCTGGGAAATGCTATTTTGGAACTGCCAATAATGGCCGCCAAAACAAATAATATGGTCAATTAATTAATGTTAGTGTTGAAGGAATTAGAAACCATTGTGTAATTGTGTTGGTTGGTCTAAGGTAGAATAGGGGTATAATGTGGAGTAACACATCATGATTCATGAATATGGATCTCCTTTATTGGTGGGAGACAGCTAAATATAATTTAGATTTCATTATTCTATTTCCAACCCACTATTGCACCCAATCTTATTACCTTTTACATTCTTCTCGTGCACAATGTTACATCCTTTTCTTTTTCCTTGCCACCACGCCACCTTGCCTCTCGGCACCGCCCTCACACACCAAATCTAATGGCCTATCAAATCAGCCCATAGATTTGTCACAGTTTGAAGATGAACACAACTGAAAGCCACAATATTCAACCCTTCATTCCAACTTCATGGTAACACCTATTCGTGGTTGTTTGGCAAGCATGGCAAGTCTATAACAAGTTTACGATGTCGTCCCAATCAACAAGCCCATTTCAATTCGGATATTTTTGTGCTTTACTATATTGAATTTGCAATTTTTTTTTTTTAATTCTTGAAGAGTATCCTTTAACTTTTTATCCCTTTCTTATCCCTTTTGAGAACTTTAAATGGTGAATTTCTTTCAATAAACGTGATTTCAAAATTAAATCTGTATTGATAAATTATTTCAAAATCTTTTAAAAAATTTACAAATGTTAAAAGCTACATGGTTGCTGCCTAATTAAACGACTTTTTTTGTTAATGGAGAATTACTAAATCATTTAATATATATAATTCAAAATTTAAAAAGATGAAAGTCTTAAAAAAAATTGAATATAACTTCATCATTAAGATATTCTAACTACTAAACTCTTTATTTGGTCAAGGTCTGTTTGTTTCTTCTAAATAATCTAATTTTATCGATCGAAAATTTATAAAGAATAAATCAAAGTAAGAGTAAATTAAAAACTTGGAATGATAAAAGATGATTCAATTTCTTTTAGATCACAAATTGCTTTTAACATCATTAACTAATGGATATAGGATATGGCATGTGGCAAAGCTAGGATTTGTTTTTAGAAGGTGTTGATACTAATACGTATTATTATAAGTGGTATACTAATGGATGCGTACAACAAAAAAGCAGAATAATTTTTGATAATTTTAAAATATTCAAAAGTTACCTTAAAAATTTTAAAATAGATATATAAAGAGTTATTTAAAAAATTTAAAATTATTACAGGTTATACATAAGATTTTACAAATTTTACAAAAAAAAATTTATACTATATATGAAAATTTTTAATTTTAAAATTCAAAGAGACTAAAAAATATTCAAGGTGAAAGAAATTTTAAGAAATTTTAAAATTTTTAATTTTAAGAAGTTTCTTTTCTTATTAACTTGCCCAATCACCGAGAAGAAGGTAAAAGAAAAAAACCATATCATAGTTATATCGCCATTTTAATATTCAAGGTGAAAAATAATAAAGATGATGGATAAGGAGTTAAAATCATAATCATAATTGTTATTGCTAAATGTCTCTTCTTGTAGCCAATGAGTAATGAGAGACATGGGAAAAAAATTTTTGAACCATAGAAAAATCAAATGGGGAGGAGGATTATGTAAACTTGAACAATGTCTTGTTTTACTACACATTCTTGAGAAATAAATAAAAATTTTGTGATACCTCAAGTATAAGGAACTCGGGAACAAAACCTCGTTGCTTATCATGCATGATGAACGAACTTCCACACCTTTCGATGTTGGTCCCATCTCTATCGATGGCTTGCGATCTTTGATTCTTTGTGTCAAATTTGTGGTACTTCCCATTGTGAAGTCATATGAAGCAACAAGGGTTTTCAAATTGCCAGTAGCAACCGAATTCTCAATCTAAGGATGGCTTTGATAATTAGGAGTTTTCCTAATTTACAATGCATTCTAGGATTCCTAGTTATGGCTTTCTAATTTGTTTGAAGAATTGAAGTGTGGTGAAAAATAGAAGTAGACAATGTTCTCTCTATTGGAAAGATGCTGATCTAGGTGATGTTGAGGAAGTTTTTGGCCAATACGGTGCTATTCTATTTGTAGGATTTTAAAAAAAAAATTAAATTTGCCATAATGAAAGAGAGAGAAAAGGTTGATATGTCATGTTTGGTTACACATTAGAAAAATTAATGTGTCATGTCAATGTTTAAAGTATTAGGTTAACTAATATTGTTAATTACGAGTGTCAAAGATACTTAATTGATAGTGATTTTCAATTGTGACACACAAGGTAGAAAAATTTGATTGTGAGAAACTGAAATGAAGTTTTATTGTCATAGTAGAAGGAGATAAAAACTGTTGACATATCAAGTTTGATTATATATCAAAAAAATTAACGTGCAACATCAGTGTTAATTGTACACATCATTAACTTAATTAATAATGTTAATAGGTGAGTGATAGATATATTTGATTTATAATAATTTTTAATTATGAAGGACTTAATTAAAAAAATTTAATAATAAAATATTAAAATAAAAATTATCTCATTTATAAGGGACTAAAATAAAATTTTAATCTAAAATTAATTACATATTATTAGTATATACAGATAAGAAAGGGAAATTTGGTTTCAAATTGGTTATGTGAGGAACTATGCTATATTCACGTAAAAGGTGTTCATGAATTATACATGTCCTCTCACATACTAATTTTTTTCTTTCTTCCAATTTTTTTTTTTAATACGAGAGATCCAAAGTGTAGAATTACCTCTATCAATTTCATTACGGAAGTAATATTTGCATATAGTAATTCTGTACATATTTTGCACACTTTTTTATATTTTTACCTAAATTTAGTTTCTTTGCCGCTAAAGGAGAGAAATTTTAGAAAAATATAGACATAGATTTAAGATAGAAAAAAATTAGTGAAAAAAAAAATGTGTCTTATATATTAAATTATAGAAAGATATAAAAAAAATTTATTAAAATAAAAAAAAATAAAAGATCTAAATCCTTCTCACCTCTTCTCTCTCTTCATTTTTTATATATTTTTATATAGAATTAAATTTTTAACTTTCTTATTTTATAATTTTGATAATTTTTTTTATCTCCCTAATTCACACAAATATCTAGATTGTGAGTCTTAATTTTTTCTTTTGCTAACTTTTTTTTTTATCTTAATTTGGTCTCTATGTCTTACTTAAATGATTATAACTTCAAATTTTAAAAGTTAAGAAATTTCTATCCTTCATCACGCGTGCGCACCTTTGACTAGCAATTTCCTTTTTCTTATGTGGATTGGTGTACGCGACAACCTGGCATTGTAGAGAACATTTTATGATGACAAGGAAGAATGAAAACAATAAGTGGAGGCTACCATAGACTGATTTTCTTCACTGTTTGTTGAAGGATAGTAGTCCTATTATTTTTTTTAAAATTAAATTTTATTAAATATTTATTTAAAATAATTTAATTTTACAATAACTTAATTAAAATTAAATTTACGGGGGATATTTTTGTATATTTTGGCACTACATATTGTCGGCCTTGGAAAGACACTTTGATCAACAGATTCATGAACCAACAAAACATCTGCATCAATTTCATGGTTCTTAATTTTTATTAATTTTATAGTTTAGATTATAAAATTTAATTTAATATTTTAAATTTATAAAATTAAAATTATTAAAAATAAAATTATAAAATATAAAAGCTGTTAAAATTATGATAATTTTATATTTAATTCTTTTACATAAAAGATGACAAGATATGTAAAAAAAAATTGGAGAAAAAATAACAAATATAAAATACAATAATTTTACACCCAAAATTAATGAAGAAATCCAAATCTAATCCATTTACTTTCATTTTGACCTACCGCATATAATTACGTTATTTTTATAAATTAAATGTTAATAAATATTTATTTAATAAAATTTAAATTAATAAATTTATAAAATTTATTGAGTGAAATTTAATAAATTTTATAATAACACTATTATTTATGATAATTTAATAATAATGGGGCTACATTTTTTTTTGTTCACTTTCAAGAAAAAGGGTTTTGTAATATGTACAAACTGCTTTATTCAATTGTTGGCAGTCAAAAGAAAAAAAAAAATCTAATATTATGTCTCAAATTTTTTTGGCTAAAAAGATTAAAATATTTAACTGCAATTTTATTCAAAAAAATTATTAAATAAAAATTATGAAAAATGTTCTGACTGTAATATTACACTTATATTTCAATTATTTCTATGATATAATTAAAATAATAATAATTAAAAAATAATAAAAGAATTAAATAAAAAATAAAAATTATAATTAAAATATGTGAAAATAACGCTACAAAAACCAGCTGGTTTCTTCAGTAGTCAAATATTGTCAATAAAATGGCAATAAGAAGCGACTGAAGCTATATACACGTGAATAATGTGCACACGATATGCACGTGGTGAGGTGAGCTGGCACTAAAAGGTGAGATGAATTAAGCGCGGCCAAAGGGTTTTGGTTTGGGCGAAAAAAAATTGAAGAGCAGAGAGAAAGAAAATAAAAATATATATAAAATTTATTTATGTAAATATTTAGACTCGTAAAAAATTAAAAAATAATATATATATATATATATATATAACTTGTATACATTACTTTTACGTCTAGAAACAAAAATATGGTATAAAAATTTCAATTTGGGGTTGTATGTGTAGCCAGTATCCATTACTTAATAATTGTAGCTTCGTCAATTATATAGATGAATAAATTGTTTCATTTTCAAATTTGGAAAAAAGGCTTACATTAAGAACATGGGTTAGCATCCAATTCTAGAAGAAATAAAAATATGGTCTGAAAATTTCAATAGGGGTTGTGACTAAATACTTGTAGATGGATTTGCATATCTATTATTGTTGAAGATTCAGAAATTTTAGTAGTATTTTAGATATTAGGAACAGGTCTATAATTATAAGAGCTATTTTTTTTTATTTATTTTATAATTCAAAAAAATTATATCTTTTTTACTCTTAAATTATTCTTCGCTGTTAGTTTTCAACAGCAAAGGATTCAGATCCCCTGTTACACAGGCCGCACGCTGCTAGAGGTGTGACTGCAACTGTCAGCAGCTAATGATAATATGGATGTGGATGAGACAGAAAAGATGGTAAAGACAACCCAAATTACCCAAACCAGTAATTTCCTCTTCATTTGCATACTACAGCACAAAGATGTTTTGGATTAAGTAATGTTATATTTATATTTATAATTTTATTTATATATTATATATTTTTTTAATTTTTAAAAAATTTATTTTAAATTATATCATAGACGGGACCTAAAACGTGACGTAGCTTCACCATTATTCTTTGCTTTTGGCTCCCTAAATAGACCAATACACAGAATTTTACAGGCTGCTATACTTTGGCAAGTCATCTTTGATCATTTTTCAAAGGGGACCAAATAGAGGGGTTCAGGTTTGATATACTATTGCTTTCAATGACCAAAGAAACAAAATGTAATCAGCCAGAGATTATACAGGTTTGCCGCCAAATTAATGAAGACTTTTGAATGCTGAAATGACCCATTAGCTGCAATTTATTGCAGCCAAAGTCATCAGGAAGAGCAAAATGACTGAAACGCCCTCTCTGAACATTTAGAGGCCTCCCTTAATTTTATATATATATATATATATATATATATATATATATATATATATATATATAAGAAATGATTGATTCACGTTTGGTGACTCGCGTTTAGTGAAAAAGATTGATAAGAAACGAATTATTTTATTAAAGAATATAAGATATTTATAGATATAATACAACTATATATATATATGAAGTGCCATGTACCTCTTCCCACTATACTCAAAGAATATTGAATATGTTTTTATTATTTTTATAAATAAATTTATTATTAAAAATTTAAATTATTAAACTTCTATATATTAAAATAGATTAAACTTGTTGAATTAATTTATTTGACTTTACTTAAAAAGTAAAATAAATTTATATACATTTAATTTGTTAAAATTGCGAGTCAAACCATTTTACTATGTTTAATTGGTAGGCAAGGAGAATGAGTTAGCATATTTAGAAGCTTGTAGTGATACGAAGTGTGATGTACCTCTTTTCGGATTCAGATAATTTACTTGTGAAATTTAAAAGTAAAAATAAATGTAAGATTAAAAGAAAAAAACGAATTAAAAAATAAAATTTATAAAATATATTTTAATATAAGTTAAAAAGATATATAAAAAATCATTAAAATAAAAAATATAAGAAAAATAGATTATTCAAATTCATTTTTCCCATTGCACCAAACTTGTAAGCTAAAGTAATTGCAACTTGGTTTATAAGATGAATATTAAATTTGTTTATGCTATTTTTATAAATAAAATTTTTATTTATTATCAAATATATCAAACTCTAAACACTACTCAACAGAATCAACCCCACCCCACGATTCTCATCTGTTTGTGAGTCTTTGACCGCTCATTTTACATGTGACGGATGGTTTTCGTATTGAACCATAGCAAAATTTGCGGCGTAGCAATGGAAGATTCAAATCTGAGATGGCGTAGCAGTCACTCACATCCTTTTTGTCATCAAAGCTGATAAAACTATAAAATTAATTAAGTGTAATTGGCATATGCAGATGAGAAAGGGAAATTTGGTTTCAAGTTTGTTTTTATGGGTTGTCGGACGCAACAGCTTGGCATCGTAGAGATGTTGAACTTTTCTCATTATGACATGGAAGAAAGAATCAGGAAAAGAACAATTGGAGGCTACCACAGACTGATTTTCTTTACTGTTTGCTGAAGGACAAGAATATGTTTTGGCACTAAGAAGGGTTGATTTATGCTACTTTTATAAATTAGTTTTTATAAAATATTATTTAAAATAATTTAAATCATTAAATTTTATTACCTAAATTATAAAACTTAACATATCTTATAATAAAAAATTATTTATAATAATATAATAATTTATTTATTAACAAAACTACACTTTCGCTTTTTTTTATTTTATAAATTATTGGACTTGAAAAAAGACTTGATCAAACAGAAGACTCTTTGTAAAACATGGCAGATTGATGTATGGATATAGATTTCTTGATTTTAGGGTATAAAAAATTACAACGATTTTGTATTCATTTTTCATTTATAAGAAATCAAACAATAAATTTTAATCAGAGATTGAAAAAAATAAATATAAAATCACAATAATTTAAATACGTAAAATTAAGAGATCAAAATTCATAATACATTTACTTATGTTTTGAGCTATCATACTCTTTCTTTCAGTGGGTGAAATTTTTTTAATTTGTACAAACTGTTTTGTTCAATTGTTGGCAATGAAAGAAAGATGTTCTAATATTATCTCAAATTTTTTACCTGAAAAGACTAAAATATTTATCTACTAATATTGGAAGAGCTAGGAAATTTCATTGAAAGAAGTACTTATGGCAAAAAAGCAGTTTCCTTTAGTAGTCAAATATAGTCAAAAAATTAAACGGCAATAAGAAGCTTGGTTGCAGTTTCTCTCTTGCTTTTTTAATAAGGGAAATACTTCTCAGTTCTCAGACCAAAAGGAATGTTTATAAAATGCTCATACAATTTAAATAAATTATTAAAAAAATTTAAATTTTATAATTTAAATAATTTTTTTCTTAATTTTATATTTATTTTTCTCTTCAGTTTTGGATCTTCAACACAAAAATCCCAAGATATATGTTCAGAAAATATAAGAAAAATATGAAAAATAGACTTAAAGCTGGTTATATGATCTGATTAACCTTGTCTATTTTTTAAATAATAATTATTATAATTATCATACAATAAATGCAATTCCCACATTGGCAGCCTATCTTAGTTGACTGAAAGAAGCCGTTTCTTCAAAGCAAAACAAGCATCAATAACCATTCATTCCAGTCTAATAAGAACAAAAAAGAATATGCACATTACTTGAGGGGATCAAAAGAGAAGGCGATGGCTAGAAGTTGGACCACGTTATCGCCATTATTTTTATCAAATTCCCATAACTTCCATTTACTTTTCGCACAAAATCACCATCCACGCATGCACACATAACACACCAACAATGCATGTTCTACTAATGCCAATAATAGGCACACTTTGTAAGCTGCAGGCAAATTCTGCCATGATTTCATTAATTTTTATTGTCCTGGTTTTTTTTGGGGTAACCAATATTTTAGGTATGTATATTTTCTATTAAAAAAGGTGTTTTATTTTCAAATTTGGAAAAAAAGGGTTGCCAACGACATGTGTTGGCATCCAATTCTAGGAGAAATCAAAAGTATGGTATGAAAACTTCAATTTGGGGTTGTGATTAAATAGTTGGTAGATGGATTTGGATTCCTCTTGTTCAAGATTTCTAGCTTTGATAAGTTTAATTATATTTTATAGATTAGTAAGTAGCGTTTAATTATAAACATACTATTCTCTCTTACTTTGTAACTCTTAAAAATGATATCTTTCTCTCTTAACTCATTTCTACCTATAATTTCCGAAAGCAAGAGCACGAGCACGTGCTGCTAGAGTGGTTGCTGCAACTGTCAGCGGCTTGTGATAATATGGATGAGAAAAAAAAAGGAAGTTGGTAAACGCAAGTTACCCAAACCAGTATTCCCCAATTTCGTTTGCATACTACAACAGAAAGATGTTTTGCTTTTGCCTCTCTATGTTGACCAATGCAGGGTGAGTTTTACAGACTGCTAGACTTGGGGCAAGGCATCATCTAGTTCATTTTCTAAAGGGGACCAAATAGAGGGAAGGTTGGGTTTTAATCATTTCATTCAACTTACGGGTAGGTTTTAAAAAGGACTTCGGAAATCAAATTCAGAACACAGTATCCTGTCAATGACCAAAAATACGGTTTGTCTCTATGCAGAGTTGCCCCAATATTAGTGGACTTTGGATTCTGAAATGACCCAGTTGCAGCAATCTCTTGTCGACGAAGTCTGTAGGACAGGAACTTTGGGAAAATCGGTGAGAGTTAAACGACTGAAATGCTCCTTTTGAGCATTTAGACGCCTGCAGAGATATTAGGGGTCATGCACCTCTTCCCACTAAAAATAGAATTGTATTGCAGCAAGCTAAAGTAACTGCTCCTTGGTTTATAAAAATAATATTGAACCTGTTATTGTTATTCTCATATAAAATTTTATAAATTTTTAAAAGAATTTAAATTATTAAATTTATTAAATCATATAAATTATAAAAAAAAACTTATTTTAGCAAATGATTCTCATCTGTTTAACAATAGCTGATTTTAGATGGACGGATGATTTTGCTATTGAACCATAGCAAAATTAGTGGCTTCAGATGGTCTGGTAAACCAGAAACTGGGGCGGCCGCAACTAGTAATTGTAAAGGACACCAGGCTCTTGATTTTGAAATTCAGAGAAACAGAGCAATGCAATTCCTAAGGGCCTATCTCATAATAGGCACTATTGAGATCCCAAATCGCTAAGGTATGTCGCACTTTTGACATCCTCATGAAGCATCTAGCTAAGCACAAAAAGGAATCTTCCTCAAAACCAAAAGGGCACTACTGTAAATAGATCGCCAAATTTCCCTATAAATTTCAGAACCACCTTTCATTTCAATGCAACTGCACCGGTAGCACAGAGAGAAAGAGAGAGAATAAAGAAAACATGAGGCCTTTAAACATCACACAATCATCACCATCACCATCACCCAGTGAGCTTCGTCCATGGAAGTCTCCAATTCCTTACCTCTTTGGTGGCTTAGCTCTGATGCTAGCTCTCATATCCGTGGCATTGGTGATCCTTATTTGCTCCTACAGAAGGCGGGCTTCTCAGTCATCAACCTCAGCTGCAGGTGAAGACCTCAAACAGGCAATGACCAAAGGCAGAGAGATTGACACCGAGCCTAAGATACTTGTCATTATGGCTGGAGATCACAAGCCCACCTACCTAGCTAGGCCAACAAGTACTTCTTCATCAACTTACTGCACCTGTGTAGCAGAAGCTGAACCAGCAAGCACTTCTTCATCAACTTACTGCACCTCTGCAGCAGAAGCTGAACCAACAACCTCTTCTTCAAGCTCAACCAGTGAACAAAGATCAACTAACTAACTAGCTAAAATGATCAAAGTTTTGTGGTTTTGCATGCCCGGAATATGTAAATCAATGATGAGTGTCTTTGGAATTTTTCTTTCTCAATAAAAGATCATGGCCTAGAGACTGATAGAATAATTTCACTACTAATTATACTGATTTTCTGATTTATAAGGCTCTGGATTTTCATGTCCCAAACAAGAACAACTCCTCATTCTCATTTCACCAAGTCCTCTTGTAAGAAATCTCTGCCTAGGATTAGGGTTCAAAGCAACTGAAAACAAGAAATAGATCATAGACATATCTGCAATGAAACCTCCAACAAAACCTTCTAGGAACTAAATCTTTTTCTCGTTTATTTCTTTTTCTCCGTTGATCATGCCTGAGAATTCCCTTCTGTTAAACGTAGTCCATCAGTTATAAAGGTATGTTGGTATAGCACTTTAAAATAATATGTTCATCTCAATGTCAAGCTTTCTTTTCCACCCTTTCTTTTTCTGTGTTTGGATTTAGCATTTGATTCCACTTGTTAATTTATCTGCTAAATTGTGACTAAATCAGATATGATGAGAGAGGTTTTAGGCTTCCAAGGGATGCCCCATGAAGCCTTCTCACACAAAAGTGTATTTGGACGCAAAAGGCAGCAATGTTAAAGTGGGATATCATGAATATCTAAATACTATTTCATTCTAAATAAACTAATATCATCACAAAAAATGGAGAAAGGAGAGAAAGAGAATAATCTTTGGTGGGTTGGTGATCAAATAATTCATCGGTTAGCATTGAAGTCGCCAAAGTCCATCAAGGTCACATAGAAAAGTAGCATTGGATAACAGAGCATCTAAGCATGTGAAAGTGGAACCCTTTTGGTGTGTCTGCAATGTTTGCCTTTACTTTGTGGAAGCCTAGAAGGATTTTTAGGCTTCAAAAGGGTGCTGCGGCGAAACTCACTTGTCATTGAAAAGCTTCTGTTTGTTCTGTGATCTTATCTTGTGAAACGCGGCAGCTCGGAATGCCAAAGGCAAATGAGTTAATGATGGGTCATATTCTTATGATAACAATATTTAAGGCTGGTGATATTGGTATATCTTCAAATTGTATAAATTTTAAATAATCTCTCACATCTCATTCTAGTTTCTTTTTCACTCTTAAAATTTCTATTTCAGTACGTGGGAGAGTGTACATGTACTTCAATTATTTCTCATAATTATTTACATAATATTTACACAATGTTGACATCGAAATATATTTTATTATCTATAGCTAATAGATGGTATAATTAAGAGATACGTAATCGGATTCTCAACTGTGGTGCTAATTTAAGAGAAATAGTATTTTGAGGGTGTTATAAAATGAATGAGAGAAAATAAATTTCATTACAAATACAAATACTGATTATTGGCTATTTAATAAAAATTGCCTTGAGTTACAAAATAAAAAATTTTCAATGATAGAAGATCCCAATCCGTCACATACAAATATTTATGTAATAAAAATATATTCATTTTAACATTATACAAACATTATGTAGCTATAATCCTTGGGTGTACCATTGTTCTAACCTAAGTGAACTGCGAAAATGGCGAAAAAAAATTATGAGAAAAAGTGGAATATAGAATTAGAAAAAAGAAATTGGTTATTATATTTAGACTTTTTTGAGTAATGGGAGACATTGGTGACCCTTTTTCAAAGAGGGTAATCAATTGGTATGAAAGTTCAAGATAGGGTTGTTGAAGATGGAGGATAGACACATAAATATATCCTCAGGATATTCTAGGTGCTGCTATTGATGTTGAACAGTTATATTACAATGGCTTAGACAACTCTGACGTCATGTCAGGGCCATGGTGGTGTTCGTACGTGGTACGAGGGAGAATGAAAAGTGCAAAGCATTTGCAATCACCAAACAAGTGGCGATGATGCCATAAGCCATGTTTTGGAAGCTCTGCGAAAAGAGTTGAGAAAAGCTGATGCACTAATTAGCAGATCAAAGGTTTTAGGGTTTGGAGATCCTAACTCCAAAATACAAACATTTGGAACATGTTATGAATGAATCAAAATTTAATAATATATGTATAAATAAATTTTAGAGTAAATTACATTAACCTCCCTTGAAATATTTGATTATGACACTTCACCCTATTTTCACTTAAATATTATACTCTACTCCATTTACTCATATATTAATTAAAAGAATATATCTAAATATTAATAAAATATTCATAAAAAGAATATTAAATTAACATTTTACTCTAGTTTTATTTAAAAATTATATTTTCACTCAATTAACTATTTTAAATAACTAATATCTTGATAAATTATGTATTTTTAATCAAATAATTACATTTATTGTAAGGTATAAATTTAACAATGCGTGTGATTATGAGAAAAAAAATTTAGTAATAAAATAGAGGCATCTTGGGGGTGAGTTTAGTTAGCAAAAAATAAAATCACTTATACTCTATATTTTTTTCCTAACTAAACTCACCTCCAAAATGCCTCTATGTACTAAATTTTTTTCTCATAATCACACACATTATTAAATTTATACCTTACAATAAATATAATTATTTGATTAAAAATACATAGTTTATCAAGATATTAATTATTTAAAATATTTAATTGAGTCAAAGTATAATTTTTAAGTAAAACTAAAGTAAAATATTGATTTAATATTCTTTTTATAAATATTCTATTAATATTTAGATATATTTTTTTAATTAACATTTGAGTAAATGGGGTAGAGTGTAATATTTAAATAAAAATAGAGTATAATGTCATAATCAAATACTTAAAGGGAAGTTAATATAATTTACTCTAAATTTTATATACAATTTATACGTATTCTTTTATTTTTATTCTTCTTTCTTTTTTCCTTTAAATTTTTGTATCTGCATGTGAAATTCAACTAATATTGTCAAAGGAGAGAATATTCACTTGTTTCTACATTCTCCTTCTTTTGCCTTTGTTATATATGCATCATCTCACACCTAAGCTAACCTAGATGATGAATATGATTATAATGCTTATTATGCTTTACAATATATTGGTCCTTGTTGCGCTTGCCTTTGCCTACCAAAATGCATTGTAATCTACCAGCTCAAACTTATATTAGAGATTCATATAGAATTAGTTATATAGTCCCCAAGTAATCATCATTTACGTAACAAACATGCTAATCATTTACTTGTGTCTAGGTTATCCATATAATGTTGGGCTTATTTTATGAACTTGTGTTATTGAGTTGTTGGCAGTCAAGTTTATTATGGGGAGACCCCCATTAATGAAGTCGATAGTTTAAACTCACGGTTTCTCTATTTTCAAACTAAAAATAATTTTATTTAAAAAAAATTCAAATTACTAAATTTATTAAATTTTATAAATAATTTAATAAATTAAACGATTCATATTATTTTTACAAATATTTTATTATCTAATTTTATTTGATAATTGATTTTTACTTATACTTTAGTCGTCAATGTCAATGTTACTTACAGCTCTCATTTAATTTTAAAAAAATTCTAAATAATGTGGGCCCGTCAAATTATGTGGTGGAGATGACAGAAAAATGCTATAGGTTTGCTGCTCATGTTGAGAGAAAAACTTTTGAAATGAAAGAGAAAAAAAGTGAGAATGTAAGAATATATATAACCATGTTGAGAGACAAAATTTTAGATGTGTATCATTACTTATTATTCTTGTTAGTTTCTTTTCCACTTGGGCCCGATCACTGGTGAAGATACTTCTACATATTACAATTCAGATGTCGGAAGCAACCGATTTTCATGGTGGACTTTTTCCAGTAAGATAGTAATGCTTCTCCAATTGTATCTAAACAAACATCTGAAATGAAGCTAGGCCCTGAGGCCCAAAAGCTGCCCCTTGTTAATTGCACAACTAAGCAACCCTGTCCCCTAAAGCTTCTATTGCAAACCATGTTATTTATTTATAAATTACATACAACTTTGAATAAGTTTATTTGCATGAATCAATTATCATTTTCCTCTCTCATTTAGGTAAGATTGTGTGCAGTGATTGTTGAAATATCATGAATTATAATAGATTTATATATTATCTTAAACACTCCAATAATGTGATTTGGTTTCTCTCTGTGTTTTAGGTAAACTAAACAGGTTGGGTGGCTCTACCTTTTTTATGGAAGTCTCATAGGATCTGACTGTGTCAATGACTGGCAAGTACAAAACCTCCTAGTATTTAAAATTGACCTTTACATCTTTTCTCTGTTTTGTATGATACAGATTGACAAACAAGTCACAACTCTTAAAAAGTTGAAGCCAGTATATATCCAAATCAATTAATTAAATTAGGAATAATGTTGATATAAACAATAAAGTTACATGTAATTTAGAGCTGATGTATTAGTTAAAGTAAAGATACTAAGTATAACTCATACCTTAATATTGCAGGGGCATCTGTTGTTCTTTGAAATTTAAAAAAAAAAATACTAAACATCAAATTAAGAATTTTTTTTAAAAATAATATGATAATACTTCAAACACACAACTAGGGTTAAATAATTTACTCAGGAGTATATTGTAACTTTTTGTAGTACATTTGTCACTTGTGTAGGATTTTTCCTACCACAAATTAGTTTTATGTAAAAAGGTTAAGATAAATATTACTCGCACAATCTCACAACAAGATTTGTGAGTAATAAGTCTATAAGCCATTAATTTATAGGGGTTTTAGAGTTTTATTTTTAAAATTTAATAATTTAAATTGTATGTTATACTTAAAGAATTATAAAAAAAACTAGATGGAAAGGTCAAAAACTAAAGTAAAAAAATTTGTCAGACTGTTGAAACTACCATTAAACTAAGTTGAAGGACTAAAAGTAAATAAATGTCGTTAGGCCATCATGGAGATTTCTCAAAAAAATTATGCAAGTTGATGCCGTCTCTTCAAAGACCAAGTTCTAAATGCCTTTTTTTTTTTTAAGAAGAGAGCTTAAAAGCATGATCTGGCTTTGTTGTTAGGCCGGTCGAACAGAGTTTAGCCAACAATCCTCCACCAAGGAGAACCTTACATCATATGAGAAAAGTTATATTAAGCAGTTTGAGGGCTCATTAATCAATAGATTATAGACAGGTTTCATATGAAGCTAAATGCTAGATTCAAATATGATTCTCTCACCTTCTCATCCAAAAGATGCTGATCTCTGAAGATGACAAGTCACAGAATAGAAGATACATAACAATAATGAAATATGGAAGAAAGTGGGGAGGAACAGTGGGTTTGATCCATAATTTACTGATCTGAGGAATGGGTTGGTCTATTCTCAACAAACAAGACAAATAATTTTAAGTATGATGGATACATACAAAAGTGAAAAGGCTCTGCTTCAGCATGTTTAAGATGACAACTTGTGCTATTGGGATATCTGTATTCTGCACTAAAAGTCAGATTTCCATTTAAGATGACAACGACAGAGGTTAAAAGAAATAAATTTATTTTACAGATTTATAACCAAAGTGTGCAACCCCAACATTCTTTTTGTTTAATTGAGATACTTACAAATTATTTTAAGGAGTTTTATAATTCGTAATGGGAACCTTCCTGGTTCTTCCCTGAATTCAAGCCCTGAGAACAATGACCATCTACCCATTTCCCCTTTGGCCTTTTACCTATACTTTTGCAGCTCCATCAGATTGGTAGTGGTAGCTCACTATAATTGTAGTTCAATGTAGATTTCTATTTATCATATTGTCCATCTCATTCTATCTTCCCTAGTGTGTTTTTTCCCTCTTAATTGGCACACACCTTTCCAGCTTCAAAAATGGAGCCTTTTAAATACATTTTGGATGCAGAAGAATGTAGCAGTAGTGAATCTGGTTGGACTATGTATATTGCCTCTCCCTTGCAAGAAGATGATGACGGTGGCAGCAATGAAAATAATGTGTATGATGTACTGTATGGTGAAAACCGAAGACAGAAGAAGCAGGGAGGGGCCAAAGTTAATGAGGAAGAAAGTGATGATTCTGAGGCTTCGGATGCCTCATCTGGTCCAATTCATCATCACCATACATATTCTCACAGCCAAAGTGGTCATGGCGCTTCAGCCTCTAAGCAAGATAAAAAAGACCACGGGAGCAAGTGTTCTTCCCGCAAGAATGGAAACAAACAGGAGAAGAAACGTGCTGACAGCAGAAGTCAGAAATAATGTTGAGAATGTTTATTGTATAGGATGCTGCAATTTTTGTACCATGCATCTTCATCTTCAGATTTCATTGACTTGTACTCACCCCTTCCCTCAATGGATTCATACCTCGGGAATTTATGTTTCAAACCAGATTCTACGCTGAATATTTATTGTTCTTTCGTTGTGAATAGCAAAGTTGAAGATGTTCAAAGTCCAGAAATCTGGAAAGGAAAACTAAGTCTTTTACCATAAACATTGAAGTTACTAACTTGAAACTGTACAATCTGGCATTGTCCAAATTTACTAAGTGTAGAATAAGTCAAAATCAAGGTTAAGTACAGATAGATATATTGTTTCCGTCAGTTGCAAGAAAGTTCAGCTCAAACTTCTCTAATTAATTATGTATGCAAAAGCATACCATTTGGTTTGTATTGAGCTGGTTTGCAGATGAAAAAATCACATACAGAAGAGAGAAGTGTTTGGAAGCAGTTAGGATGTGCCAAAAGACACTGGATAATTGCACGAGGAAGAAAGTGTTTTTCTATCAGAAACTTACAAAAATGATTCATGTATATGCGTCATTGCTGCCTGCCAATGATGTATGTTGCGCTGGAAAGCAAGGAAGGTTTCGCATAGTTACCCAAATGACAACTAGAAGTAGCAAAAGCAATTTTTTGCAGTGACAGGGCATTGGCTGGTTCTGTGAGCTAACTTTCCAAAGAAGGGACACAAGTGCAACAGGAAGGCAATTGGTGGTTTTAGGCTGTATGCTCAACTTAAAAACATGAGAGCACACATGACTTGAAAGGAATCATAAAAAAGTTACATACCGATTCCATAGAAAAACAAAAAGACAAAGAAATAACACATTATTATGTATAAAGGATAGATAATATTATTTAATTTCTTTCGTCGTCGTTTTAACAAGAAGGAGAAAGAAAGGAAGAAAATGCACATTAATGGAGATTACTTTTTTTTTTTTTTTCTCCCTCAATTCCTGGTTATTCAGTCAAAACTGCTGTTTATTTCCAAGTCAGTTTTTATATCCAATTTCCAAGGTTAATAACATGCAGTTTATCTGCCCCCCCAAAAAAAATTAACATGCAGTTTGGTGGCTAAAAGTTGGTAACTGATTATATCAATGCAATGAAACTATGAGAATGCTAATTGCAATTTCGAATCATATACACTTATCCTTACTCCTGAGAAGTTGAATATCGGATCGAGATCCCTACACTTTGTGTTCAAACAATGAGGTCACTTTAAATTGAGGGAAAGAAAATTTGAATGATTAAAAAAATAAGTGAAAAAAAAATAATTTTATTATAAATAACAATTTAAGATGTTATTCTCTTAAATATATAAAAAGTTACAGTAATCAAGATTTTGAACGGTTGGCGATCCATTTCCATTGCATAATATTGTAGAGTAATGTCAAAGGTATATATAAAATCTGCATCCTAACTACATATGCATTCAGTGTCTCTAACTTTTCTCTTACTTCAAAATTTATATCCTTAAATATGGGGGAGCATAACCTCTCCATTGGCATTATTAAAATGAGCTAACCCACCTCGGCCTGCATAGACTTGTAATTAAGCAAGGCGAAGTAGACTGATCCGCATGATTAATAAGCTAAAAAATCTCAACCTACCCCGTTTTATGGTGGATTACGGTTTAAGCGGGTCAATTTGCTAATAAATTTTAAAAAAAATAATTAAAATTTAAATAAGATATTTTATTAAATAAAATTACAATTTAAACATAATATTTTAAATTAAAAATAATAATTTTAATTTTAATTAAGTCTTAAATTAAATTATAATTTATTATTAAAATATTCAATATCAAGATTAAATTTAACTCCATAATATTAATAATAGTCTATTATTAGCTCCTAACTCTTGCCAATTGATTTCTATGATGAGAGTGTCAATGGCAAGAGAGGAAGGCTCAAGAGGAAAAGTGAAAAATTAAGGCCATGTATTTAGATTTAAGATAAAATAATATAATTTTATTTCAACACCACGCAGGTCAAAAACCCACAGATTGGCCAACCCCAAATCTGCATGAACTTGCAAATTATGTAAGATGAGTTAATTTATTAATAAATAAATAGATTTATTATAAAATAACTTAACTCGTCCTTTATACGAAATAAAATAGATTTACCCGACAAGCTAGGTTCATTTCTATATCCCTACTCTCCATGTACCATTAACAATTTCCATCACTGCATCATTGACTATGGTCCACAAAATATTTTAAATATTCTTTAAGTTTACCATTTGTATTGCCGCATGCCGTGATTTAAATATATTTTCACCAATGTTCAAGGTTAACATAGAAATTTTGACAGCAGTAATTCATATTTGTAGCTTAATTATTTACAAATAAGGCAGCACTATTTTTGGCCTTTCCTCTTCGTTTCTCTGCACTATAGGGTGAAGTTAGTTCTCTCAACAGGAGATAAAATACACTTAATTCTCAACAAATTATCATTGAATTTGGAGGTAGAATGTTTCTTCAGGATCTTCACTCCCCCTGGGTTGCTGTTGCTTCAGACCATTTACCGACGAAATTTGCAGAGTTGGTGCCAACCCCTTTTAAGCCAAAAGCCATTACAGGCTTGGCAACTATCGAGCAAATGATTCACACTATGGAACACGCCAGAAGGTCAACACCAACGGCTGAGATAATCTAAGGGCAAAGAAAGAAAGGGAAAAGCGCATATATTTGCATGAGTTACTTCTGAATAACTATCGAATATAAAAAGTGGAGGAAATGGGAGAAAATGGAAAAGGTAAAGAACCAACTCCTGCAAGGCTTTCATACACATCACATGTATTGAAAGCAGCGTCTGTGATCAGACCCAACACTTGAAAGGGTAGCAACACACCAGAAGATCAACTATAGAGGGGAGAGAATGAAAAGAGAGAAAAAGGAAGCATTGAATTGCATTTATAGGAAATCGGAGGAAAAGGCAAAGTATCAAACTTAATAACAGAAAAGATTATATAAAGAAAAAATCGAACTCCTACACCTCGTAAACAACACATTTTGATAGTAGAGTTTGTGGAGCTTGAAAAGTTTTCTTAGATGGAGATAAGACCAGTGTTGTCAATGGCGTAAAATGGCCAATGGCAGCAAGTACAATGGCAGATGCATGGCGGCCACATGTCGAAGCATGGCAGATTTTAAAAAAGAAAGTTAAAAATTTAAAAATATAAAGATGACAAACACCAATACTAAATAAGTCATAGCTTCAATTAAAATGGAGATAGCAAAAAGCAGAGGATGCTTAAAACTGAGGTCTCTAGCTTTGTTACATACTTCGAGTTTGTCAAATCACAGAAGAATGTAGGAAGGATAGAAGAAAAAAAATCTTGAGAGAGGCTATAGAATAGAGGAAGGCTAGAGCATAAATTACAGAACAGAAGAACCAAAGAATAGAGAGAAGCGTCCGCAGTCAAAGAAAACTGTAGTCAATTAGCACAGAAAATATGAGCTTAGAGGGGATCAAACTTTCTTGGATATGAATTTTGCAGAGTCTATAACATTTTCAGGCCTGAAGCTCCTCAAATGGAGCTCCGTTTATCCTCCCCATCCAAAGCGGAAGGAGGAAGAAAGTAGAGTGTCGATGGTGGTTTTTTCCCTCTTGTTTCTTTGATGTTTCAAAGAAAGTGCTGATGTACACTTCTACCCCTAAAACTGAGAAGCCCACTGACCAGTTTTAAAGAAAAAATTGAGACAGATGAGAGAAATTTTGTTTGGCTCGCCATTTTCACCATAACCCTGCCATAAGCCATGGCTGGGGGCATGGCAGGCTGAAGGCGCCATGCCAAGCATGTTCTGTAGTGGGGACCCTTAAAACCACCAAGCCATGGCACTGCCATTGACAACACTGGATTAGGCACCATGAAAGTCAGACAATCTCAGAATAAAGGACAAATATTCAGCAGGATCCGTAAAGATACAACGAGACTAGTTGTAAAAATGAAACACAAGCAACTCAGATATAATGCAACGAAATTAAACCACATTGCAGTTCTGTAAGCTTTACTCAGAATACAGTTTTGGGCAGAAAACATTACATTTATTGGAAATTATGATCGTTTAAATACCAATAGTTTCAAATCCTTGACTGTTTGGCAAGCTTGAACCACTCAGTATGGAAGGAACCCTCTGTATCAATCCTTTCATATGTATGAGCGCCAAAGTAGTCTCGTTGAGCTTGCACCAAATTAGCTGGCAATCTGTCCCTTCTGTATGTGTCAAAATAAGCAAGACTAGCAGACATGCCCGGGGTGCTGATACCAGAGTTGATAGCAAGGCATACAACTCTCCTCCAGGCAGACTGCCGATCAATTATTTCCTTTGCAAACTCTGGATCCACAAGAAGATTTGCAAGATTAGGGTTTCGGTCATATGCCTTCTTGATTCTGTCCAAAAATATTGCCCTTATGATGCAACCTCCTTTCCAAATCCTAGCCAGTTCTCCCAACTTCAAATCCCATCCCTTTTCAATACTTTTTGCACGGATCAGATTCATTCCCTGTGCATAACTACAGATTTTGGCTGCATAAAGAGCTTGTCTAACGTCATCAATCAACTTTTGCTTGTCTACAGGTTGGTCAGTCAAGATATCACCAAAGCCACCTGATTTGAAGACCTTTGCAGCTTCAACTCTTTCCTCCTTTAACCCACTAAGGAACCTAGCATCCAAAGAAGCCTCAATAGTGGGAGCAGCAACTGACAATTCAGCAGCTTGCTGAACAGTCCACTTACCAGTACCCTTCATGCCAGTTTTGTCCAGCACCTTATCAACCAGATATCCATCTCCTTTATCATCCTTAATTCCAAATATATCTGCAGTAATTTCAATCAGGAAACTAAGAAGTTCTCCCTTATTCCATTCTGAGAAGACATTTTGTAGTTCCTCATTTGACAACTTTCCAACTGACTTTAGTACATCATAAGCCTCTGCAATCAGCTGCATGTCACCATATTCAATTCCATTATGGATCATTTTCACAAAATTACCAGATCCACCTTTACCAATGTACGTCACACAGGGACCACTGTCAGGCACTTGAGCTGCCACCTTGAGAAGAATGTCTTCTATGTATTTATAAGCCTCAAATGAACCACCAGGCATCAAAGAGGGACCGTGTCGAGCTCCCTCCTCACCACCTGAAACTCCCATCCCAAGGTATAGCAGACCCAATTCAGCCATTGCCTTCTCTCTCCTCTCAGTGTTCTCATACCACTCATTACCACCATCAATGATGCAATCACCTTTCTCCATGTAAGCAGATAACGTCTTGATGGTCTGGTCAACAGGTGTCCCAGCCTTAACAAGCATTATTATGACCCTAGGCTTTTGAATGGAATTAGCAAAAGATTCAGGGTCATGGAAGCCGTAGACAGGAAGATTTCCTTCCTGTTTTGCTCGGTCCACGGTCTCATCAACCTTGGATGTGGTTCGGTTATAAACAGAAATGGGGAAGCCCTTCTCAGCTATATTAAGAGCAAGGTTTTGACCCATCACAGCCAGTCCAGCAAGACCTATTCTTGTAAGTTTGGTAGGTTGAACCATGATTTATTTCCTGCACAATGTTTGGTAAATCACATGAGAATAAAGGGCAAATGTTAAAACTTGTCAATAACCAAATTGAAAACTTGTCCAAATTATATGAAGAAATCGAAAGTCGTAGATTACAACAATTGAAGACAATCGGAACTTGACTGGGGCCATCTACAGAGTACAGACGAAAACTAAATCTTGAGTTTGACTAGATAATACAGTAAACTGGAACAGATTACATAAATGAAAATTGAGAGGGGAAAGTGTCTTCTAATTTTAAGATTTAATGATAGAGAAGTAATGATTCCCTAAATTTCCTCTAGAAAAAGAAAATAACATCCATTGTAAGTGAAATTCCCATTGAGGCACTAGCATCATACCAGAGTATCATTGCCTTAAGAATTTGGTTCTCATGTTTGCAACAACAAAAGGAAGAGAAGGTCCAATTTACTATCTCAAAAATTAGCATCGGTCCAAACTATCAAACAAGATTACACTTTTACACATCAAGCAATGGCTATTAGCTACATATTGGAAACCCACAAAATACAATTATATAATATCCAAATTTTTAATTTACATTTTGTCAAATATTCCACTGCACAGAGTAAACCCAAAAAATCAAAAGAAGCGGAAATGTCTCTGCTGCATGCAAACCAGTGTCACCAAGATAATAGCGAAACAAACAAATCACTTCAATCAGCAACGAGATTCATAACTAAGAAAATAGGAAGTAAATCAGATCAGAAAAAATAAGTTCAAACCCAGAAGAAGCAATTACACACTTGATTTACCAGAAATCACGAGAAAACACATAGAGACAAGAGTAACAGTAAAAGATGTAAAATTTCTGAGCAAAGAAAGCAACTTTCAATATCCTATTAATACATCAAGTAATCAGAAAAGGCCAAAAGAAGCTAACCTGATTTTTTGCTCCCTTCTACGTTCTGTGTTTGAAAATTGAAAACTTGATCAAAATTACAGAAATTCAGATCTGGGTATTGTAGAGAACAGATTGAAGCTGTTGATTAAATATACGAGTGAGAACGAAGACGAATATAGAATTGTACAATGCAATTTACCAGTGCAAGCTTACCAACAACTAACTTTTCGGACAGACTTTCGGCTTTCATGATACAAGCGGGTCAAAGTAGGGTACCAATGGGGTAGGTGGAAATCCTCAGAGGAATCAAGGCCGTCAGTTTTGTCATGGCAGATTAGGTAACCTTCATACTGAGTAGCCAATGCCCCATGGGGCGGGCTTTTGAGTTTGCTTGTACATAAAATGTGTACATTTTTAGATATTATTTTTAAAGAGAGAGAAAAAAATAAAAAAATGTAAAAAAAGTTTATACCATTTAAATTTATACGAATCACCCTTTGAATTCATGTTATCGGCGCTTCCTCTCTTGTTTTGTTTCCTACTTTTTACACTACTATTGCAATTTTGAACCCAGCTAATGAATCAATCCAATATGTCGGAGCACTCAATTTTACTTCACAAACATTGCACAAAATATTTATCATACATTAAAAGAAAATAATTCCTAATTCATTTTATATAACATTTATGCATCAAATTACTTAAAAAAAGCCTTTCTCGAATCAATCAGCATATTATTTTAAAGAAAATACAATTTTCTTTGGCTTTGTTATCATATTTTATTGAGCATATATACATCCATCTACTACGGAGTAGTTATATTATTAATTATTAATTCAAAAATAGTTTACACAGATACAAAAGAATTTCTATCTATTATATAGAAATGCTTTTGCCCCTATAAAATTTTTTAATTTAACCCAGAACCAATTTTTCCTCTATAGAATTAATAAGGAAATATAATTATTTTAAAATTTAAAGGACAAAGTTCTTAGAGGATATAAAAATTAAATAAAATGAGATAGTTTTGACAAAGGAGAAGGGGCGCGGTTCAATGGCTGTCCAACGAAGTTGAACTTGAGAGATGAGGCTAAAGCTTTAAATACGAAAAGAAAACTATCATTTCATTTGCAATGAGGAAAAAAATTCATCTTTGACAAATGCAAAAGTAAAAATTTGTAAGATACCACGTCGAATTGAGAAAAACTAACAACCACAAAGTTGTTGAAGTGAAAGTCTCTTATACGGAAAATGCTGCGTATCCCCCGCCTAAGGTAAAACCATTAAAAAATGGAGTATAAAAATTTGAAAAGAAATATGAAGGGTGAAAATGAAAGTTGTGGGTGAAGTTGTAAGTGTAAGGATATAGAAATAGTATTGCTGGTCTCTTATATCTGGATGAATTATATTCAACAAAATCCTTACAACAATGCACGCTTTCCACAGGCCCTTCCTGTGCTATGTATCTGTTAGGAGTGGAGATATTTACTGTGTAGCTGTTTTATGACTGTTAGTTACTTAGACTGAGTTTTCCTTCTCTCAGGGGCATTGTTGTATTTTCCTACTTCTACTATGTAAATATATTAGCTCAGCTGATAGAATATAATTACACGGTTTTTTGTTCCTCACCAGGACCGGCTCCCTCTTGTTCTTTATCCTTGTTTCTCCTTTTTTACTGATCTTTTTCCTCTTAATTTCATCTTGGTATCAGAGCTTGATCCTGCTGATAGACAATTTCAGGTTCAGATTTTCGTTTCCCCCATTTCTGGCTTGAAAACCCTAATTGCTGACGTCAGCAATCGGAGATGCTGACGTCAGCACCGGTCGTTTGACGCCGGTGAACCTACCGGCCGGACCGACTTTGTCCGGCGACCAAAACCCCCAAGGTTTCAACCCAAAACTCCAACCGCCGATTGAAGAATCGAAACCCTCTTCCAAATGGCGAAAAACCCTAACTCTACCGCAATCTTGGGTTTTTGATGAATGATGGAAGGATTGGACGGGATTTCTAGCTTCAGACAACTCGAACCTAGCCCTTGAAGTGCGATTTCAGTGGCTGTATGGTGGTTGATGGCCCGGTTCTGGCAATGAGGGCGTAGGCAGCTCGGGTTAGCGCGATTTCAGTGGCTGTATGGTGATTGAGTGCTTGGTTCTACCAATCAGGGCGTAGGCAGCTCGGGTTAGTGGCTGGAGAGTGATTTTGTGGCTTCCAAGAGGGCGTCCCAACATTTCTCAGTGGCTGGAGAGTGAATTTGTGGCTTCAGAGAGGGCTTTCCATCATTCCTCATCCCTTGCTGAGTTTAGAAGCATTGTTGAAGAGTAGGAATGTCTGGAAGCAACAATGAGGGTGAAGGGTTCAGTCAAGGCCCACGTCAAATTCCCACTCAGAGTGTGATTGAGAATGTTCTCAACTCAGGGGACTCTATAGGACGTGTGGTTACCCTAAATGACAACCCTACACTTCAGATTAGTCCAAGGAAGCTGGATGGCACCAACTATCTTACATGGGTCACTGCTTGTACCCTTTCCTTGAAGGCCAGAGGATTATATGGGCATGTTTGTGGCCGGAAGAAAAAGCCTGAGGAGACCAGCCCTTTAATAGATCAATGGGAGTCTGAAAATAGCCTCGTCATGTCTTGGCTATTAAATTCGATGGAGCATGAGATAAGCAAGACTTATATGCTCTTGGGCACAGCTGAGAAAATTTGGAATGCAGTGAAGCAAGCCTATTCTCGAGTTGGCCACCATGCTATCATCTATGAGTTGAAGCAAAGAATTCATGGGACAAAACAAGGAGAAAAATCTATATCTCATTACTACAATGAACTTAGCAGCATTTGGCAGGAACTTGATTATTATCAAACATATCAGCCTAAATGCTCGGAGGACGCTGTTGAGTTTCAGAAGATGCAGGATAATGAGAGAATCTTTGAATTCTTAGCTGGTCTTAATGTTGAATACGATCAGATGAGAGCTCATCTCCTTGGAAGAGAACCCTTGCCATCATTGGGACAGGCTCATGCTTTTATCCAACAAGAGGAGAGCCGAAGACAATCTATGCTCTTATCCTCTTCTGTTGAGAGGTCTGCCTTGAATGTCAATACCGTACAAAAGGTCATTGACTCACCTAGTGCCATTGCACAAAGTGATAAGGATAAGCTGAGGTGTGACTATTGTGGGAAATTGAGGCATACCAGGGAACAATGTTGGAAGCTTAAGGGAAGGCCATCAAGAGGTCGTGGAGGAAGAAGGGGAGGATTATCTAGGAACCAAGCTCATTTGTCAGAAACAACTGAATCTATGACAGAGAAGAGCAATCAGAGTGAAGATAACTTTTCTAAAGAAGAAATGCAATCTCTTAGAAAGATTCTCATGATGACAAGATTGAGTGCCTCTTCAGAAGTCAAGGGGAGCACATCCTCACCTTCCACTTCTTCCACTCACTTAGCTCATGCAGGTAAACCCGTAATGGCCTTGAATGCATACACTAGCGCCAAGTCTAATTCTTGGATTATTGATTCTGGGGCTTCTGATCACATTACTGGTGACCCTTCAATATTTTCCACATATTCACCTTGTCCACATCCGGACACTGTTCGCATTGCAGATGGTTCCTTGTCCCCTATAGTCGGCAAAGGATCTATAAAGTGTACACCTTTAGTGAATTTGTCTGCTCTATATGTTCCAAATTTTTCAAACAATTTACTCTCCATAAGTGCTATTACCAAAGACTTAAATTGTAAAGTCACGTTTTTCCCTTCTTATTGTGTTTTTCAGGAACTGGAGACGGAGAAAACGATTGGTTATGGTAGAGTTAGTAATGGCATATATTTTTTGGAGGCTAGTCCGAGTGTCATCACTAGCTTGACAACCCAAAGGAGGTCCAGGAACCAGAATACTCTAGATTTTTTGAGATGGCATAGGAGACTTGGGCATCCCGCTTTTGTGGTTTTGAAAAAACTTTTGCCAGAATTGTACTCAAAATGTAATGAAACAGAGTTAGTCTGTGATGCCTGTGAATATGCAAAGCATGTACGGAACTCTTATCCCATTAATGACAACAAAAGTCCTGTTCCATTTATGACTATTCATTCTGATGTATGGGGACCTAGTCGTATTTCTTCCTTATCTGGATATAGATGGTTTGTTACGTTCATTGATTGCTTTAGCCGTACTACTTGGGTTTATTTGATACACTCCAAGGATGAAGTCTTTTCTTGTTTTAAAAAATTTCATGCAATGGTGTGTACTCATTTTGAAGCAAAAATCAAATTCTTTAGAAGTGACAATGGATTAGAATATATGAGTAATGAATTTCAGCTGTATCTGGATGACCATGGCATTATACATCAGACTAGTTGTGTGAATACTCCTGCTCAAAATGGAGTTGCTGAACGCAAAAACAGACATTTGTTAGAAGTGGCAAGAGCCTTACTTTTTTCAATGCAGGTGCCCCACTATTTATGGGGAGAAGCCGTGTTGTCAGCAGCTTATCTCATCAATCGAATGCCATTGAGGACGTTGAACTTTAAATCTCCATTAGAGCTCCTTCAAGGATCTGTATCTTATCTAATTCCTCCAAAGGTGTTTGGTTGTGTTTGTTTTGTACATGACCATAAGCCTACAATTGGGAAGTTAGATCCTCGAGCTTTGAAATGTGTCTTCATAGGCTATTCTCCAACTCAAAAGGGGTATAAGTGTTACCATCCCCCTACACGGAAAGTAATTGTTAGTATGGATGTAACATTCCGAGAGGATGAAGCTTACTTTTTGTCAGACCAAACATCTCTTCAGGGGGAGAAAATAAAGGATAATGATGAAGAGTTGTTTTCTTATCTCCAGTACCTTCCAAATATGTGTCAGGGGGAGGAATTGCCACAAAATGATCAAAATGAGGGGGAGTCAGAAGAGTTGTCACTATATCAACAATCTAATGAGATTGCCAGGCCAGATGATGAAAGGAAAAAACAAGAACCAGAACTGTTGACTTACACTCGGAGGAAATGGAAGTCAAAGAATAATGCCATTATGCCTACTCTACCAGATCAAGCGCAACCTCCGGATTCAGTTCAATCTTCCTCCCCTTCACTAGATGGTAAGTCCTCTTCTCAGCCACTTGATCCTATTGTAAATGATATTGATCTTCCTATTGCTGTTAGGAAAGGCATAAGAAAATGCTCTCACTATCCTATCTCCAACTTTGTTTCATATAAGTCCTTATCTCCCAATTATAGAACCTTTGCCTCTGCGGTTTCCTCCTTTATTGTTCCACAGGATTGGAGAGATGCAATTAAAGATCCTAAGTGGAAGGAGGCTATGATGGAAGAGATGATGGCTCTTAAGAGAAATGATACTTGGGAACTCACCACACTACCTCCACAGAAGAAAACAGTGGGATGCAAATGGGTCTTCACCATTAAACATAAGGCAGATGGGTCGGTTGAAAGGTACAAGGCCAGATTGGTAGCAAAGGGATTTACCCAAACTTATGGAATTGACTATCAAGAAACCTTTGCACCAGTAGCAAAGATGAATTCCATTCGGATACTCCTCTCATGTGCTGTTAACTTTGGATGGGAGTTACAACAATTGGATGTAAAAAATGCCTTTTTGCATGGAGATTTAGAAGAAGAAGTGTATATGGATGTTCCACCAGGTTTCACATGTCTTAAAACTAATGGGAAAGTTTGTAAACTGAAGAAAGCACTGTATGGGCTAAAACAATCACCCAGAGCATGGTTTGATAGATTTCGGAATGTGATCATAACCCTTGGGTATAGCCAAAGTAATGCTGATCACACCCTATTTTTTAGGAGATGTGGCAGCAAAATTACAATTCTGATTGTTTATGTTGATGATATTGTGGTGACAGGAGATGACACTGAGGAAATCAGCAATCTCAAGACTTGCCTAGCTGAGAGATTTGACATCAAGGATTTGGGTAAACTGAGCTACTTCCTTGGAATTGAAGTTGCTAGATCAAACAAAGGCATTTTCATTTGTCAAAGGAAGTATGTTCTAGATCTCCTCCGAGAAACTGGCATGCTAGGGTGTAAACCAGCAGAATCACCTATTGTTCAAAATCATCATCTTAGAAATGGTGTTGGAGAAATAGTAGATGTTGGGAGATATCAAAGGCTAGTGGGCAAACTTATCTATTTATCTCATACTCGCCCTGATATTGCATATGCGGTCAATATTGTTAGCCAGTTTATGCATGATCCTCGATCTCTACACCTAGATGCTGTTTTTCGCATTTTGAGGTACCTAAAATCCACTCCTGGGAAGGGGCTATTGTTCTCAAAGCATGGGCATTCTAAGATTGAAGTTTTTACTGATGCTGATTGGGCAGGATCTATAGATGATAGAAGGTCTACCTCTGGCTATTGCTCATTCTTTGGAGGAAATCTTGTTACATGGAGATGCAAGAAGCAAGCAGTCGTCTCTAGATCAAGTGCTGAAGCTGAATATAGAGCTATGGCTCAAGGGGTATGTGAGGCTCTATGGTTGAAGAAGCTGGTTCAAGAGTTAGGATTATATGATGAAGCGTCACTCAATCTCTATTGTGATAACAAGGCAGCAATTAACATTGCTCATAATCCAGTCCAACATGATAGAACAAAACACATTGAGATTGATAGACACTTCATTAAAGAAAAAATCTCAGATGGACAGTTGAAGATACCGTTTGTGAAGTCTGAAGACCAACTTGCAGATGTTTTCACAAAGGCCTTATCTAGTAAAACCTTCCACTCCATTGTATGCAAGATAGGCATGAGAGATATTTATGCCCCATCTTGAGGGGGAGTGTTAGGAGTGGAGATATTTACTGTGTAGCTGTTTTATGACTGTTAGTTACTTAGACTGAGTTTTCCTTCTCTCAGGGGCATTGTTGTATTTTCCTACTTCTACTATGTAAATATATTAGCTCAGCTGATAGAATATAATTACACGGTTTTTTGTTCCTCACCAGGACCGGCTCCCTCTTGTTCTTTATCCTTGTTTCTCCTTTTTTACTGATCTTTTTCCTCTTAATTTCATCTGTATCTTATTAACAACGAAAATATAAGAGGCACATCCAGAACAGCAAGTAGTTGCTGTATCAAACAGGTAAAGAGTAGCACCTTCTCATCAGTAAGTCTATTATCAGTGAATGAACGAATGCTAAAACATACCTATATAGACGAACAAAATATTACGTATACATTTCCCAATTCAGTTGGTAATGGCTGATGCTTGGCATCTGAAAATTATCAACAATGAAATCCTCAGATGGCGTTTCCAATCTAGGAGAAATTGATGACAACTACAGCTTCGCTAAAAAGAGTAACAGTTAACATGACATACAAAACTCAGCAAGAATATGGCAGAACACCATGGACACTTCGCTTTAAGCACCAGTGTTTTCTCAACTATAGGCCAAAATTGCACATCTGCACAAACTCCATGTCATTGTCCACGTATTTGGTCCACAGATTTTTATATTGATTCAAAGCAATATCAAGCCAAGGCTTCATGTTTCCGTTGTAATGAATCACCGCAGCATTGTTGATCTCATCCATGCTAATACTGGGATTGTATCCTAACCCAAGCACATGCCAGGATTTGTCCAATGACTTGGTTGTGGAGTAGAAGGTAATTAGACCTGGTGAAAGCGTCCCCAATTTCCACAAAGTTCGATCTTCATTCTGATAAAATAATCAATGGAAGAAAGAATTAAATAATTCAGCTTCCAAATAACCCATAAGGATAACAATTGTACAGAGGAACAGCTAGAGTATTATTCAGATAATTTGTCTGCAAATTTATAGCCTTTGCAAGGCCAAGCCATGTCCTAGTGTCTAAATCACAAGCAAAATAACAATAGAAATTTACCATGTTCTGCCAATAATGGTACTGATCTGTACATTTTTCACGCCTCCAAGCATCAAGATCAAATATATTCATACCGTAAGCCCAAGCACAAGCTTTTGGATTGAGCCTCTCCTTAATTAAAGGATGAGAGAAATTCAAGTAATGGGCATATCGGTGGAAGGAGCCAAAGCAAGTCTCAACAGCACCATTCACCTTCCCATCCAAATCAATCTTCCACAAGCCTGTCAAGTCCTTTTGAACCACAACATCATCATCCAATAATAAGATTTTATGCAATTTAGGATACATCTCTGCCAAATAAAACCGAAGGTGATTCAACATAGACAAGTAGTTGGGATTTCTAAATTTTATGCTATGAGCATCTTCTGTGGCATTCTCAGCCTGATTCTCAAAGTAAAACTTTTGCAGATTTACTGACTCAAGTTGCCTCAACACAGGAACATATGATGAATTTAAGAATTTATAATCTTCGATTGCTTTCACCTCTAAATGTGCACCCCCTTCAGCCGGCCTCATTTTAAACCAAACCTTCATTGCTGCAACATTCATCCTATCAGTAACCACATGAAAACCATGCTTCCATGGTTCTTCTGCATTCTTCACCACAGATCTCACTACCACTGACACAGCTAACACATTATCTGAAAATATTGCATAATGATACAAAGTGCGGTCTTCAAACTCCGGCTTAGGTTCTTCATCCCTATATTTCTCTGGATTTGAAATCCTCTCCCCCATTAACCTCATTGCCAAACAATGCAAGCTCTTAGGAATGGATTTAGCAGCAATCAAGCTTGCAAACGCCCCATTTTTCTTTGCCTTTATAAGCAACTCATTAACTGCAAATATTGTATCCTTCAACTTCTGAATCTTCAATTGATTATCATAATTCTCTTTTGCCTCTGCAATCATCAAACGGGCAATTTTCACTCTATCCTTCACCTCTTTCTCCAACTGCTTCAGAATATCCTCATCAACTGGACCATCAGAGTCAAATAGAGATGCTCGATAAGGTGGCTTCAAAGAAATATGAGAAAAATTTCGTGCCAAATCATCAAACATCCTCATTTGCCTAGATATTTCAAGCTTGAGCTTCCTTGCATATGCGGAATACGCATTCACAAGTGCTATGTGATCGTTCGCTTGCTTTTGTATCAAATCCAATCGGGTACTAAGTGGGTCAGATTTCAACGCCAAAAATGTCCTATGCACGTATGCGTTACCAGTTGTGGGAAGCGCCTGTAGCAAACATCTAAATCATTAAATGGATTTCGTTCAAGTCATCAAATTGTCATGCAAGTCAGGCTTTATAGTGAAACTGTGATAAAGGGTCGTTGCTAATGGAGTCACTGCGAATTGGGTCTCAACCAAAGTCACGAAAGAGACATTTTATGGAAAAAATAAGTAAATCGATGGAAAATGCATCGCAGAGGAACTTACAGCGTCGTCCTGTGGCACGGAGGGATTAGTACTGAAGAGAACGGAAAGCGTGGCGATAAATAGGAGGGAGAACATTGCAGAGACGAAGATCCGGTATGAGAAGAAGCTGCGGAGGCTGAATCCACCCAGGCCCGATCCTCCTCCACCAGCTCGGCCTCCTCGGACGGCGACGGCCATTGGGTCGAGGCTATCTTTCTGGGCGTGAATCAGGACACACAAAAGTCTCAATCTTCAGGCAATAGAAGGAGGTGTTTGCAGCAAAACTGTGTTCGCCAACTGAAATGGGAGTGACAGAAGGCGAAGGCGAAGTGAGGGAGAAGGTGAGATCGGAAAGCAAAAGGAGAAATGTGGAAGAAGAATCGACGTGGGTCCGCAAAAATTGTATTGAATTGGATAAGGGAGAGTCAGAGAGAAGGTGATGGTCGATAACGAGACTATGCAGGGGCAGGGCTGTGTGGTGTGAGTGTGGTGACTGCTGGTTACTGCTTAAACAGAATGAAAAATGATTGCTTGACAGAAACAAATACTGAACTCAACTGTGTATTCAATTCCAATCTTCTCTGGCCGAATGAATTCAAGCACAACTAACAGTACAGATATGTTCTCATTTGATAAAATCGGAATAGAAAAAAAATGGAAGATGTGGAATAAGATCAGATCTCCCGGTTTTAGGTTCAAAAATTAGAAAATTAAAGGGCATTTTTGGTTTGCTCGTTTTTTGTTTTTGGAGTTAAAATGTGTTTGTTTGCATGAAAATTTTTTTTAAATAAGATAATTATTTTTTGTAAAAAATAAGATAAATTTTAAAAATAATTGAAATAGTTTTTTATTTTTTATAAAATTTTAAAAACTGAAAACATAAATAAAATATAATAATAATTTTAAAATTATTATATAATTCTTAAATTTTAAATTATAAATTTTAAATTTTAAATCTTAAATATCAAAATCTTAAATTTTAAAACTCCTAACTTTTAGATTTTAAATTTTAAACTCAAAAATTTTAAAATGTTAAATTTTAAACCTTAAATTATAAATCTAAAATCTTAAAATACCAAAACTGTAAACTTAAATTTAAAAATTTAAAATTTAAATCTTAAAATTTTCAACCCTAAACTTAAAATCTCAAATTATAAACTATAAACTTCAAATTTTAAAATTTTAAACTCTAAACTCACAACCCTCAACTCTAAATCCCAAAATTCTTAAACACTAAATTTCAAAATTTTAAACCTTAAACTTCAAAACCCTAAAACCTAAACCTAAACTCTAAATTTTAAAACATAAACTTTGAACCTTAAACCAAATATATTTTTATTATTTTATTTTTTAAAAATAAAATTTAATTATAGAAACTAAACATACTTTTTGTAATCTGAAAATTTTTTAAAAATTTATTTTTAATAAAAATAAAACTAACTGAAAATAATAACATTTTTACAAATCAAACGACATAATATAAGGTTTGATTCATGTCGATGCATATACTCCGTAATCTTTTGGATTTTAATTTTCTTCTTGAATATTTCGAAGTCATGGTTAATTTGTATGAGTATTTTGCATAGATTTAATTATTCTAAAAATGTAGTATAATATAATTTTGAAAATGTAATATGAAATTTACATTTTGACTTTGAATTAATTATTATTCATCTTAAAGAAGGTAATTAGGAGATATTTTTATTTATTGTTATTCCTATAATTTTATTTTTATTTAGTTTTCATGACACATAATTTAAATTATTAAATAAACTAAATCGTATAACTCATAAAAATTAATAAAATGAGTATGCAATGGATTTAGTTGTGTTTGGAAAGAAAGTGAATTGATTAAATTACATAAGATTAGGGGTGGGCATTGGATCGGGTTAAATCATTTTAATTTATCTCAAATCATAAAAAAAAATAATTTATATAGATTAAGATAGGATAAAATAAATATTATGTAATATTTTAACTTAAGATGGGATAAATTAGGTGGAGTTAAATTTTTATCCTTTCCCTGTTGGGTTGCCGCAAATTTACATATATATATATATATATATATATATTTTCTGAATTTTGATGCTACAAAATAACGTTATTTTGTAAAATGACGTCATTTTCTAAGTTGCCCTAACACTTCCACAGCCACAAGCAGGCAGGAGGCAGCTCAACTCCAGCGGATCAACGTCGCTCCTCCCTCCTTTGTCTCGAACCCTCGGTCTTTCGACTTCCTCTCTTGTGAGTGACGAGTCTCGTTCGTTGTCTCGTCGTCTCTAACAGTTGACGTCGACCCCTTACCTCCTCCCACCTTGTCTCGACTCGCCTCTCCTCATCTTGGTTTCTCTCTCATCTAATCGTCACACTTTGACACTTTGGATCCTCAATAGTCGACCGAACCTCGTCCCCGCTCCACTGCTCGCCTCACGTTCGATCGTCCTCATCCTAACCTGAACTAACCTACCCAAATGAAACTGAGCCATTTTAACCTAAAAATATTAGTTTGAAAGATTATTTTGACTACAATTGAACTAACTTAATGAGAGATTGAGTTCAATCAAGTTGAGAGAATTTTACTCCAACCCAAACTACCCCACCCAATGCCCACCTCTATATAAAATTTGTAAATTTTGATCTAACCCAATCAAATATATGAATGGGTCAACTTCATGTTAGTTAGGTTTTGATAATATTATTTGAGAAAAATGTATATACAATTGTTCAATTTTAAGTTATTTGTACATATAATCCCTTCAACTATGAAAGTTTACCAGTACACTCTTTTAACTATCATAACAATATAAATATATCACTTTTATTTATCTACTATTAAATATTAATAATCATATGAATTACATATAATTATTAATATGCATGACATTTTCTTATTGACTATTTAAATGAACTAAAATTAATAAAAAACATAAAATTATTATAATTCAATAAATTAATTTCTAACTTCATGTCTTATTTCTTTTTTCTTTCCTTTAAGACAAATGTTTCTACTTTGGTTACACAATATAATAATTTTTTCATGAATTAATAACATAAGACTTACAATCTTGTATACCTGACACTTTAGGGTCTTTTGAAATAAGATAAAATTAAAGTATATAAATAAAAGATATGTTTACATTATTTTGATAATTAAATAGGTGTATTAAAAATTTTTATAATTAAAAAAATATACTTATAAATAAAGTTAAAAAAATTTACATATACATGTTTCTCATTTTATTTTAAAAAAATAACTCAACACCCATCTTATATATATATATATAAGCGGATCACGAATTTTTTTTTTTTTTAATCAAGTCCAGCTCATTTACACGCCTCTAACCAATAACTCGTGGACTGCTATTACTCCCACTGCCACAGCCTCACAACAGCTTATGGCCGGATAAGTATTTCTATATTTGTTTTCCTTTATACTTGTGGTCGACCATAAAAATTTCAATTGAATCAAAATTTGTAAGAAAATGCCTTTTTTTTTGGAAAAGAGATTGGAGATTACTAACCGGTGTTTTACACTCTCTTCTCTTCTCAAAGTGGAAAAGAAAGCAATAGTGGTAAGATAAAGTAAACCAAACTTTACAACCATAACTGCTATTTATCTTTATTAGGATGTTTCAATAAAGAGCGTAATGGGTACCAAAGATAGGACAAGGAATTATAGCAACAAAAAGAAAAGAAAAAGAGTAAATGATAAATATTGGAGATGTGGGAATAAACATACGTTTACATTTCCATCCATTTATTCCCCTTTCGAGGAGTTTTCTTGCGTTCAAGCAAAGAACAAATACAAATCAACCACACTTTTGTCTCTTCCTACCTTTTCTATGTCTAGTAGTGTTAGTGCAAAACGAATTTGATACATTCGGGATATACGTTCCAGCTTAAGCCACCTAAGCTTCAACTCTATTAACTTTTAAGTGTATATCAGAAGAAGGCCTAAGGGAGTAAGGGTGTAAAGGGATGTTAATAAGGAAGTTAGGTGGTGCGTCGTATGTGGCCCAATTTGGTTATCTGCTAGTTACTGCAATGTAAATGTCGTGGGGTAGGACGGAATTAGAAGGGTATTTCTCGTGTTTGGGAGGTTACTAGTGCCTCGAACAACCAACCAACCAGTGGGCTATCCTATAATGGGTAGATGTTATCTTTTCATGCTTTGAAGTAATTAGGGTGTGATCTGAACGCTATATTGTTGCTGTAATTTCAGTTATTTCTAATTTTCAATAGTAGAACCTATCAGAAACCATAAAAAGAAAGTTTGCAAGTTGTAAAATATAATCAGTTCTGACTGACTGGAACAGGATTTCCATCTAGATTTTTCAAATGTTAGCCCCAAATGGAATTATGAAGAAACCAGGATATGTATCTTTAAAAGGATTGGGTGGTAACTTCACCTATAAACTTAATTGCTTAAATAGTGGGAGGAAAGAAACAGATCAGCTAATGAATTTGCATTATTTTCGTCAATTTGCAGGTTTTTTCTGTTATATTCAATACGTAGATGTACTAAAGAACACCTGTTCTATCACCAAAAGAATCACTACATGAGTGCATGTTTCCTTCAGATAAGATAATAATTCATTTAACAAAACTTACTTTCTCTTCCTTCGATCAACTGTAGGATTCCTCATATCAGTTTTTCCAAGAGCAGACCCAGGGGCTATGCCATATGGCATTGGAGAAAGAGCTTGAGCAGACGATGCTGTCATCGCAACACTTGCAGCTGGTATGGGGGGCAGAGAAGGCAGAGGTGGTTGACTTGGAGTTGAAGCCGGAGCAGGAGCAGAAGCAGAAGGTGCAGCCGTGACATTAGGTTCAGGGAGTGATCTTGGTAATATGTGTTTTAGTCTATTGTTCCTATAATTCTTCCAGAAGTAGAATTGCTGTCGATGTGCCAGTTCCTAAAATAAACAATGGAGACAAATAGAATTTGGACAATCTGTGATAGAAAAGTAAGACAAAGCAATCTTCAAAGCTAGTTACATCAGGAACATATAAGTCATTTGGCTTGGCTCACAAAAGGTCCATAATTCACCAAGTAGACTGATACCCTCTTAGACTCTTAGTAACTTAAGATTAGATACAATATCTATCACCATGAAAATACAACAAAGACAGTGAACCTCTAGGACAGAGAATGTTTATGTTAAGTAGAATGAACGCACGTGTAAAAATAATTTATTTGTGATTTAATACATTAAGAACTAAAAAGATTGTTTTTCAACCTTTATCTGGCATACGATTCTAAGCACAAATTGCTAATCATCATACATTATCCTAAGGGAATCTATCCCAACAAATGGAGCAATGTGTAACTTACGACTACAGCAATTTCACTCTATTGCAGAAAATAAACATAATTTTATATCAGGATAAAAATAGATGCTACTGTTTACCTTATTGCCAGGATGTGCCATTGCTGCACGAAAATTTGCGCTCTGAAGAAGTTCGAGAAAAAAGAGGCAATGTGGATACCTAATATTCATTAGTAATGAGTGAATGGATTAGCAAAACAATCCCAGCCAGATTTATTAGCATAACTAGACTCAACTTTAATTTCCCCCTTCCTGGTTGAAAATCCTTGGTGCTATTTAGTAAAAATTTATCACAAAATCTCCCTCTACCTGTTGTGGCTGTGAGTTTATGTGCTCCACTAAGATGATATTAAGACAATAGTACAATACTTACATAATAAATTTAATGTATTCAGGCCTTTGCCAATATTGAAGGTACTTCAAGTAACCAATGAATGCTTCATCCTCAAAATAACGATTCTGAGCCAGATCTGTGCAATTGAGTAATGTATCGAGAATCAGCTTAAAATGCAAGAAGAAGAAATTCCTAGCCTGTGCAAGCAAGCAATTTAAGTACTTGTTGCAGAGTCTAAAACTAAGGAAGGGAGAGGGGGCCTACTTTTTTCAATTTATTTTACAATTTAATATGTACTACACACCACATGAATACAGCATAAACAGTCTCAATTTCATGATCCTAGGAGATGCTCCCTTCTTCCCATCTCCCATGCAAAAGATTACTGCAGTACTCCTCCTGGCTCAGAGGTACATTGTGCTATACAATTCATAGTTATCATAAATTATATTTTATGGTCTTTCAAATATTTAATCTTATTTCTAAATTATTTTTTTGACCCAAATGTCCATTAAAGACAATAAGGAAAAAGTGGAAAGTATTGTAATAACTTAAAAAAGGAGGCTTAGAATTGTTAATGATAAGAAGAAGAAGAACAAGAGCTAAAATACAAGGAGTTAGAAGTATCCACATCTTTGAATCTTAATTAACTTTCCATAATCAGTATATCACACTGAAAGCCAATTTATAAAAGTTGTTTATTTCTTTATTCGTGTTTAGAATAAAAAGGGAAAAAGTCAAAAGTAAGCCGTTGCAAGGCACCAATAGCCTCACACTGCAACTTAAACTTGCAAGAAGAAAAAAGAAATCACCAAGCAAACTGGAACTTCTACAACCCAAAGGCTATAGGCAGGGGGTACTGAGACTGAGAACAAGTGAACAACGGAGCACCACTAAAACAGTTTATACAGTCCTGTTTATCTTGGACAAAGCAATTTCTTTCCTTTAAAAGTGTTATTATAACCCAAAGAAATATACACTGCATGATAAAAGCAGGCAACCCCACTGCAGCGCCCCCCCCCCCCCCCCCCTCCCACAAAAAAAAAAACCTTCTCATCCAAACAAAAAAAGAAGCGCAGAAACTTCCTTGAGCCTAGCTGCCGTGGTAATGAGATATAATCAAATGCATAACAGACAACAAAGATGGGGGAAAGTTCTAAACCAGGACAATGCAAAAGAAGACGATTGGTGTATTCCACATCACTTTATATCAACATTCCTTTCAAAGCAGTTCAGTGAAACATTAACAATCTAATACCAGTTAAGCTTTAATGTTTTATATTCCATTTTTCTTTTCAACTCTTTGTACCGTACATGAATCGGACATCTGGATAGGCTAGTTATCTGGTGAAATTTGAAAAATGTGCACCGTGGAAGGAGAAAAAGAGAAAAAAATGTTCAAGAACTAAAGTTCAATTCAATCACGCGGCATTCAAGTACGTAGATAAGTGATTCACACATATGGAAATGACAAATCACATTGTCATAACTTCCTTTTAACACAAAATTTCCCAGTTTTCGACTAAACAGAAAATGTTCTTCTAAATAATGCTGTACATACAGTTATAACTCAATGTAGCTCAAACTCTCAAAGCATAAAGATATAATGATAAACATACAGTGGATGTAGGTGGGATTAGCAAGGCATTGAACAAATTCCAATTCAAGCAAAAATCGCTGCCTCCCATCATCTGGATCTTTGTATATATTCTTTGGCCTGAAGAGAAAGCAATAATTTTTAGTCCTAACTCTTAGTACACAGCTCAATCGATCCCACTGAACCCAAAATAGCGCAGTATTGTATTCTACTCATAAAAAGAATGGAGCTGTGCTTTCCCAAAAGAGACTACTAACATATATGAACAATGAAACATATTAAAAATTGAATCTTTGCTTACGAAGATGGAGTATTATCAGTTGAATTCTCGCTTTCCTGTTTAGAGGCCATTGAATCCTAAACTACAAAGCAAACAGAAAGTATCACACATAATTTTTTCAAAGGGAATGCACAAACTAGACAAATAACCAAGCAGCGCAGAGAGAGCTGTACCCGAGCACAACAAGCATAATTATATAAAGGGATTACCTTGCTTCAGAGATGGTGTAAGAAAGAGATGAGCACGACTTCAGAGAGTCTGATGTGAGGGGACCGCCGAAGGTACCGTCGCCAGGGAGATTGGGAGACAGTCCAGAGGCTTCTGGCGACCGAGGTTCGGAGAGAGGTGAGGCAGAGACGAGAGCGCCATGTTTCGCAACTCCCTTGCCGTTTATACTCTAGACGTCACCGTTTCAAACAAACAGAAGGGAATGAGAAAATACATATTTAGTTAATTCTGAATATTAAATGATTTATAAATACAAATTGATTTAAGGTAATATGAATTTGAGTATTTTAAATTAAATTTAAATTTTATATATAAAAAATTTATTTACAAAATTTTTAATTTTTTACGCTAAAATTAAAATATTTAATAATCTAATTATTAAATTTTAATTTTGAGATATATCTTTTATTATAAATTTTTTATTGTCTTCTCCTTAAATTATTTTCATTAAACATTATTTAATATGATCAACACTCATCTTAATTATATTAAATAAAGTGATGTGAATAAAATGTATATACCTTTTTCAATACAAATGTAATTGGAATGATTTAAATTTAAATTTGTTTTGTAACATTAGTTAAATCTCACGTGTTAGGCCACACGTAATAACCTTATTTACTTTTTATTTTATCCACAATATAAATATTAATCTTGAATTGTTACAAATTAAATGCCCATTAATTTCACTTGTTTTTTGGTTGAAATTAATTTCACCATTTTATGTTTCATAAAGTAAGGCGCACAATGCACTATTGTCACCTATAATTGTGCAATCAGCTTGACACCATGAGAATCAAATTTGCGGCTTCTCAATGAAGATGTAAAAGGGTTCTTTCTTCGGTCTTAACTTAATTAGTTAGATGATGTTCAGTTTGTTTGTTGTACCAAAACAAAAATTAATACTCGTATAAATCCAAGCGGCTTGGTTATCCAAGGAAAAAAAAATGGGAAAAAATTTTACAAAATGTACTCTCTTTAATTTAAATTAACTGGGATTTTAGAGTGTTTTCTTTAATCATATTTATATGTCATTTTCTTAAAATTAAAATAACGTCAATCACTTTTTTTAATTTTATCATAATTACTATCTTCACAAAATGCTCACCCATTTTATTTCTCTCACTTTTTAAAATTTTTTTATAACAAAATAATTTAAAAATAAGAGAATATTTAAGATTGTTTAATGATTTCTTAATTCTTATACATTAACCTTAAGGAGCGAGTATATAACCATAATTTGAAGTAATAGCTTTTCATTATGAATAAACACAAGATGGGTGATCACATAATCATAGGCTAACGGATTTAGATACTTTGCTTTTTCTCTTTAATTTTAATGATTTTTTTTCTTTATTTCCTCTATTTTATATCTGAATCTATACTACAAGTAAGAAATAGAGAAAAAATTATAAATTCAAGAAAAAACAAGTTAGAAAGCCTCTATCCCATATCATGTATGTTTACCAAAACAATTATTTCAAGAATTTGCAAACTAATTTCCACATTTCTTATGCCAAATGACAAATAATTAGGCATATAACCATCACTATTGACATGATGATATCATACACAGTTCTTTTATTTTACTAGGGATATACCAAATAAATAATATCATCATGTCAATAGAGTATAGATATCAGTTGTACAAGTCACAAATTAACAAAAGCTTTGTCCATAACCAATTTTGGATTGTACTAGACATTCACTTTTTTATATGTATTGCTCAACATGTTTAGAAAGATACATAAATATGCTTCTTTGTTTTTTCGGCACTTTATATTGAAATGCTTTACCCCATTCATTGAGTAGATATGTCTTTCTATTTTGCTGAAATTTTGCAGCCTTCATTTGGGAAACAAAGGAAAGGTTTGAACTTTTAAGCCAAACCAATCGGTTAAAAGCTTTAATAAAGTGATTGAAAAAGCTAGTGGCAAAGCACAAATGAGAGACAAGGATTGACTAGGACCTTGCTACTGGAAAACAAAGAAGAAACACTATCCTGATCATTTTTTGGGTATGAAAAATTGAGGGTGAAGGAAGATTATTTTATTTCAAGGGTAGGACATGCCATAGTTTTAATGAGTAGTTATAATATCAAAAAAGTCTGAATAGAGCTGGCAAACTCTGCTAAACTAACCTTGTTGCTTCAACTCCTTGAGCTAAGCCGGGTTGCTGCAAGACCATATATCTGCAATTTTGCACCTCAAACTCGCTTTCAGCATGGAAGAACAGCATTGATGGGAATAATTGAAACTATTTTAAAAATTAAAATAAGCAAATCTTTATATGCTAGTGATATAACGTTAGTGTCTTAATATCTAAGGATTTATCTTGGCAGAAACCAAATTGCAGGAAAAGGTGCATCAGTGGCCAATGCACAGCTGTTTCCCTGTCCAAACTGGGGACAGTAAATTACCAAAGCTTAATTTTTATCCCAATAATATTTAGTCAAGGTAGCTCTCCAAAAGCCACAAATAGTACTCAAGATTCTAGTGTGTTGCCTGTCTAAATGTTTTTCTTTTTATGGCAACTTTTCTGTCATCAGCTAATAGCCACTACAGACATCCTTTTATCTCAGCATCATGTCTTACTCTCACTCTTCCCAATCCAATACCTCCTGACATCATACTTCTATTATTTCACGCATGGATCATTTTGGCCTCATATTCTTCTTTTCTTTGTTGCTTCATATTTCTTTTCCTTAAAATCGTTATTACAAGAAAAAAGCTAGCTGAGTTGTTCCTTTTACTTGCCCAGATTGCTTTGGTTCTTGCTGAACAATGGGCCATAAAGCCATTCTAAGTCATTTTGTGCTCAAGGATCATAACGGTGTTTCTTTTAGCTGAAAATTCCACTAAATGCTCAACAATTTGGAGCCATCAATCAATTCTGCAGGTTTGGGTATTCTGATGTTTAATAAATTGAAACTAATATAACCATAATGGAATCATAGTTTAATGAGGTAAGGACCTTAATTGAATTGCAAAACAGGTTAGAATCATCAAAAACGAAATTGCTTGTTTAAGGGTAACCTTGAACTAACATCATATAAATATTAAAGATACTCTCAAATGATGTTATTGCCAGTTATCTTTTCACCTCATACATCGCAAAAGGGAACCAAAGACTACCGTTTTACTTGCACACAGACAGAAGAACCAAAAGACAAAAGAAATTTGAAGAGATTAACTTCTCCTCCCCCACCCCCTTTTCTCCTCCTAAAAAGAAAAAGAACCAGGCCATGTTCTCAAATTAGCCAAGCAGGTCGATAGAACTTGTGATAGATTGGTTTGAGGAATCAGATCTGAGGTAAGCTGAGCTGCAGGGGACATCTTCCAAGGGGCTAAAGGGAGGGCAGGGACTGTGTAGCTGCATATCACTTAGCATTTGGCGAAGTTCTAAAGCTTCCTCTTTCAGCTGAGCATTTTCTTGAACCACACGGTCATGGCTCTCTGACACATGATTCAGCTTGTCTATAAGTTGGTGATTCTCATTCCGGAGCCAAACCACCTGTGACCAAAGCTCATCAAGGTGTTTCTGCTTCCTCATGCGTGATCTACGTGCAGATTCTCTGTTTGATATCATCCTTCTGTGTTTCCTCTCGTTGATGAGACTCATTTGTTGCTCATCTGCTTCATCAGAAGTTGAATTGCTGCTGATACATGAGGATTGCGGACTATAGTCCTGAACTGGGGGAAGGTTTTGAAAATTACACAATTGATTAGAGAATCTTTGGAAATGGAATGTGGATATGTTGTTTTGAATGACACTGTAATGAGTTGTTGGGAATGGAGATGGGTTTGAAGGAAGTAGATAGTTGAGTTCTGCAATCTCCGTGGCCTGCATGGTTTCAAATTCAAACCAATGAGCTAAAGATTGAAGGGTCTTGGACGAAATGGGGATTGGATTTGAGAAGGAAGAAGGAAGAGTGGGAAGAGTAGGTATTATATAGGGAGCGAAATTGGTGAAATTGGCCCAACTGTAAATAGCCAGTACTGTAGCAATGGTAAGCTTCTTAAAAGCTTAAATTGATGAATATCATGGAGAAGATGTCCATGTCATGGGTTGATTTAGCTTTGCACTTATTTATGTGAGTACATAATATACATGTCTAACCTCCATCCCTTTATGTAACTAGAAAAATATATAAATAATATCAATACCTCTATTCTCATACGACTCTCACTTAACAAAATTTAGATTATTAAGTTTACTAAGCTCTATAGATTGAATTATAGGACTCAGCTGATCTAAAGGTTCACACTAATAAGTATGAGCATTTTGTAAGAATAACGGTGTGGAAATAACTTTTTTGAAATCGTATTTATATTTTGTTCATGGATAAAGCATTAGGTACATGTGAATGTCAACTTGCAATGTGTGAATGACCATGACATGATGCAAATAAGTGACATGCGCAAAGGAGAGAAGCCAACTTGGGTTTGTGGATAATCAATTTGGAGCAATATATGCTTACGTCAGAGAGACAGAGGAGGAGGTTTATATCGTGGGGTGTACAATAATTCTACTAGAAGACTGTTTTGGCTTTGGCCTAAGCAGGCACAGAAGAAAATTTTGTGTTCAAGAAGTCAATTTATTATATTTGTGTGTCATATTCGCTACCAAATTCTCTCTGTTGTTTTCTATTCACTTAAATGATGTAGAGAAGGGGAGAGGAAGGGACTAAGGAGGTTGGGCAACGCAAGCTCATTTTTAAATTCATAACTGAGAGAGAAAGAAAAGGTTAAGAATTTGATGACTCAATAACCACTACTGGGACCTCCAAAAGCTGTAATATATGTATGGGTTAGATAGAAGCCAAATCTTTGATCAGCAACCACTTTTTTTCAATAGTATGGTTAGGTAATAATCAGAGTCTATTTTGTCCTGGTAATGACGGATTTAATGGTAATTACAAGCAGAAAGGAAGATTCAACTAGTAACCACGTACAGTACATCAATTATGTGAAAGAATTGCTCAATGCATCAGTCTACTGTGCTTATTTTACAGACCTGCTGTAAAGTATTTTAAGTTTTTATGTTTCACCCTCTTTGGCATATTCTCATGGTTATTCCACACAAATTGCCCTTTAGTTACGTGTGATGACTGCAAATGATTGTTCGAGGTTTGAAAGTACATCCATTCAAACAAAAAATAAAGCCACCACCAAAGAGCACCATAATTGATTCTTTTGTAATCCTAAATTTCATTTTCTTCATTAGCTTATACCATGAAGCTTTAGGATATGCATGATTTGAGCTTGATAAGACATAATAACACTAATGGAGAGGAAAAAGGTCTGCAAATTCTTTAGTGGTGTTGACAAGTTGGTCTATAGTGATCAGAAGGAAGCCAATAATTTCCACACTGCCACTCCTTTCCAGGATAATATCATGGTTGTTTAGTACATATGAAAGTGACATAAGCTATAAACTTAACAGCAACATTGAATTAAAGTTGTCTAAATTTAAGAAAATATATTTTAGATAGCATAATGACATCTAGGGATCACAGTGTACAAGTGCTTGTGTCTGTCTCTTTCTGCTTCAACAATTTGTTACCTATGGCATGAAGATCAGCTTAATCTGGACAATAATGGTTAGATGATTTTTGAGAGAATGAAGATTAAATGTTTCATTTAGCAGGGGGCCGAAAAGGAAGAGGTCACCTGTGGTCTTAACCACTCAACTGAGTGGAGTAAAGATCATGCATATATATGGTGGAAATTAATGAGTGAGAATGGTATTTTTGTATTGCATCTTCCACTAAATCAATATCTTTTATGCATTCAGAAGAATGGGAACCAAAAATCTCGTTTGCACAATTGCTTTCTACCTACACTTCCCATTTGAGTCTGGTTGAGTGGACTGAGTGGTCAACAATACCATTAGACAGATTTGGACTCTTCTTTCTTTTCTTGTCTATTGATTCTTCTTTACTCTCTCTTTCTATTTGTTTTCTTTTAATGAAGACCATTGAGAGCATAAAGGAGTTTGCATAGTGGGAGACTTAGATAAGTATATTTCTTTCGTTGACCAATTTGTACTTGTACTTTACATTGTATATGTACTCTACATTACCTGGTCAACATGTAACACCACTTGGACAAAAAAAGCTTAGAAATGACTTTGCCTTTTGATTTATATTTTTAAGTCTCTTTTTCTTCCCCTTAGATTACTTTTCAACTTGATCATAGACTAGTTGCAACTTGCAACTGATTGGCCATCCTCCTTTTGGTACCCTTTATTTAGTCCACAAGGATAGACTTGAAAAGCAATTTATTATTTATGTTATATTGTGAATTGATTTTATACAATACTTACTGCTATGTTATTACTTGTATATATGTTTAAATTTTCATGATTCTGTTTTCCATTAGAGTTTTGCTTAACTTATACGAGTTATGCAAAACTCACAAATAATATAAAAAATGAGATGCGTGTAGGCACACAGGTGTACTGCAATGCATTCAAATACAACTTGTATCGCACTTGCAAATTTTACAAGTTTTATCTTAATAAGTTTTCACCTCGTGATATATATATATATATATATATATATATATATATTATAACTTACGCATTCCTTTATACATTTTTTTCTTTGTAGAATGAGGTCATGCGACTCAAGGAAGCTTCTTCTTCTCAGACATGTACGGGTGCCCCTGCTTCATGTAATGGCTCTCATGCTCAAGTGGATGATGGCATAAGTCTCCTTGGAGGTAGAAACAATAAAGGATGACTTTATGGACTTAATTCTGTGGGAAAGTTTGTTCATTCCACATACAAGCAGAATGAGCAATTGAGGTGTCGTTAGAAGATCAAAAATGCAAGTAAGGAAGTCACGAGTCTGTGATTACTTCTCTCCAAGGAACAATGCAATGCCTAACTGCAAGGATGACATATTTGTACTTGTGCTTGCATGTGGACTCGAGTAGGGAGGGGGTTATCCCATCAGTGCCATTTGATTATGAGGTTGTTGATCATACAATTGATGATGATGGTAATGTTAATGCCAGTGTTGATCATGATGGTAGTAATGAGAATCTAAAAGAAACTAAGAAGGATTAGTTGATTTTGATGTCTGTTTTCTGGTTGCATTTGGGACTTTTTTACATTTTAACGTTAAACCATGATTATAGTTGATGTTTTCGCTTTCTCATTGGTTAGATATATGTTTCTAATTTCTTGTTGCTGGTTTCTGTTTTTAACAAGAGGTAAAACAAAATAATCAATGTAAACTTTTGATTTTTTTTTTCCTAATTTGTTATTTGGGACAAAATTGCAATCGAACTGTCATTTTTCCAAGTTTTGTGACAAATTTGCAATGAGCTTAACCAATTTTTTTAGATCTGCAAAGAATTTGTGACTGGCATTTTGTCACAGATAGTATATTCCCTAGATTTGCAACTCTTTTGTGATGGAAAGGCCATATCTTCCCTAAATTTGCATTGCATCCACTTTGTGATAGATTTTCATTACAAAACTATACTTGCTGAGCATGTACCCTAAAAAGATTTTTTTAAATATTATACTTTTAAGTCCAGTGACAATATTGGGATGGATAAAGTTGATATAAATTTTAAAAAAATATTTTATCATAAATTTGACTCATTTATATTAACATTTTAACTACATTGCAACGCTTTTTGTGAGAGAGTTTCGTTGTAAAACTATAACAAACTTCAAAAGCTTATCCTATGTGATTTGCAACAAGGTTTTTTGTGACAAATAATTGGATGTTGCAATTTACATTTGCAACAAATAAAATTATAATTTGTGACAAAATTATTCCTCCTCGTTTTTATTATGTAAATAGATATTATATTTTATTCTCATTGTCTGCCTAAAGTCATCATAATCAATAAATCTTTAAAATCAAAGATTTCAAATATTCTTTCTATCTTGAGTATATTAAAATAATTTGTGATTTGATTCATTACTGAAAAAGAGACTACGTATTTTGTTAGAAACAGGATAGATAATTTTTATTTTTTTTAAAGACATTTATAGAATTGTTGTTTATTAACTTTTATCATAATATATTTTTTTAAAATAATATTTAATAAATTTAATAATTATATAAATAAAATTTAATAAAAATAGAGAAACTATAATACGAATGAATATATATAAAAATATAATCTAGCATTTTATCTCATTAGTAGTAGTAGTTACTGACTCCCTAAAAATAAAGTGGGTTGAAACTAAAGAAAAAAATTAAATGTATATTTATGAAGTATACCTTAAATGTAATATAGATATAAATAAATAAATAATATATAAAATATATACAAAATTATTATTTAGCACTAAAACTAATACCTAGCCTCGTTCCCCACCTGCTCAATTTGTGTATCTTTATACCTTGCACAAGTCATTGCCCGTATCGCAACGCTACCCTCGCTATTTGTACACACACTCTGTCATCCGTGGGTTTTGGAAGGGCAATTCAAGAAACTAAGCAAATGGAGATAGGGACAGTGCCCTAGAATAAAGGTCGGGGTCACCCACGGAAGGCTACATACTTCATTGAACCGTACGCTTTTCGTACCGAGCCGAGACCAAACTTTTTAAAAAGGGTATGTAAATAAAATTAAAAAAATAATTAAAAAAAGAATTTATGTTAAATTATAAAAAATAAAAGAAATTACCGAAATAAAAAATCTAAATCTTAACAAAAGGAATGCGGACGAGAAAACCGAGGGCGCATGATATGCGTCACCTGTGGGTCCTGCTAACGAGCGCGCGTGGCTGCCTAGTGCACCACTTTCCTTTAACCCTATTGCTCAGCTTGTCCACTCAAAGCAAATAGAGATTTTATTTTTCTCACTCTTTTGCAATTCTTTTATTTATTTCTGAAGCAAATACTAATATTAAAATATATCTCTCTAAATTATCCATCCAATTAAGACAAAATCTCCGACAAAAAAAAATTAAGAGAGAATTTAGTGACGTACTCTAAACGATTATGTTCACAAAAAGTGTTAATTAATAATACATTAATTTATATTTAAATATAATTTTATTATATAAAAATAAAATTGTTAAAAATGTACAAAGCTGACCTTATGTTTTAAAATGTAATAATATAATAACTCCTAACCTTTTCATTCAGTGTGCAACTGACCAATAATATTAGACTCGTTATATTCACAAATGTCTTATATTTTTTTAAAAAAATAAAATAACCTCTTTTTTATTTCTTTTATCATATGTGAGCCTTTCACGTGGGTCACCAGACGTAGATCAATCATTTCTGGCAACCGACTCTCTCTCTCTCTTAACCTATAATACTTTTGAAACATATCACTACTAAGGCAATAACAAAGTATATATAAGTAGAAATGGAAAGTATTAGATAGATCATTTATATTATTTATGTATATAAATAAAATTTAAGAAAAAAAAAAGAAAAAGAGAGAATGTACGTAGAATTTATTTAAGTAAATATTAATATTTAATATATACAAGTATCATCTCATGTATAAAAAGATAAAAAGTAAAGTAAAAGAAATATAAAAATAAAAATAAAAAATTAGTGAAAAAAGTAAAATTCAAAAAATAAATTTAATTGTAAAATAAAAAATAAGAGATCTAAATTCGTGAGTGGAAATTTTTCCTTTTTGCACAAGGATTAGATAACCTACCATTATGAGATCAACAAAACAAAGCCTACACTAATCACCTAGGTCCTCAAAATAGTTAATGTTATAAAATAGACCAATAACATAAAGATAACATAATTGAGTCATAATTTAAATCTCACTAATCTGACTACTATTATTCTTGTGTAAATAACGAATCCATATATGCAGTAGGAATCATTTCAGCAATCTTGCACTTAGAGTACATACATCAAGTTTTGAGAAAAGTGGCTCTAGACTAATTATAATATGAAATGGGGCTACAAAATTATCAAATGTGAGCAAGCATTATTTAGTAACCAACCTTAACTCCACCAACAATACAAAAATCATTTTCAATAGGACTACTGATATCATATATGTTAATGTGAATTGAAATTCTCTGAAGTATTGAGTATACTTTAGAGAGTAAAGTACAAATAGATGAATGAAAAATTAATAGTTATGATTGTTATTAAATACAAGTAAGTATATTATAATTCATAAACTTAAAATTATTATGACTATTAATTTTCTCATTAATAGTCATCCACTTATACGTTACTCTCTAAAATATATCATATGCTTTAAAGATCCAAATCTATGTCAAAGTATTCATAAACTTATGACTCAAGTGATATTCATAATGAAAAAAGATATACACGTGAGATGATACCTTTAATGATATTTAGTTGTTCTCTTGGGACATTTTGTCTTCAATTTTTTGGGTTAAAACTCAAGACATCGTGTGTGTTGAATGATTTACCAAAATAAAATATAGAAATAAAAGAAATCTAATAAAGAACTTTTTTAGTTGAATTTTGTGTTTTCCCATTCTCACGGGAGCATACAGCTCTGCTCGCTTATTCTCCACACTCACACATGGAAGGGATTGGCTCTCTCATTCTCTAATCCTCCCTCACAAGGATACATACAAAGAATTTGGGTGGTTTCTCTAAGAATCAGGCATAGACCCATAGCACGTTCTCTTATCTTTCGCACATAGATAGGAAATTCTCTCTCACAAAGCTCTGGCACAAATCCATCGGGGTTCTCTCATGTCTCTAGGCCGCCACACACCCACGCTACAAGAATCGCTAGTTCAGGGTGCTCCAACCCGGTTTAAAGACCTAGTTCCAAGTCTATGTTGAAGGTAATCTTTTGAAAGCTTTGTCTTCAGTTGTTTTGAATCCCCATTTGTCTCTTTGGTGCATACCCAATTCCGAGTTTACACTGAAGGTAATCTTTCAAAAGCTTCGTCTTTAATCATTTTGAATCTCCATTTGTCTCTTTGTTGCTTGGGTTTGAATCATTGTGGAAATCACCCTTTTCTTCACATGATCCCCATTCTCCATGCCTTTTCCTTTCTCTAGTAATGGCTTCATTTTGGTCTTGTTGAGTTCTGGACTGTTTGATCTTGACTATGTTAGAATGTTTTGTGGATTTACGTGTGGAAAAGAGTTATGATTCCTCTCTATTTTGAGCCATAACACATTTCACGAGTGTGAGGCATTGCCCTTACCGTGGCGTCAGTATGGGATTGTGACGACATGAGGCACCACGTGTAATGGTGTCCCTGAGGTGAACTCAAGACCGTGACTAGGACTTGGAAGGCTCAAGTTCCATTTGACATTAGAAGGAGAAGGGTGGGTGCAACACGTTCCTCTTGGGGTGCAATGCATCTGATCATTCTTTTAAAATTGGCCCAAACCGAGCCAAACTTTTGCAAAATGGATTTGTGTTTGTTTTTTAAAAAAATAATAAAAAGTGGGAGTAATATATGGTTTTGGGATTTGTTGTTCCATTTCCTTTTAGGGCAAGCAAATTCAAGTAAATTGAAAATTTGTTTAGCATTAATTTTGTTAGAAATATAATTTTAGATGAAAATAAAAGAGAGAGAGAGAGAGAGAGAGTGAACAAAGGGGAATTACTAAAGTGAGGGGTTGTGATAAGGCTAATTTTGTATACTAATTTTCATTTAATCTTTGAAATTAATTTCTATAATTTATTTTTGCATTTAATTTTGTTTTAGGTTTGTAATTAATTTATGTTCTAATTTTGTAATTAAAATTTTCATTGTGCACTTCGTAAATTCTAAGTCTACATTTTTGCATTCTACATCTTTGCATTTTGCAATCTCTATAAATTGTTCAATTTTTGTTCAATTTTTTAAACTAATTTATTGGTTATTCTAGCTATAAGCATATTATTATTTGCTCATAATTAAGGCAATACTGCTAGTTTTTGGTTGAGCATGTGGGACTAAGTACACATACTGAACATGACACTTAGTTGATTAGTTTGATTAAACAAGTGTGTGTACACATAAAATCCTTCCACTGAACCTTTACTTCTAGATTTCCTTTTCTTGAGTGAGAATCTTAACTCTTAAGTGACGAAAATACCTGATGCAAGTTCCCCTATTTCTTGATCTCTATTCTAATAAGAGTTTGCATGCATGCTGAGATACAATTGTTTCCGATATAAGTTTCTCCCATTTCTTGAATTCCCTTTCTACTATATGTGAATCTATGATTGTGTATGCTTATGAGAAATTTACATGCTGGTATTGTTGAATAAGATTAGTCATAGGATAGTATAAAGGATTTTACGTGAATAAAATTCAAGAGAATGAACTAACTCCTAAAATCTCTAAGCTTATTTAAAGCTTTGCCTTGCAAACCTCATTTTAAAACTTTTTTCTTCTCCCAAATGAAGGATAATACGAGAATTGTTGGTTAACTAGCTGTTTTCTTATTATGCTGAGGGTGATTGCATTATGAGTCTAGTTAGTCAACTAACATGATTTCTTTAATATAATTATAAAGGATCAAGACTTTTACTTCTCTTCTAGCCATTATTTGATCCTTCAAACTTGGATTTCCCAAATGAAGGACAATAGAGGGGTTGCCAGTTAACTAGTTACTCTCCCATCATCCGAAGGGTAATTGGATTATGGGCTTAGTCAGTTAACTGGTAGGGTCCCTCTAGTGTAATTATAAAGAATCTTACAACCCCAAACTCCCTCAAGCTTACCTTTCCCAAATCACTTTCTTAAACCTAGATTCTTCCCAAATAAAGATAATAGGAGGGTTGTTAGTTAACCGGTCATTTTCTTGTCACCTTGAAAGAAATTGCATTATGGCTTAGTTAGTTAACTGGCATGATCCCTTTGACGTGATTATGGAGAATTGTGGTCTCCCTAAACTTCTTGACCATGTTCAAATCATTTCTTTAAACTTAGATTCTTCCCAATAACGGATAAAGGCGGTTGCCTGTCAACTGGTTGCTATCTAACTATCCTTAGAACAACCATATTATGAACTTAGTCAATCAACTAGCATGGTTCATTTCACACGATTAATAAGATTCATTCCTAAAATCAACAATCTAAAAACAGAATCAATTTTGCAAAATGAAAATCATAGTTTTTAAACCAAAAAGCAACAATACAACAAAGTGAAACAAAAAGGGCATTGTAGAGGTATTAATACTATTCCTTCATGTAACCAACCCGCTAACCCAGTTTTTGTTATGCAGACCTTGTTCTTTGGTGTCTGACTTCACTATTTTAATCTAAGTTAATGGAAACTCCATATTTTTCTTCTTTTCTTGAACTTATTTCCCCAACCTTGCATTTTTTTTTTGTTCATCGCTTCTGCATCCTGTGTCAACAGACATGATGGTTGGACCTTATGTCACGGTGGTCAAAAATCATTGGTGGTGAAGATGAGATTAGAGTGATGGAGAAAGGAGGAAGGGAAAAGGAGAAGGGAGAAGGGAGAGAAGGGGCATGGAGTAAAGGGGAAATGTTTGAACTCATATAGATAGTCACTTTATTGAAAACCATATCCATTGGTAAAATAAAAAAAAATTCAAATATTTTTTATCAGTGGCAGAAGTTGATAAGTAATAAATTTTGGCACCATTCTCGTGGCCATGTTACAGTAGCACAAACTGCAAATTAAAATAATATGTAACCATTGGTTGTCCAATGCATCAATTGATGTGATTCATGTATCAACTTCATTATTACAGCAGTTTAACCACTAGTAAAAAGGAAATAATTTTCTCTCTTGATGCATTGTTCTATGTGATTTATGTATGGGTTTATTATTATCGACGATAATGCGGCCAATAAAAACAAAATGATTGGCTATCCTTATGCATTATTTGTTGTACCAGTAAAATGAAATCGCAACTGGTGGCTGACCCAATAGAAAAGAATTCATGTACGGTTTTATTATTACTTGTGGTAATGTGGTCGGTAAAAAACCCAATACAAAAGAATTCATGTACGGTTTTATCATTACTGATGGTAATGTGGTCGGTAAAAAACAAAATGTTTAGTTGTCTCGATTTGTAAACAAAATGGGAGCAAGTGCATCTTATTTATGTTAGGATTCATGTATGTATTAGATTATTACCAGCAGTCTAGTCACCAATAAAAAGGAAATTACAATAGACTTGGCTGTGGCTTGATGCATGGAACTTACAATATCTAATATTATTGGCGGCTAGTAATATATTATACAACCTTAGAGATAATTAATCAATAAATATCAATTCATTTTTACTAGTAGGAAAGCCGCAAGTAAAATAATTGAAATATTACCAGTAGTCTTATCGTTTGGTAAAATCCATTGGTAAAAATTTTTCTATGGTTTTGCCACTATTTTATTCATGGGAAAAATTTTTCCCACTTTTTACACAATTTACCATGCATATCCAATGGAAATACAATTAGTTCAATTAATCAAAATTTTTTCCCACTCTTTACACGATTCTAGTATTGATACATTTTGAGAATTAATCAGAAATATCTTAGTATCACAAAAGTAGGTTGAGTCCAAATGTATCTTAAAGAGATCAACATAAATAACAAGTGTGATACAAATTTTCCAACAAATATGAGGCATTGATCAGTAATCAATATCAATAACTATGTCAAGAGTTTATGAATATCACAAAACAAAGAAAGATAAACTCAACATTGCCACAAAACATAAATGTAACTCTCTCTAATCTAACACATCAAATGAGTTTAACAATAGCAATATTAGTTATTAGTTGGATTACACTTTTTTAGTTTGTTAACCTATGTATGCAACCTGTTTTGAGGCTTGTAGGGTCTTTCTTTCTCTCTTTTGTTTTGGGGTAGAGGGTTGGGGCCAGGGGCAAGCATGGCTTGGGAATGTCACTTACTGAAAACCTGTGTGCACCCCACTATGACAACCCTCTTTTCTTTTTTCATTGTGCTTGTCAGGAAAAGAGAGGATGGGAACTCATCATTGATAACATATAGCCAATTTTCAATTGACAATCAATTCATTTCTTTTGTTTTTATCATCCAAAAATGCCCAAGCAGCTCTAGTGTGAGCTAAGAACCAAAAAAGACCCATCTTGCACATTCAGAGGAAGAAGATGATCAGCACAAGGAAAGAATCCCTTAAATTATATGCCTACAGTCTAGGATTTCATTTGCTTTAGACACGGAATATGACACATTTTCAACAAGAATCTTAAAAACATCTCCTCACAGTCTTTTTGGTTGCTGCTTTCTCTTTACATGCCTTAAAATCATTGTCTTCTTCCATATGCAAAATGTATAGTATTTAAGATATTTTCTTGGTGCTGCATTAATTAGCTTGCGTTGCATGTATAATAATAGTTTGACTTACGTACTTCTTATTATTGTTTTAGGCCACTAACAATAAGTGGATAAGAAAGGTAGTGGTTCATTTTAAGGCAAATTGGCCATAGTATTCCCAATTTTCTATTGTGGCTAACAACAAATATTGTCCTTCTCGGTCATTAAAGTTGTTGGTATTATGATATTGCTGTTGTTGCTACTATGTGGTAGTGTCAGATGTCGTATATTATCCAACCCAATTGACCATAGAATTGTAGAATTTTTTTTTTTTTTTAAAGGAGGCATCAAATGCAACAAAAATAAAGCTAATCAGAATGCTGTGACCCCATCCTCATCAACTATATTATATATAAAATATAAACATAGATTACATTATTACAATATGTGGCAACTAATAGGTTACATAATTTAGAAACCAAAGCAAGCTGACTTTTTTAATGAGAATGTGAAATATGTGATTAGTATAGCATCCTGCACACTTCCTTCTAATGTTCTTTCCAAGCATGGATGACAGACCATGAATCCAATCCAATAGTTTGAAGTATCAACAACGGCCATCGTAACACAGAGTTATCACTAATATGATATGCTGCGATATGCACCCCCCTTGAAAGGATTTGCTTCCCTGACTTGTTCCTTCTTTTCTGTCATAATTAAGCTGTCGCCTGTGCTGCTTCTGCTTTTGTTCTTATCTGTCTTCCCTTCGACATTACCTGCGATGTCTCAGCAATCAGTATTGCAACTTGTTCATATAATCCAGTGCCTTCTTGACCCGAATATCTTGTCGTGGCGTTGCTATGATTCCTCCTTAATACTGAGATGCAAGAACTATCTGGGCCTTAAGGGATAAGCTCTTGCCAATGTCTAACAATGGATAAACTTAGACAATCAAACGTAATCTTTTTAAGAAAAGAAGCAATATGTGTTGTTTTAGTCAATTATGTATCATATTTGTGGACTACACACAAATCCTGCTTTTGCCTCTGTATAAAGATTCCTCCAATATGTTGGACATACACAATGATGCAATGGGATAGTGTCGCCCTCAGGCTGCTTTGGTGGGAGTAATTCACACTGAAACTGACCTCCGCAGAGAGCACAGTTAAACTGATGATGTCAATGTTATGTTAGGCGTGCTATAAGCTGCTGGAGTGTTAGTGGGTAAATGCACCCTCCAGTGACTAAATTTTTTTTCCCCTTTATGACGAAAAAGTAATAAATTACTTAACATATATGCAAGAATTTATTTAAAAATCTGACAAAAAAATTGAAAAACAATTAAATATTACAATATTATTAAAAATGTTGACTATATTACACAATATTTGTAACTATGACTTTTCCTAAACAAAGGGGCACTAACTAGCTTGAGGGAGACCTTGCTATAATATTTCAAAGCTAGAATGATTGAAGTAATAATGATTCCAAGTCCCCACTTACCTATCAAATAAAAGTAGTCTGGAAGCAGCAGCAGAAGAAGCAGAACTAGGTTGAGGCTAAGGGGCCCACCCTGAAGTTCCTAAATACTAGATAGACCATATAAAATTTCAAGTTTTTCACATAGGTCCCTCCTGAATTTTTAAAAAATTTTTCATATATCCTAAAAAATTAAAAAAATTTAAATAACTCCTTCATGTTTGACTCAAAGTTTTTCAAAATGTTATATTAATCTTAAAATATTTTAAAATGATTAAACTGATGCATATTCTTTAACACTTCTTGAATTTAAAATTTAAACCTCCTTTACATTTGCAATCTTTTCTTGTAACATTTTTTCACACGAATACCTATTATTCAATTTAATTGTTCTTCACTTTTTTGTATTCAAGATTTCAAGTTACAATTATTTTTTACTCATTTGATAAGATTTTAGAAAAATTAGAATTTGAAATTATTATTTTATCAAAATATTAGATATTTATTATTTTTTAATTATTTGTATATGTTATTTTTATTATTTTCTAATGTTTCTTGGAATTGAAAGGAATAAATCGTACTAGGTGATAGTAGCACATTAAATTATTAAAATTTTTTAATTCTTAAGAATTTAATAAAATTAAGCATATATGTAATTATTTTTATTTATTTATTTATTTATTTATTATAATTAATTTAATTTTTTATTATATGCATGTATTATGTGAAGATTTTAAATCCTTTTTATTATCTTATTATCTTTAATCTCGACCCTGCATTCGTATCTGAAAAAGAAAGGAATGGTGAACCAAAGCTTCTCTAAAGGGCCACTTAAAAAGTAGGGTTTCTAGAGGGAGTGAGTGCTTTCTTTGATTGCAAATGTGGACACTACTATGGAATATCATAGGAATCCCTCCCTCCCCATTAATGAAAATGACTTTGTTTCTCCTTTCTTTCTATCTTTCTATTGTGTGGGTTTGCTGGTGATGTTAACTCCAATTCATAGTTACAAAAGACAAAATAATGACCAAAGTGGATAGGCAAAGAAAGTCAGCATGACATTAATCTCATATAGGGAATCCAATATAACGGTATAAACAGTAGTGATAAGGGTGGTAACTAGGCTTTACTGCTGTAAGAAGCGATGGCCATTTCTCTCTCAGCCACTCAATGGCACTTTTAGGATTATGCAAGATCGCAAGTTCCTTGAAAGAGAATCCCTCTGAGCAAAACAACCTTTGGCGATTAGGTAAGCCTTTGAGTTAATCCGAAATAGTCAATCGTGCGTGAGGTTGATGTTTACAACAGCTACACCATATACTGGGCCACGCCTCTATGTTATGGAACCAATCTTAGAAAAAATTGTACTCTCACAAAATTATTAAATTATTATAAATAGTGATATTATTGAAGAATTTATTTAATTTTATAATTTAATTAATAATATTTAATAAATTGAATATTTTAAATAAATATTTAATAAAATTTAATTTATAGAAATAACATAATTACAAATCTTAAATGAGAAATGAGTCTCTCACTTAATGCTTGGGAAAAGAGCAATAATATGAGATCATAAGGTCTATAATTTAGTACGTCAAATATAATAAATTAAATAGATTAAAATTTTTAAATAAATATTTAGTTATATATAGTTTGTGAAAATAATAAAATTGATTTTAAATAGGTAATATGCAGAACACTGAGTAATGCTACACTGTCAGAAACTTTTTATCAAACTCATTTTCATTTGATTTAGTAAGTCTCAATGGATTCCACCTTATATAATAGTGATAACTAAATTCAGTGCTTGAGATTTATGAGGGGGGGAAAAAACATTTGTGACGCAGCATTATTGTAAAATAATGCTCTCGGATATTTTGACTTTCTAGAAGAAAGTGAGGCAGTGCAATAAAAGAGAGACATAAATAAAATTAAAAATAAGAAAAAATATAAAAAAAATGTAACAAATTAAATTTAATGCAAAATAAAGAAAAATAAAAATAAAAAAGTTGCTAGAATTAAAAATTATGGAAATCAGTAAATCTAGATTTTGTTATATCCATAATTAGCAAAGAAAAGTGAATTTAGATTTCTAAACTTATTTTTATTTTAATAAATTTCTTTTTATATTTTTCTATTTTGTAATGTGTACGTAGGTCTTGCTTTTTGTTGTTATTAATTTTTGTATTTTTAATTTTGTATCTATTTCTTTTTTATTGTATATTTTGCCCTTTTTAAAGATCGACAGAGGATTTTGATCTACAAGAAAGTATATGTAGCCTATATTACACTTTAAAAAATGAATATATAATATATATTTGGAAAATTTTCAAAACAAAAAAAGTTAAGTCATGAACAAATTAATTTTGAACTTGGAGAAATTTAATTAATTACAAGTGATTAATCTAGTTAATAAATGATGAACTAATGTTCATTATTTAGCTTGATAAATCATTATAATTAGTTTTGAACTTTAAGAGGTAGCATACCTAAAATCATAAAGGTCATGTAGGAATCTTTTTCACTTTGATATTTAAAAATATTACCAAATGTATATCCACTTGAGAAAATAACCATGCTCTTCCACACCAAAAATATTCGGTTGCAATAATAAGTACAAGAGTAAAAAACTGTATACCATAATAGATAATCCTTGGAGAAACTACCAAATGACACATTTCTTTTCATAGTGGGTGAAGGATTTGTGATGGAAATAGCCTGTCATCTCCTAATTGTTCCTCTTTTGTATGCTCACTCATTGGCATCCTTTATGTTTTGGATTCAAATATAGAGGTGCAGTATGACAAAGATGTACATAAAATTAAGAGATAAAAAAGGATTAGTAAAAAACAAAGTAAATTTTATAAAACATATTTAAATATAAACTAAAAAGAAAAATAAAAAATGACCAAAATTAAAAAACAATAAAAGTAAAAAATTTAAATTCATATCTCTCCGAATTTTGTTTTAAATCTCATTTTTTTCTATCATCCATTTTTCGTCTTACTTATTTTTTTATATGTTAATCTCTAAGTGCACCCCCTGACTTTATAAATAGAAATCACCAAATCCTCGTTCGCATGAAACTGTAAGTAAAGATGTGTGAGATCAATATTTATCCATAATAAAAAAATATAAATCAATTTTGTAACTCTGGCATTATTTTTGAGAACAATGACTGCCATTAACCTCAAGGTGTGCATAAGCCACCTACGACAATACTGAAGCATAAATCCAAAATTAATTTTATTAATTACGAAATTTGTTCTCGAACAGAGCTTTTACTCCATTTCTTCCACTTTGCTTCCTACACCTCTCCTTCTTCTAAAATTAGATTAGATGAATTAAAAAGCTATTATGCAAATAAATGCTGAATTGATTCATAATTCTCTTATAATTCCACTATTTTTATAAAATTAAAATTTATAAAAAATTCACTTAAAATATTTTAAATTATTAAATTTATTAAATCTATAGTTTAAATCTAATAACTCACATTGCATTTTATGAGATTTTTGCTAATCCAATTTTATAGGATTTTACTTACCCATTATCTTATCGCAAACTTTGTATTTGGGAACACTATAAAGTTGAATTGAAAATCCTATCAAAAGTGATAGGATTTGCAGATGATTAGGTGTATAACACATAATCAATATAATTTTAAAATTAATTAATTTATTAATGAATTACTTTAATGATTTATAAGATTCCAAGCGCACCCAGGACAGTAATAGTGGGGTTGGGTGATATTAGTTTGTGCTGTGGTGTGGTGGGGCACTGCTATTCAGGTGATTGTGTAACAATGGCAGCGACAGGCACTGGAGTAGATAAGTACTTTTGGTGAGGTCACAAAGTAGGGTAGTATGCTTGCTGCTCTTAAGGGTCAGTAGCCTGAAATGGTCAAAAGATTTTAGAGGAGTGAAGTCATGCATCTTTTGTCTGCCCCTCAACCTTGCTCCTTCTATGTGAAATTACAACTTGCTGGCTTTTGTCGATCAATTTTTCCACTCTGATGATCCCAGAAGATGATAAGTTTGAACATCTTGTCTCTCTGTCCTTTTATATGAACTGGACCCATTTCCCCCACTGACTTTCCTAGGCAAGCACACGTACTAGTTTGTGCATTGGCTGAAATTTTGATGCTTGAATTATCTCCGCTAAACTTCTTGTAAGCACTCCAAGCGGCTTTCGTAATTTCACTAAGGATGTTAATGATTTCTTGTTCACAAGAACATCTGCTCTATCGACTGGGATATCATTAGAGCAATTTGGAGTGATTTAACAACGCATTGCTAGAGCTAAAGTATCCATGTGCTTATAGTTATCAATTGCGAATTGTACACTATTGTACTTAAATTCATTGTGACATTACAAATTGCCTTGCACTCCAATTGAACTTATTGTATACATTATATTAATTGTATTCTACATACTTAATGTAACCTCAAATAACAATATACATAAAATATAACCCTAAAAATTAATGTTATGAAACTTATGATAAGGATAGTATTAAAAATTCATGGGATATGATAATAGAATTACAAAATACATAAAATTAATATTGTCAAAAAATCAGAATATGATAAAACATGACTCTTCTATTGAAATAATGTTTATTTTAACAATTTTGCACAATTGCGATCAATCTGTCACAATGTGATCATCACAATACAGTGTTCAGCTTATTGCACAATGGGCAATTGACAACTATGCATGGGATGCCCTAGTTGCTTCATGAAAATTACTTTCTTATATCCAAAACTCACAAAACACTATAACTTTCCTAGCAAATTACACAAAATCCCCCTGTAGTATGCCTTATATGCAAAAAATCTCTTACACTTTTGATTGCACCAAATAAAACCTTATACTTTGCAACCTATACAAATAGCCTTCAACCGTTTGGAACTTAACAGAGTTTTGTTAAATTAGCCAAACAACTTGCCGTAGACATATACACACAATCAAACCACTACTTTCTCATTCATGACTTCAGCTTTCGACTATCACTCATGATCGCTTATACAAATCAAAGAAAATCTCTCAAAACCGGACGGATGCTTTGAGAAGAAAATCCTAAGTTGATGTTAGTTCCAAGTTTAGCCTTCATTCATGACTTGGGGTTTCCCTAAATTAGAGCCAAATCCATAAGCTCCAAATCGAAACCTCTACCGGTGTTGAATTGATACCATCCCAAATCCCGCTAGTAGTTAGGGTTGAATTGATATCACAACCACTACTTTCCTCAAATTAGAACCAAATCCTTAAGCTCCAAATTGAAACCTCTACTGGTGTTGAATCCATATCGGCCCAAATCCCATTGGTAGTCAAAGTTAAATCGATATACGACCGCTACTTTCCCCAAATAAAAACCAAATCCCTAAGCCCCAAACTGAAGTCTCTATAGCTGCTCCTCCATTTCTACGATAGCCAGAGTTTTATAATAACCGAATTTCTGGAATAGCGAGATTTCTACGACAACCAATCTTACGTTACTTTCTACTGCTGGTGGTGATCAACGTGAGTGCAAGGGAAGTATTTATATTTAGCAGAAATTTAGTTGCTTGTGTTACATGTGGGAAGAATTTATAGTGCTTTGTGTTTATGGTTTCCATCAAAACAACATATGATTATTGTATGTTGAAGTCACTGACTTGTGTTTGTGGTCCCTATAATAAACTGGCAAGATGATTATTATATGTCAAACAAGTGAGTGGTCTATTATATGAAGTAAAGTGAGTGATCCATAGCCTTTGGCCATGTGCATCAAGCTATAAAAGTTGAGTCCAGTTGAAATAAAAGATTCGAACCTTACACTTTATTCTGGTATGCTGACATAAACATAAAACAAAGGCATTAATTCACCTTTAATACTAAAAAATAGTCAACTTTGTTTTTCTACTATTACGTTAGGTGTTTGCAGATATCTAAGTTGTAGGGCTTATTCGTATAATTAGTTGATGTTAACTGCTATACACTAAAGAAAGCAGGCACAATGAATAGTTTTTAAGAATTGACTTTGGACTAAGGATATGTCTAGGATATGAGTTTGCTAGGATTGAAACTCTTGTGTCAATTCATTATCTAGTGCACGGTGCACTTGGAAGCTATGTGTAGACAATACCAATTCCACAGCACTAGAACCCACAGTAGCCCAAAGTCAAAATTTAGTCAAATATGTTGTGATATGAAAATGTCCAAATGAATTTTTTTTTTTGGGATAACTCTTGCAATCCATATTTATTTTTACTGCTGCATACTTTATATATTAACTTTAGTATTAATATGTTGGGTCAAACTATCACCCAAAATCGCGTAACCCATTGTGTAAGGGTCATAACTTTAATTGGAATCCATAATGCACACTAATTTTTAAGAAAATAATTATGTCCTTTTTTGGTTAATTTGTAAATGTTGCTAAGTATATTTGCTATGGTTTAAGGGGACCAAAGTGTTGGTCCCCTTATTTTGCAAATTATGGTGCTACACTAATTTTGCATCTATCTACGTGAACAGGTCTCCAATAAGAACATGATTTCATTAGACATATATTATGAGGGAAACATTCAATTTACTCCCCTCATCAAATATGTAAGTAGAAAGTCAATGAGACTAAGAAAATTTGATGTGGATTATTTGTCTATTCCACACATTAGGCAACATGTCTATGAATATGGTGTCCTCCATACTGCTACCATGTGGTTCAAATATGGGGATGAACCAATGTTAGAGATAAGACCATTCGAAACTGATAGGGATATGCAAGCCATCCTAATGAAAATGAAGACAACACGGGTGCAGTTAGTGCAAATTTATGTAAAGCATACAGTAGAGTCTCTAGTCATAATCGAAGAGCCTGAGTTACTTATTGATGTGCCACTTGAAGAAGAAACATAGGATGATGTTGATAGTGAACTAAATGAGATAGAAGTTAATTTAGATGGCTACGATTCCCATGATAGTGATAAGGATTGTGCTGACTTATTCTGAGAGAGAGGAGTTAATGTTGGTAGTGAAATTGGCATGGAGAACACAAATGCTAATAGTTCCAATGGTGGACCATCTATGGCAACTAATCCAGAGTGGGACAAAGAATACCAATCAAATTATGAAGATAGTGATGAGTTGCATAAAATGGATGGCTCAGATGAGGAAGGTGAAGAACCCAGATTCCCTGAATTTCATGAGATAACTGACATGCAAAGACCAATTGAGCTGAAAGTTGGCATAAAATTTGCAGATTTTAAGGTGTACAAGAAAGCATTGAAGGAACATAGCATCCAAAATAGGATTGAATTTGTTTTCTTGCACAATGAAAAGACATGAATTACAGTGGAATGCAAGCATAAGTATAGCTGGAGGCTTCATGCTTCACCTACACAAGAGAAAGATGCATTTCAAATCAAGACATTTCATTGTCCTGAGCATAATTATAGGTGGGTGAGAAACAATTCTAGGGTCACAGCATCATGGTTGTCCAAGAAGTACATGGACAACATAGGAGACCAACTAGATTAGAAAAACACTACCTTTGCTAATCAAGTTCAAAGAGAATATAATGTTAAAGTCTCCAAATTCAAAGCATATCGAGCAAAGAGGAAGGCAATTAGTAGCATTAAGGGATTAATTTGCAGCAGTTTGGTCAAGTTTGGGATTATTGTGCTGCAATAAGAAAACATTATCCTAGGAGCATAATGATAATATAATTAGAGTTGGGTGTTTTCTAGAGGCTCTATGTTTGCCTACATACATGCAAGAAGGGCTTCTTAGCCGCATGTAGCCCAATTATGTGTGTAGATGGTTACTTTTTGAAAGGCCAAATTGGGGGCCAACTGTTATGTGTAGTTGCAAAAGATGGCAATGAGAATATGTTCACTATAGCATTTGCTATTGTTGAAGCTAAGACAAAAGATAGTTAGCAATGGTTCATGCAATTATTGTTGGGAGACATAGGAACATTTGATGACAAATGGTGGGTAATAATGTCAGACAAGTAAAAGGTAAATTTTTTTGCATAAAGTGTGTGGTACTAGTTTATGTATTTGTATATTATGGTGCTAATGTAATGAACTTTATTTTACTTGTAGGGTTTAGAGAATATTTTAAAAGAGTATGGTTGTGAGCATAAGTTTTGTGTATGCCAATTTCAAGGAAAGGTTTAAAGGTAAAGTCTTAAAGGATGAGCTTTGGAATGTTGCAAGGGAAATAACAATGCATGAATTTGAGTCTCATATGGCTTAGATAAAGAAGCTTAACTCAGATACAGAACACTATCTAAGGAAGTTAGACATGGATGTGGAGTAGACATGCATTTGATCTCAGGGTAAAGTCTGATATACTGCAAAACAACTTGGCTGAATCTTTTAATTCCTTTATTCTTGAAGCCCAAGATAAACCAATATTGACAATGTGTGAGATTATAAGAAGAATGTAGATGAAAAGGTTCATTGCAAAGAGAGAAAGGATGTCTAACTACAAAGGGCCAATTTGTCCTCAAATATAGACAAAGTTTGAGAAGGCAAAGCTGCGATCTCCTGAATGGATTACTTTTATGTGTGGAGATGGTAGATTTGAGATCAAGAATGCATGGAGAACAAGGAAGTTGGTTGACTTGAATGCAATAATTATACTTGCAGGCAATGGGATCTTACAAGTATCCCTTGCTCGCATGCAGTGGCTTGCATCCATAGGATGAGATTGACCCCTAAAGATTTTGTTCAACCCTCTTACTTCACAGAAACCTTTCAAAGGGCATATGTCTATAATATAGACCCTATACCAAGGAGAAAGATTGGCCAAAAACTAATCTCAACCTAGTTGCTCCACCAAAATACAACAATGCACCTAGGAGACCGAAGAAGCTAGGAAAAAGGTAATAGATGAGCTAATCAATCCTTACCAAGTTAGTAGAAAGGGCCACTAGCTAACATGTGGAAATTGTGGTATGAGGGGACATAATGCCAGAGGATGCAAGGGCCCAGTTAACTCTAATAGGAAAATTAGGAAAAACAAGCATAAGAGCACTCCTTGAGCCAATCAGCAAAGTGTATGTTATGTGGTTGCATATATAAAACCATTTACACGTAATTGATATATATTCTTATTTTGTCATAGTACAACTAATATTTCTTATTTTATCACAGGATACCATGGGTAGTACAACACCAACCTCATCACAACAGCATACATCTAATATAGGAGCATCCTGGTCATGTTACTAATAATGGTTCTTATTTTGTCACAATAACACTAACATTTCTTAATTTGCGTTAGGATACTGTGGGAATTGCAACACAAGTCTCAGCACAACAACAAACATCTAATGTAAGAGCATCATCTTCAGTTACAAAACAGCAGAGGACCATGAGAAAAAAAAGCTGCGAATAAAAAAACAACGAACACAAAGCAATACTGTTGGATCTACAAGCTCAATTTCTAATGCATTTGGATGTGATCACTTTCTTTTTGAACATTTTTTGTCTTACAATTTTTTTTTTTTGTTGGGTTCCCTCTGAGTATCATATTGGCATAATTCTCAAGTAACATTTTCGGTTAATATAGCACAATACCACATATTTGTTCTTGGGATGGAGCTTGAGCAGATAAATAAGGGATATTATGAGCATTATATGTAGAAGGAAATTCATGAACTTGATGGTGAAAGACTTAGGTAAATTGTATCCCTTCTTTGAGTCTGTTTTGTTTATAATTTCCTTGTCACAGCATACCATGGAGTTATTGTGTGAGTAAATATATATTTGTTTCAATGTTTGTATACCTGTTGATATGCTCTTGAATTGGACAGGTCTGTCTTGGTTTGTTCTTATGGGTCGCTTCTGTCCTATGGATCATGAATTTTTCTCTATTTATGTAATATTGATCATAAAACACTCGTCTGTTTCCATTTCATTATTTATTCCAATTAAGTGGACAGATTCTTATGGATTGGCAAATTCATAGGGTTATTTTCTTAACTGTCTTGTACATTTGATCCTTATGTCTATTGTTTCTTGCTGACAAATTTGGTTGTCTGTTCCTCTGATAACTTGGAGCATAACAATGTGCCAGGTGTAGCTTTTTATGTCCTTCCTGTGTAATATGGATTGCACAAACTATGCTGTTTTGTTTGGGTTTCAGGTTCCAACGGTGTATGAAGAAATGATTATGTCCGGGTGCACCCCAGATAGAAGTTCCTTTCTTTTTGGTATGGATGATGTTGCACATGCAGGTTCATGGCATGCTTTTTTTTTAACAGAATTGAAGGGTTCCTAAATGAGAAATGAAAGTGCAGAAACTGATGATAAATCAAAATGTCAACTGACATGGATATCCCATGCCGTACTTCCCGTCCTCCTTAATGCAAAAGGAAGAAAGCATGGATTGAGGGCGTAAAAACAGTCAGGGAGTACACCCTTACATTGGGACGTCTGTCTCAAATAGCCCAACGAAACAGGGACGTCTTTGTCCCAAATAACTACTTGTCAAATTCTTCGAAGGAGGGAGTGCAACAAGCACACTCCTGGAAGGAATGGTGGCAAGGAGTCTTGCAAAGTTTCCTTCTTGTGCCCGTGTATAGGACTTCCATTAGAGGTATTCGTATAGGCTTCTTAATGAACTGTAAAGCACCATTATGACTTGAATCCACCTTATGAATGTTTGTGAACAAAAGCAGCAAAGAATGTTTCAAGCAAATGAACTTTTGCCAATTGAATTTTACCGAGGTCTCAGTTGATTGACCATAACAGACTTGACCGGGATTAATTTTAACATTTTCTTGCAGATATTTCTCTGATGCTCAAAACCCAAGGTCACAATTGACGAAAATAAACAAAATCAGCAAAAGCAAAAACTCTGCCAGATCAACATCCTTAAAGAACAGAAATCCAGACCATTCCTATGTTTAGTACATCAGTTTTAGTGCATCACTAACATCCAAATTACAAAACAAAAATAAGAAAGACAACAAAAGGAAAAGAAACGCATAAACATTCTCCTCAAAGATAAGTACATAAAATTTCACGAGCGCATAGTTGAAGTTAATAGAAAGCATTCAGTTGTCTTGGATGGTTCTGCCGAAACTAGCATTGGTGTGGGTAGAGAAAAATTGAATTATGGTTAACCTTACTTAAGGATTGTTGATAACTATATTATGTTTTTCTCTCCAGAAGTATGATACTAACCAAATCATCAATCAACCTTCCTGAAAGTCATGATCTTTATTTTTGTATTAAAACATGCTCCAAATGAACGAGCCAACTGTCTCATTATCCAAGAGGTGGTGTTATAGAACACGAACAGTAATAACACTGAAGATAACAACAAGAGCCTGAAATATGTTCTTATCTCTTGCATTTCAAGCTCAAGCACCTCCATCTTCTTTTCCATATCTATTTCTCCTCTCCATTAAATACCCATCTAGATATTCATATATTGAAACCCACTTATCCAACTAGGAATTAGATGCTTCTGAATTGATCTTACTGAGCTGGTATGGTGCCAATTTGAAAATTGTAAAGAATGCCGCAGACCAGTCAGTACTCTCTGAAATTCAAAATGACAACACAGGACAATTTGTCCAAGTGAAACATATTCGCAGTCATTTATCAAATTTCAACTATAGCCACATGCAATCATGCAATGTTTTTGGCAATAAAGATAGAAGAGCAAATAAAACAGATATATAAACCACAACCCTTTTGTTAAAAATGTTTGCAATCATTATCACATTCCAACAAAAAAACCCTGAACATAGATTTCAAATGTGCATCAGGGGTTGTATTTTGATGATCACATGGCATAAAAAAAGCCTGAACATAGATTTCAAATGTACAAAAGTTCAGATGTTTTACTAAGAAACAGAAGGAATCTTCACAATCTCATATGGTTCCCCATAATAGATAGCCTAATAGCATTAATGCTAAAATCAAATTGCAGTATTTGACCTGCTTGACATAATATCAACCTAACAAAAACTTTGCATAACTTCATAGGATTACATTTAGAATTGAATTGCATAGGGTTAATCTTTGAGCTACTTAATATGGCCTATAATTCACCTTGCAAATGTCTGAACTAGAAAACCAAGTTATCTTCACCATATGATACAACATGAAACCAAGCACTAACCAAGAAAACAATCATAGTGCAATTATCCCCCTCTTTTTCCTCCTTTCATTGTCAAGCTCCTTCAGTAGGAATTCTCTATTTCTTACCAAATGTTTCACTGTTTTTGAATTGTGATCATTGCTAGTAGCATCAAATCATTCAAGATAACTGCAACCACGCCCTGTAGGGCCATAATTCCCACAGCCCAAGAATTTTTGTCTAGTATTTGTTGAGGTCATTGCTATTATCAACGGAGCAATTTAGTCACAATAACAAAATTTCACCAATAGTGCCTCACTTTCAATGTTAGCAATGCTACCAATTGACTAAGACAATAGACTTTGATATGATCCTGAATGTGCTATTTTTTTATGCAAGAAATGCAATAATAGATATAAGTAAAAAATTTAAAATATTGATTGCACATATGTACTCGCATGTCAATACTCTTTCCCTAATTTGGGCTTCTCTATAATATTGCATGGTCACTAAAAAGGTCATCATGAACACTGATTTTCCCCTCTTATACGTGATCTATAATATTTTAAGCTATTTACATTTATCCCTTCTACTCGTGAAGCACTAGTTAGCAAAAATAAGGGACCACAAACACAAACCAATGACTTGAACATAGAATAATCATGCGTTGTTGTTTACTGCCATAGGACCACAAACACATAGCACCGACAATGCTTATGCAATACAAAAGCTAAGCCAGATGAAATTTAGTATCTACAATACACTAGTATTTGTGTCAAATTGTCTCAGCAACTACTTTAACTTCTATGCTAACCTGACCACAAATATGTATCACTGTAAATGCTTCCCACATGCAACACAAGTAATTAAATTTGTGCTAATTCTAAATACTTGCCTTCCACTCACGGTGAGCAGCACCAGCCACCAAAGTAGTGCAAGATTGGCTGTGCAGAAATTCAGGTTGTCACAAATCCCACCGTGGCAGAAATCCCACAGTTCCAAAAATTTGCCTATCATAAAACTCTGGCTCTCGGTCGTGATTTAAAGCCTGACTACCAGCACGACTCAGGATTTTCTTCTCATAGCATCCGTCCGGTCTTGAACTTCAGCGCAATTTGGGGCTTAGGGATTTTCTCTGATTTGCACAAGCGGGCATGAGTGAAAGCCGAAGCGGTCTTGGAGAAAGCAACGGTCGTGAATGAGAAAGCAACGGTCTGGTCGGGTGCACATGTCTATGGCAAGTCATTTGGCTAACTTAATGGAACTCTGTCAACTTACAAACGGTTGGGGGTTATTTGCACAGGTTGCAAAGTATAAAGTTCTATTTGGTGAAATCAAAAGTGTAACGGGGGGTTTTTACGCATGAGGTATACTACAAGGGGGTTTTGTGTAATTTAATATAAGCAATTAAGGAAGAATGGAGAATTTAATATCCAAAGCTCACAGAAAACTAGCAATGAAGTAAGAATGCTCTCCCAATCAGAGGCTTGTGTTTTACTGACACCCTACTCTGCACCTTCTGCATTTGTGTAAGCACACTGAACACATGGGAAATTTTAGAATTAAGATATAATGATGTAAAAACCAAAAGCTGGCTTGCTCTTCCAGCTTCTACCTGAAGCAGGAAGACTCAATTGAAGACTAATAACAAAGAATGCAGCGGTCAGGAATGAATGATGATGTGTTACATTAAGATAGTGGTCCTTGCTGCTTTCTCTAACACAAAATTAAACTCAGGGCTGGTTTCTGTACCAGGACTGCATGCTAGCATTAAGAGGCAGACTCTTTCAGGCTAATTCATGCTTGCATTCTTCTTAAAAAAATTTGTATAAAGAATGAACCTGAATTTCATCTGCTCAGGCGCAATTGTTCAACGTGGCATGAAATTCCAAGTGTCACTAAAGTATTTTGCCCTTAATCTATAGAACAACGTCCTTCAAAAATTTCTCCAGGAGAGGATCAGAAAACTTGAACCTGTAGGTGTCAAGGCTAGTCAGTACTAAGAAGCTGATAAAAATTTCAATAATCGTCTAACCTGTTACATATTTAATAACTCCAGCAAATTTTCCTTTCTAGGCTCCAAATTTTACCAGGTGTTTTACTCATTTCTATGTGTGAACACAGACCATGAATTCTAATAGTAGCATGCTTAACTCACACACCAATTCCAACATTCCAACAACAGTCATTCAAAACTAAGGCTATTCTACAGCCTTGGATTCAAGTTACACTCTGATACTGAACACGAGCACACATAAATCCAAAAGTTATAGCTGATCAGATAATGAACTGGAATACTTAATGATCAAGAAAATCCTCTTTTGATTACTTTAATGTGGTGAACTATAATATAATATATATATATATATATATATATAATGACACAAATTGCGATTCATTTTGTACATCCAGAACACACGTTCTGGTATTGTTAAAATATAATTATTTCCAGACCTTCACATAGATCAAAACTAATTACCAAAGCTTTAGTCCCATCATCAGTTAGAGATAAAAGTAGCCAAACTGCTTTTTACATAAACCAAGCAATAACCTGTAGCAAAGCGTCAAAATTGCATCTGTGAAGCAAACTCCATTAGATCATGAGCATTATTCTTCCTCTGCTCATAATCAGGATCATCTGTGGGCAACTCAAACCGACAAACGGGACATGTATTGCGAATGCTCAACCATGGCATAATGCAGTCTCCATGATAACAGTGTGAGCAGGGAAGCCTCCTCACTTTCTCATCCGGGAGGATATCATCTCTGCAAATAGCACAGGCCACATTTTTTCCCTGCCAATCCTCCTCAGTTAGTTCTACTAAAGGAAGATTCTCCACAACACTTTTAGCTGCGGGAGGACTACCCTTTAAGGCAGTCTCATTTTCCAAGAATTGCCCAAAAAGAATATCATATACAGCTGTGTATATATTACCATCCTGAAGCGCTAAGTATGAATCCGCATTGGCATCATTTTCTACAATTGAGTTCCTCAAATTGTTAACTGCTAACAGAATTTCCCATTCAAGGTATCTCAGTACCTCTTCACCTGGTTCTTCTCCATTTGAAAACCCAGATGCTACTGAACGATTATCGACCTCATCAATCACTACACTCAAGTCTTCTCTATGATCGACTCTTTCCTCTACTTCCTCCCATTCAAAAGTTTCATTAAGGGTCCTCTGGTCTTCCAAACAAAGGCTATCCCAACATAAACGAACATCAAAATCATCAAACCCACCAATTCTATTATCATCATTTTCCCCAGAATTGAAATCTATAGCCCTATCAAGCTCATCCTCCTCACTATCCGAATCAGAACCGAAACCCACAATCCGAAGGCCATCCGTGCGCGAAGGAACCCTCCTTGAACCTGAACTTTCACCCGCCACATCAACCCCATCATTCCCTCCAAACCCTAATTCGAATTCCTCAGAATAATTTGGTCCTTCTCCCTGATGAACATCACAAACAGCCCCAGAAAACGGGTTTATATCAGAATCATCATCACAGAATCTGTGATATTGCTGGGAGGAGCGTCTTTCGAATAGATCGGTAACGAAACAGCTCACCGAATTGGAGTCGGAATCAGAGTACCAATCGGAATGGTTGCTCCGGTGGTCGTACGATTCTGGTATAAGAGGGCCAAAAGACTGAGAAGGATTCAAAGATGTGGTTGCGAAGGCATTCGAGGGGTCGATGAACCATTGACTGGAGACTTGTTCGTCAGGGTTTGATTTTTCAAATTCATTTTCGAGGGGAAAGGGCTGATAAATTTGAGAGGCGGAGAAGTAAGCCATGGTTGAATGAAAATTCGAAAAAAGGAAAACCCCAACTAGCCAGAATCCACCAAACAAAACGATGAATCTTCTGAAGTCTGATCTAGATTGGGTTTTTCAGATTTTGTCTGTCAAATACTAAAAATGCTAAACGAGAAGGCTAAGTTTTGGAGTTTTCTTTCTAGCATCAGCATGTTTTTTGCATTTATGCATTTTTTTTTCCTTTTTAAATTTAAGAGGAATTCAACAAAAGAAAAACTCTTACATCCTCAAATATCGGATTTTGAGTTAATTGTGTTCATATTTAAAAAAAAAAAACTTTTTTTTTAAATTTTGAGATACTAACTAAATTAGCTTGTATTTATATTAGTCTTTTATACTCATATTATAAATTTGTAATAAGAATAGATATAAAAATTTTGAATTTTATTTTTAATAAAAATTTATTTAAATTTTAAAATAATATGAACTTATAATATAGTGATGTTTTAATAAATAAGACTTTCTAAAAAATATATTTTAATTTAAATTTTATTATTATTTTTATTTTTATATGTAGTGTAGATCTTTACAAATATAAATTTACTTAGATTTTATCTTAATATTTATTTAATTATCATATCATACTAATTTTTTTAAAAAAATACAAACAGAATTTAAGCTCAATTCAAAATTTTCCGATAAAATTTATAATATATATTATATTGTATGATACGTCTATATTATACACATATTTTTACTTTATATAATATATTATATTAAAATACCAAAATTATTTTAAAGTTACAAAACTAACCATTAATGAAAGCGATTAATAAAAAGTGTCATTCTTAAATTTATCAGATATTTATATTGAAAAAACTAATTTTTCACCTATTAAACTAATTTTTATTCTTTAATTAAAAAATATTTCCAATAAATTACACTCATTTTTTTAATTATTTAAATATGACACTTTAATCTATTTTTATTTAAAAAATATATTTTACTTCAATGACTTTGTTTAACTAACATAAATTTAGAGTTTATTATATTTTTAATTTTGATATTTTTTTATCTTAAATTTAATTTATAAATTTTATTTTTTCTTATAAATTTTTTTCTTAATTTTAATTTGATCTCCTTGTTACTGTATTACTTAACTTCCTTCATAAAAAGTTGAGTAATTCTTTTCTAACTAACATAACATTTATATAACTCTTAACAAAATATTCATAAGAAATAAATTGAGTATAACATTTTATTCTAATTTTATTAAATAATTACACTTTTACTCACATAGCTACTTTGAATGATTAAAATGTTGACATGGTGTTATATTTTAATTTAACTACATTTTTTACTAGATGTGAGTTTAATTATGTGTGTGATTATAAAAATAAATTTTAGTATAAACATATAAACATCTTGAGTGATTGTGTTGTAAGTTGAGGGGCAAAGATTAAAAATATGAGTTTAAATTTTAGAGTTATATTTGTTAGAAGAGATAATCATTAATCAACTTTAAATATAAATTAGTTTTATATTTAATAATAATATAAAAAATTATATAAAAAAATTAAAAGCATCATGAGTGAATTTAGTAAGAACGTGTAATTGTAAGAATATTCAATTTTTTTATTTTATTTTAATTTAAAGTTTATTTTAACAACAAAAATTACATTTAAAAAGAAAACTTTTACGGAAGTTTGTATTAAATGATTAATTTTATTTAATTTAAATATTATTATAGTGTAAATGTTATAGATAAATAGATAAATATAAATATATAAGTGAGGAAAACAAGAGAAAATAAAACTAGCCTTCAGCAAAAACAACCCTATTGTTATCAACTAACAAAAGCAAACTCAAGTGGATTGGAGAAGATTGAAGTTAATGACAAGACTATCAAAACAAGTTACTTGTTTCACAAGAAAATCAGCATATAATTAAGAAGAAAAATGATACATTTATTATTAAAAAAAAAGAAGAAAATTACTACACTCGCAGGATGTAATAATTATATTAGAAAAATCTTATACAATTATATAAAATTTATGTACAGAATATGTGGCCCTCAAAGTCTATTAATATATATATAAATTTAGGTATAATTATATATTAATAGTGTAAACTAATAAATAATATAAATATATCATACTAAATCCTAAATCTATCAACAAAATCTATATGTAAAGCACATCTCATATACATATTAGACTATTAGTGGTTTAATAATTTATTAAATAACTCATTAATTTATAATTAAAAAATAGAACTCAAAAAAAAGATAAAGAAAATAATTTTAAAAACTTTATTTATAATTCTAATACATTTGTTTTCATAACAATTTAATCTTGAAATAAATGAATTTAGTGAATATAAATTTATTTTAATATATAAGTATGGAAATTTTATATTAAATTAAAATTTTATTAAAAAATGTTATAAATTAATTAATTAATTTTTGGCCTGCAAAATTTTTAGTCACGCCATTTACTTTTAAAAAAAAACTAAATATAAAGTTGAATAATCATTTTTAAAAAAAAAAAAAAAAGCATAACAACACTCATATTATATAATTATTAAGTTCTTATTCACTACCATCCAAGACCACAGAAACACATAGTTTTCTCTAACCATTGCTACCGTGAAATTTCAATTGCAGAGGTCATTATTTTTTCTTTTATTTTTGTTAAAGAAAGAAATTCATCTGTCAAAACTTGTTAATTTGTTTCTATGAAAAAAAAAAAAATAGGAGTAAAGATAATCAACTATTATGTTACGTAATTGTTTGCATTCAATTTTGAGATAAAACATGATGAGAAAAGAGAATCAAATGGGAGCATAATTTCTAAGAAATATGAACAATCTATTCCACAAAAGCAATGCCTCATATTCAGAATTTGATGTGTATTATCAATTGGCTCCTTATTTTTTGAGCTTGGAAAGAGCACACTTGACTGCTTCAAATACCTCTTCAACTGGTTTTTCAGCATCAATCTAGGCCAATAATAATTAAGAAGATCATTATAATTAGTGGGCAAATGCTGAGTCAATTGGAATTTTAGCCCCAAACGCAATTTGAATCTTTATATATATCAATCATATAATAATAATAATCTTTTATTTACATAAATTAAATTTTCAAAAAATTTTAACTAAAAGATTTTAGACTATTAAATTTTACACATTAATTTGTGAAACTTAAAAATTTAGCCATTCATAAGACTATTTGTGAGAGTTTCATTGTTCTCACTTTCGTGATAGAGATATTTTTTCTAATAATGATGCCACAATTTGAAGTTTAGCATAGTCACCTTAGCAACTTTGCCTTTGTTGCTGTAATAATCAATGACAGGTAGAGTGCATTCAAGATAGACTTCCAGTCTCTTTTTGATGGTGTCAATGTTGTCATCAACTCTTCCCTTTAAATTCCAGAAGAACAGTTTACAATAAAAAGGAGTTAAGTTTCTGCATGCAACAGGTCAAAACCGAAATGCTTAGAATTAGAAGGGAAGCAACCAACCTGGTTTCTGTTCAAAAGGCGTCTTATCAACTCTTCCTCACTGCATTCAAAATATAACACGGCATCTGGCTCAATTTTCATCTGCAAGATGACATTTTGGAATAAGTTAGAATTTTCAGATCCAAGAGAAAATCAGAGGTCTGGGGAGGAAAAATCTAAGATTTTGCTGAGATAAAAGTAGGAAATTGAGGTACAATATTCTCAGCTGCGGTAATGTTTTCTTGGTTGCGTGGGAATCCATCAACGAGAAATTTCTTGTTTTCGCTTGTTTCCATTGCCTTCTGGAGAAGCCTGACCACTAGCTCGGTCGGGACAAGTTTTCCTTCCTTCTTGAACTCTTGGATCATTGTGCTGTAACAAGAACTGAATTTGATTAAAGGAAGTAGGAAAAAATTCTTTCCATTAGGTTTAATAAATTCTTACTAACAAGTTGCGGCCGTTAAATTTATAAGTTTTATAATTTAATTTATAAAATTTAATAAATTTAATAATTTACATTTTTTAAATAAATATTTAATAAAAATTAGTTTGTGGTAACAAAACTTAAAGAAGAAATACTATGACAGTAAAAAGTTAAGATAGTAACTTAAGAAAAATTCAATTTTCACTTAAGAAGAGTTATGCAAGTCTCACAAAATATAAATAGCCACCTGAATCTCCTTACTTGAGAATAGCAAGACTCTGATTTTATACTTTATCGGATTAGGATTGTCTGCAGTTATTGAAGGGTAACATTGGAGAGAATGAGAAAGAAATGTGAGAAAAGTTGAAATGAAGGGAGAGAAGCTTCTGGGACCCGCCTCACATTTCTCTCTCACTCTCTCCAAGCAACTGCAAACAGTCTCAATCCATAATATACCAGAGACATTAGAAAGTAAGAACATGATGGGGCAGAAAAGAATGTACCCATATTCAGATCCTGCGACGACTTCTGCTTGCAGAAGTTCTCCTGTGCTCAGATGGCAAAATCCAAAGTGTGAAACCATGTTGATGCATTGGGTACCCTTTCCACTTCCAGGACCACCTTTGCAAGAGTGTTGGTAGTAAGTAACAATGTCACATCAGCATGCACCGCAGTGACAAATAAATATAGAAAAATTACTATTTAATTTCTGAAAGAAAGAAAAAGAAAATGTACAAGCAGGCTCTAGTCAGTCCAAAAATTTTCAAAAGAGTTTCTGCAGTAGAGATTAAAAATTTTCTGAAAATGTTCCAGATTGAACTGGCCCTGTTCATCTTGATGAACCACACCAAATAGAATCATTTTACTTTTGAGTCCTTGATTACTATTATTATAGAAAGCTCACCTAAAACATAGATAATTGCCTCATCTGGAAAATTCTGCAGTGCATCCTGCTTGTCAAACATTTTATAAAGTATTTGGGACATTAGGTAGAATAAAATGCAAGAAAATTGGACTAACACCAGGAAGCAAAGTGTCAAAATCATATAAAGGGGAAAGGACCAACCTCTTTTGTAGATGTGGTTTGCCCATTGGTGGCAGCATCTTTCTCTACGGTCTCCATGCCTCTTGCTCTGCTTCATGAGAAACATATACTAGGAGTCGGAACAAAAATCAAAAAAAGAAAATGCAAAATAGTTTAAGTTACAAGAAAACAAGAAAATTTGGTAAATGAACCTGGCTAGCTAGTTGTGTATTTAAGTGTAATCTTATACAATCTCTCATTCTGAAAACGTGAGGTTTTTTCTTTTATCACAGACGTCATTGTTTTTAATACAAATTGACTTGCATTTTGCATTTTCTGCCTTACCTTAAAATTGGGATTTAATGACAAACAAGAAGTTTCTCTGTCCAATAACTTTGAATCATGCCATTCAGACAAAAAGGTGTACATGCAAAATGTGTTAAAAAAATTCAAAAGTGCTGCTATGAGACCCATAAATCATAATTGTTACAAAATTTTGTGACATTGTTGTAGAGCCGTGTTACTCTTACATTTGTGGAACTATGTTTTTTTTATAATTTTTATTTTTTATATGAAAAATTCAGTTATAACAGTAAAAAAGAGTAGAAACAGTAAAAATAATAATATATAAAATTTAAAAATCATAAGTCTCATGTGATTCTAAATATATGAGACAATCATTTCTCTTGTTATATCATAAATTTCGTAATATAATTGTGTCATGAATTTAGTAATAATAGAAGGACTCAAAAAAATTATAATCATTAATTAATTATGTGAGTTATCTGTATACTTCTATATCCAAATAAAACTTTTACTAAAGTTTTTATATGAATTAGTTTAGTTTAATTATTTGTTTTTCTTTTTGCTAGAAACTGCAGAATACCTTTTTCTAAACCTAAGGTAATGAAGTGAAACACAACCATCCTAGAATTCCTAAACATCTTACCTTCCAACTCAATTTTAAAGCGTGGCTAGAAAAAAGTTCAAGCATATAAAAAGGAATATAAAATTGAGATATTCAACCCCCCAAGAAAAAAAGAAAAAAGAAAAAGCAGTTGCCCTTTACCTTGTCAATTGAAATGCTGAATAACCTATACTCTTTGCTTTCCTGAGCCGCAGTATGATCAATAATAAGAATTGATTGAGAATGGAATAGCAACAAATGCTTTGCAGTTCTGGGTAGGTGTTGATGCTGAAACAACAATTGAGAGTGTCTAAGCCAATCGAATTCTAAGGAGAGAATGAGCACACCTTTTTTCTTCCTCTTCAATTTTTTTCCTCTCCGCAAAAGGTTCATACCCAGACAGTTGGAGGGAACATAGAAAGTTAATTTAAAAATGAAGTCTAAAAATTTATGGAAATTCAATGAACGAAATTTGTATGGGAACTTATGGATTTTGCCTTGTCTATGCCTTCTAAAAAAGCATCCATTGACTTTTTTTTTTTTTTTAACCAGTTATATGTTGTCCTGGAAGGAAAAGAATTTACAATTTTCTTGTTCAAAGAAGATTAATAAAGACTAATGCAAGCAATGATTTGTGAACATCAAGACATACAAATTTTCTTGTTTATGTAAAGGAAATACAAACAAACAGATAAGAAAAGTTAATCAATGATATTTTTTTTTTCGATTAAATTCAGATTTAAGGGAACAAGAAAAATGATGGAATGCAAACGGGTTTAAATTTAGTTGTTTTTCAATAATTGTCAAAGTCATCAATAGAAAGATTTGACAGTGGAATTCATGAAAATTGTTGAAGAGACAACACTGCTTTATATATATATATATTCACTATAAAAAATTTTAATATTATTAAAAAATATATTCTCTCATCAAAAATCTTTATTAATAAATTTATAATTTTTACATAAAGATTTATTCCTCAATAATATTAAAATTTTTTATAATAATTACTCTAATTAAAATTAGAATAAATTATTTTAACTTCTCCATATTTTACACTTTTTACATATACCATTTCTTTATTTTCAAAACTTAAAATAAGTTAATAACCTCTCTTATAGTTTGAAAATAAACTATACTTAAATTCAATATTGATAAATATTTAAGCGTCAACTAAGAGCATCAATTAATCAAAAGTCAACTATGATCATTTGTTATAAATTATTAAAAATATCTTGAAAACCTTTGCACTTACACTATTTCATTAGTACCGCTGATCGAATTCGCTTCTAGGCTGGAATATGTCATGTGGACTGCAGTTGCTGCATCACATGCCTAGTGGTTCTGGAATTCAAGGACGCTAGGCCATACTTAGAGAAGGTAAAGCTAATGAGCATGGCCTCCCTTCTCTATCCTTCAAATACCAGTTAAATCAATGTGTTGAACATCTTACGATATCTTAATTTTGAATTTTATAATTTAATTTATAAAATTTAAAAATTTAAAAATTTAAATTTTTAAATAAATATCTAATAAAATTTAATTTATAAAAATAACACAATTTTTCTTTACATTTGGCTTCAAATCTACCAACTGGTACGTGAATTATTCTCCTGCCAGTAGAATTTTGCTAATTTTTTTGGCCTTATCTCTTTTGTATACATCGTGTCATATGGAATTTGTTAGCAGTTGAATTCACTCACCCTTCTTAGAAGGTAGGAACTTGACTTGTACAATCTGCATTCTCCATGTTCACTGAGTTGGTTATTTGAACAAGGCTCTTGACTGCAAAATGCTTACGTTTCCAAGCAATGCAGGAACTAATAAATCACTTGCATGCAAGACTTATTTACATTTTAATTGATAATAGCTGTCTTGAATTACCAACCCAAGTGAATATTACTCATAGAGAGAAAATAGGGCTCTGGCATTGTCAACATATGAAAGTTCTTTTATAAACTAATCTTTACCACATCTTTTGAAGAAGAAAATATTAGTCCCATAAAATGAGACCTATCAAAACCTTATAAAAATAATTATTTTTGTTTTTTTTTTCATTTTCCATCCATATCTGATTAGGATAATGAAATTTATAATTGTATAAGATTTTTATTTTTTATTTTTTTGGTTGGGGTGAATCGGCTCATTAATTTGACTAGTTCATCCGGTTTTAACAATTTTAACCAGTTTATCGATTACCAAACCCGACCGATTCATTGGAGGGTCACTGGTCCAGATTTTAAAACATTGAAAGAACTTTATCATGCCATATCTGAATCGGCTTCTCGATAGGTTGTTCTCTCGATTTCACAAGGCATACATTCATTTCCAGTTTTCCACTGTCATAGGATTGTTGCTCAACAGTTTCATGCCACCATCCAATGAGACACGGAGTGGACGAGAAGGTAGATCTAAGTCACATCACATGCTAAGGGAGGAAAACTCCGAGCCCGAGTCTTGAAACCCCAGGGCGTACCCAAGAAGGTGCCCATCAGAGTGAACTTCTACTAGATAGGATTGGATTGTTGGCTGAAATTAGAAACTTTTTGGTTTGTCTAAATTTGTCGTGGTCTTTTTTTTTCAGAAAAAAGGACAAATTACTTAATATACACAAAATTAACAAACACAAAAGATCACAATTCAATTCCAAAATTAAAAAAAAAAAAATCTAAAACAATATCAAATATTACTATACCATTAAGACTGCAAGCTAACCATTATCTTTTGAAGGAGACTAATCTTCCAAATATTAACACGCCCAAAGCAAAGCTGTGTACTGTGCCTCTAAACCCACTCTACGCAATTAAGTCACCCTGCGGAAAGGAGGTTTCCCACCCTTGTTCCTCAGTATTTGCGTGCATAGATCAAAAGCTAAGAGTCAAACAAGAAGAAGAAACTGCCCTGTCCACAACTTATTCTCCTTTCTCTCGATTATCCTACTATTCTCTTTCATATTTGATGTACATTTCTCTTACTTTTTATAGATTGCGTGTGAAATTTAGTACCCTAAAATTCAGCTAGTCCAACTGTGATTATAGGAGCAATTTACGTCTCCAATAATATGGGCAATAAGGATAAGTTGCATATATAGTCACTGAAAATTTAGGCCAATCCATCCCTAATCATATCTACCAGCAAACTGAAAAATTTTACAACTTCCTTCCTGAGTCCCAGAAAGCTCTACAAATAGTGGAAGAAAATTTGACTGCTACAAATAGTGGAAGAAAATTTGACTGCTACAAAATTCTGTGCAGTAAACACGTAATAATGGATACATTGATTCTTGATAACAAAATTCATGGACCAAAATCAAAATTTATGTCGTTGAAAGTTGAAACAAATAAGTCACAACTGAAACCAGTAAGATAAGAATTGCTATGAGTAAGTGCTTAAAATTAAGAACCCCTGCATCTATTCTCCTCTCAGACCTAACATCTGGTGTAGAGTCTACAGGCTTTGCTTCACTCTCACTTGCAGATAAATTTTTCCTAGTCATGTCCACCTGGCAAAAGAAAAACAGGCTACAGTGAGGACTAGACTTTGTGTAGCCTTTTCTTATTTTGTTCTTTAAATCATTCAAATCTTTTGCCTCGTCTTTTACCTCTCGTGTATGTAAACAGCTGCAAAGCTGAATATACATTTACAGATTTGACCCAAAAAAAGTACTAATGGGAGAAACTAACTTCAAAGTTCCCTGTATAGTTGTATAGATCTAAATTAATGGTACCTTTTGCAACAAAAAATTAAAGGAGCACAAAGGAGAAAGCGAACAAACATGTAGGTTTAATAACATTTTGAAGTTACGCTTGCTCTATAAATTAGAATTCTGATCAGACCAATACTAACACATCTCTAGTGTTACGCAGGACACCACGGACATAACTTGCATAACTGTGTTTATTTTGTACCCTCATTAGACTATGAGGAACAGAAAGTTAACACAACCTTAGATTAGGGTAAAAAGTCAGGGATTAAAAAATATATATTTTAAATACTTACTTAAAAAAACCTGAACTACTAAATTTACGGGGTCCCCAACCTAACAGATTTAATAGCTCATTTTAAAGTTGAACATAGAATATTCTAAGAAAACTGCCATTTTGGTCCTTGAAAGATACACATTTAATCAATTTGGTCCTCCAAAGATTTTTCCCATCAATCAAGTCCTCTAAAGAAAAAACCCTTCAAATTTGGTCCCTCCGTCACTCTATATCCGTCCAATAACTAACAGAACTAGTGACATGTACAAACATGTTACCTACATGGACACACCATGTGATGAATTGCCAATTGGAGCTGACATGTCCACTGAACCCTGTTGAAGGTAGAACAAAATGTTGTAGGATTGGAGCATAACCCTGTTGAAGGCAGAAGGCAAAACAAAACAGATTTGGATTACCCATCATCCCTTAGACGTCCCTAATCCCCTCCATTTTTCTCTCTGTTTCCCTCAATTTCTTGGTAGCCAAACAGATCTAGCTTCAGACAGAGTCACCTGGTGTCTCTACACACCACCATTGGTGGCCGCTCCCTTCTCTGGAGCCTCTTTGAGACCAGCCCCTGCCCATGGACTGGGGTATTCTGCCAGAACAATAGGGTGACTTTATTGTGGCATTTTGCTATGGGCCTCTCTGGGAAGCTGCCTTTGGGGATTAGGAACCTCACCCAGCTCCAGACTCTGTCTCTTCACTTCAAAGCACTATCTGTGTTGATTCCATCTGATTTTGTCAACCTTGTTGGCCTTCAGAACCTCTACTCGCAGGATAATTTCTTCGTTGGTGGAATTAAATTTAAAAGAGGGAGAAAGAGAGCATAATCACAATCGGAAAAACCCCCATCCTCGAAATTCCCTCATTTTTTCTGTGAGATTATGTTTATGGCAACCTTAACAGTCACTTCATATATGACCTAACATGTATATAAACCCATACACACATCACACACAATTTCCATTGTTTTTCAAATTTGCTCACAGTAACAGCTTATACAAGGTTGGGACCTGCCAACCTGGTGAATCATCTTAGTGACTACCCACATGCCTTTTTGGGTCTATCTTCCCTGTCAAGGAAATTTTCTACAAGATGGATGCTTTATCAAAGAAGAGTGAAATTTTTCACAAGAAAATAGATGAGTTTTGATCTTTTGGGTCCATTCCAACAAGGTTTTCATGCTTGGATGCCAGTGCTTTTGCAAGGAATTCACTTTGAGGGAAGCCCTTACAAGCTTGCAATGGAACAGAGAGTGGCGGGAGAGGGAAGAAATTGTCTAGTGGAGCATTGCAAGAATTGTAATTGCTTTACGTTGCAAATAAGTTATCAATTGGTTTATGTTTCAAATGATGTCGTTTTGTTCGGCCTTCACAGGATTAACTAGACACATCACCTCTAGTTGACCACCTCATTGTATAGTGTGTTGATGTAGATCATACATTAGTACACATCACCAATTCCGTTAGTCATTTGATGGATAGAGTGACAGAGGGACAAAATTGGAAAGGATTTTTCCTTTGGACTCAATTGATAGGAAAATTCTTTGGAGAACCAAATTGATAAAGTGTGTGTATTTCAAGGACCAAAATGGTAGCTTTCTCTAATAATCATTTAGTGGAAGTATGTTTTCCCATAAAAAAATAAAAAAGTATGACAAATTTGTAAAAAGGACATAGCAAGCATATGCACCACTTGTAAACCAAAAAACCACACTTTTTCTACCAAGCAGTGCCTTAACATTAGCTAAAAGTAATGCTAACCAATAACAAAAATAACAACTTTTATCTCAACAAATAATGCATTTCCCATACAATGCTGTTGTAAATACCATAAGGATTTAACACATTCCACCAGTACATCTTCAATCATATACAAGACCACCACTAACAGTGTATTTTACATAGCGTGCAATTTAGGACAATGCCATGCATAAAGTAACTTAAAACCCCACAGATATTGCAATCCCATGAATAATCATACAATCTCCTCCCATCCCTTTCTCCCCGCTCCCCATGCACACAAAAGAAGAAAACTTCCTTATATTGCATTATTTATTTAAACTGTGGAATATAGGCAGAAATAATTACAGGAAACTATAAAATTTTACCACCCCGTATGCATTGAATCAAAAAATCAATACACATCATATCCTTTAGCATACAATTGCTGAGGCTCATATATAGCATGACCATAAACCAGCCAATCCAGTATTGACCTTTAAATTTTAAAAAACATGCGCATACCAAAAAAGAAATTAAAAAAGGACAAAGTAATAGAAGAAAAAGCTAATTTTTTTAGCCAACTAATCTTTTTTAAGTTAATTGGTTAAGATATTACTTACCATCAGTTAATATATGAACAAATCAGAAGAAGTTTACAGAGTCCAAAGTACCAACCTCATCACTAGTGCCCGAAATCTCACTAACTTCTTCCTTAATTTCTGTAGCAGTAAAACCACTCTTTCTGTTGGAACCATTAGTACCTTGAGAAGGATCTCTATATGTCTGCTTTAGCTTCACTACCAAAATTTTGTTCTCAATTGCTAAAGAAGATATCTGCCGATAAAAAAATGTCAACAAGCCAAGAAGGGATACAATTAAACTCTCAACATGCCTAGCTCATCTTTAGTCATTCTATTACAAACTTGGATTAAGATCCTGAATTCCTTAAGACCAAAAGGTCTTCCCTTCTAAAAAATGCCAGTTACACTCTTGAAAGAGAAAGTGGAAAAATGAGAAACAGATTAGAAGAAAAGAAGGAGGCAATGCCCATTCAATTACTATTCCCAAATTGACCAAAGAGACAAATGATCATAAGGCAGTTTTCAAAAATATTTTATAAATACAACTTCCAGTTATAATTATACCATTTCATAATATTAATTGTTGTCTGTCAATAAATAAATAAGCAAGCATTAGAATCATTCAATCAAATATCAAGAAAAAATAAAGACAACTTTCAAATGTTTAGGCACCAGAATTTTAACCAAATTGCAGCAGCACCTTGAAAACTTAACAGAAAGTATATATTGAATACATGAAAAATTCTCCACAACATTCATATTTGGCACACATTATGTGGGTTACTGTTACAAGCATTGCAAATATACTATACTGTGCATGTACATGGCAGGGCATGCATATCAAAGCAGCAAAGAAGTCCACATAAGTAGGTAGGCTAAAATAAGTATGCAAAAATCTGGACAAATAACGGAGTCATCCTTAACCATGGTATCAATTTGAGTGTATCTAAAATGCCACAAAATATGGCTTAAGACAGACTTCAGTTATAAAAAGCAAAACAAGGAACTCACCCAAAAGAAGGCCAAAGCCAAAACAGCCTATATGCATGCCCCACAAGGCCAGGCCACAACAGTTACAACTCAATGATCTGAATATTGGGTCTGTACCTGTTTGTTAAGACGCTCTCTCTCAATCGCCAGTTGTGTCACCAAGTTTTTAAAAATTGTGGTCCGCATGCCAATGTCCTTTGCAGTTGCCACTTTTGATTCCTCCACTCGATGCAGAGATCCCTCCAAGCATACCAATCTACTCCTCAAGAAGCTTAGTTCCTCATTTAACTCAGCATTAGATTCAGATAATATGATACACTGATCCTCTGCACTGTCAGCCCGACTCTCAGATTTAGAAACCTTTACCTTAAGATCCTCGATCACCTTCTCCATATCTTTAATTGTGGAATACAACATGCTTTGTTTCTCTTGACTAGCTTCAGCAGATGCTACTGCATGCTGTAACTGAACATCAGATTCATTTAGCTGCCTCTCAAGCAAACCCACCCGCTCAGAGGCACCACCACCACATTTCAAAAGAGCCAGCTCATCATTGAGTTCTGAATTAGTCATTGTCAATAGTTGACACTTGGCTTCTGCACTATCAGCCCTACTCTCTGCCTCAGATATACTCTCTTTCAGTTCTACAATAATATTTTCCATATCTCTCACTTTAGAACACAAAATATTATACTGCTCCTGACTTGAATCTGCGGAGGCCTTCGCATTCAGTAGATGTAATTCAGATTCTTTTAGCTGCTTCTCAAGTGAACTCACCTTTTCACTTAGTGCTAACGCCTCGGAATTGGCAAGACTTAGTTTGTCTTCAGCATCTTTCAGGTTAACTTTGACACCATTTGTCTGAGCCAGGAGAATATCATTTAGATCAGCAGTGCTGCTTTCAATCCCACAAAAAGTACCATCTCTGCCATTCAATTGTTGCATACAAGCTTCAAGTTTGGCTCTCAGCTCAGATTCACGCTGACTTAAACCATTCAAATTGAACTGAGAAATGTGGAGTCTCCCAAGTAGTTCTCTTAAAATACCCATCAGGACTTCACATGCATTATCTGCCTCAAACCATCTTTCCCAAACATCTGTTGCTTCTTCCTCCATGTGAACTAGCTCTTGTTCTAAGGAGAGCATCCGTAGTTTTAGCTCTACTTCAATTTGTCTCAAGTCATTAAAATTCTTCTCAAGATCCATTTCTCTCGCCAAAGATCTCTCTAGCATTCTCAGAATATTTCTTTGTTGCTCTGCAGTTTGCATTTTTATATCAGCATTTACATTCAGAGATGGATCATTCTCTCTGACAATTTCACCCTCTTCACCATACCCTGTGGTCATTGGAAGCAAAAAGGGAAAAAGGAAATTCTTTATCGGAAAAGAAAAACATTAACACAACCAGGAAGCAGAAATTTTGAGCCAGTCATTTACATCTTCCAGCTATAGTTGTATACTTGTATATCATTTCATATGTCCAAATGAACATGAACATGAGGATGCCATCAAATTTCCCACTTTTTTTTTCATTTTGATGAAAGAAGAGTAGATTAATAGACTATAGAATTTCCGACTTACAATATCAATTTCACAGAAAAACTGATGAGGACCCCCACATATTAGGACACAGATAAATGAATTTATAAAAGAGATCCATTGCTTACCATTTTCTTCCTTCTTAAAAGAAAACAAAGTCCTCCCAAAATTAGCCGATTGAGCCTTAATTTCAGAAAGCTGCTCTTCGGACTGCTTCAAATAGTGTTCAAAATCACGAAACTCCTGTTGCATTGCCACGAAACATTCTCCCAAGTGATTACACGAAGATACCCTCTCTCCAGCATCAGCAATCTCAGTTTGAAGCGCGTCCCCGAATGTATCCAGTTCTCTGACCACTGAATCCAAGACCCCCGATAACATATCAAATTCCAGACCCTTTTCAATACAATCAATCCCCATGTGATCTTCCTCCGAAACTAAGGCCTCAAATTCACTTTCCATAGTTGCCAGATGCATCGTGAAAATGCTCAAATTGGCTATCTTCTCAGAAAAACATGCTATACTTAATTGCAGCCGTGTTAGAATTGTTCTAGCAATAGCCAAATCTCCACTAACCTCTCCATTCAGTGAAACACCTTCAAGGTCAGCACTAACGCCACCAACAGATGCACTTGCCACATGTTCAGCAGTAGTATCCATTCCAACACGGCACTTGGTCTAGAACCTGGGAAGTCAAGGATTAAATTTTTAAATTTGTACCCAGAAAGTGAAGCCATTGGAGAGAGAGAACCACCAGAAGAAGGGGCAGGGATGAATTAAACAGTGAATGAATGAATCAATATTGCAAAGCTTAAAGCCGTTAAAGGCACTATTAGAATTCCAAATTGCCATCGTTTCGTTGGAAACGAAAACGTTTCTGAGAGAATAGTAGGGAATCATACCGTTTCCGATGGAAAAAAATCGGCGATTGACGGATATTCAGACAAGGAAGATGAGAAATTTTGAAGGAAGAAAACTCTGCCGATTCGATCTCTCGCTTGCAGATTCCATTGACAGTGACGTCCGTGCCCGAAGTGTGAAAGTGTGAAGTGGAGACCCACTTGGCCACACCCTTCCAATTGCACAAAATTGAAACGCAACGTTGAGGTTCCCAGTATTCAAATTCTCTCTCTTGTTTTTTTCCTTAAAAGACACGAGATTGTTTCTGACCTGGGCCGAAGAAAGTGGAGCACGCTTCACTAGGCCTACTAATTTCTACTAGGGGTGGGCATTAGACCGGGTCAAACCGTTCCAATCCACCCCAAACCGTAAAAAAAAAATTTGGACCGAGTTAAAATGGGGTAAAATAAGTATCATGTAATATTTTGGCTTAAGATGGGGTAAATTGGGTGGGGCTGGATTTTGGTCCCCTCCCCATTGGATTGCCGCGGGTACCCAACAAAATTTATATATATATATATATATTTTTAATTCTTATGCTATATATATATATATTTTGAATTCTGATATTATAAAATAGCGTTGTTTTGCAAAATGATGTCATTTTCTAGCTTGCCTTATAACTAGGGGTGGACATTGATTCGGGTTAAACCGTTTTAACTTGCTTCAAACTATAAAAAAGAAAATTTAGACTAAGTTAAGATGGGGTAAAATAAATATAATATAATATTTTAGTTTAAGATGGGATAAATTAGATGAGACTAAATTTTTGCTCTCTCTTTATTTGATTGTTGTGGCAACCCAATAAAAATTACATATATATATATATATTTTTTTCTACTACTACAAAATGACGTTATTTCGTAGCTTACCCTAAATCTTTCTCAAGTAGCTCTACGACTCCAATGCCACTTCTCGGTCCTCTCTTGTCCTTTAACTTTCTCTTTTGCGAACGACGAGTTTCGTCCATTCTCTCATCGTCTCTGACAGTCGATGCTGACCACCCTACCTCGTTTGAGTTATCTCGGTCCCTCTCTTGTCTAGTCATCACACTTCGAGACTTTGAGCTCTTAATAGTTGACCGAACCTTGCTAACTCGCCCACGCTCGCCTTACGTCTGGCCATTCCCAAGCCTTCACTCTTCGGCCCATCCTAATCTAAACTAACCCACCTAAATGAAATTGAGTTATTCCAGCCCAAAAATCTTAGTTTGAATGATCATTTTGGCTGGGGTTGAACTAACTAAATGAGGAATTGGGTTCAAATAGATTGAAAAAATTTTGCCCCAACCCAAATTGCCCCACCTAATGCCCACCCCTACTTAAAACTTCTATAAGCACAAGCAGGCAAGAGGTAGCTCAACTTCAGCAAACCAACACCACTCCTCCCTCCCTCGTCTCTAACCCTTCCTTCCTCGGCTCCTTCTCTCACAAGCTACAAGTCTCGTTCATTGTCTCGTCGTTTCCAACAGTCAACGCTAATCCCTTACCTCCTCCCACTTTGTCTTGACTCGCCTCTTCTCATTTTGGCTCATCTCTTGTCTAATCATCATACTTCGACACTTTGGGTCCTCAATAGTCGATCAAATCTCATCCCGGTTCCACCGCTTGCCTCACATTCGTTTATCTCTATCCTAACCCAAACTAACCCACTTAAGTGAAACCGAACCATTCCAACCCAAGAATGTTGGTTTGAAGAATTTTTTGGCTGGGGTTGGACTAACTTAATAAAAGATTGGGTTCAACTGGGTTGAGAGAATTTTGTCTCAACCCAAACCGCCCCACCTAATGCCTACCCCTACTTCCCTCTCTCGTCTCGAACCCTCGATCCCTCAACTCCCTCTCTCACGAGCTATAAGTCTCGTTCGTTGTCTTGTCGTTTCTAACAGTCAACGCTAATCCCTTACCTCTTCTCACCTTGTCTTGACTCGCCTCTTCTCATTTTGACTCATCTCTTGTCTAATTATCACACTTCGATACTTTGGGTCCTCAATAGTCGATCGAACCTCATCCTCGTTCCACCGCTCGCCTCACGTTCGTTCGTCCCCATCCTAACCCAAACTAACCCACCCAAGTGAAACCGATCCATTCCAACCCAAGAATGCTGGTTTGAAGAATTTTTTGGCCGGGGTTGGACTAACTTAATAAGAGATTGGGTTCAACCGGGTTGAGCAAATTTTGCCCCAACCCAAACCGCCCCACCCAATGCCCACCCCTAATTTCTACGACACCGCTACCATTTTCCTTCAACATCACAATAAGTAATTGCTAGTATTTGCCAACACCGAAAGTAGATTAGGACAAATGAAAATGACTCTTTGACAAAAGAAAATTGCTGTTCCCCTCAATTTGTGTCGCACATTCCTCACTAAGTAATGTGTTAGTGTCAATTTTATCACATTTAATAAATTTAATAATTTAAATTTTATTTTATAAAAATTAAATAAAAATAAAATTTTTAATTAAAATACAAAAACTTCTCTTATGTAAATGTAAAAACAAAATACTAATAAAGTTATTGTGAACTATTAGATTAATTGAGTCCTTAACTTAAGAAACTGAAACAAGTTTACATCTGAAAATGAATTGTACCTTTCTTATCTTATCGCTAGTATTTTTGAGAGTTGCTCAACATTAATTGGTACTAGAACTGTAAAATGGACTGATCCAATTCAGTTTTAGCAGTTTGGGCCCAAAAAAAATCTAGATTTTTTTAGGTTAAAAAAGTTTAAATTTAATCTTATAAAATTAATAATTAAAGAAATTGATCCTAAACCTAACCTTAAATTTAAACTTAAATCTCAACTTAGAATTATATATTGATATAAATGTATATATTTTAAGTTTCTAAATTATTAACATATTTATAAACTTTTAAATCTTTTTCGTATTAAACTAAATGAAGCAAATGGTTATTTGCATATACTAAAAAAAATTGAAGAACGGTATAGCAGACTTAATAAAATATGTCTATTAAATTATAAATAAATAACTCCAGCATATCATTATTCTTTAACTAATACAAAGATGATATGAAACAATGCCACATTTGTCATGTACATAGTAAATGAATAAGAGGGTTTAATTTATCCTATTTAAAAATTATAACAATAACATGAGTTAAAGTGAAAAAAATTAAAATGATATGGTGGGTTAGTCCAGGACCAGCCAAGTTAAAAAAATGCGAACTTTTTCAGTTAAAATTTTTTTAACTTAATCTTTAATTTTTTTAGAATGGTTTTAAGTGGGTCAAATAATCCAAACAAATTGATGATGGTACAAAGAATTTGTTACAGTAGGTAGGCCCTTTGAACAAACATGCCAGCTAATTATTGACAGTATAACTTTCTAACTAACTATTAACAACTCCCTTGGCACGTAAAATTACTCCCCCTCAAAAAATCCTTATCCTCATGGATTATAAAAGACTGGGGGGAAAAATGCTTTGAAATTGCTCCAAATGCATCCACGATCTTTCCTCTACTAGACCATTAGGCTTTAATGAGCCTGAACCAACTGCTTCCAAACCATTTGCATATGCATGCAAAATGGTTCTATTCCTCCTTAATGCTCAAACGAGTGAAGGTTGAAGCCAATTGAGGAAATCTCTGATTTCTCAAGGATGGAGACTTGTGGAGTGAAGCTCAAATCGGAGGCCTTGTTATTAGAGAGAGAGTCCAAACCAGCAAATATTGAATAGAACGAAAGGTGTCTCAGATATAAATATGATGAAGGAAGAAGAGAGGAAGAAGCTTGCGACAGCCATGGCGATGATGAAATTGGAAACTTAAAGAATAAAACACTGAGAGAGAGAGAGAGAGAGAGAGGAAAACCCTGTTATTTTGGAAGTTCTTTAAAGCAAATGATGTTGCTTAATCACTTCCCTTCAGCAGTTGCAGAATGTCCTCAAGCTACTGCTGGATCTTCTTTAAGAATTAAAGAAAGTCAGAAGTGTTTGCAATTAGAAAATGAATGGTGCCTTTCTCATTTTATTACCAGTATTTATAACGGTTGCTCAACACCGATTGGCGTGAAGAATTTGTTACAATGGATAAGAGCCCTTGCTAGCTAACGTGCCAGCTAGCTATCAACCACATAACTTTCAAACTAACTACTCTTTTAGTTGAAAAATATTTTATAATTTAATTTATGAAATTTAATAAATTTAATTATTTAGATTCTTTATTAAGATTTTTAAGTTTTAATTTATGCACATAAGACACTATTGGCAAAATGTTGTTATTGTTAAAAGGTCTCGCTTTGATTGCTCTAAGTTACCAATATACAATAATGTAAGCTTGTTACAAGGACGTGCAATTGATTAGGTAAAAGAGCATTGAAATTACAAAAACATCAGATATAGAAGATAATTCTCAATCATCCTAGAAGTTTGATTTTTCACATGAAGACCAAAAAGATATACCTTGATCCATATCATCTTTTGAAGAAAAGAAACAAAATAATAACAAGGTATTATCTCACTCTTTTGAAGAATTAAAAAAATAATAATTACTAAAAGTTTTCCTCTCTCAGCCCCTCTAATTGATGATGGAAATTTTTAGCATTTTTATTCTTTTGTGTGTTGGGGGAGAAAGAATCAAACTCCTATTCATAGGCATGAACACATTTACTAGCAAGTGTTTCTTCACTAACCAATAAGATTTAAGCATTAAAGATATCTTAATAAAAAATACACTTAAAATATGATGTGGGTCATAACCAATTTTATAACAGTAATATATAATTAAATTTTATAATATTGGTGGTGTATAATTATTCTTACATAATTTTTTTTAAAATTTGTAATATATAAATAACAGTAACTTTGTGTTTATTTCTATCTTGAGAAAAATTCTATTTTGATCCTTCACAAATCAATTAACTTCTATTTTGGTTATTCATTGTTAAAAGCTTTTAATTTGGCCCTCCACTAATCAATTACCTTCTATTTTGGTCTCTCACTATTAATAACTTCTAATTTAATCTTCCAAAGATTAAAATTAATATCAATTAAATCTCTCATGTAATTAGTATGTGACGCCGTTAAGGTTTAGACTAACGTGGTATACAGTACTGATGTGGCACACTGAAGTGGTCGGTGACATGGCATAGCTTACTGACGTGGTGCTATTTAATTACTTTAAAATGTCATTGTGCTAACGTGACATATGATGCTAATGTGACATAGTTTGATTTCTTAAAAATATCACGTCACTTGTTATTGTGCTGATGTGACACGATAATGTGGTAGGGGACATGGCATTTCAAAGGAATCTAACATCGTCACATCACTTGCCATGTTAACACAGTAACAGGTGATGTGGCATTTTTAAGGAATTAAACTACACCATGTCAATACCATATGCCATGTCACCTACCACGTCAACACAATGGCAAGTGACGTGGCATTTTAAGGAATCAAATAGCATCACGTTAGTAAGATATGCCACATCACTAGCCACATCAGCACCGTATGTTACGTCATCATAAGGTTAACACTATTATGTGATATTGAATTAAAAAATTTGATTGATATCAATTTCAATCTGTGAAGAACCAAAATAGAAGCATTAAACTGTAAAAAAATTAAAGTAAAAGTTAATTAATCTGTGAAGGATTAAAATAGGGTTTTTGTCTTCTATCTTTTATATGATTACATCTCACTTGCCAAATTTTATTATATAAACCTCTCAAAATAATAAAAATATAAAATTACTATAACCTAGATCCAACGATTGGGAGCTAGATATTTCCTCTGTGTGTGTAACATGGCATGTAAAAGCATAGAACTGCTCTAGTTTAGTTAATGGCTTAAGTATATATACACAATCAATCGTTCTTTGTGGGTGCGCCTATCAAATTATAACAACTAATGATGCGTGTTTGGCCAAATGAACTTGAGTCACTTTGATTATGAAACGTGAGCCATTCTTCTCCATTAATTTTTTTAACTTTTAAATTTTATGTGTTTTTTATTCCTCTGATGGTAACCTAAATTAACTCATCTCATTATTTTTTTTAGTTAATTGTGCTCTCTCATCTTGAAACGTGTTCATCTGCCATTTCAGCATTGTCCTCTCACATTTGGAATCAAGTTTTGTTGGGAATTAACAATTCTTTATCTCAGTGTCTGAGGATGTGCAACGTTGTTATGGAAATGGTGATGTTATAAGATTGGGTGCTGTGCTTCCATGGTTTTCACAACTCAAGTAACAGTCTGGCAGGCATGCATGCCCTCCTTTAAAAACATATGAAACCTTCGTTTTCTTTTTTTTAAGCATGCCTGTAAAATGTTCATAAAATTTAAAGTGAGTTAAATTTTTCTTGGGTTCATATTTTAATTTGTATAATTTAGTAAATGTACTAGTCTAAATTTTTTTAAATAATTTTTTTTATGATTTGTGAAAATAGAAAGATAGTTCACAAAACGAAAATAATGTTGTTATTGGTAACAAAATCTTGGTTTGATTTCTGAGTTACAAATATACAATAATCTCAATAATGTAAGATTGTCACAAAGATGTGCAATAGGTTAGGATGAAAGACAATTGAAATTTATGGAAACATTAGATATAGAAGAAAATTCTTAAGCATCATTTTTCACATAAAGACCAAGATGATATATACCTTGATCCTTATTGTCTTCGAAGAACAAACGAAACAGAAAGAAAGAGCATTCTCTCACTCTCTTTAAGATAAAAGAGAAGACAAAATGAAGAAAGTTTTCTCTCTTAACCCCGTCTACTTGATTATGGAAACTTCTAGTTTTTATGTTCTTTTGTGTGATGTTATGATCCATTAAATCTTACATCAAGTATTATGCCCATAACGCTAGGTCAGGTCTAATCATATCTATTTACATGTCCATAATCTAGATCCAACATTACACCTATAAGTCACTGATTGCGAGAGAGGCATTTCCTGTTTGTGTGTAAAATAGCATACAAAAGCATACAACTACTCTAGTTTAGTTAAGTACTTAAGCATACATAACCAATCCTTCTGATTGTAGGTGCATCCAAATTATAACAACTCAACTTATGATACGTGTACTTCTTGGCCAAGAGCAAAAGCATCAACTTGAGACACTTTGATTATGAAACGTAAGCCATTCTTCTCCACTAATTTTATTACATTAAATTTTATTTGTTTTCTATTCCTCCAATGATAACCTAAACTCATATGAAATGAAAGGGATGTACCTCTTTTATTATTTAAAAAAAAAAATTTAATTGTGCTCTCTCATCTTAAAACATGTTCGTCTGCTATTTCAATGTTGTCCTCTCACCTTTGAAATTAATTGTGTTGTTGGGAATTAACAATTCTTTAGTTCAGTGTCTAAGACAGTGTAACATCATTATGGAAATGCTGATGTTATAAGATTGGGTGATTGCTTACAGCCAGGCATGCCCCTGTTAAAAACATAGGAAAGCTTACTAATGTGATTTGTCTTAAATGATAAAGATTTAGATATTTTAAACAAGTTGTTCAGAGTTTAATTCATATTTTGTGTATAAAAAAAGCTCATTTAAGAGAGGCCTACTTGCTTGGATACCATTCCCTTAACACTTATAAGAAATTAGTTTTTATTTGTTATACGAAGGATACTTTGAGAGAAATTAAAAAATATAAAATTTTTATTTTTAATATATAAAAATACATATAAAACCTTATAAATATTTTTAATATATACAAAATAAAACCCCAACAATCGATCAACTAGTGCCACCTATCAATGAGTCTCACTATTGGAATGATTGTGATTAAATTTTGTCTCCTTCACATATTTTTTTTCATCCGAATAGCTAAACCCTAGTTAAATATATGAATTTGTCACCCTTCAATTGCTTATTAGTACTGTTTGACTTCTTTGTGAAAATTATATCACCAATTAATTATTTAATAATATGTACATAACCTTGTTTAAGTAAGAAAAAAAGATAATTAATCAAATAAAACAAAAATTAAAAATAATTGACTTAATAAAATAAATTTATTAAGACACAATTGTGTACAGATTACGAATACATATTGATAGACATGTATTTTTTTTTCTATTTATTAATACATTTGTGATGTTCCTTTCAATTGTTGAGAAGCTTTGAAGTAACCTATAATTAGATGAAAAGACAAAACACTGTAAAAAAATGTAACATACCACCAAACATCAAGCCTACACAAAACCAAGTGCACTAAAATTGTTTATTCTTTTTCATAATCCATAGGGTAAAATGTAAAAAATCCCCCTGAACTTTAGGTCGATTTTAAAAAATCCTCCTGAACTTTAAAAAGTTCCAAATAACCCTCTTAAACTATGAGACATTTGCAAGAAACCCCTTCCGTCAACTTTTCTGTCAAAATTTAAAAAAATGACGAAAATGACCTTCATTGTAAAATTAAGAAATTGAAGGTTGTGAATAGTAAAATTTTAGAGTTTTAACATTGAACCTTAACCCTAAACCCTAAACCCTAAAGCCTAAACCCTAAATTCTAAATCCTAAACCTTAAACCCTAAAACCCTAAACCCTAAACCCTAAATTCTAAAACCTTAAATCCTAAAACTTTAAACCCTAAACCCTAAACCCTAAGCCCTAAACCCTAAATCTTAAACCCTAAGCCCTAAATCCTAAATCTTAAATCCTAAACCCTAAACTCTAAACTCTAAACCCTAAACCCTAAACTCTAAACCCTAAACCCTAAACCCTAAACCCTAAACTCTAAACCCTAAACCCTAAACCCTAAACCCTAAATTCCTAAACCCTAAATCCTAAATTCCTAAACCCTAAATTACAAATCTACATTAGATTTTTTTTTTTTGTATTTATGGTAGATTTGAAAATTTATGTGCATTTGAAGGGTATTTTTATCTTTTTATCAGGTCAAAGTGGAAGTTGACCAAAAAACATCCAAATTTTAACGAAAAACTTGACGGAGGAGGGTGTTTTGCAAATATTTTATAGTTTAAGAGGGTCATTTGAAACTTTTTAAAGTTCAGGAGGGTTTTTTAAAATCGACCTAAAGTTCAGGGGGGTTGTATGCATTTTGGCCTAATCCATAACATCTTCACACATACATATCTAGGAAACTAGTTTAGTAAAGAAATCACTTGCATTCTCCCATATTAGTTCAAATATAGTCACATTATATAGTTATTTACCAAAGATTAGAGAGAATATTTGGCATATGAAAATTACATTTTGATGAATCTTAGATTTAACCTTGGTCCAAATTATGGATGTATTATTAAATCTACAAGTGGTTAGAATAATTTTTATAGTTTTGTTATTTTTATAAATTAAAATTTATTAAATATTTATTTAAAAATTTAAATTATTAAATTTATTTAAACTTACTGATTAAACTATGTGATTAAATAATCTTATTAGAATTTTGTTCTATTTATTAAGTGGAAGGAAACTTTAAGTAATTCATATCAATAAGAAGTCAAGATCATGCCATAAAAAAAGCTTGACATCTTTTATTTGTATTATTTGTGTTCACAATAAACCAAAGAGCTAGACTGCTTATAATTATGATTATAAAACATGAATTGATTGCTTCTTGTAACTTCTTGAAAAATACAATAATTATTATTGTGTCTTCATTAAATTTATTTTTGTTATATATTCTAATAAAATCCAAAGTATTTATTAAAGTACTCTTAAAATCTTCAAAATTGTACAAATGTATTATGTTGAAAGCGACATTTGAATCATGACTTTTTGAATTATTGCTTATGATTGATGAAAAAGCATAATAATTATGCATCCATCAGGCCAATTCAATGCACAAAACTACCAACATATGTCATCAAACTTGACGATCAACAGTAAATTAAAAGCTAACCACTGTAATGCTACTCAGCCGTGGTGTGAAATCTAACACTATGGACCCCTCCAATGGCATTCATTGTTTTGGGAAACCACTGAATATTATTAATTCATAAGATGGATGACGCCTAATTATTTTATCATAAACTTGTGGCTGTAATTGGCATGACGTCAACAAGTGCAGAGGTGGATCCAAGTAAATAAAAATCTAGGCATTATTTTATGCTAATACTCATAATTTAGGCTTTGCATTTATAATAATCATTTTTAAGTGTATTTTTTATTTTTACATAAAAAATTAATTTTTTAAAAATAAAAATATATTCTTTCTGATAACGATAACTTTAAATTTAAATTCATATCTTGAGACCATAAAAAATGTAGTTAATTTTTACTTAGCAAATACTTTATTAATTATAATAATTATTTTTAATATAATTCTTTTGTTTTTAAATTTTTATTTTTATATAATTTTTATTTAATAAAAATTTAAATTATTAAATTCTATAATATTTAATTTATAAAATTTATTTAATTAAGAAGATCACATAATTAAATGAGTAATATAAAAATTAAATTATAAGAATAATTTTTCTATTTTTAATAATGAAAGAACTTCCGTAGGATATTTGTCAGTTTGTAATAAATTAATTAAATAAATTGATATTGGTTCATTAATTAATGATAATAAAAACAAAAAGACTTGTGTGTGGTCTTTTCTCACTTTAATTAATATATTTTTGTGGGGAAGGTTGATGCTCAAGTTGAATGGTGGGTCCTGATGCTGATGCATGTGGCGTTCCACAGGCCCAACTGCCCACGAAAGGTTAGATTCAAGACCAATTATGGCCCTAGGAGTAATTGTAATTGTAATTGTAAGGACCATAATATCTTTTCCCATGCCAAGTCGAATTTACTTGGAAAAACCGGAAAGAAAGCTTGGAGAAAGAAGACGACAAAATCAAAACTACAAGAAAGCTTAAGCTTCATTTGGTTTTCAAAACATCGAATTTAGTTTGTAATTTTTAAATTTTAATTATATAATTTGCATTTAAAGTTTATAATTTTATTAAAATATTATTAAAATAAAAATAATTGAATGTATTAGAGTTGAAATAACAAGGATAACAATGTAAAGAAGTGAAGATGATAAAAATAATGATAATAATAAAAGTAATAATGACAACTTAGCGTTGAGGACAACAAAAGATAGTCGGCAATACAAGGTGGTGGCAATGTGGTCTAATAACAGTAGTAATAGGAGTTTAACAACAATGGTAACGTAAATAATAATAATTTTGATTGTGATATTAATAATAATAAAGATAATAATAATTTAAATATATTAATGAAATAAAAATAAATTATGGTTTACGAAAAGTTTTTTATGCTCACCATGTTTGCATGAGTTATGAATTTAGAAAAGCCCTTTTCTTTCTTGGATTATTGAAACTGGACACTGAATTACAATTTTAATTTTTAGTAGACATTTTTAACATGAAAGTTAAAATTGAAAGACTTGATTTCAATTCAAGAGCCCTAATTTCAAATTCAATTCTAAAAATCAAATAATTTTTTTTAACAAAATTAGGTTTTACATTAAAATAATATATATCATTATTTAGCTTCAAATTTCCCGTTTTCATCATGTACGAAAAATTCTTAATTTGGGTGATAAAAATAATAATGCAAATGTCATATTAACTCAAGATAAGGTGTGTTCACTTCTTAAAACAAAGATGAATGTGCTCAATATTTAAATTAGGGTTGTGAATTGCAAGCTTTGAACATTGACTTTTAAAGCATATTCAAGATAAGAAGGTTCATTTGACCAGAGGAGATTACAATTAAAATAAAAATTTTAGTTATTTAATGATATAAATATATTTTTTTATAGCTTGCATTCAAACTTAAAATTAAAAAAATTGTTTAATGTTGCAATTTATTTTTATAATATTACTAATTATTTTATTATAAGAATTTGCAGCTTTTTATTTTTAAATAAATTTTAGTTAATTTGACAAAAGATTTTATGCATAATAGTAATAATAATTTATGTTAAATGTGTCTTCTATTTGAGATAAATATACAATGTTACAGCCTATGTAAAATTTTTATAAAATATATATTTCAAATGATTATAAAAATAAAATAACAAAATATATGACTTACAACATGCATTATGGTGTGGTAGTAACAGAAAGTACAGAGAGGAGCAGCCATAGGGAGCGGAGAGGTGAGCAAGAAACTTTCTATTTACTTTAAAAAAAAAAAAAAAAAAAACTCTCTTTTCTATAGGCATGGCGGGCCGCCCCGATTGATTAGAAACGCGAGTGGATATGACAAGTCGTGGTCTGCCGTGGCCAGCATGCTTAACTTTTTCCCTTCATGGGATGCCTTGTTTGGCGTTCTCTCCGTGCTATGCACGCTTCTCAACATTCTAATTTTTGAAAATTTAAGTTTTCTCTCAGATATTAGATGATAATTAATTAAAAAATAGTGATGGGATCCCCATCCAATTTATACAAAATTAATTTAATTGAGAATCCCAACATATATATTTGGGCAGGTAATAGGTTGGGTATATTTATAAATATTAATCTAAATCCAATTAATTAGTGAAAATTACATATATAATTTATCAAATTGACTAATACAAAATTGATTACTATATATAATGAGATGAATTATAATCAAAATTTTATTTTTTTATATCAAATTCAATCCAAATTCAAATCAAATGCACAAAACACATATAATTTTACCTACCCAACTAAGCTGAACCGTGGATACGATTAGGATCGAATCTACATTTCCAAACTTAATTTCACTCAACCCAAATAATTTTTTTCCTAAATTCGACAAGACCCATCATTGAACGTGTTGCATCAGAAAAACGAAATAAGAAAAAATGTAAAAGAAAACAATTGGCTACTATGGGCGGGCGAGCGGCCACCGCCGTGGGGCATATGTGGCAAATTCTATTCCAATTTGGGAGTTGCCCAAAACAGGTGATTTATGATATTAAGGAATCGTTGAGGGATCGTGTGTAAAACGGATGAAATCAAAGAAAGCCATTTGAAGTCGAATGTGCTGCAAGTTGTAGGAAGCATTAGCATAAAAAATAAATGCTATTTACTTGTAATATCATGATATTTCTATTTTGAATTCTAAAAATTAAATAAAAAATTTAGATTTTAATTATTTTTGAAAACACGAAATAAGATTGGAATTTGTCTAGAGCATGTAAGCGGCAGCTTATGTATTTATTTAAACAAGTAATCACCAGAAAAAAAAAGTTTCCTACCTCTCCATAATAATAAATGCAAATGCAAACAAGATAAAGTATTTAATCTTAGGATAACAATCTATTAATATTCTATTGACATTTTTATATAATCAATTTATAGTTTATTGTGATATTTCCAATGTTTTTATTGTGATAGATAATTATTTCTTCTAAGAGTTCATAAAAAATTAATGAAACAAAATTCAAATAATGACAATTTTAATTATACTAAGTTGGATATATATTCAAAATAAAACTATACAAACTAATAAAAATAATATTCATTCAAATAACTTTCGTAATAGTCTTGCACACTAATTTAAAAAATAGACTACAATAAAAAAATCAAATATTTTGATTGAACAAAATATAATTTTGGAATAAATTTAATTTTTAAATATGCCATATAATAAAGATTTGGATCTTATATCTTTATTTTTTTATTTTAGTATTTTTTTCTTTATTTTTTAATTTAAATTAAAATATACTTTAAAACTTTCACATTTTTATTGTCATAGTTTTATATATATTTTTTAGTGCACTATCTATCTAACTTTGAATGGCAAAGTAAAAGATCTCAATCCTATATAATTAACACTTGTAAAGAAATGATATATTTTTAAAAACTTTGAATAGTCACTAAAATTAAGCAAATAGTTTATGTTAATAAAAGATATATAATTCTGCATCAAATTAATACTTATTTTATACATCAAATTTTACAAAAACTAGATCACAAATAAATAATAATTCTACAATGAAATAGTTGATGTTAATAAACATGAAAATACATTAATTTTGAGACATATTATTAAATACAAAATAATTTTACAAACTCAAAAATTTATGAAAAGACCAACATCTAATAGTAAATTTTTTTATTCATTAGAAGAAATTGATCCCATTCTCATTTATTAGAAAAATCCTCGGGAACCGGCAAATTAGAAAAATATCAGTCCTTTGCTTTTGCTCTCGTATTGTTCTATTTGGCGCAACCTGTTTGGCAGCTTGGAAAAGTTAGTAGTCTTCACCGTTTGTATTTGAAACAGAATAGATTTTTTCTTTTTGAACCTTTTTGTTTGGTTTGAAAATTTAATTTTATTAAATAATTTTCTAAAAATTTAAATTATTAAAGCTAATAAATTTTAGATTCAGTGCAGGAGACCCAAACCAGAGCAGAGCATCAAATTCTTTGAACTGTTAACCACTGTCTTCTGGTGTCATTTTCCTTTGCTGCAAAAAAAATCTAAATAGATTGGAAGGCGTGCGTGGACAACTTTCTCCTTCTCTGGGAAAGTAAAATCCCAAAATTTATCCTCATTTTTCTTTTATAAAGAATATTCTTTCACACGATTTTTATATTTAATGGTGCCAATTTTGAGTTAGATTCCACGGTACGTGAGTATCAGCCTGAACAACTGTGTTTTCTTTATGGGTCGCTCTCAGCCACCCCGTCGCTTGCTTTCTTGAATGATTCAGTCAATTCGTATTGTTTAACTGTTATCCAATACGAGGCAATTTGAATAATAATTTTTTATTGCGTGTATTTGTTTGTCAAGCTTCGATTCCTCTATAAATTTAGCTCATTGGCTGCCAAAGTCCGAATGTTTTATTCACTCTCTCTTTTAATTCGTCGCCGCTCGCTTTTCCTGCTCTCTGATTTTTCTTTTGGATCTCTAACCCAGATTTCGAATTTGAACGTTAAATTCTGCCATCCCCTCTTTCTGGGTTTTTGGTAGCTTCATCGGGTCTAACCAAAATTCCTCTAGAATTGTTGGATTTCATGCCTGTTTTGTGAGAGAGATTTAGGTTCCGATCCAATTCATAACTTGCGAACTTTGTTTTGTACACTTTTTTTTTTATATAATTTTTTATATTCAGGGTTTAAGGGGTCTCGGTTATCTTTTGCTGAAATTGGGTTATCTTGTTAAAGATTAGCCATTTACTATTGATCTAACATCAAAGGGTGTATTTCAGACAAGCTCGAATACTCATTACACCGAATTAACCGGTATTCTTCAGATTTATCAGGTTTGTCTCACTGAGGTTACAAATTTAACTGAAGTAATTTGCCCAACCTGAAAAATGACTTGAGTTTGTTGTACAGAGTTGTTAAGCTGCTGAAGTTCTGGTTCGGAGAATCTGAAGCTATCTGAAAATGACTGTTGGGAATCTAGCACCTAAGACAGAGAAGAAAAAATCACGAAAGAGCAAAGCGGTTGTTGATGAGAAAGCGCCCTTGTTACCTAAAAGTCAGGAGGATGATGCTGGGTTTGATGATTTTAATGGAGCTTCATTTTCTGGGGCTGTTTTTAACTTATCCACCACAATTATTGGCGCGGGGATCATGGCTTTGCCCGCAACCTTACGAGAATTGGGGATGATACCTGGGATTGCTATGATCATCTTCATGGCTTTCTTGGCAGAGAAGTCAATTGAAATGTTGATTAGGTTCACCCGTGCAGGGAAGCGTTCTTCTTATGGGGGCCTAATGGAGGATGCCTTCGGAAAAATTGGAAAAGCTCTGTTGCAGATAGGTGTTATAGTCAACAACTTTGGTATGACGATTGTTTACATGATTATAATTGGTAAGACCATTCATAAGTTTTGTGTTTATATTTGTATAGGTGAATGTTTGTTCAATTTTACAATCGGTTCTGGTTTAACCATCAATTAATCAGAAGAAACAACTATAGCTTTGTCTAATTCTGTTGTCTTTTGCTTATAATGAAGGTGATGTGCTTTCTGGAACTTCATCAAGAGGAGATCACCATTTTGGTATCCTTGAAGGATGGTTTGGTGTGCACTGGTGGACTGGGCGTACCTTTATTCTTCTTTTCACAACTCTTGCCATATTTGCACCGCTGGCAAGCTTCAAGCGAATTGGTGAGATTTATTTCTTTGGTTGATTTTTTTTTTTTGTTTTAAATGCAACGAGCTGTTTCTGTGTTCTATTTTATCAATTTACATGTCTGTCGAACCCTGTATGTATAAATGAATTTACCAAAATGACCAACCATGCTTAAGAAGAGACTGTGAAAGATGACTGGAATACTGGGGTACATGGTTAGAGTAAGTAACATGAAATCTGGTTTGACTACGCGCATAATTGTGCAAGTCAAAATGGTAAGAGTTGGTAAAAGTGCTGTTGTTACCAAATTAATCACCAAGTATGTGTTGGGAGTGTTGATACTTGATAGCTAAACTCAATCAACATTAAGGCTAAAGATGAGTTGAGATGGCCATTAATTACGTGCTGTTAATTGCATGTTAATTGCTTTGTCTGATCTGTTCCTCAGTTTGGTCAACATTCCTGTTTCGATAAAGGTTTTCTATGGTGGAGATTAAGGCAAGAACAATAGAATACTGTTGAAAACATTATGTTGTTTTGTTGCTGTGTATACTATATTTTGACATTTGGCTGACAAGATATGGTATGTATTATAATTTTATGAGCATTTTTTTTTGAAAAGCCTTAATAGCTCATGCATTTTAGTGCAGCATATTCAATCCTTTCAGCAAATACTTTATTGTGTTTGACTTATGAATCTATGGAGATTTTTCCTGCCTGCTCTGTGGACGCAGATTCATTGAGGTTCACATCTGCCCTATCAGTTGGATTCGCAGTTGTTTTTCTTGTCATAGCTGTTGGAATTTCAATTGTCAAGATTATAAGTGGAGGCGTTGGGATGCCCAGACTCTTGCCAGTTGTTACAGATTTGACATCATTTTTTAAACTGTTCACTGTTGTTCCTGTGCTTGTCACTGCCTATATCTGCCACTACAATGGTATGCAAGCTTTTCTCTCCTTTGTGTGGAGCAGCTAGTTTCCGTTATTATGAGGAGTATATTCAACTAGATATACAATAATGATTAATTTGCATAGTAGTGAATCTAATCCCATTACCCTGCTTCATGTCTGCACCTGACAAAATTTAGTAAACAAAATGTGTAAGTATTGTAGTCTGTACCATGCGTGTCAAATCTTGACAGGAAAAGTTGTTGTTCAGGCTATGTTGGTTTAGTTCAGGCATTCATCCTATGCACTTCAAGTCCAAACAGGGCGAGACAAAATTTTTAATCCAACACATCAAACTCTTTACTATGTTCATGATATGATAAATGCAAGTATAACCTATATGCCTGATGCTTTACTGCTTAAGATGGGCCAAGCAATTCCATAATAATTCTCCATCTATTAAGAAAAAGTGTCAATTGTTGCTAAAGTTTCAATTTTGTGGATGCAAGACATTGTAACATTTAGATTTCTGGGTCTGTGTTTGCGATACAAATGTGCAATCTAATAATTGAAGTATTTGTATGGACTCTTTATTTGCAGTTCACAGCATAGATAATGAACTTGAAGACTCCTCACAGATTCAAGGGGTTGTACGTACTGCCATTGCTCTTTGCACTTCGGTGTATTTAATGACAAGCTTCTTTGGGTTCCTTCTATTTAGTGAAGGAACTCTTGATGACGTGCTTGCCAACTTTGATACTGATCTTGGAATTCCTTTTGGGTCTGTGCTAAATGATGCTGTTCGTGTTAGCTATGCTGCACACCTCATGCTTGTATTTCCAGTTGTCTTTTACCCTTTGCGGCTCAACATAGATGGTCTCCTCTTTTCATCATCAAGGCCTTTGGTTCTGGATAACTTCAGATTTGCATCAGTCTCTATTGTCCTCATCGGTCTTATATTCCTTGGTGCAAATTTCATACCCAGCATTTGGGATGCTTTCCAGTTCACTGGAGCGACAGCCGCAGTTTGTGTATCATACATATTTCCAGCTGCTCTTGCACTCAGGTTAGTTTGGTCCCTGAATCCTGCTAGGTCAGATATAGATCTGTTCTTCAATATGGTTGTTTGTTGTCTTTAGATCAGCATTATGACTGGAAGGAAAAAAACAGGAGAAAAATTAAAAATCTTTTGTTTGGATGATTACTTAACATGTTAGGAAATCTTCTGTTCTTTTCTCTTCTTTGGTAGTTACAGAAGAGAAATAATGAGCCAGGGGAGATGACCTTAGCATCTATTACATGGCACACTCTAAGACCATTCTGAATTATTCTTCGTCTCTTACATATCAAGTGTAAAGAACTCTGGTCTTTGCTCTTGCCTTAAATGAACTTCCCACTAATGCTGAGAAATTATGTGAAGTTGGTCTTTATAAAAGGGATAACCTATGATTCAGACGATTGTTTTCTGGACTGAATTATTGCGTTCTAGTTCTGCTTTTTCTGCTACGTAATTAACTCATCAAGTATCTTTCTGATTTTGCAGGGATCGGTACAACATAGCAACTAAGACAGACAAGATTTTATCAGTCCTTATGATTGTCCTGGCAGTCTTCTCAAACCTGGTGGCTATATATAGTGATGCCTTAGCTTTGGTAAAGAAGAATAAAACCTCACGTGATTGATCCCTCGTGTTACTTCTACAGAAGCCTGCAGTATAGGTATGGTCACGCTTTCAGAAGGAGAAATCGAATTGGCAGCGTTCATGGCCATTTAGAAAATCAAGGTTTCCTGAGAAGGTCTGATGGGGTGACTACAGAATAAATCAATAGACGGAGAATCTACCCTGTGTACAAATATGCTTCACAAGTGTACAGAGGCCTGCATGCGTTCAGCCTCCTTTGTTTATGTACTATTTGCTGGTGTGATAGTTCTGCTTCTTGCTTAATTCACCTCTCTTTCTTCCCCTGATTTATTCTCTCTCATAAAAGTAATAGAAGGTGTTGGCATATATACGTGTGCCACTATTGGGTGCAGAGACACCCTACTGATGATGAAAGAAGAATGGAATTGTTAAAGCAAGGGGAAGAAGTTCCAAGCTTCTTTGTTTCTTCTTTTGTACTTAAAAGGAGTGGAATATTTAAATTTGAAAACTTGTTTGCTGAGACTTTTGTAGTTTATATTATCCTTTTTCCTAATAAATGTCATTTTCTTTTTCGGTTGAGGCAAACTTGGTGTAGTTTTCTTCCCCAAATTTAATGGTTTCAATGTATAAAACGGGCTCACTTGCCAACTGTAGTTTGGAATTTCTTTCTCGCAGTCACATCGACCATTTTCTTGCACGGGTCTTTCCTTATAGTCATACTCCGAAGCTTGTGGTTGCCCATCTTATCAAGGATTCACAAACCCACCCCAGCATGATGTGAGAGAGTTGCGGTGGGAACTGCAAATCTTAGGAGACGCTTTTGGGGTTGAAGGATGGTGGGGTATGTGATTAATTTGTTGGGGTGGACCTTGTAGTGCGAGGTGATAAAGACATTATGAGGCTGAGAAGAAAGACTTGTTATGCAGGGGTTGATTCTACTATTTTCAGGCTCTGATATATAATTGAAAAATTTATATATAGCTGAAAAATTTATAAGTTATGTTATTTTTATTAATAAAATTTTATTAATTTTTTTAAAAAATTAAATTTTATAAAATTATGAGACCTAACATATCTACAAACTAATTCACATTTTATGTGCATTTATCAGTTTAAATCTAGTGAGATTACTCTTATTCAAAACCGGTTCTATGAACTGAAAAAATACTAATATCTCAAGCATAATAAATAAGATCCTATTTATTATACATGACATTATTATAAGAAAATTATTGTGGGAATAAAACTATCGTATATAGTTTATGTGAAAATTAAAAGCATTTATGACACAAACATAAATTTAATATTTTTTTTAAAAAAAAAGTATTGTTGGAATGCTAGAATATTTTGATTCTTATAAATTAAATTATATATATTTATTTAAAAATTTAAATAATTAAAATTACATTTTATAATTTAAACTATAAAATATAACAAATCTAACACTTGTATTGAATCTTATGAGGCTGAGAAGAAGGATTTGACATAGGGGGATTGATTACACTATTTTCAGGTCTTGACATCTAATTGAAAAATTTACAAGTTCAGCTACTTTCTTTTTTATAAGTTTTGTTATTTTTATTAATAAAATTTTATTAAATTTTTATGTAAAAAATTAAAATATTAAAATTATTAAACTTTATATATTAAATTATAAAATTTAATAAATATGTAAATCAATGCACATTTTATAAGTATTTAGTAGTTTACGGCTTAGTGACATTACTCTTATTTAAAACCAACTTTATGCACTGGTTGGAATACAATTATCATGGGAATAAAATTATTGTGGAAATAAAATTATCGTATATAATTTATGTGATAATCAAAAGCATTTATAGCACAAACATGGATTTATTATTTTTTAATGAAAAGTATTGGTTAAAATGTTAGAATATTTTTATTTTCATAAATTAAAATTCATAAATATTTTAATTAAAAATTTAAAATATTAAAATAAATATATTTTACAATTTAAATTATAAAATATAATAAATCTTAACACATTAAATTTAACAGAAGTTTTATAAATCCAATGGGTTTAGTCTTTTCTGAAATGCTAACTCAACTGTATTTCTGATGGCACAATCTCTTCGCATCCCACCTTTAAATGCAAAATAAGAGTGCGATAGAATCTATTGAGAATGAGGAATCCGAGTTGAAATCATATCATAACGATTCAATACTTTCACAGAATCTCAAACATTTTCGGGCATGAAAGTGAAGGGAGTAAGAGTGCAGCAGCCAACTTCGATAATCATGGCTGCTAGGCAGTGCGGAAGAGATGCCATGAGAGAAACAAAGAGAATGGGTGAAAGATGATAGTGTTAAGGTAACCTGAGTGATACATGATTGGTTTACTCACACTAAATTAGTTAAACTTTTATCAATTTAGATAAAATGATAACAGAAGAGGTGAATTGCTTAATGTTGAAAGTGTAAAAAGATGAACTCAGTGCGAGAGTTAAAATGCAGGGGAGTTTCATATAATTTAACCTTGAAAAAATACTCTCTTTTATGCCAAGGCGAAGGCGGCGAGGCGTGATTAAAACTTCTGTTAGGCCATTGCAAATTTTCTTTTCTTTTCATTTTATTCTTTCGGTCAAAAATCGCTGATAATTTGAAGAAGCTCTCGACAACAAACTACGTTAAGCCAGGGAAAACTGAAAATGTTCCATGCCCGTTTTTGGTTGTCACGTCTTCTCCCCATACCAAAATTTGGAGGAGACCCCAATTCTCATTCAATGGCTTGGGGAATCAAGATAAAGTTGCTGGGTTTGATGGGAGTAGTGGAGCATCTTTTCATGGATCTGTATTTAATTTGCCTTACAGCATTATTGGTTCTGGAATTATGAGTCAGCCAGCTGCCTTTAAAGTTGTAGGGCTTGTTCCTGGAGTCATTTTAGTAGTATTGGCTGCATTTTTGACTGAGTCATCAATTGAAATGTTATTAAGATTCAGCAAGTCAGGGTCAGCATCCCCTTATGGTGGTCTTATGGATGAAGTCTTTGGAAGGATGGGGAGCATTTCACTTGAGGCCAGTGTTGTTATCCAAAATCTCGGCTGCCTTATAGTCTACATGATTATAATCGGTGTAACTTGAGTGCTTCCTTTTCTCCTACTCGTGCTTGTTTGCTTGAATTAGCTTATAACGAATTATAACCTAATTTGTTTTTGTTTGTGTATCAACAGAAAGAACTTTCAATTCTTGCTGCTGGTCTAATACAGAACTTTTGCTAATTGTTTTATTTTATATTATCAGAGGATGTGCTTTCTGGATCAACTTCTACTCTTCTAGTGGGGTTCACCATGCTGGAATTCTTGAACAGTGGTGTGCAGAACATTGGTGGACCGGAGATGCTTTTATCCTTGTTGTTGTAACTCTGGTTGTATTTATTCCATTGATAAGCTTCAAGGGCATGGGTTAGTCATCTAGATTTACAATTAATAATTTGAGTTAAAATTGTAGTGACATGTTAATATGTTATGAATGGTGACTTTTTACATGCTACTTGTTTTATGTGTGTGGCCTTGAACAAAATATGAATATCAATCACACTCAATTTTCCATGCAGATTCAACGAGATTCACCTCAACAATATCAATAGCACTGGCAGTTCTCTTCCTCATTGTTGTCTCTGGAATCACTGTGTGCAAACTTATAATTGGTAGCGCAGAAGCACCTGGATGGTTCCATACTGTTACTGATTTGACATCCATTCTCAATCTCTTTACCGCTGTCCCTGTTGTTGTTGTTGCTTATGTCTGCCACTATAATGGTAAGCTAAGTGGTAAATCCTTCATCTTGCCTTTTTGCATGAGAATTATTTTAAAGAGTAGAGTATTTTTGCTGAAACTAACCTTGTTATTGTTTATAATGCCATAAGAAAGACGTAGTCTCACGTTTGAATCATGTTTATTGATGTAATTTAAATAAGAATATTTAAAAAAAAAAAAATTAAATGTAGAATATGAAAATTGTTGATGAAAGTTATGAGTAGAAGAGAATAATTATAACATGGTTGATCAAAAAGTTATATCACTCTTATGATGTCTAGAACTTTTACTGTGTCATTATAGGGGGAAATGTAGGAGTTTAGTAGCTAAGTAGATATTTTTTATTTACTTTTAACCAAAATATGGAAGAAATAGGCCCTTGACTCAATCAGCCGGTCAAGTCTATTTCACTTAAGACAGTTGTCCTACTCAAAGATATTAAAATTTGTATCATTGAACAACATCACATATTGTATCTGTAGATTTTTTTTAAATGGAAAATGCATTATAAACAAAAGAATACATTATATAAATATAGATCAAATAAAACTAAAAAATAATATAATTATAATTGATACAGTTAAAATTGGGGGGATTGAAAACGGAATTCATACTTTGTTTCTATATAATTAACATCATATAATTAGTAATTATATGACAAGAAAATATAAATTTCTCTCTTGATTCATTATTCAGAACATGGTACATAATTTATAGATAAGTTGGCAAGACCTGCCAATCGAATCTGGATAAGATAAAGGACTAATTCCCAGCAATCAAATCTGGATAAGATAAAGAACAAAATCCAAAGATAAAGAAAAATTTAAAATTCGAACATAAGGAGTAGGTTTAAGGAAACAACCTTATCCCCGTGATTGGGTATAGTTTAGGTAGTAAAAAAAACTCTGACATTATTTCAGTAACAGTACTATAACCTTGGAATTGTGGAACTCCACAGTTTCCGAGTTTCGTGCAATGGTAATCTTTAGGCATTATCAACAAGTGCTTTCTTTATTCATGTAGAAGAAGAGTCAGCAAACCTAGCATATTAGAGTGAGCAGAATTGTAGCTGAGTTGGATTGCCAGGGTACCAAATCATTTTGGTTGAATTTTTCTTTGGCATGTCCGAAACCCTTGGCCATGGGGGAAGAACATAGACCTTTGGGTAATGATTGTACCATTTTACTTGAACTTTCTCTTTCTACATGGAAAATATTTTAGCTCTGATTATTAATGTTAAGACTTTGTGAGAAAAAAGAAAAAAAATCTGAGAGATAGAGAGAGAAGTTAGAAACAAAGGGGTTTAGAAGTGTTTTTGTTTTCTTACTCTCTAAAATAGATTTGTAAAACAAATTTGGCAAGATGTTTCAGAATAGAAATAGTTGAAAATTTTGATTGGGATGTGTTTTCCAATTCTTGTTTCCTGCAGGGAGAATGGGACAAAAAAGGAACATAGTACAAGATGATGAGATGAAGGAAAAATAGTGATGAGCTCTGGTTTGTACTCATTTACAAGATTGCCATTAATGAAACGTAAATTTACGCTCTTGTCACTATGAAAACAGATACAAAAGAAGGAAAACATCTTTTAGATGTTCTGAACTTTTTATTTTAGAACAGGAAAAGGGGAAGTGTTTTAAGAATTAAAGAGTGAAAACAATACCACCAAACTAGTTTTTTAATCCTTTAGTTTTTGAAAACATGAAACTGTTCTTGGGAAAACTTTCCAAACAGACTAAAAGGTTGCTTTAACTTGTTCTCACATTCTTCTTCATTCAAGTTAGGTATCCTACGCCTTTACTTATACTGGAAAACAAAAGACACGATTGCTAACGTCTTGCACTCCAAGTAACACAACCTGAACTAGGAAACTAGCTCAATCACTTAAACTAGGAAACTAGCTTAGTTACTTTAACTAGGAAACTAGCTCAGTCTTAAATTAGGAGACTAGCTCAGTTACTTGTACAGCAAGTAACCAAACCCTGCCTTCTAACAATTATTAGTTTTTATATTTGCAGTCCACACTATTGAAAATGAGCTACAAGATACTCCACAGACGCGAGCTGTTGTGCAGACTTCACTTGTGCTTTGTGCCACTGTATACATGATGACTGGCGTGTTTGGATGCCTTCTATTTGATGAATCAACTCTGTCTGACTTGCTTTCCAACTTTATTCAGATCTTGACATGCCCTACAGTTCCGTTTCTAATGATATTGTTCGTCTCAACTTTGTGGGCCATATTATACTAGTAATTCCCATTGTCTTCTTTCCATTGCTTATCAACTTGGATGGCCTCCTTTTCCCATCAGCAGAGCCTTTGACTTTAAACAACCAAAGGTTTACATTGGTCAGCTTGGGGCTAATTTTTATTTGTCTCTTGGGAGCCATATATATACCCAGCATGTGGGTAGCGTTTGAGTTTCTTGGATAAACAGTTTCAGTTCTTATTGCATTTATCTTTCCTGCTTCCATTACTCTCAAGTAAGTGCACCTTTTTCTTAATGTTGCCATTGAGTTTCTGTTACCATTTCTTACCTCTGATTCGGCTTGTTAAGCATAATCTCATTACCTAAATTTTTTTGCAAGAAGACATGCACACATATTGCTAAATTCTTTTGTATATATGACAAACTTTCGCTTGATAACATTGTTGAGTTGAAATTATTCTTTTTACTTGAATCCTCTGTTCAACCGAAGTTTTACAAATGATTTTCCGTTGCCAGGGTAAATCTGCATAAAAATAATGTCAAGTACCAGGACAAAATTTTGTAGATAGCTTATTGATATTATAATGGTTATACCTGCTATTCTTGTTGCTGCAGAGACCCTCATTGCATTGCGACAAGGACGGACAAGATTCTATCTATAATTATGATTACCATTGCATCATTCTCAAGTGTAATTGCCATTTACAGTGATGCATAATGAGAGCTCCTTGTCTTTGAATCTTAGAGGTAATGGGCAATAATTACTTCTTGATATAAGTGAAAGTCGGAAGGATAATATCTTCATTTTAAATATAATCCAAACTATGTATGATTTATTTATTGTATTTTAGTGCTACTTGTTATCAGTCTTTTGTAATCAAATGCAATAATGATAATTCTCAGTTGCTTTAATTCTCTTCAGAGTTTTGTTTAGGTCCAAACTGATGAAGTATATATGCTTGCCTAATACTAACTTGATGCACAGGCACTTGCTAACTTAGCCTTCATTTGGGGACAAATTGTAGTTGTAGAGGAAAGAAAATGCAAGGAACGTAAGTGTGAGGATAAATTGTGGCTTTTCTACTCTCTGTTGGGGTAAGTTTCAATTGAAAGGAATAAAAATGAGAAAAATGTGATTTAGTTTGAGATAATAGCATCATCTTCAGTTATAATAGACTTTCTCTCCACTTTCTCCGCAGTTTTGGATAGAAAATTTTTGTAACGAAAAGAAGTAGTATTCTATCCAAAATTGTTCCTCTTGTTTTCTTTTACTCTCCCGAGCTAAAGAAAATTGAAATTTTATCCTATTTTCTTTGCTCACATATTGTTTCCTCTCAATATCACCCCATCCAAACAAAGGGTTAAGGACAACCAACTATGTGCTTACATTCTTAGGTGCACAAGAAAGTGCTAGGATAATTTTAGATTAATAATGATTCTGTCAACTGTTTTTTCCACAAAAAAGAAAACAACTATGTTCTTTATGCTGCTAATTCAAAAACGTGTTTTACATATCAATAGTAGATAGCAAAGTTGTGTGTGTGTCTTTTTCCATGGTGGATGTCAGTAATGTGTCATTAACATTAACCAAACCGCTCCATGATTTAATTCATGGCGCTGTTACTGGCTGAAGTGAAAGATGGAAAAAATTCTTGCAGCCCCAATATGTGCACCGGTACTTACCCTGTAGCATGCCCCTTTGGAAATGTGATAAATAGAAAGGAAACAGTAACTACCATTTAATGGGAGTTACTAAGCTATTGTAAATGTAAAAGGCACGTTTAAACAGTAACTACCATTTTGGGTCATATAATTCAATTTGTGAGACTTTATAAATTTAACAGTCTAATAATTATTTGATAAAATTTAATTTATAAAAATAAAGAACTAAAATAAAAAAGAGTTAAACTATTCTCATAGAACTAAACATATCAAACTTTCTCAAAAGTTACCGTGAAGTTTTAGAGCTGCTAGTCTCACAACTTAAATGATAGACTTCATTAGACTCTCACAAAGGTCATTACAAGGTGTTAGATGGGGTTTTATAATTCAGATTTTGATATTTAAAAAATTTAATAGTTTGAATATTTTAAATAAAATTTTTGTGAATTTCAATTCGTAAAAATGGAATGATTGAATAGAATACTCTTTTTTGGAAGAAAATATTGAAGGTTGATTGGAGAAAAAAAAAAAAACTTATAGTATCAAATATGAATCTATGATTTGGGTTCAAAGCAGGAATGCTACAGGGGCAAAGGAAACAAATGTAACACCTTTATCATGGTACCTTCTACCTGAATTCCTTTGTTACATTCCTAAATTACGCAAGAAGGAAAAAAAAATGCAACCATTGTTCATCATAATGTGAATCGAAATATAATATACTTTCATCATTATGATTTTAAAGCAAGAGAAATAATATAATAATTTTATTGTTTGCAGAAAGAAGTATTCTAGGATAGATTCCATGACATGATTGGACGAACACAAGCTATGGCATGATCAAGATTTCTTACTGTCAATGTTACTAACAGTATAAGCAAATTTTGAATTCTTTAACAGGCCAAGACCCTGTACCATAATAATTCCACGATTACAAAGGTGACTTCTCTAAACAAATAAAACTCGAGTGTAAAAATGAGCAGAACAAAATTCTTCTCGGTTGAATCACCTGGTAGTATGAACTCGATTTTGTTGATTGCATTTATAAAAAGCGCAGAAGGCTTGCAAGGTCATTAAGAGCAAGAGCAAGATGGCAGCCAGGAATGTGAGAAATTGCCATGAGCCAAACACATAAAGCTTCATAAATTTCCAAACTTTGAAACTAATTCTACCATTATAATACTGGTTTACATCTTCCATGACTTTATCCAAGAATGGCACCCTTGTCAATTTTATAGACCTAGTCATCCCATTCCACAGGTTAGCCACCTCCTCATCACTCTTCAAGTGGCTCAAAATAACCCCGTTTTCTCTAAGCAGCTTTGCATCCTCCTCAGAGTCTATAATCCCATTCATCAATTCTGTATATCTGGTGAAAACCAGTGGCCCTGATGAGATTGATGCTTCGTAAGCAACCAAATTCCTAAAGAAAACCTCACTATTTATGTCTAACCCAATTGTGGGAAGGTGAAATGTGACTGTTTTTGCATCAAAGCTAATGGTCGATATGCCTCCACTGGTGGGTAAAAAACATACCCCAGATTTTGAGAGTTCTGAAACAGAAGGGATGGTGATTTCATCCATTAGGGGTGACTTGTTAATAAGGTTGTTTGAGCTTAAGTTTCCATTTTCTGCTTTATTTGCTTCTTTTTCTTGAGAGGAAAATAAGTACTCAGCTGGTTGTTTTAAGATTCCAACTCCAGGAAGGTTAGAAATAATTGTCCAAGGCAATCTAATGATCACTTTCATAGGTCTATATAATAGTACCTTCTTGATTAAGCTTGTTAAAGCTTTGATCAATTTTGAAAGCAGCATCCAGATTTCCCTTAAAATTTGCTTAGCATGGTTCACAATTGATTTTTCATTGCCTTCCTTGTCTTCATGTTGATCTTCAAATTCAACTATATCTGATTGTTCTTCCATCTTGGGCACAATCATGCCAAACAAGAAATCTAGCAAATGTGCACATTCTGAGACTAGGATCTCTGGATAGCCCTCTTCCATCATCTTGAAAGGAGAAAGTTCCTTCAATAACCCTATAAAAATTGAAAGCAGCATATCATCTGCCAATTCTAGGGATGAGAATCTGAACTCCAGCATCTTTCTCAGAACAAAGAACGGGATTTGATTCTCAAGCATTATTATATCCCTCAAGATTGCATTATGAGCTGATTTCCTCCCAGCATAATCCACCAAGTGGGACATACTTGATGAAATTCCGGGTATCTCAGCTCCTTGAAAGCTGTAAACTTGAAGAAACTCAAGCAGAAATGAGGCATCAACAACCATCATCCATACCAATGTCTCCCCATTGAAATTTAAGTACTTGTGGTAGCATGCCCTAATTTTTTGCTCTAACTTTGTCAATTCATCAACAAGATGTTCTAACTTGAGGCTTTGTAGCTGCTTTTGGAGTCTCCTTGCTGCAGCAAGCTTGTACCTTTCCATCTCACAAAGCTCTGGGCGCCAATAATGGTAAGGACCAATTGCAACCTCCTGAGGAATATAAGAATCAGGGTCAGAAGCCATTAGGGGCTTGGGAACATTGAAGATGGATACCGGGAATTCACCATCGTCCTCAAGCTCTTCTTCAAGGGTTCGACGGATTTGAATCACCCATCGAAGTTCATCAAAGTTGGATTTGGAATCATTAAGCATTGTGGGTCCGAGAAAAGACATGTTTTTTGAGACCAAAGGCTGTTTTGGTGCTATATTCAGTGAAAGGGGTTAAGGGAAAGAAGCTTTTAATGGCATTAATGGATCATTTTATATGGCAACATACCATTAAACAATGGGGAACGTTTCTGATACTAAACCCAGAAGTTGAAGTCTCATAAATCTAAAGAATCACCTGTAAAATGTTCATGAGTCTGTAAGTTATCAATTACCAACCCAATTCAATCTTTAATTACTAATGTCTGAAGTTATGTTAATGAGAATATTTAGTGTTTTTATGACATGAATAGAGTTACATAGTTTTTTTGTAGTACAAGTATTAAGAACAGAAATATTACTTACAGCACCTTTTTTTGAAAAAAGAAAATAGAATTTTAGAAATAGTGCATGAATGGTAACATAAAAACATTTATATGCAGCTACTTGAACTTCATGAAAAACAAAATGTAATTAACAATAAAATAAAATGTAACTAACAATAAAAGAAAAATTATAATTTCACGAATATAAACTCATAAAATTCTCATAAAAAATAAATAGAAATTAATTTTTATTTAAGTTTTATAAGTTTCATAAGTTTGCTATCTGAAAATAAGAGATTAAAAGAAAATATATCTAAAACATTTAATAAATAACGAAACAACCTAGCTTTCTTCTTGGTGAATTTTTTTGGTGATTGTTTGGATTTTAATCATACTGTCAACATAGTCCATTGCAAATGTTATGCTTAGTTTGAGAGTATTGTGACTTTTTAAGACTTACTGTACCATAATTGTTATAAAAAAATTAGCATGAGAGATAGTCATAATATTATTTAGTTAGAGTATATAGGAAAATTCTTATAAATTTTATATAGTTTATAAAATTATTTGATTAAATTATCGCAAAATTTTTTGAATATAAACAACAAAATTAAATATCTTAGTTAATTAAATATAACTGAATAAAAACTTTTGATATTAAATAAAAAGCATAAATATTTTAAGTATCTTGTCTTTGAACAGCTTAACAATTTTTTTTTAAAAAATTTTAAAAGCACAAAAAAACATTGTTAAAAAATTTAACTAATATAATTTTGCAACTTTTATTATGATTAAGCTCAAGAATTAAGATATTCTAAAATTTAAAATGTATTTTAAAATGTAAAATATAAGTAAAAAATTATTAATAAAATACTCACTACATGCACTATGTATTTATAAAAATCCAAGCCGCCAGTGCCAAAATCAAAACCCAAAAGGAGCCAAAACACTGCCAAGACCCAACGCCATTTCCTGGGACTCTGGGAGAGCGAAGAGTAACGATAGCTTGCTTGCTGCGAGAGAAAATTGTAACGCAACAGCAGCTGCTTCTGAGGTCTGCTTTTCACTTCTTTCGCGCCTTCTGCTTCGTTTGTATCCCGAGAAAATGCAGGAAAGTGGCGAAACGGAATATTGCATCTTAAATTTCTTGAACTTGTCTTCTTTTGTAATTAATCAGTGACTTGCTATTCGGATTAGTTATATTTTTGTTGAAATAAAATGATATTGGGTTTCCATAAGCCTTTTCTGCGTTCATATTCATTCAAATTAGAAATCTATCTTGATCCATTACGCTTTTTTCCTTGTCATTTCCTCTTATTTTATAGCTTTATCACCGTGATTTGTGGCTGCTTAGGGGAGTGCACTTTGTATTTTTAATTCGGAAAATTCCATGTATTTATCCACTTGTTTTTTTGGTTGCCTTTCTTCAAGTTAAAATTGCCCATAATTCTGCGTTTTGTGTAACTACATATATAACTATATATATATATATATATATTTTAATTTCGGCTTATAGTGATTTATGCTGCAGCTCGAAAACGTTGTTGTGTTTGTTTTTGTTTAACAGTAACAACTTATGCCTGCTGAATTTTTTGTTTCTTTGGCAATGTGAAGTCCATGGCCGGACCTGGGAGTTCCATGTTGTATTCCTTCCTTCTTTTCTCTGTCATTCTCTCACTTCAAGAAATGTATCGTGGGAAGTTAGCATCATCCGAATTACTTACTATAGTTGGAGGGTTCACTAGTTCTCTCATCTTTTTTGTGCTCCTAACTGTGAGTTCTGAATTTCCACTTGACTTAGCTCATGATAATTTCGTGTGCCTTCTGGTTTCCCTACCTGATATATTTTGTTAATTGCTTAAATTTGAAAGAATGTTTATTTGTTCAATGAACATAAATAATCGGAAAAGCGAGTACTGCTTATATCATCATCAAATACAGCTCTTTCTGTACTACTACTCATTCATTTTCATTAAATTTATTCTATGTGGATATTTCTAATGAGGTTTCTCTTTAAAACTCAGTTATCTGTGCATTGTGCAGTGTCAACTTTCTACAGTGTTTTTAAAAGGGTTGAGAAATTTTTCTTAAACATAAATGCAAAACCGCATAGGTTGTACCCCACTAATAAAATAATCCTGTCTAGTGGGAACGACAGATATAAATAATTATTTTCATCCATATTGGCTTCTTTGGATTAATTTTCTGTTGAGTGTGATTCCTCTAAGATGTTATAGTATAATATTACATTAACTTAGATTTGCATATTTGCAGTTCATTGGCAATTTTCAGGAAACATGTGGCATGAAAACTGGTTGGGGTGCTGGTGAGTGCATGTGGATTATGAAATTTTGATTACAAGTATTATCTTCCATATCTTTTGTTAATGAAGATTAGTGTTGAGTGTAACAGAATAACAATGAATTGGAAGTTATCGCTGTGTTTTTGTCGTTTCAACTCAAACACATATAAGTGAACAGTCTTATTTGTTAGTGTGTCATTTGCAAAATGAATTTTTAAACTTTTCTCATGCTTGTATTAAGTGGCTAGCATAGCACCATTGAGTGAAACCGCTTTTAAGTTATATATATGAATGTGTTTCCATGTGCTATGACTCCATCCTGATGTTTGCTTTGATGCTTTCTCTATGAGTCCAAGCTTGTATGTTCGTAGAGAATGTCATGCATGGTGGGGATTCACTTCCAAAAACTTCCTTCTTATATGATGTGTATCATAGCGTGAGAAGATTATGCTGGACTTTGTAGAGGATTTATATGCTTTCTTATGTTTATTTATAGGGACTAATGAATGAATTTTGAATTTGTGTTGTCAAGAACAAAGTAAGCAAGAAGAAAAAGCAGAGTCATCAAAGAAATGTACTATATTATTAAGTTGCTTATTTCTTCTCTCTAGACTTGTCCATCCATATGGAATGTGAAATGTAATATTCACAAAGGAATTCCACAAGGTCAATGATGTCAGCTTTCTCAATATTCTCTCTCTCTATTTTTTTCCCATAGAAAACTAATGAATGCACTGTTTGATTACTGTAATGTGGTTATAGAATTTGAAAGGCTGATACAGTTACTGATTTTATTATTGATGTTGTAGATATCCTTTTTGACAAGAAAAACTTTTTGTTTACCTTTCTCAACGTTTTTTCTATCTTTTGCCAAATCCCTTGTTTTTATCATTGTTGTCTCTTTAATCTTTATCTAGGTCACTGAAATTTTAAATAGTTGCGAGCCTCAAAGAAAAACTCACAATTTTGCCTCGAAATCTGCATGAAACTTATGATGGGGCATTTGACTTTGTGCTTCCTTCTAGTGTTGATGTGAATCATTCATGAATGAATGACTGAGCTTCTAGTGTAGTTTTTAATATTTACAAAGAACTGAAGCAAGCTTTTGTTCTTCTGCAGTCATAATTGCAGAAGCAGTTGCTCTGATTGCTGCAAGCACTGTCCACCAAGTTTGCATCACAACATGGTATGCTTTTATATCTCTTATGTAATGTAATGGGTTTTAATTTTAACTGAAAAGAAATACAAGTAGCTGCAATATTAGAAAAATATATAAAACTATAGAGTGCTTCTATGTCCACACCCAAACCAGACACGGAACTCTGTGGGAATTGCGAGTGGTTTGGGTGTAAGACAAACATTACCGAAAAATAAAATGCAAGAAAAAGAAGATAAAGGCTATGGAGCACCTTAGCACAAAGCGTAATGGTTACCTACACGAAGTTCGGGTGGGAAATTTTTAAGTTCAAAGTTCAAACAACATCCCTCCTTCTTCAGCAGAATATTGCTTATGTTAGTGTCTTGAAAAACTCAAGGAATACTGTGATGTGGTATTTCAACCACTTAAACAGAATTGTTTGAAGTATGCAACAGTGTCTGTTAGTAAGTGAAACAGTAGAGTTACTATGCCCATAAGTTTGATAGTTGACATCTACTGAAACAGTTTCTGCATATTGTCTGGCAATAATGTTTAACCTTCTCTTTTAGAGCTAACTGCTCCAGTCAAACACGTGGAATTGTAGATTGTTATCCCTTGGCCTTGATATTATATACATACCATGCTTTTCCTTCTACCTTTGTATATGATCGAGATAACCCATTTTAGAGGAAAACAATATCATCTAGTCAGATGCTTCAAAGTAGGTGATTGAAGGCCTTTGTAGCATGAGCATGATGGTTTACATTACTCGGCAATCAGTGTGATACTAAACTTGCAAATTGCTAGATTTTAGTAGGATGAATCCTTCAGGGAAATTTCAACTGTCGTATAATACTGTAAACTGAAATGGAGACTTGTGATGAGTGCCTAATTTAAAACAACTAAAATATTTGGAGACTGTTTATAGAGTCACACATATAGCATATAAGGATAAAACTATAATACATAGACTCAACTATGCCGTGGTAGGTTTGGGACCTTGTGATTTTAGCAAGCTGATGTTGTATATATAGATTCATGAGTTTAACAGAACAGTTTAATTTAGTAATATTGAGCAGAGCAAGAGCATGACCAATTATGGGTCTATTTTTAGTTATATACCATATTAATTTATTGATTCTTGTAGACCCTTTGTTGATTACTTCAATGTTCTTTATACAATTGCTTGCAGTTTCCTGTTCTCATCTGGATTGCTGTATGAGGTTAACAAGCTCTCTGGCATGGTGCTTTTAAGAAGCGAATCTAAAACAAGAAAATACTGAGTGCTCAATTATTAGTTTACTTTTGTCATAGAGCTTTTACCCATCTGGTATTGGTTTACAACTCTTAGTATCATTTTTGCAAAGTATCTGATATTTAACTATGATATATATTGAAAAATGCATAACTTGCCAAATTAAGGGAATGCATTTTCAAATTGGAGACATCTAAAATGTCTGTGTTTAAACCCTGCCTGCTCTTACAATGAAACGTCAGGGGGTATTGGCGCCATTCTACATTACACATCTCACAGCTCATACAATATTTAATGGAATTGAGTTACCATCCTTAAATTGCATACCAAGAACGGAAGAAACATTAGCATGAACATACAGATACTCCGTTTTATCATACCAAAGCTACTTGGCATTCCAAATGGTCATACTGATCTTTGGCTTCTCCATCTTCTCAGTAAAATTGAAAGCTAACCTCGTCAACTCTTATCTTGTAAGCTCTGGATCACTGTATTTGTCTGCGGCCATGTGGACAACAGGTACGCTCAACTTAAAACTCCACCACAATCTCTTGTGAGTTTCTCTGCAAGGGCCTTCTGCCTCTGCAGAATGTTCAGTTTGAGCCATAGCTACTGCCAAAGGGCAAGCCCCATCACTGCAACCCTAGAGAGCAAGCAGTCCACTGCCGGTGTCCAGTACACGCCACCAAGGTCTACCGAAAGGCATGCAATCGAAGCCTTCCAACCGGAACCCTCCTTGTCTTGCTGGTATCGAGGCTTGGCTCATATTACTTGAGCAACTTGCATGAGGCAAAGGCATTTCCTACAAAGCACTTAGTAGGCAAGTCGCTAATTAAAGGGAAAGTGACAGTGTAAGTTAACTGATATTTATATTTCTTTTATAATGGTTGGGTCATACACTTATGTGTGAATAATCTGAACAATTTAGATTGTAAGATATGCAACAGAAAAGGTAAATGAGAAAAATATAAATGATATATTTTAATATTATTCTTTACTTTTTATGTCGCACTAACCAATTCACATAAAACTAAAAAATAATTTAAGTCAATACACGATTAATACATTGTTCTCAATAATGATATAAAAAAATTGAATTGAAGAGCTGATGGAATTCAAGTTTGAGCGTTTGAGGCTTTGAACTCTTCATTTAAAAAGAAAAAAAAAATTTTCAGTTCTGTAAAATGAATGCTAATGAACTGTTTGCGATGGATTGTTTACCAGCCGTCGTCTACGCGAGTATCTTAGAATATCGCCAAGGCTAATGCTCTGGTATCTGTATCACAAAGAAAGCTTCCATTTTTCCTTCCCGCTCTGTGGGTTCCGCATTCTTTATCGACGTGTGGTGGAACATCTTCAGAGATGTTGGGTGACCTTAAATCGGAGAGAGCTGTATGGAATGCTAAGCTTCCATTACGTCTCGACTTGGATGGCCTCTTTTTTCCATCTGCGGGTGCACTGGCTTTGGACAACCGAAGAGTTACGCTGGAGCTACAGGTGCAGGTATGGTTGCTTTATATTTCCTACTTCCATTGCTCTCAAGTGAGCTCGACATTTTCTTTGATTCCAGAATCGATGAAAAAAGTTGGTTACACTTCTGTTAACAGCTTTTTCTTTTTGGACAAAAAATTTAAGGTAATAGGAGATTAACATTTCAAAGTTAGATTATCTATTAACAGCTATATTCATGTGTAAAGTTTAAGTGAAACGTACCGTTTCACCTGTCTCTCGACGTGCCCTCTGTCTATAGAACTGTTCAATTTCTTCCATATGGACACATTGATCATTCCAGAAAGAAGATAATGTGAGTGTTCGAAGTAAGCAATAGATTTTTATCTTCATTTCATTCCAAAAAAAAAAAAAAAACTAAGCAATAGAATAGGCTCCATAAAATCCTTTATAGAAATTGTCGCAAAAAAAAAAAAAATCCTTTATGGAAATAATTCAGAAAAATGATTGCAAACTGATAGGTTTGTCGTAACAAGAAAATCTTAAAAACTCAAATTGGAAAAATTGATATACTAAAACCCATTTATCAAACATCATATATCATAATCAATTCAAATTAAGGACCAAAACACAATTAAAATTGATAGACTAAAACCCATTTATCAATATTTCTTAAACTCCTCTAACCTAAGCTTATTCCTCCCAAGGCATTCAACACTTTAAATGAAAACTAACCGGAATTTTTTTTTTTTTTTGTGTTTATCATGTTTTAATAATTAGAATTCATCTAACTTTTTTATATTTATATTACTATACAATGTTGACACCCTTTTTTTTGTTATATAAGGCCTTTGCGTAAAGATTATATTGCCCCTAATTTTTATGAAGTACAAAATGCTCATTAAATAATAAAAATAAGAAACTAATCTGCATTTCTATAACTTTAAATATTCCTTGAATATCTGTTCGTTTGTTTAAAGATAAGACAGTAATTGAAGTTAAATTAGATTGAGGTCTCATTTTTTATGAATGGACTAAAAAATAGCCATAAAAAAAGAAAAAAAATGTAGAAATTCATTGAGATTCTAAAATTTTTAAGATGCTTATTTCGAATGAGGGGAGCCAAGCTAATAGGATGAACTTAAAAAAGTTCTGCATCATGAACTATAACATTTACTCAGCTATTTTTTTGGTCACATAATTTCAGTTTTCATTCTGGGCTTGCTTGGTATGCATTGGGCTAATGTCAAAAGAAAAACAGAAATTGGCCCATCTAACAACTGGGGGCTTTGCAAAATGAATATTTTCCCATCTCCGTAGTACTTCCTTCTCCCATCCCCGCTCCACCACAACCCCCGTTCATTATCATCGGCTCAGCACCTCGCCATCGGCTGGCAGCGACGGAACGGGCCTCTCAGAAGAAACTTGGTGGTTTTTCTTGTGCGATGTGTTGCTCCTCTCGTTCTGAAGAGAGACAAAGAGAACCAATGCAGCAAAGGGAGAGGTTTTGCTTGCTCCATTTTTGAAGGTTTGCTGTTGCATTACCCAATATGTTAACTTGTCATATTCAGTTATGCAAGTCTGCTAGTTGTCTACACAGGGTTAGTTATTGGCCATTTTCTCATGGCTCAAGTGTTGGTTCAGCGACTGAAACAAACTTTCACTGTGCTATGGCCCATAATCGTAGTATGTTTCGAATATTAGAACCAAAATTGCCACAGCATGCTGATTTATCGATTGGGTCAACAGGATTTGGTAAATCACCACCACTGGCTGAGGACATGGTTCATAGTGTTGAATTTGGTTTTGTTGATGAACAAGAAGTGGGCGGAGATATTCAAGGAGGGGAAGAAATCGATAAGTCTTTTGTGCCTAAGAAGGAATTGCCTCCCTGGGGAGAAGTAAAAGATGGTGAACGCCACCAGCTGAACTCCAGACCTGTTGGTACACCTTTATCAGCTTCAAAAGAGATGGGACTTATGAATGAACATGAAGTACATCTTTTAGAGGAAACGGATCAGAATGTCTTATCCAATCGAATTTTGGTGCTTAGCAGAACTAACAAGATTAGAAGTGCACTGGAATATTTTAGGTCTATGGAATTATTGGGTCTTTGTCCTAATATACATGCATGTAATTCTCTTTTATCTTGCCTTTTGAGAAATGGGAGGCCCGATGATTGCTTAAGAGTGTTTAATTTCACTCGAAAAAGAGGGATAGCTACTGGGTATACTTATAGCTTGATGCTTAAGGCGTTTGATAAAGCTCAGGGTTGTGATTCAACCCTCATATTCTTCAAAGAATTGGAAAATGACTGTGGCACAAAGAAGGATTTTGATGCAGTTGTTTACAACACCATGATATCAATCTGCAAGAAAGTTAACAATTGGATTGAAATAGAGAGGATGTGGAGGAGGATGAAGGCAAATGGGTGCGCTGGAACCAAAGTTACCTATCGCCTATTAGTTAGCAGTTTTCTAAGTTGCGGTCAGAGTGAGCTAGCTCTTGAGGCTTACCATGAGATGGTTCAAATTGGATTTCAACCAAGCTGTAATACAATGCATCGTATTATCAGCGTGTGTGCTAAGGAGGAAAAATGGAATGCTGCCTTAAATGTCTTTCAGAAAATGTTAATGGCTGGACTTAAGCCAAAAGTAGTTGCATGCAATGCGTTACTTAACTCACTTGGGAAAGCAGGGGAACTCAAATTAGCATTTCAGGTCTATGATGTTATGAAATCATTGGGCCATAAACCAGATGCATATACACTCAGTGCTCTCCTAAGTGCGCTTAACAAGGCCAATCGGCATTGTGATGCTCTTCAACTTTTTGAGAAGATTGAAGCAAATCAAATGTCTCAATTGAATATACATGTGTACAACACTGTTTTAGTGTCTTGCTCAAAGCTTGGATTGTGGGATAGAGCTCTACAGATTTTGTGGCAGATGGAAGCTTCTAGTTTGTCTGCTTTGACAGTGTCATACAATCTTGTTATCAGAGCCTGTGAACGGGCGAGAAAGCCGAGAATTGCCTTGCAGGTGTATGAGCATATGATTTATCAAAATTGCAATCCAGACATATTTACTTATCTGTCCATTATAAGATGTTGCGTTTGGGGAGATCTCTGGCAAGAACTGGAGGAAATTCTAAATGTGGGTAAAAGCACTTTCAAGCTTGCAAGTAATATTTATTTTAGCCTAGTTGGTTAGGGAAACTAGAAGAAACTTTATTGATCAGCTAAAAACAATTTGAAAAATGATTGTGATATTGAACATCTTTTCTCCTTTGCCAATTCAGTTACATTTTGGAATGGAATTTCAAAGAACGGAATTAACCATTATAAATTTACCTTGAATTGGAAGCTTAGTTTGGTGTTGCTTCTCAATTGGTTCTTCCACTTGTGCTTAGCTCTTAAATATCACTAAAAAAATAGTTGTAATTCTTTACTCTATAGGAATTAAATCATCTGAGAAATTTGCAGAACACTGTAATTTTATGCTTGTGCTTCTGGTAAGTAGAAGCCCACACAAAAAGCAAAGGTGAAATTAAGCTGAGTGCAGACATATTATATATGTACATTTTTGTCCGTCCTGGCACAAATATTGACTATCCCATTATTCGCTCCTTTTGCAGTTGGCCATGCCAAACGCTTCACTTTATAATGCTGCCGTTCAAGGGATGTGCTTACGGGGAAAAATTAACTTGGCAAATAAGGTTTATGCAAAAATGCGCAAGAGTGGTCTTCAACCTGATGGCAAAACACGAGCATTGATGCTTCAAAACTTAACAAACGATGAAGTCATGTAGATCAATAAGTGATTGTTATGATAAGGAAGTAGCTGGTGGTCGGGTAGTAGCTATGACTAACATCACTAAGTTTGGAAAGAAGATATCACATCGACAGCTGACAGCTAAATCAACACCTGTCAAATGTTAAGTAATTCTAATTATCCTAATGTTTTACTTAAGATGAGTGATTCAGATTCTAAATTGTTACTGTACACTAATGTATAGATAGCCTATGCATTCATTTATGTTCTGTCAATTTTCAGCACTAGACATGTAAAGAAAGCTACTGTTCAATTTGTATGTATATGATGTAATTTTCTGAATCTTATATATAATTAATTTTTGCCTGGCATGTTCAAGTCATTCCATGGCTGTGTTCTTGAGATCCCTCTCGTAGGCAAAGCTCTTAACATGCCTTCCTCTTTGATTAGCATATACTTTTCCTTTTGTTTTTAATTTTTTTCCTTTTATGTTATGTTGACAATATTTTCCCATACTTCTATTGTCTTCTGAGGGATTCCCAAAACTTGTAGTTTAATAAATTAGGAAGACAGTTACTTGTTCTGTAATACGAAAAAGTGGGTTACCATTTGTTTTGCATCTCTTTTGGTGTTAGTACTGTATATTTGCCATAAGCTGTCTCTTTGGATGCCGATAGCAGTGCATTCTGCGCATATTATTTTGATAAGAATGTTTATTTTTATCATTTTGATTTTTCTATGAAACTCTTGTAAGAGATGAAATTTATTTCTAAGACTGTGCCTAAACTTTTAGGATAAGTAGTTTCTTGACATTTTTAAAGATTTAAAGAGATCTCTTCATCATTACTGCATAATTTGCACCCCTGGCATTCGTCTTATGTGATGCTCTGTTTAGGGGAAGAAGTATTATTTCTTTGATATCAGTTGGACTGTGGAGGTCCACTTTCTTAATACAGTCTTACTGTTCTTATAAATTAAATTTTACTAAATACTTATTAAAAAATAATTTGGACCATTAAATTTATTGATTCTCATTGATTGAACTGTAAGACCCACAAAGTTCACGGCTCACAACTAGGTTTGTGTGGAGTTGGTTGCCCCACTCTCATGGGAGCACCATTTTCCTTCTTAATATATGTTTTTGTTAGTTTCCATCCAAATTAGTTTCTTTTGATTGATCTTCTTTTGACTACAGTTCTTCTAAGAGGTTAAAGTCTGGGATTACGATGGCTTGATCTTTTGCATGAAGTTTAAAAGCAATTTCAGGAAACGCAACTGGTCGGGGCCCTGGACCCTGGTGAGTGCATATTACTTATGATTTTTGATTTCAAGTATATTTGTTAGTCTAAATCAATATGAACTTATGAGTTATGAATTATAGAATACTGAATAAGAATTGGAACCACTTACACTGAAGGATCCACCCTATGTTATGTAGGGGCCACTAACAATAAAATTTTCAGTTGTCTTGAACCCTTACTGGAAGTTTTGGAAACTTAGCCTTTTTCAAAATTTCTCAAAACTTTGGTAAACCTTCTGGAGTTTTTACATGAATCTAAGTTATTTAGACATTTTTTAATCCTTTATGAGTTCTTCGAAGTGCCTTGTGGGTCAAAGAATAGTTAGAAGTGTTAGAATAAAGAGAAATGGTGCAATAAGCTATAATTTCTCTTGGTTATCTACCAGCTTCTACTAAGCAGTCGAGCAGCAGTTATAAGTGGCAATTTACATAGAGATGTGCTATCTTCAGCATTTGTTTTGCACAGAATTTTCACACCTAACACTACACAGCTATTGATTGATTGGCTGGGTGAAATTCATCAAACCAATCAATAGCTGTGGGGGAGTTCCCGAAAAACCAAATGTGGAAGAAGAATTACCAATTTAACATATAGCGTCGTGTGTTGATCTGGTTAAACCAATTCTTTCGAAACAACTTTTCTGGAAACAGACAACCATTTCACATTTGTCAAACGGCACCCACACTAAATACACGCTTTTTTTTATTGGGAAAAAGTATTTGTATCAATAAATTTTTTTCAAAACTTTTATAAAAGTATGATAAGTTATTAAATTTATTAAGTTTTATAATTTTTTATAAAATTTAATAAATTTAATAATATATATTTTTTAAATAAAATTTTTATAAAGTTTAATTTTTTATGGGAGTATTTTGTATTTCCCAAATAGAAAATGTGCAATGTGTTTTTAGTTCATATATTTGATTAAATAAAGAAAAATGTGCGATGTGTTTTTCTGGGTTGGGTGTTGGCTTTTATGGCTGTAGGGTCATGAAAATGTGCTAGCCGTACTGACCCGTGTAGCTTCGTAATTAAGTGAAGCGGGATGAGCTGACTCGTATAATGATGAATTAAAAAAATCTTAATTCAAGTTATCTTATGACAAGTTGCGAGTTAAATATGTCAACTTATTAATAATTAAAAAAATAATTAAAATTTAAATTAAAATATCTTATTAAATAAAATTATAATATAAACATAATATTTTAAATTAAAAATAATCATTTAAGTTTTAATTAAATCTTAAATTATAAATTATTATTAAAATATTCAATTTTAAAATTAAATTTTAACTCCATAAAAAATAATATTAATATAATAAGTACCATAAATAAATAAAAGTAATAACTTAAATTATTTTCATCATTTTGTTTTTCATCTTCAACTGCGAATGTTTCATTTTAACTGCGAGTTAAAACTTGTAGGTTTAACTTACTCTAATTCGCATTGATCCACAAGTTACGCGAGGTAGGTTAATTTAGTCACAAATAAATGAATTTATTATATAATAACTCAATCTGCCTCTTATGTGGGGTGGGATTGGCTAACCCGATGGATCAAATTTATTTTGACATTTCTAATGACTATAACGCAACTCGGCTCTTAATAAACTAATAGTTTGGGTTAGTTTGTTGAATTCATTTATTTTAATAATTATAAATAAATATAAATTCATTTAAGGTTAAAAATATTAATTTATTTTTCTTAAAGTTAGTATAATATAGCAATGAATTAATTTTTTTTATTTCTCAATTTTTATAAAAAATATATAAAATTATATCTTTTATTTTATCTTTATTATTTAATATATTTTAATAAACCCACACAAGAGAAAGATATAACCAAAAGTTTAAAAGTTTATCTCAATAAATATCAATAGTATATTAAAGTAATCGAATGTAAACTTAGATCATCTAGTAGTTCAACTAATTTTTAAAACAATCTACTTGAATTAAAGGTGAGGATAACTTCCTCATCTTAATCTAAGAATGGGGTTGAGTTTAAGATTGAAGTTTTTTCATATAGTCGAACATGTAAGTGAGGTTTATTATCGATAAGATAATTATTTTTTTCTCTTTTCATTTAGAGTAAGAGTCAAAGATATGATATAAAATTTATTTAAAAATTATTAAATAAAAAATCTAATAAAATAAAATTAATAAATTTTTATATAGACGAATTAGATTCTTCGTTGAAGGAGACTTTTGTGATTTTTGTTATATTTTTCTTTTGTATAAATTTATTGAAGCATGTTAAATGAGAAAAATAAAATAAAAAAATAATTTTATATATTTTTTTAAAAAAATTTGATAAAGAAAAAAATAATTTAATCTTTTATTAATGTTATACTGTCTTTAATAAGATAAATTAATACCTTTAAATGAATCTATATTTAGATATGACTGTGAGACTAAAAAGTTTGATAAGCCATCTAAAGTGTAATTTTCCCATGATTCTTTCCGGTGGCCAGAAAACCCAGCACAGGATGCTTATCGGCATATCGCTATGTTGAGGAGATCAACAGGGCATACGGTCGTGAATTTCAGAATAAGAATAGGGGGTGAGCAAGTGTATTTAGGTCAAATGGCGGAGTCCTCGAAGGAGTGGGTCAAAATACATACCGATGGTACTGTGAAAGGGGCTCCGAGAATTGCTAGATGTGGTGCTATTCTGGGTGCGAGTGGAGGGCAATGGCTTGGAGGCTACTCCCAGTACATCAGATTATGCTTTGCAATCCAGGCGGAGCTTTGCGCGATTCTGTTGGGTCTCCAATATGCTTGGCAATGGGATACCGTAGAATCATTGTTGAAAGCGACTCGAAGACTGCTACTAGCAATTAGAATGCTTACCTCAAATGGTAACGACGCTCGCAAGCTACACCTCGTAGTCCAAATTTGAGCATGGTTGACCCTCGACTGGTACGTTAGATTCATCAACACTTATAGGGAATGCAATTCTTTTGCGGATTGGATGGCTAATATGGCAGTGCATGAGGAGGAGGGTTTCTAGTCTTGTGAGAGGGTCCCTCCTGGTCTCGGATTGTTATTTCAGTCTGACCTCATAGGCGGATATAGAGTTATGAGTATAACTCGCCTGAACCAAATGAACCCAAATGAAACCAATAAAAAAACATACGGGTCGGTTCAGGTCGGATTATGAGTTTGTTTAAGTGACAAATCAGTTTTCAATGGGTTAAAACAGTCGGTTCCGGGTTTCTAAATTTTTACCCGCGAAAATCCGTTTTAACCCGACCCTCCGGTAAAAGTATGTTTTTTTCCTACACCTGACGCCTATCCCCTCCCTACTTAAGCGTTAAGGTGCGTGAGCCGTAAGAGTTTATTGTTTATCTCATAAATTTACTTTTGTAAGAAACGTAAATAACATTTTTGTAGCGGGCACAAATACAAATTTTCTATACCTTATAATTATTATTTTTATATCTAAAATTTTATTGATAATTTTTTATTTAATTTTATTTAATTATTTTTTTATTTTTTAATAATTAAATTATGACCCACGTTATAAACATGACTCTACTGTGTTTCTAAGCAATGGCAGACTATCAATTTCCCCTGTAACTCACCCACATAACTTTCACGGTTTCCCATACACCCCCTTATCTTTCGTGATTTCTTTCCTTTAACAGGTTTGCAAAATAGAAATATTTCGTCTAAGCTTCTTAAATTTATAAATTAAGCTATGCTTGTGACGTAGTATATAAGATGAAGTTAAAAAAATAAAATAAAAAAATTATAAACAGATAAAATGAAAAAATGTATCCCAGACGTAAGAAAACAAACGTAGCAATAACCCTTCTATTTTCAAAATTATCACCCATCCTATACCTAAAAAAAAAATTATCACCCATCTCTCATTGCAGTCCTTCATATTTTTCAACTTTTCCGACCCTCTTCCTTAAAAATAAAAAAAATTTTCCATCCTCATTTAATATTCTATTTATACAGACAACATAAAAGCAAATTTTTGGTGGCTTATCCCGGCTGGAAACAGCCAGAGTCATTTGGTGGCCATCTCAAGGAAACCACCGGCAAGTTCCCCACCAACTCCTCTCTTCCATTGTGTTCATTGTTCTCTCTTCTTTCACCCCATCTCTTCCGAATCATTACTTTTGTCCTCTGAGCTTCTGGGTCTGTGAGGAGTAGCCACCTATGGAGATGGAGTGGTAAATTTTTCTGTATTTTTTGGCTGAGTTCCCTTCCAATTTCCCCCCTCCTGCTTCTTCTTTCCCTTCCCCTCTAAGTCGATCACTTCTGTTTGGGGTGAACTTGGCGATCTGACGTTTGCAGTGGAGATTTGGAAACCCCTTTCACCTTGAAGACACCTCTTGGAAACCCACCCTTTCAAACTTGATGAAAAGCTTCAACCCGTCAAACCCGCTGTACCTCGGTTTTTTTGCTGTTTCGGTCGGTGACAGTTTCTATTTCTCTGTACATCGAGTTCGTTCGGATGCAGGTTTTGTGACCCAAACCCGACCGACCCAAACCAATACTTAGCCCTGGTATTCTCTTGTGTAATTTTGTGGTTTTGGGCGTCTAGCCCCACTTCTTCCCCCCCCCCCCCCCCCCGCCTCCCCAAAAAAAAATAATATATCGTCTTTATCTCTACATACATTTATAATGATTCTGCCGTCGAATTGTGTTAAATTCAAATAAGATTATTCATACATTACATTATGTATATTATTAGAATTTTTTTTAATTTTTTAAAAATATTTTTTACTTGAAGGAAAAGATTAATTTTTTCCTGAAAATGATAAACTTCCTACATTATTACAATACTTCTATATGTGTGAAATAAGATATACTTGAAAGCACACAAAAATTCATCATAATTATAGTCAAATTGTGTGTGCTGTGTTATTTGGCGTAAATAAACTTTTTCATGTTATTATTTCAAAATCAAATAATAATTTGTATATTATATACATACTATTATTTCACAAAATGGAAACAAGGAATTAAATTAAAATAAAAGTAGTCCATATCTTTTAAAAATCAAATTTTGTAAAAATCTTATTTAAAAATTTTGAACTATTAATTTATCTATTTCATGAAACTTAACATATTTAACCCCTTAAATTAAATTTATGAAATTTTAATGAGACCAATTTTATTTATTAACATTACTCAAATGAAAAATGCTTTTAAAACCAAATAATCTCTAAGCTTTTTTTTTTGGGGAAAAATACATATTACCCCCTTATACTTTATATGAAGTACAGGAAACTTACTTGCATTTTCAAATGAGCAACATAAAACCTTACACTTTATAGGATGTGCAAGAAAACTCCATCCGTCTAAAGCCGTTTGATATTCCATTAAAGAGCAAAACGGAAATTCGCTTTCTTTCAAATTCAGTGACTCATTCCAGCCATCTCAGCAATACCACCAGCGTTGTCACTAATTGGACCAAATGCATCAATGGCCAATCCAGTGGCAATAATACTCAGCATCCCTAGTGTCGCAAGTGCTGTACCATACATGGCAGCAAAGCTGAAACTAACAAAAATGCTGACTGCAATGGCAAAATAGGAATAATGACAAACTTTTATCCCAAGGCAAGGTCATATATAACATTAGTAACAGCACCAATCCTGCAGGAGTCAGCAACATCTTGCACAGGTTGCGACGGCAGACAGAAAGAGTTAAAGTCAAGGCAGCAGCAAAAAATGAAGAAAGGTACAAGAGCAAAATGCTGCTTACCTATACGCATTGCTAGTATAATACTCAGTTAAAAATCCAGTAGTAAACCCTGCCCACAGACTAACAAACACACAAAAATAACTGCCTGCAAACCAAAATCAACCCCATGAGTCCTTCTTCTTCAACTTTGGATAGCGGCGAAGCGTTTCTCTTTTGAAGAAAAAGGAAAACCGCAGCAGCAGCAAAGATTTGTTCTTCTTCCTATAGACGACTTCTCGTTTTGCTCTTTAACGGAAAATCAAACGGCTACAGACGGATGGGTCTTTCTTGCACATCCTACAAAGTGTAAAGTCTTATTTTACTCATTTAAAAATGCAAGTAAATTTTTTGCACATCATATAAAGTATAAAAGAATAATATGTATTTTTTCTTTTTTTCTTTTTTAATCTAATCTCTAAGTCCTCGAAGACGGGAAATGCAATAGACCAATGGCACATTTTTTCAAAAAGTTTCCTCCACTGACACTTATACTAAATCGAAATATAAGTATGAGTGGTTTCACGTTTATACAGAAAAACGAAGAGCTAAAAAAAAAAAAACAAGAGCGAAACGACTCCTCTTTCATATTGGCTCGAAACGTCTTGTCGTTTGATACCTGCACCGCCGTTTGCTTTCAATATCGCCGCTGTTCTCGTCCCTCTTCTCATTTGCTGTGGCGCGGTGGCCAGTTTCTTCAGTTTGTAGTTTCGTTCCTTCTCTGTATACTTCTTGCGTTGTGTGTTACAATGACCAACGCCATGGGTCCTCCACCTCCTAAAAGCCCTAATTTAGTTACCAATCCAGAAGTTAAATCCGTTGATGAGCTTCCGTCTCCTTCTTCCTCTTCCGGGGCAGCCGAAGCTGCAGAAACAGCGGCTTCAATTGCTATGAAGTTTGATATGGGTCCTCCTCCTCCAAAAATTCCCAACACTTCCAACCCAAACTCAGTTCAACCCAATATTGATATTGCAGAAGGCCAACCGCAAGCTGATTCGACCAATGTTGGCGCGACTGAATCTAACGAGAAGAAGCCCGAAGGTTCGGCATTTGATGTTAGTGCAACGCCCACGTCGAAGCTGTCTCAGAATATAGTGGTTCCATACAAGATTCCTGCTTGGAGCGGAGCCCCGTGCCACAAGTTTTTCCTTGAAGTTCTTAAGGACGGTAATATTATCGATCAATTAAATGTGTAAGTCTTTGCATACCTTGTTACTTTGTGAAGTTGTTTCTTTTCCATATGTTTCTGATTCAGTTGTGTTACATATACGTACTTGAAAGGACAAACAATTGTTGACTAAATCATTGCATGCTTATTTTGTAAACAGATGTGAGAAAGGCGCCTATATGTTTGGGCGACTGGATCTCTGCGACTTTGTACTTGAGCACCCCACTATTTCTAGGTTTCATGCTGGTATGTTAAAGATTCCTGTCGGTTATTACCCCTCGTTTAATTGCAATTCTTGCTGTTAATCTCACACTTCTCTTTATTTGTCAATATGTGTGCCGGTGACTTAGTTAGCTATGAGGAAAGAATGACTAATCTAAGTCAACAAGGTGTCAAGGTTGTGGTCCTTGTGGACTACAAAGTGGTTTGGTTTTTGCTCAATCTATGAATTGGGCAATCTGGCATGTACCAGTGTGACTCTACGAATGAAAGTATCAAAGATACATGGGGATAAGCTTGTCAAGAAAAAAGAACGTGGACTCTGGACTGTATTTGTTAATTATGAATAAAAACAAGGTCAAGTAACAGCATCTTTATGCTATTGCTATGCCTCCTTTTAAAACACGTTGAAAGCAGCAAGGGTGGCAATTTTTTTCATTAGGATGTCAAGTTTAGTTCAGGCATGTCATTTTAGTGTTCCTCTTTAATTTTAATGCTTGTCCAAAATACTAAAGTGGATAGCAAAGCATATATAGTTGAAATCAAATTGTGGAATTTCTTGAGTGCATACATTTGGTTGGTTGGGATGTATGCTAAGAGCCTTGTAAGTAGGGAGAGGTTGGTCTTGGGAATTTGGGATGCCATGATTGTGATTAATGTTACAAGTATGTGGAAATTCTGCCATCAGTTATGTACTGCCTTCTATGATTTGCTTGCAAGTGGGTGTACCTGTTCGTGCATTTCGTTTTGGAAACATTTGTATTTCAGAGAGTGACACTTCCATTGGAAGGTGAATTTTGCCTTTATTGTTTGTCCTCTTTGCATCCATATGTACATTGGAAAGTGCTCACCTCTCTGGATTTTCATTCCTTTAGTGTCTAAATGATAGAGAGATCTAAGGTTTGATTACTGTACATGCTTTGCTTTATTCTTTACTTCATTTTAGTGAGATGGACATCAGGATTTGGTCTTCAGATTTCTCTGGAAACTTGAAAGTCTTTCTTAGGATTTGGTTCAGGTTTGTATTGGTCAGAACATAGCTTGCTGTATAAATATCTTGAAGGTTAATGCTCTACATGGCTAATCTCATATCTCTCAATACTATTGAGTGTAAATTGGCTTGAAAATAAAAATACACCTGATTGGTTCTATCGTCACAACATTGGATGATACCCAACTTGCTGTTGTCTGAGCCAATTGATTTACTAAATTATGGGTAGCTACGACATTCACCAACTTATTTTGCATTTGACCTGGACCTGAGTCACCTGACTACTTTTTTATTGTTTTCTGTCTAAGAAAAGTAGTGATTGGGTTATTTTATAGCACTTATCAAATGTTACGGGAGACTAAGTAGGTTTGGAGAATAGAAGGGAGGCATCTATAATTTTTATTAAATTCAGGGGAGGTTGGAGTTTTTTCTATATATATTCTCTTTAACCTGGAAAAGGAATTAAGAATTAAATTGATCTATAGGTGATTATGCAATTATATATTGAATATTCATAACTTCCCTCCTTAACTAAGATTATATGTGCCCATTTTAGTCTGCTCTATCATGTAGCCAGCGCTTTCTGATTGCTTGCATCTTCACAAATCTTGTTGTGCAGAAAACTGCTGATATATTATTGGTTAAGGAGAAATGACTTTGTGTTATTTATATGAGAAAAAAGGGAATTTTTCTAGCATCTTATCTTGCAAACATCTGGAAGCCGTGAGACAGTTAGACATGATTTTGTTAACAATGAATTAATTTTGATTTCCCTAATTGTATTGACTTGAACATTCATATGGTTTACCCCTGAACCTTACCATGGCTTCCATTTGTCTTTTGCTAGTTATCCAGTTTAAGAGAAGCGGAGATGCATATCTCTATGATCTTGGGAGTACACATGGTACCTTTTTAAACAAGAATCAGGTATTACATTGCATCTGCCATATCAAATATTTTTGTCCAGTGTAATATAAGATCTTTGATATATCATGCGATCTTATCTGGTCTTTCTGTTCCTCAGTACTGTCATGATGAAAGTGTAACATGGGTCAGAGATTAAAATTAAATAATTGTCATATGCTTTCATCTCCTATCCCACAAAATCATGCTTTCCTTTTGAGGCTTTAATGACTATCTATAACATGTAATCAGTGCCAATTTAAAGCCCCAAATCTGACTTAAAGTATTGTAAAAACTAAAATCTTAGCACTAGATTAACAACTCTAAGATTAAGAAAATTAGCAACAAATAAGCGATTGCTTATTTTCATTATGGTATTGATTAACATTTATACTGCAGTGGGTGTGTATTTATTGCTTATCTTGTTGAAAATGGAAATGTTAGGCTTGGCTGTATAGGGGGAAAATCTGCTGATATATTATTTTGTAGCATGAGTTAAATAACTTCTTTTCATTCACCATTTGATTAGGTGGAGAAAAACACATACATAGATTTGCATGTTGGTGATGTCATTCGGTTTGGCCGGTAAGTTTTATGATTCTCGACCTTTTTGCTTTGCTTGTAATATTTCTGGCATCCCTAAGCTCTTTTTTTTAGTTTCATTTTCATTCGGTGATGAATCATGATTGACCATCTTCTTAATTTTATTCTGATGATTTGGTAGATTTATCTGTTTGGATCTGTATTACCAGTGAATGATGCATATATAAATGTGTGTGCGTGAATTTCTTAAAAGTAATTCTAAAATTTATTTTAGAAACTGGAATAAGATGGAGAAAATAGTAGGGGTAGGAGTGGGAGAAGGAGTAGATAAGAATAAGGAAAGCAGATTAGTTATCCAAAATCATTATTTTATTCATATTAACTAATTGTCCTTATAATCTCACAACTTTTATTAATTTTTTTACCAAAAACAAAATAAACTAAGGGCTTCAAAATCCAAAACTATTTCAGAAAAACAGAGTGCTTTAATTGCTGACATGCAGATTCTAGATGCCATTTTAGTAGTGAAGGAGCCAATGGAAAAATTTTATGGGGACTACACATTTGGTGTTTTCTGTTTTTGTTTTTAAAGATGTAGTGCCTGGTTCTTGTTATCACTAATATTGGCTCTTCAGTGTGGTGTAAGGCTATAATGCATTTATATATATTTTTTAGTTGCTCATTCTTGATTTTCTTCGTTTAGTTACTTATGTACATTTAGATTTTTGGTTTGGCAGGATGATGCCAGGAATATAGATGATAGAATTGAATATTTGTATTCCTTTGTGTTCCATTTACAGATCATCTCGTTTGTTCATTTTTCAAGGACCATCACAGTTGATGCCACCAGTAAGACCTGGGCTTCCTTTTTATCTTTATTTTATTCTTTCTGCCTTTGACCATTTAGTTTTTGGCAGTGCATCCCAGTATGCATAAGCTTGGTTCGATGGTTTGTGCTGCATTTTCTTTCCCATGGTCTTTTACTGCAAGTAGTTGTAGTATCTCTTTTTATCTTTACTATTTTTCTGCTTGTTTATTTTAGCAATTATTTTCTCTGCAAAGCATAGATCCCCAGATAATATGATCAGCCATGAATTGAAGAGTTATGGAATTGGGATAGAAAAAGACAAATGTCTATATTCATCCAGCTAAATTTTTTTGTTGCTGCATATACTAGTCAACTTGTTTCACTCAGTTTAGAACTTTATGGTATAAGTTGTTTTTCTTTTTCACATGAACACTGTCTAACCAAGCATAACTCAATTTCAGAGGTACACATTTATATTTCCTATAGGCTCTGATAATTAATCGGTTTCATTTGTCACTCCCTTCTATCATAACATATAAATAAACTTTATTGGGCACCAAGATGTGCGGCAGCACAGGGCATGAAGAAGATGGCAAAAAGGTGAGAACAATTAGCACTTTTAAAGAAGAAACATCACAAAAGAGAAAGAAAGAATTAACAGAGCAGGGTGAGAAATTCTTCTGGGAGAAGAAACCAACAACAAAGTCTTTGACCAAGAAGAGAATCACAAAATGAAGAAGCTCCCTAGTATCTCTGCATGTCTAACAAAGAAATCCATCTAAAGTAGCCATAAGCCATGAACCAGAATCAAGTTAAGGAACTACTTTATTCCAAAATTGAGGCTATGAAGATTCTCAAACTCCTGTCCATAGGCACCAGATAACAGCATACACTGCATATTGTCATAGAGTTGTTCCCTAATTACTTCTCCCAAAACCTCTAAAGTGACTTGAGATATTGCTCTAAATTCTCTGGGCATATCCAGCATTCACCAGAAAACCAACTAGTCTACACCACAAATGTATTGCTGTAAGACAGTGAAGAAGCTAATAGCTGCTAGTCCCAGAAAGAGAGACAATATTAGGCAGTGAATTGTGAGGTCTGTGAACCTGCATCAAATAATTAGTGTTAATCCTATTAAGTACTTCTGTCCAATTGAAAAGCTTCACCTTAGAAGAAGCCTTGTATTGCCAAAAGGGGTTAGCAAGAAGTTAATCAATGTTAGGAGTATGGGGGAGGAACTGGAAATAAAATTTAGATTAATTCAATTCAGAGGGGTCTAGATTCGAAACCCTACTATCCACTGATGACAGTGGAACAGTATTCAAGTCCAAGATATGGAGGGATTCCTGAGAAATTGGAAATAGGACGATGATGTAGAGAGGATAAATTATAACTGTGGGGATAGGATATAAAGAAAGGATGGTCCCCACTAATTCTATCGGAATCTGATGTGTGAACAACTAAAGGAAGGAAAGAAGCATACCCCTGTGAGATAAAGGTCCAAGAAATTGAGTGCGTTGCATTGATTGATTTCCTTGCCTTCCACCCATTTTGTTGCTTCCCATTCTTGCTCAGTATTCCTTGATTACGAAAAGAGTGTGATTCTAGAGGAATTTTGAAATGAAATTGAAGAACTAACACTAGGTAATAGAACTTTTCAGGTAAGAAGCTCTGCAACAAATCCTTTGACCATAAAGGATAAATAGATGGTGAAAAAATACAGGATTTCAACATTATGTTTCTCTATGCGTTTTCAGAGATTGTTTCCTTCCATTTATTGAACTATATTTTCTTGAAGCATTGTCTTTCTGTGTTAAATTTGAACCAAGCATCAATGTGGTATGCCTGTAACTATTCTATTCAATATGATGGTGAGCTAGTAATTATATGGTAACAAATAGACACTGGCAACAGAAAGGTCAAATTCTTGTAATTTCAAAGTTTAACTGTTGTAGAATACTATTTTCTGTGGAGTAAATTGACGTCCTTCTCTGAAGGAAATAAATGTAGTTTGTCTAATTTAATTGAATGTATTTTTGTTACTGGATTAGTACTGCACTTTACTTAATTTTCTTATTTTCATGCATCTATATATTGCTGTAGTCGTTCACTTGTTTGTGTGGATTTATTTTGTAGGAAACTGACTTGAAAATTATGAGACAAGTGAAGATGCGTGAGGAAATGCTAGATCGGGAAGCTTCACTTGAACGAGCAAAGCTGGAAGCATCTCTTGCTGATGGTATTTCATGGGGCATGAGCGAGGATGCTATTGAGGAGGATGAGGTTTGTACATGTTTGTGGCCATGCCTTAAAGTTGACCATTTTGATCTTCTGACTTGTTGATTGTCAGGATGATGCTGATGAAGTAACATGGCAATCATATAAAGGACAGCTTACAGAAAAACAGGATAAAACCCGTGAGAAAATAATAAAAAGAATGGAAAAGGTAAGTATTAGATTCACTTTCCTACACTGTTCCCCCTTATTTTGGTAAATGATTCATAATCAATATTGATTGAGATGATGAACAAGGGCTTATTGACATGAAAATTGATATCTTTCTGTGCCTTTTTCATGTCCCTATTGATTTTAAAATGTCGTACTTTGTAATTAAGGTGTTTTGTATCTTTCTTTTTTTTTTTTTTTTGGATAAACCAAGAGGTATCTCCACCCGAGGTACGAACCCTTTGGGTCCCTCAACTTGGGCAGGCCTAATCTCCGTCAGAATGAGTGGTGTTATAAATCTCTAACTCCAAAGGTCTCTTCAGGAATCTAACCTATAGTTGTTAGGTGATCCTGAGACATTCACACCAGTTGTGCCAACCCCTTAGGGTTGAGGTGTTCTATATCTTTATCTGTATGTCTTTGGAAGATACAAATAAATAAAGTACAACTATAATGAAAAAGGGCACGTGGATGATGATGGTTTATAGTCATTTTAGCTTTATAAATTGTACTACAATACAACAGAATGAATGATGAATAATGCACGTACAACTTCATAAATAAATCAAAGAAATGATGGAAACATATTTCAATTTAGTGGACACTCTACATATTGATTTGAATTCATGAATTGTGGCAAGTTATAAGAACAGAAGTAAAGTGTTTTGTTTGGCCTCTTGGTTTAAAGAAGTCAAGGCAGGGGGTGGGGGGGAGGGGCGGGGAGTGACCCTTGAAGTTCCCTCACTACCTAAACTGACAACTTATTATTGACATCTCTTATTTTGCTTGATATGGTTGCCAACGTAAAAAAATGGATGGTGGTGTGAATTACAGAAAATATATTATTTGCTGGAATTGGATTGGAAATGTCTTGGTGGGCAGTGAGTGGATCATAGCCCTCCATTGTTTTTTTTTTCTTTTCTTTTTCATTGTCCGATTGTATTCTCTTTGTAGATGCTCTAATCTGCAATTTGACCTGCATATACAGATAGAAGGCATTGTCTGATGTATGTATGAATTCGTTCTGCAACTTTAAGAGAAAGAGAACCCTCATATAGTTGCACTTCTGTTTAAACAGTTTTATAATATTACACTTTTTCCTATTATAGAACCCAATGGTAGTGTTTGATCCATGTAGGCGACCCTACCTAGTGGGATAAGGTTCTATGTTTTGTTGTTGTTGTACATTTTTTTGCCATTAGTCCTATTAATTAGATAGCTATTGCTTTTACCATGCACTTATGCTACTTTGTTGGTGTAGATTGCTAATATGAAGAAAGAAATAAGTGCTATACGTGCTAAAGACATTGCTCAGGGTGGTTTGACACAGGGTCAACTGACCCAGATTGCTAGGAATGAACAACGAATGACACAGGTAATATTGAAGAAAGACATGGACCTTGTATTGTCCCTTTTCGTCATATTCTGTTAGTCAGAGGTTTGGGAACTAAATTTTGGTTTTCAACAAACCAGCATGTAGCAAATACTAATGTCTAAGCTTGTAAGTTGGTATTTCTGATATTCTGTCCCAATTTATAGGTAATGGAAGAACTCGAGAACTTGGAAGAGACACTGAATGACAGTATTCGTGAAAGCATAGGTGCACGTGCTGGAAAGATTTCACGTGGGAATAAGAAAGGTGCAATGGATGATGAAGAAGAATATTTGAGGTATATTATTAAGGGAAGAAGCAGATATAATGGTGGTAAACCACCCTGTTAAACTTGAGTTATAATAGTTTTTAAGTCATAATCACCTGAGCAGCTGCTTTTGTTTATTGTTTTAATCAATAATTTTTTTCGAGTCATAATCCATTGTGTCTTTTGAAGGAATCTAAAATGCACTGAATTTATAGAAAGATATTATCATTGTTTAATTGGTAGAAACTGTAAATATCTGAATTGCTTTAGGCTGTTTTACTTGTTTGGATTCTCAATATGGGAAGATGTGCTCTTTTGGGGAGATATAAGCAGAATGTTTATGGTGCTAGTTTGGCTCCTTTCATACCTGTTAAAGTTATGCCCCAAACTGAAATGCAAGTGTCATTACAAGTCCCTTAAGCATTCGTTAGTTGAGTAGCTGTAAAACTTTTCATCTCGTATGTCGCCTGTGTTCAGGGTCCCTGTCATAATCTTGCTATAAGTTTGCTCATTGTAGTAATTATTTGCATGGTTCAGTGACGATGATGAATTTTATGACCGGACAAAGAAAAAGCCTTCTTCTCAGAACACTGGCGGCAACCAATCAATTGAAACTGCTGATACTCTTCTTGATAAGAAAGATGCCATCAGCAAGGAAATAAATGACAAGAAAGAGCTGCTTTTGATTGAGAAGAACAAAATGTCATCAGAAAGTACCATACAAGATGAAGTCGGTGATACACTTGATGCTTACATGACTGGGCTTTCAACTCAACTAGGTTAGAGTTCTTTTTACATGATATTAAGTTTTCAAATTATTTTGAAGCATATTATGTTGGTAGATTGTGCAATCTAGTGTGCTTATATTTGTACATTAGTTGTTTGGTTACAAACATGCAATCTTGTCTTGTATTATTGTACGTCTACATAGTACTGGCCAATGATAGTGCTTCTGTTATACACATTTTCTGTAGCATTCTTTGCTTTAGTCTATACTTGGAGATGCGCATTTAGAGATATTCTCGGTGCACTACCTCTATTGCTGCTAATTTTGTTTTGCTGTGTATGACAAAAGTGCATGACAAAAGTGTGCAACTTGAAAACGAATTGTCAACTCTTCAGTCTGAGCTGGATAGGATATGCTACCTACTGAAGATTGCTGACCCAACTGGGGAAGCTGCCAACAAGAGGGAGTTGAAAGCACAAGAACCCAAGCCAAATAAATCTGAAGAAGCTGCCTCTGCCATTAAGAAGAAACTGCCTGTGGGAAAGGTGGATACGAAGAAACCACCTGTGGAATCCCAGAAAAAAAGTAAGCCTTACGTAAGTGCAGATGGCTCCATACAAGGAGAGAAAACTGCAGAGGCAACCGTGGGCTTGGACAAGTCAGAATCTGCTTGTGACAGAATGGAGGCTGAGACTGTTGTATGCACTGTTACAAAGCCCCAGTGGCTTGGTGCTGTAGAGGATCGGGTTACAGATGATGCCCCACAGCTAGTAGCCCCTCTGCATATGCATGAGACAGATGAATCCAATCAGTTTATTGACTATAAGGACAGGAACAAAATTTTGGGCTCTGGTGATGATGCAAAGGCTCCGGTGGAATCTAAAATTGAGTTGGCTGCTCCTGGTCTAATTATAAGAAAACAGAAGCAAGTTGAGAAAACTAGATCAAGTGATCATGATGCCTCTCAGCAATTGACATCTTCCTCTATGGCTGCTGAACTCAAGGCTGAGGATGCTGTGGCTTTATTGTTAAAGCATAAAAGGGGATACTATGGTGATGATGAAGGAAGATTTGAAAACCAAGATGCATCAGGCGCAAGTAACTCGAATAAAGATGCAAAGAAGCCTAAAAGAGTGCTTGGGCCTGAAAGACCATCTTTTTTGGGTAGGGATACTGATTACGAATCGTGGGTTCCTCCTGAAGGTAAGTGCAATTAGGTTCAAAACCAGACTGTATACTCAAATTGTCTCTTTTTCAGATGATCATACTATCCCTTATTCTGTGCAGGACAATCAGGTGATGGACGGACATCCTTGAATGATAGATATGGTTATTGAACCATGATTGTGTTCAGCCTTGCTCGTTACAGCAAAAAGGACCTTGGGCTGCTTTCACTTAGTATCAATGGAGTTGGAGGCATCGGGCAGAACCTGATGTGCATTCATGGACATAGATACACAGGGTTGCTTGTATGACACCCAATTCAGTTGAAGTCGAAGATGATACAGGCCGCAGGCTGTTGGGATAAGGATCGCAGTAATGTATAAAAGATTAATCGCAAGTTGAGATACAATTTACTGGTGATACTTGGTCAAGTGCCTGCCACTTAATGTGAATAAGCAGTGACTTCTGTAGCTAATATTGGGTGCTGCCGACCCCTAGATTCGGAGTTTGTAATCTAGCAAATGATATTTACCTAGAGAGAAAGAAAACCATTGTTCATTACAGTTTCTTAATTTTAATAGCAAATTAGAATTGTATTGCTGTTATCTTACAATACGTCTCAATTTGACGTAGTATTGTTGAGGACTAATTGACGTAAGATTTGTTGAGAATGGAGGGTCCATTAGTCATACTATAACATGAGTATTTCTTGAAGCAAATAATCTTAACATATCTTAAATGTTCAAATTTACTAGCACCCGCCCCTCGTCTACAGGTGACTTTGTCTCCTCTATTAGTAAATTCCTTTTAATGTAATATTCGCTAGTAATTGTCAACAAATTCCATAGCTAATCTTTTCCTTTTGACAAAATTGAGAAAGTATTGCAACGGAAACTGAATCAGTTCAATCCCAGGAATTAAGAACTGTTAAAGTAGCGCAGTAAGTAGTGAAAATGAGAAGTATATAATATATTAAAAAATGATAAAAAGAAGAAAAAATTATATTAGAGAATTCTTATTTTTACTTTATTTTTAATGAAATATTTTGAATTATAAATTAATTAATCATGTTATTTATTTTTATAAATAAGTGTCAATAAATATATAAAATAGTAATAAAATATAAAAAAATAAGAGGAAGCATAATACTTCTTAATAAATTTTTATCTTAATTTAAGTAATATTGAAGTAAATATAAAATTTAATAAAAATAATAATATAAAATAAATATATCTAATATTAAAATTTAATAAAAATTATGCAATAAATTGTATGCAGGTCTGCCTTTGAGGGTCAGAGGTGCTCCATCTATACAGGGGTTTGCAGGTATAGCCGTCATTTTTCTGAATATTAATTTACTTGTGTCCTTTTATTTTTATAAATAAAAAGTTATAAAAATAAAAATAAATTTATATATTTTATTTTATTAAATCTTACAAATTATCTGCGTAATTCACTTAAATTAATAACTCATAATTACTTTATAAAATATTTCTATTCCTTAATTTTCCCAATTTATCTTTGTCAAGAGTGTCACAATAACACCTCATTGCCAATCTATTTATTTACGGGCATGGCAAAAACCGTAATTCATTTTTTATAAAAAGTTTATGTTTGGTAATGTGAATTTTTAAATTTATTAAATTTTATAATTTTAATTAAATAAATTTAATAATTTATATATTATATTATAAATATTAAGTAATAATAAAATGGTTAGAACTGTAAAACAATAAGCTTTATTATGAAATAATACTGCTGCCGGTTTGGCGGGCCCCAAACTCAATCCTTGTACGTGTGGAAAGTTATGGCAAGGCGGGATCCAGACCCTTCCAGTTCCAGTGCTGCAGTCGTTGATTTGGCCTCATAACATAAACGTTCATCGTCTCCCTTTCTTCCTCAAAACCACGCAACCTCTCTATCTACACCTCTTTTTGCGTTTTCTTTCTGGAATTTTCCTTATTGTTTCAATCTATGAAGGGACTGTACTTCGCCGGTTGAGAACGGCTACGGCAACAACTGTCGCCTTGACCGCTGTCTCTGTCGCCGGTGAGTTCTCGGTGCCCCTTCGTTTATGGCCATGGAAGTGTTGGATTAAAAATCCTAGAAAAAAGCAAAATATTCGCGAGCTATCAATTGTTAATTCGGAGTTTGGTTCAATTTTTTAAAAAGAAATATTTTTAGAGTGATTATTGATTTGTAATACTGCGTTTTGTATGTTTTTATTTATTTGTTTTGGATTTGTAATTGTTCTTCAGCTGTCGTAAACACTGAAGATACATTACTGCTCTTAGTTTTATTTAGCCTCGCCAGAGTTCCCGGCTTAGGGTGGTCGTGACAGCCATAGAGGATTAAAACCCTAACGCCACGACGATGCCTAAAAAGATGGGTGTCAACAGCAAGGCCGAGGAGGCCAGGGCTCGGAAGAGCGCCATCGAATCCGAGCGTAAGGAACGCGAGGCTCGCGACAAGGAAGACCAGTATTGGCGCGAGGCTGAGGGTTCCAAGACCCGCGCCGCCAAGAAGCGCGAGGAAGAGGCCGAGAAGAGAGCTGAGGCTGCCGCACGACGAGCTGAGGCACGTCGGTTAGTCGCGCAAGAGGAGAAGGAGATCGATAAGTCGATGAAGAAGCCTGATAAGAAGGCTAACCGGGTCTCGGTGCCAGTGCCAAAGGTGACAGAGGTTGAGCTGAGGAGGCGGCGTGAGGAAGAGCAGGCTGAGATTCAGAAGAAGGCTGAGGAGGCTAAGAAGCAGCAGAGTCGCACGGCAGCTGAGGAGGAGTATGAAAAAATGGTGCTTGTGACTAATACTAACCGTGACGATTCCATCATCGAAGCAAGGACAGTGGAGGATGCAATTACTCAGATGACTATAACTGATAGCTTGCCGGTTGACAGGCATCCGGAGAGGCGCCTCAAGGCCTCTTTCAAGGTTCATTTGGCTTTTGGTCATTTATCCTTATTACTGCCGTAAATTTGACAAGACTGACATTGTACCAATTATTTGTGATTTAAGAATGAATTCGGGCCCTAGAATAAGTGACTAACTAAACTCACTCTAGAAATATAAATCTTAGTTATCAGAAAAATGATGTTAGATGGTCAAAAGGATAGGTCTTGTACGCTGTGAATGTGAAATTATCTCAAGAGCTAATCTAGCATGTTCTCTTGCAATGCTTGATAAGATAATGTTAACTTTCTTTTGTTGGTATCGGCTATACTACTATCCTAGTGGGAAATGTAAGTTCCTAATTAGCAAATCCATTCTTATTGGCGACAATGCTCCTGGAAAGGAGAGGACAAAATTGTGTGGGCATATGCTATTTCAGTTGGTGTGTGACCTTTTATGAGCAAATTTGTGAGTTGAAAATAGAGATGGGTCCCCCCATCTCCCCTCTCTGCATTTCTCGAATCTCTTTCTCCTCTGATGTTTGCAGAGTAGATGAAGGTGGGTATGATCTGGGCAATTGTGTTTGAAAAAATGGAAAGTGGTAACTGTTAGCTTGTTACTTGTTAGTAGACGCACAGAGTGGTGGATCAAGGAATAGAAACATAACTAGTATAAATGAGTGTGCAAACAATACTGTTTGGGTAGTGCTGGGTAGTTTAAATGACGCCTTTAAAATGGTGAATGTACCATTAGATTCATTTTGCTTGTGGATATGCTGAAACTGCGATCAATGATGTCAAATCGTGCAAGATTGGGTTGTTTAAATGAGGCCTTTTAAGAACTGAATTGATCTTCTGAAAGCATATGATTTATACATCAAAGCATTCAATTACCTTTTCTTTCTGACTGGCACCTTGTTATTTAGTAAATTAGTAATGGACTGACTACTTGACGTGCTGTAAGATGAAATTTGTTAGTTTATACTTGAGTCATATCCCTGAGCTACTGTTGACATTTCCTCACTCTGGTGTTAATTTCTCAATGTTGCAGGCCTTTGAAGAAGCTGAGCTCCCTAAGTTGAAGGAGGAAAAACCAGGCCTTACTCACACTCAGTACAAGGACATGATATGGAAGCTATGGAAGAAATCTCCTGACAATCCTCTTAATCAAGTGAGTATCAATGTCTTTTCTCAGCCATGGTCTTTCGGGCAGTTCAAATTTTTTTATATGATCTTTTTTCTTGGGCTTGATTACATTTTTGGTCCCCTAGTTTTAGAAATGTTCAATTTGGTCCTTGTTTTAGTTCTAACAATGTCACCCCTATTAGCAAAGTAGTCAAGGTTTAAAGGAGCTGTTTTGCTTTCAGATCATGGCATTTAAAGAACTGGATTTTCGGATCAAAAAGTTTTGCAAGTTTATGGTAGTTTACCTTGATAGGAGCTCCCTATGACAATTTTCTTTAATATGCAAACCAGTATAGTTTGGGGATACAAAAGAAATACCAGTTTTCTATTTGTATGTGACAAAGATGCATAGGGTTATATTCTTGACTTCTTTTTATTATATGCTTCTTGATTGTGTTCTTTCGTTGCCAAGTGGCTCAGCGGTATCATTTTCCTCAGCCAGAGACTTCAATAACATTACATGGATATTTAGAAGTTTACAGTTCCTTGTTATTTTAAATTTTTGAGAAATGGGGTCAGCATCTTAAGGATATAGTGTATAGTGAATGATCTAAATGACCTGATCTTGATCATAGGCAGCCAGTGATTGTCCCCTTTTATATTTTTTCACAACTTTTCTGAAGATAACCACAATCTTACTGCAATTCTGGTGACACTCAATTGAAGCTGTGATTAAAATATTTTAATATCAACGTTACTCATTATTTTGACGTCTTTAAACAGAAGATTCATGTGAAACGTTTTAACTAAAATCTTGGTCATTAGGTTCGATTTTGTAAGATCCTTTCTTTTTTATAGTTTTGTTTGAAGCATTCGCCATGATATATGTGTAGGTTGAAATCAGAATGATATTTTCAATTCTGAAGAGATCTGTAGAAATTTATGATTAACTTTGTCAACATAATTGATAGTTAGATATGACAGAAGATAAATATTTGCAGAAATAACTGAAAATTTTGGTATTTTGGTGACATTCATTTTCTTAAGCTTTTAACCATTGCCTTTTCAAATCGTGTGTGAAATTCTTTTGTTCTGTGCAGGCTGTTGTATAATCTAGCGACACTCAAGGGATGGATTTAACTTATGCAATGTGGGGGCAAATGCTTGCAGTGAAAATGTAATTTTCAATGGATATATATACAAGTTATTCTTATTATCCTCATGATGTAAATAATTGCTCCCATAAAAGTAAGTTGATTAGTTGAATTTTGAGTGAAATTTTATGGGTGATCGATGAAAACTGAAATAAAAATATGCATCAAATGTTACATAGAAAGATAACAAGATAATTTTTTCGGTGCCAAATATGGCAATCTATTCTTTCTTTCTTTTTTACATGATGGAAATTTATTCTCTCTTATTTAGTTCTGGGTAAGTACTGTATTCTTTTACGTACCTTTAACACTAGCGATACTTATAACTTGTGATACTTTTTTGAATTTTTTTTTGTAATATTCACGTATTCTTTGTCGCTTAATTATTTACTAAGTATGCAAAATAATTCTATTATAAAGACATCTGACTAAACCAACATGATTGAGATTTTTATTTAATTATTACTATTTTTAGTATAGGCTTTGATTGGTTTGTGGATTTAGAATTGGGTTAGAATTATTTTAGTTTAATTTTTGCAAATAATTAAAATATATGACAAATTATAATTTTGTAGGTTAGACTCAATTTTTAAATAAAATTAGTGATTGTCAATGATGCTTCAAAAGATTCTTGTTATTCTCACACTTTATTTTTTATACAAAGTTCATACTCATTCTATAGCTTTTGATTAGTTGTGTGTTGTATTTATATAACTAATTAAGGGTTGTCAAGTGTGGGGTGTGTATTTTTGTAAAAAATGGGGTGTGGGAGAAGAATTATGCTGGATTCAATTGCATTGGTAGTGATGGCGGCGTAAAGAGCGATAGTGGTGGTGAAACAGTAGTTATTGAAGTGTAGGGGCAGTGATGATATAACAGCGATAGTAATGGTGATATGTAGTGATAAAGACGGTGGTGATAATTTGTTAATGACATTGGTCTAATTATAAGAATGATGGTGGAGATGATTTGGTAATAACGTTGGTTGAATATAAGAATGGCAAGGACAATAGTAATGGTATCAAGAATGTCAAAGACAATAATGATTTGATAACAGTGATGGTGACAGTTTAGTGATGGTTTGGTAGTAGAAGAATAATGGTGGTATGTGATGGGTTTACTTTTTAAGAAATACGTGAACAAATACGCATATTAAAGAAAAAAATAAAATAAATTGTTTTATTTGTTTAGTGAGGTTATTACTCACCTATGCTTAAATCCACTCGGCAATAGCATTGATTGCGATGGTGGTCAGGTGGCGGTATCGGTGAAGGCAGGCATAGGCACTAGTGGTTCGATATCAGACTGCAATGGCAAAGTAGTTTGGTAGTGGTGACCTATTCTCTTGACTATGCTCTGCAAGGGGATGGAGTTATGTAACAATTGCCCATGAAAGAAAGCAGCAAAACTGGTGGATGCTAGAAAATTTCTTCTGTGACTGAAACAAAGTGGGAATTAGTGGGAACCCCCCATCGAAGCAATGCCCAGAAATTATAGGTAGTATTATTAGATTTTATCACTATCAGTGCATGGCAAACAAAATTTACAGTAGAATAAACAACAAATAGATTTCGGAAGAGCCATGCATCTTCCTTCGTGTTGTCTTTGATGTTTACCAATAGTTTCGGAAGCTCCTGCCTCAAAAAGACGTTCTTTGGGATAGGATAAGAATTGAGATAACATAAATTTCTTTGCAGTTCCATTTATAAATAGCTTTGGCTTCAGATTAGGCCGGTGCACGCGATGGATGTTGATGTCTACAAAATGGGATCGAAGATCAACAGCAGTCCTACCTTCTTAAAATCACTTCAAGTCATGGTTTTGGCTGGCCAAAATCGGATCTTGAATGCATGGTTTACCACGAGCTGGCGCTGACACTACAAAAACTGCCTCCCTAAAGGATATGGTTTCTAAGAGAAACCAATGAGAGATTTTGTTTTTGTTTTTTTTTTTTTTAACAAAATTGCCTCGTGGAGTAAAATGGCATGTGAATACAAAGTTATGCTATTTTATAAATTTAATTTTATTAATAATTATTAAAAAATTGAATTATTAAATTTGGCAAATAAATAGTTAAATTATTAAATTTATTTTAAAATTGGTGAGCAGTTAGTGATGGCTGAGAGTAAAAGTAAAAAAATAGGATTTATTGAATGTTAGCACAATTAAAGAAAAAGATTTTCCATTATGGCAAAAGATGCTGTTTTCAAAACTGAACTATTTGAGTAAAACCTTCCCTAGTTTATCCTAGAAGAGTCAAAAAGTTACTACAAGAGATATGTACCACTACAATTTTCTAGGATGATCTGATTCCACCTTGAATGTTGAATAAACAATACAGGCTAATGATGAGTAAATATGAAACTTGAAAGCGCTACATTCATTTTTCAAACGAGGAATGTTTGAGTCCTAATTTATCAATGCCTGCAGCGGTAAAAGTAACTCGTTCCATCTGTTGCTATTGTTATAGTATTATGTCTCAACACCAGAGCAGCCAATCAAATCTATGTATGGAATTGTAAGGAATTTATAAATGTTTTAAAGACAAAATGTACACTCTTAAGTTGTGAAAAAAATTCTTTTATGTTATTAATTAAGATAAATTATTTTTTACAGTTAAAAAATTGTGTAAAATATTCCATATAAATTAAAGATAATTTCAAATATATAAAAGTAATTTAAAAATAATTTAAAATATGTAAAAATAATTTATATAATTTTAAAATATAAAGAATTATTTATTTTAATTGATATTATAGAGAAATTTTTTATATATAGTTTAAAGTATAAAAATTTTTAGTACATTTTATACATATATTAGTCTTACAATTTTAAGAATGTAAAAATATATCATAAAATATAAAAAAAATTCAAATTTAACTTGATAGCTCATATTTTAATTCAAAATTAACTCTATCAAGTTACATGTACTTGTTTAACCATTGTATTGGAAGTGTTATAGTATAATCCGGCTCTTTTCTTTTTGTTCTCAGCCATTGTCATTTTTCTTTTCAAGATAATCAACGTACAAACTCTCCAACAATCCTTAAAAAGGGAATGTGAGCATTAATTTATGAATCATGTACACTGCTTTGAACTATTACCTACCTAGAAAAGAACAATTCTCTCTCATTCACAAGAAGTCTACAAATACAAAAATTTGCCAATCAAAAGAAAGAAAAACTGTGACTAGTTAGTACAGTTCTCGGCTTACATTGAGACAGATTGCAGCTATCCACGGTACAATTTGCATGGTGACTTCGGAGCATAACTTTGCCACAGGTTTGCAACTCAAATTGCAATATGATGCTCCACATTGTTCACATTGATCTATGAAATTCATTGTTCGTATTGCAGAAACTGGCAAAGCAAATTTTTTCTTGCTTTCCCTATAGGAATAAAACTCTGTTGTTGTCGTACCTGAGATCTTCCAAGACGTCATATTAGCTTTTACAATTGGTTAGTACATACCCTCTAAACTATGGCCACTTCTCATCTGTACGGCATTCAAGTAGTTCGAGGGTGAATACATTTCCAAACCACATGGGTCCTCCTCAAGACTCCGGATACCACATTATAACAGCTTATAGTATCGAAAGATCCATACATGCCATGCTCAGAGAAAACTTCAGATGTTATCAGCAAGCCCGAAAATATAGAATCAATCAGCGTTAAGGCTGCTGTGCTGGATTAGTTGAAGAAATATGGCGACTCTAAAACATTCCTCAAGTCAAAGTCTCCCCGCTCAGGCAAGGGTGGAAATGATAATGATGGGAAGGACCGCTGAAAGCTCTCCAGCAACTGTTCACAAATTAAACATGTAAAAAATCTCCCAATAATGTAGAAATTACAATATCGCATAAAACATAACTTCAAATATTATAAAATCTATCAAATGAAGAGCCTACTCCCTATCACGTCCGTTCAGAAAAATATAACAATGACACAATCTTTTGCATCATGTCAATTTACACACTAGTTCCCCAATTCTTCTCTTCTCTTTATATTTATAGGCAACCACCCTCAGCAGAAAGTAGAGTTCAAATCCGAGCAAACAGAGGCAGTTCGAAAACATGTATCTGCTATTTGTTTACCCAGAAAAACCTAAAACCTCAAATCAGGTAGGGGTCACGTTTCCTAACAAGATGAAGACTAGTTAAACTGACTTCAATAATCTTAATGACATTAACAGAAATCAAACAGTTGTCTATTATAAATAATTTATGCATTTACATCTTACATTTTCCAATATTGGGTTCTCATAGAGTTCCACAAACTTCTCTCTGAGTATCAAGTTCATTTCATCCACATCACATGCATGCGTCCAGTATGAATCATGAACCCCTGCAAACAAGTGGCATAAAATGTAGATGAACCAAATTGTTCCAATCTAATGGAGAAGACCTAGGAAATACCAGCAAAATTCAAGCCTGCCTCTTTGCAGGCAACTGCAGTCATCATCATATGAGAACCATCAAGTGAGTGAACAAAATTCGGGGGAAATGCTGTCCTCTGCCGCCTGACCAAGACCTAGAAATGAATAGAACAATTAAGTTTTAAGATTGCTGATAAATGAGAATATAGAAAAACAATAACTCTACCTAAATACCCAGTTTTTCTCCACTCTGATCCAATCTAGAAATGGCCTGCAATTATTTCTATATAAAAGGATGTAAACACCCCTTGTCTGTACATATAAATACTTGGCAATATTCTCAATGGAATTTCTTTTCACATGCACGTTTTAGGGTGGGAGCGTCAGATTAAGGTTTGGTTGCATGTTGTGAAAACAGTCAACTGAATATATTCAAGAAAAAGACTAGCACATAAAGATCTTTCCCATCAAAGACATGAGAAACCAGCACCCTTAAAACCCCACCTGCCTGTGGCATACAATTTGGCAGAGCAATATTTAAGCAGGTGCCAATGGGTATAAGACAGACATGTGCACATATGGCGGAATGTAGAAGTTGGGAAATAGAAGTAATGTCCAGAAAGTTGTCTTATATATACTAGTATGTCCCATTTCAAAAATCAGGTTTTCAGTTCTGATTTCTCTCATACTCTCTCTTCTTCCTCTCTCCCTCCCCTCCCTCTAACAATCAAACCCTAAAAGTAACTTCGTATACAATCTATAGTCTATAGATATAAATAATTCAGGACATAACAACATGGAATGACCCACAAGAAATATCCTGAAGGTCATCTCTATTGATGTAAGGCTGCAATGCCTGTACGGTGGCAAGAAAAATCTATTTTGCATCCAATTATACATAATCTACAAACAAAAAGTTCACACCTCTTCTAAGGAAAGAAAAGTTCAGACAATGTTGTGAAGTGTACTTACCTTATCTGTTTCTCGTTGCAATGACAAATGCTGAAGGGAAGTTTTGATCTGGAAATTGCAAACCCACAAACAAAAAGTTCAGCACCTCTTCGAAATATTGTAACTTTGGGGAACTTGATAGGAGTATTAAGGACAACTGTAATTCCAAAAATTGATTTTACACTTACAATACGCCTTCCAAGTTTATGGTAAGGTTGTACAACAGGAAGCCCAAGAGGAGTGGTCCAGCGCACTGGTTGGTTTTCAGCTGCAATTATCTGAGTCAAATCTTTTAGTCCTACCATAATATAATCACATAACAATATTATAGCATGACACATATTCCCTCTCCCCATGTGCAAGCACGAGTATATGCGCTCTGCATTGGTGGGTACAAGGAATATTGTATTTGTATTGCAACATACTTTTGCACATTCACCAAGCCAGCTCATGATGCCTCGTGCAGCTTGAAACATTTCCTCCAGAGCAGTTAAGGTGACCTGATTAGGCAATAAACTGATAAAGATAAAACAAATGCTACATTTTTTGTTAAAACGTAAGAGATATTTTCAACACCCTGAAACATAGTCATTTCCTCTCTCTAACCTTTGCGGCATAACAAGAAGCACCAAAGAGCTCATTATCATCCAAGATGGCAGAGCGTTCTTTCAACCTCCTTTTTATCTGATCCCGGGCACCAATGTAAGTGACACCATACACTGATGTCATCACTGTCTGCTTGACCAATTTTCTATTCACCTAGACCAAGTCAAAGATCAGCTCAATCAGCTTTGAGATGAAAACTAAAGAAGAGAAAATCACATCACTTAGAAATGGTTATTCAAGAAAATATTGTACTTCAATCTAAAGCTTCCAGGTGAATCAGAATTTGCGTACAACCACCTACTGGTAACCTATCTCATTTGATAAAATATCCATCGAATTGCTCATACACGAAAAGGTTGGCTGAGAACCTGATTAAGTAAAGCCCTTGCTCGAAGAGCATCAGGAAAAATTGCTGGATCTTGCTGAGCATCCCTTTGCATAATTTTCAAAACTCTGTATGTAAATAAATTTTATATGAGACCAGGAATAACTTTTTATTGCATCATAAACCTACTTGATTTTTTTGTTCAAAAACTATTATTAAAGACTCAAGAGTAAAAAGAATATAAGTGGGAGAAGATATCCTCATTAGGAAAGGCAGAACAACAAAATAGAAAGAAACAAACAGAGAAGTTATAAAAAAAATCCAATCCAATACAAGTCTAAAGATTGTTTAGCTCCAGCCAAAAAAACCACAAAAAAGAATAGATAGCAAATTGCTATGAAGCCTTCATCCCCATAGTCCTGCCAAAGCCCCCAAACCTAAGCAAACAAAACTGTTCCAAACGAGAGGACAAACCCAGGAATGACCAAAAACCATGAAGAACCTTTTACAATGGTAGTTGCTTCCGGACATTGTAAGAACAAATGAGGAGGTATTCAGGAACTAGAACCACACCTAACCTACATAGCAGGAGAGAGAAAAGTTTATAAGGTCTATGAATTTGAAACATATTATTACTTATTAGTGTTAACTTATGTTGACAGTTAAGTACTGCTGTCCAAATGGAAGACTTGATCTTGGAGGGAGCTTCAAATCTCTAATGGTGTTATCAAGGAGGAATTCCACTCTAACAATGTTAAGAAATTGGAAAAAGGAATATGTTTTCACCAAAATGACCAAGAGTCTAAAGCCTCCTATTTAAAAGGTAGATGATCAAGTGAGGGAAGAAATTGCAATTCATAGGTTTTCTATTGTTCAAGCTTCTGAAAATAGAGTCCAAGACTCCAAGAGACACTAAAAAGGCAATATCTCTCACCCAAAGATCCCAAAATCTGATAGGAGGGCCATTGCCTAGCCTTCGAGAAACTAACATCGTAAAACTTATTTTTGGGCATGCACCCAACAGCTTAAACTTTTAAGATAGTTGGTTTTTTGACATGATATCAAACCCTCTATGACTAACTAGTCAAGACTTCAATCCGTGCAGCCCCCATTCCTCAAAATTAAAATTGAATTTTGGAAAAAGGTTTTGTGTGCATGTGCTTTGTCCACACTCCAAGCTCATTGGGTTTTTAAGTGAGGGATTAGAAATGAAACCTATTCTTAGGCTACTACCTAAATATTTAAGCTTTGATACCTTGTCAAAGGTCAAAAGCCTTGAGCTATTAAGTATAGGCCAAAGTATAGATTTTATCCATGTCCACTCACATAAAAGCCCTTTGGACTCAAAATATAAACAAAGCACAAGCCTACCAACCTTATGCCAATATTCAATTTAATTTTGAAGAAAGAGAGTAACAAGGATTGAATTCTTCCCACTCGGTCACAAAGACTCTTATACCATGTCAACGAACCAAGTCAACTAACTATCTTAAAAGCCTAAGCTATTAGGTGCATGCCGAAGAATAGGCTTCCATTTCTAACAATACATACCAAAGTATACAATTCGAGACTAGATGTAACAGACAACTCACCTAGCAGCTATTCCCGAATAAACATCTGCCGGCTTCTCCCCTGCAACTAGATTGACAGCAGCTGCCCCCAACTAGATTTGAAAAGATTTGAGTGAGGAACTACTATACAGGCACCTCAATCAATTTTAAGCTTTTGTTCAAACAAGGAAAATATAATAGAAGACATAATAAGTGATAGGCATTGGAAACATCTGTAAGAGAGCCAGAAATTAAAGAAAAAATCAATGTAGAGTTTTGACCAAATACTTGGTAATTGTAGAATTCAATTCGTAAGTTAGTACTGAACAACTACAAGATAATCATAGATTCATAGTATGATATACTTCACTCAATGCCCCTTTTGACAACACAGCTTTGGACAGATCCCAAATAAAAAACAATCCTACAATGAAAAGGAAGAAACTAAAACAGATGTGCATAGATTTGATTGGAAGCTACAAAAAGCAGATTTGATTTCACTAATCAACAGAAACCTTCAAGACCGAGCTCTATTCAACATCTGATATTTGTTCCATAACTAGATCTCAATTATCTGGAACTGAATAAATTGGTAGCAACTCAAATTTCAGGAGAGAGAAGAAGAGTCAAAGTCCATCATTACCTTGTCTCTTCCTAAGGCAGCATAATGTTGTAAGCCATTACAAGAACCATCCTAAGCCAGAAAATAACAGTAGAACAAATCATGACTTGTGAACACAACATATTATAAACCAAAATGGAAATGATGATAATGACAATGACAATGATGAGCATTGCACAGCTAAATGGTTATTGATGTGAATGATCACAGAACCAAAAGAAAGGATCAAGGTGATATTGGTCTACATAACTGTCAAGTGCAGGAGCTATAAGAAAATATTCTTCAATATTTTACAAAAATAAATAGCCAACTAAACTTATTTCTTCTATTTTCCAATAATAACAAGGTAAAGATAAGAATCATAATTTAATTGCATTGATTTATGCAAGATCAAATATAAAATGTTTCATTTGTAAAGTTGCTAAAGTTAGTAGCATTTTTATGCCCAACATAAGTACTTGAGGCTTGCTAGATGTACATGTCTTAGCTGTTCTCATCTTCATTTTACAAAAGGGTTTCTTTGGTTTCTTCTCTTGTTGCCAACAATATTGAACATGTGAATGCAAATTACTCTAAATGGCACACTTGGAAGTATGTTTCAGCCTAACAGCATAACTAATAAAAAGATAGTGATTGAAGTTGAGGTCTTGGGACTTTGAGATAATAGCTATTTCTATCATTTGGTAATGCCCTGCTAATAGTACTCCCACACATAATATATGTTACCTTGGAGGCAGGTATACAGAACTATTCATGACGGAATTATATACCCTATGGTTGTTTAAAAGTGAAACAAACCTGAATAACCTAAAAAAGGCAACATGTTTAAATAAGTTAGTTTTTGTGTACAAAATGGGTGAGTTTCAACTATTTTTTTTTTTTTTCAAAAAGGGATTGCATTTCTATATTCCTTTTCTTTTATTGTTGTTAACCTGATTTATTAAAAAGGAACCCAGATAATATGAAATTCCTTTGAATATGATGATGAATGATTTATTATGAGCAATTGTCAAGAAAAAACCTTTACATTAGAGGTAAAAGAAGGTAAGTGCTTGCTATTCTGTTGAATTTTACACTGAGAACCTTCTAAATTTAATTTTTGTTAAGGTAAAAAGCCTAACTCAGCATCTCATCCTAACCCAACCTATTAAGCACAGACAACTCATAGAAATTTCCATGTCCGTCAAAGATGCTTCAAAATACACGTGAGCACATAACATTTTACTGTGTTGCAGTGTTTGTGTGGTGTCTTGTCCTGAATCCTCTGTCAGTATCCATGCTTCCAATAATTCAGCTTATGTCTGGATTAAAATTATGTTAAAGGATCAGTTTGAGTTGGGGAACTTTAATTTGGAATGTGTCAACCTCTACACCTAATTAAAGCTAAATTTTGGAAACCCTGAGCATATTTTAATACGTCAAACTTCATTTGCACCAGGAAAGTACCTGATGTACTGGAATATTTGAAATGAATGTTTCTGGTGAAGAACTTCTCAATGCTTCAGTAAGATTTATGCACACAGCCAAGCACTGAAATGGATCTTCAGCATTTAACCACCACTGCCTCCCCTCAAGAGGTTTGTCAGCAGAATCAAATATGTCATCCAAATGATTTTCAGTGAATGTTATGCGACCCTCATGAGATAACTTATCAACACCACCAGCATATAGATTTGCCAAGTGTATCTTTAGCCAGTGTAAGCCAGACTTTCCAAGAGGGCGTCCCTCTGCAAATTCTAATATACCCCGGCATACATCTGAACCAAGATGATTCAAGTGTGGGTGCATTGGGTATGCACGTCCTCGGAAATCAAGATTGTGTGGGTAGTGGAAACCCTCTTCATCCTTCATTTTCCGTGCTACCTGCACTCATAGAACTGCATGAGTTAGTAAAGAAAGAAAAAACATTACTAATTAATATACAGAAAGCTTAAGGAAGCTTACTGAAAGTTTAAGTTCTATGTCACAGCGTTGTGAATATCTCTCACTGTTCTCTTTCTTCACAGATTTGACCTTCCATTTCCATTTCTTGATCTGTATTTCATCATCAGTATCTGGCTTCTCTGGTAAAGGAATCTGCAATAGAAAGTTGAATAACGTCTAAAACCTTAGCGAAGAAAAAGTTTCTTAGAGCCCAACTTGACTATGGACAGTTGCAATAATTTCTAGATTTATCTGGTTTATACATAACAATAGTAAAGAATGCTATAATAGGATAACAATTGAAATGAAATAAAATAAACAATTAAATAATTAACTTACATCATCACGGTCCACCAAATCAGCAAGACGACCTCCACTAGCCCATATCCTATCTATGACACTCAAAACCCTCTTATTTACTCTCCATTTGGTATGCCCAAGCGTATCCAGTGCCTGACCCAATACATAGCAAACATATATCTTTATTAATGAGTGCTTTGGTGTATATATTTATATAATATATAAAATATATAAAACAAACAAGACAAGTATACATTCGAGCACTTCCCTAATTGAGTAACATGAATATCTGTACCCAAAAAAGAATGACCATTACAACAATTTCAAACCTCAAATACGGGCTCTAGTTGCTTCCTAGGGGCCTTCTTAATGGCTTCACGTTGTTGCCTGACTCCATGCGTGCGCATGACATAGGAGGGTAAGAACAAGTGCCCACCTTTGTCATAACTGAAAAAGTACAAAATAGGGAAATTAAAATAGTCAACAGTAAATAATTCAGACAAAAAAAATATAAAAACTTCAATTTACTATTTTGGGCGCTTAAGTGGATGTTTAGTAGTGCACTAGGCAAAGTTTGATCTAAATGTCAAAGATAATTGCAAAGGGCAGCTGGTCACTAAGCTCTGCCACGCTTGAAGACTCAATAAGCTCTCCTGGAAAGCAGAAGATGCAATGCTTTCGCACAGTTTTTCTCTCTCTTATCCAAAAAGGATTAAAGGAGATAAAACCAAACAGTGGCTCAATTCAAAATTGCAATGCGTAAGCAAGATCACTTCCTCCTTTGTCCTAATGAAGCTACTACGCCTTTTATTTCTGGATTTCAGTGAATTTTTTTTGTACCATAATTTAGAATTTGACATCTATGATTGTTATACCCGAGCTTTCAAAGTAATGTTCATTGGGGATAAACACAAATAAATGTAATCAAGAGTTAAAACATGGCCAAGATGGCACCAGCTTGAAGTCACTTTGCCTCGACCACAGCTGGTGGTAGCAGTTTGCCTCACCCTACCTGGGTCCCAAGGATAGCTAAGGGCTTACCTTAACACATTTAAATGGTCTTCTTCAGGGTTTTCTTTTCGCAATCTTGTGATTTATACGTAGAACCCTTATTTTGTTGTCTCGATTTCAATCACCCTCTCCTTTATTCCTATTCTGTCCTAAAGCTACTGTCACAGCCTTTTTCCCCTCAGCATCTAATTGGCATCAGAGCTAGGTTCAATCTTATCAATGCTAACAAGGCTTATAGCAGAATTGGATGAGTTGTGGCGTATGCTTGAAAATTGTCATGTGCAATACATGCTTTGAAGTAACACCAACGTGTGGGAGTCCATAAGGAGAACCCAGAAGGCTATCCCTTGATTAGTGGGTCCAGTGTCATCAATGAAGTTCTCTTCTGCTCCATCTTCTGAGTCATTCTCTTGAAGACCTTCTGGAATTCTTTATGATGAATATATGCAAGGAGAGGCATAAGATCTCTACTTTAATAAAAAGATATGGATTAATCTTTGACAAGTTTATGAAGGAATATCCTGCAATAATTGTTTGCCTGGACTACCATATTCACTTTGCTGACATCCTTATTCACTTTGCTTGGTTCTTTCACTTCATTCTAAAAATTTTTGCATCTATAAATTTTGGGATCTTAATTTGTTACTTTCCATGCTCACCCACTATGACTATTGGTTGGACCACCTTTTTGCCCCTCTCATAAAATATACAAATAATGAAGAACAGATTAAAAGTTAAATCCGACCACAAAAGTGAAATGAAACACAAGGACAGCAAGACAGCAATATAAATTAAATTCCATACCCTGTCCAGTTGACTGGTGGAATCAACATAGGCATATAAGGAATGACCATATTTCTTGCCTGTTATAAAAGCAAACACAGTAATTTTTAGCACCGAGGCATGGGGAAAGAGATGTGTCTAAACACAAATATACAAAGAGTGAAAACCACAATGTTATAAGTTTAGTGAGAACTAATTGAAATAACCTCTATAGAAACTACTTAGAGTGAAATGTCCAGCTAAATAAGCTAACAACCCTCAGAAAATTCATGATAGTCAATCAGAGAGAAGGGCAAGAGGAGGGTAGCAAGAACAGGAAAATTTTGTTCACAGCCAAAATCCAATATAATAAGTTGTTGTTCCACTGAAGCAAATTTATGATCAATTGCTTGGAAAAAATATATAATAAGAAGTTGCCATACAGGAAAAAAATCCAAAATGAACAAACAAATTTATATGCCTAGTGCATAACCGCCCAGGGAATGTTAGAAACCTTACGAAGATCAGTCTTAACAAACTTCCATTGATTTTGATGAAAAAACAATCTCAGATGCATTGCCTTCTCTCAGTTCAGCCTAGCAAGGGAAAATCTATTTTGGGATAGCTATACCAATTCCCAAATTTATATGTTATAATTTCTCATTAGAGCTATTTATTCAGGGCTGTTTTACATGTAAGGAGTTAATCATTCAGTTTTTGGGATTTATTTAAAGGTGGTACCCCAGCAAAAGAAATAATTGTTTACCAGGACTAAACTTTTAGAATTTACCTAGATATTATTATGTACTTGGGATTGCATAGTCTTAAATAAATGATTAAATTAGAAAGATTTCGGTCTATCTTAATCTAACCATAGGAAAAATGCGATTTAAGATCTCCCATATGATAAACCATCCAATTTCAACTTCAATTAATGGACAGCAGATTATGGAATATACTTACAGTTTTCGCAAGGCCTTTAAGAACTAGAGGGTCACATTGAATAACACCAACTCTTTTGCTTGTGTTCCTGTGGAAAGTAAAAATTCAGAGCCTTAATATATAGTACCCCTGAAGTTATTGAACTTATTTATGTGAGACCAAGATTGAAGTTTACGCTGCTTCTTTTGTCACAGTTTTAAATATATGCACAAATGCAGGTCGGATATCAGGTGGACAATCCTCTATTTGATCAGATGGAGGTTGAATATAGGCTGTTTGTATTAAGATCTCAATTAAACGGCTTCCTACCTGTGAAGAGCAGTATACCATCTTTCTAAATAACATATAAGTAACACAATCGAGCATTGCTAGAGTTTATGAGGTTATTTAAACCTTAGCCTTGGCATACTGTCCCCATGGCCTTGTATCATCTTGCCTCTTCACTATCTGCCTCACTGCAGCAAGCTTTTGCCTTTTCATCAAATCAGTGACTTTTTTCCGCAGCTTTTCCTGCTCCTTGACTACAGTGTCAGAATCACCCGCTTTATTTTCCATGACTTTACCACCTTTTTTCTTCTTAGTTTTCTCTAAGAAGTTATGTATTCTAACCTGAACCATCAAAAAATAGATGATTCATAAGACTTTGGACCATAGTAAGAGATCATGTTACCTGTAGAGTAAAAATGCCATGCCTAATCATGTTTAGTGCTTAAGTGTAGATTAAAGAACTTAAAAGACAAAAAGATGGCACTATACATCAATAGGAGGGTTTAATCTTCAAGATTATCAGAGTATTCATCCCATTCTCATAAGCATTAACTGTCACAAAGAGAGACAATGATGTAATAACCGAAACATTGTTCTGTAGAGCATGCAGTAAAATGCTAAGATAAGGATGTAATATTAAACATATGACACAAAATGTTGAAGTACCTACAGAGATTGAATTAAGATCCTGTTCAGCCCAATACATACAGCAGGTTCTCAACGAAGATAAAGATAAACAAAGATAAACAATACCCAGTCTAAGATGCCATAAAATGGTTACCAGTAATTTTATAAACAAAATAAAAAGGAATCCAAGCTTTTCTCATTGTTTGGAAGCATTCTAGGTCATTATGGATTCCTTTACCTGCTTCAAATTGTGGCCCCCAACCCCCCTTTTCCCTGTCCTTGCTTCAACTATAAAAATATAAATAGATAAAGAAGTCAAAAGAGATGGAAAAAGCTGAACATTCATGAAGCTCTTTCACAAAGTTGCAACAGAACTACCCTGCCATTTGGATCATTTCAAGTTTTTTAAAATTTTCAATACAAGTAAATTGTTTCCAATCACTTGGATCCCTTTGGATCAGGGCATACTTCTTATAATGGAAGTCATAAAACATTACATTGCTGATGAAGCATGATTACATATAACGAGACAAAAGATAAGGGGAAAAAAATAGTGAGGGTGACCAGAAAGACCCTTTTCCTAATGAAAGGAAGTTATCAATACTAGTTGTACAGAAGGATGCCTAGAAAGAATGTGTAAGCACAACGGATAAAGATGTGATTTCTTCAGATGAAATACCGGATATTCTATTATAAAATATCGCCCACCTTCAAAAGAGCCACTCTTTATCACTAAGCATTTTCAAGACATTGCATCAGCAAAACCACATCAATTATAACAGCTAAGAAAAGATCCTAGCATTACCACATTAAGAAAAATATCCTATTTAATTGACAGCTTATGTCAGTGTTCACATCAACAACATAAACCAGATTATTCTGGTTCATCACCATAGCTCATGAATTAAATCAGATAGCATCCCATTTATGTGGGAAACTTATGTCAGTGTTCACATCAACAACATAAACCAGATTATTCTGGTTCATCACCATAGCTCATGAATTAAATCAGATAGCATCCCATTTATGTGGGAAAAGTGTAAGGTGGGGACCAAGTTAAATCAAGCACAAACTTCAAGGTAATATGGTACAATTAAGGTCATGATTGAACTTTTCTTTTTAGCAACTTTTGAATGAAACACAACAAAGCATATGGAAAACAAGTTCCCGAGCACCTCTGTAATTATCTTAAGAACCCATTAATGCCCAGCAAGAAAAACTGATCATAGGAGATAACCCCAAGCAAAAAATGTATTTGTCCCCATGAGGATAACCCAATAAATGGACATGAGAATGCTGATTCAGAGGCCTCAGCTCAAATCACCTAGTGGTGAATGGAGGGAGTTTATGGGAAAAAATGGCCTAACCCCTTAGTGTAACCTAAAGAAAAGAAAAGAAATGTACAGTAGAAGTTAGTCAAGTGTATCATCCCAATGTTTTCAACAACAAAAAATCAAAAAGAATCTATAAATACATACATATATATTACACACACACACACACACACACACATATATATATATATATATCATTGTGTTACTACTAAATTATAAACCCAAAAGATAAACCATCAACTTGTTTACCTCCTGGGCTCACACTCAATTCTCACATTTTCTCTGAACCTATCTTCTGTTCCTTCACTTCCAACCTTCTTATGAAGTAATAATTTATACAGCAAGTATCACAGAGATATAAACTATTGATTTCACTATATATGCATTGGAGATTGAACCATAATGTTTTTTATATCATTGCAGTATGGAACCTCTCAATTTTCATCATGATATCAAATTAATTAGATAAGTGCTTTTCAAAAGCCAAAGGAAAAAAAAAAACGACTCAAGAAATCAATAGCTATATATCTTCATATCAGATCTCATCATACTAATCAAGCCTTGCAGATGATTGTCATCAATTCTTTTGCATTAAAAAAAAAAAAAAAAAAAGATAATGCCAATGACTGTCCAACTTCACATCATCACCTTAGTCAAGCCTAAGTTTTAGTCATTTTCAGAACCCTCATATGATTTTCAATTGGTAATATTACAAGTTACTGCTCACTTTACCTGAATTGGCAAACTTAACAATATTTTATGCTTCCTTCTTATGTTGGATTCCAGGGTGGTATGGAGCTTTTATTTTTGTGTTAAAATTTCTTTAGTCAACTTTATCTGGACTAGTTCTTAAATATTATATAGTTGAGGAAAACAATTAAATATTATAAATGAAGATTCTAGTTCCTTTGAAATGACTAGTTTTAACTATTTCAATCAAGAAGAATTGGGCATTGAAATCCAAATTAACATGAGCAACATGAGAAAAGCAAATGCCCTACCTCTTGCTCAATGGCATCACCTATAAGGCAGGCAGCTTGTACAACCCTAGCAGTCCCATGCTGGCCTCCAGTCATTAACAATGCCGTCAACTTATGCATCGTGATAACAGCCATCATGTCAGCAGGTAACTGATGAAAGTAGGGTGCATAACCCGTTCTGTTCTTCCCCATTTGGTACATTTCTTGTTCCTTGGCGATGGCATCGCGAAAAGGCTCAAACCAACCAAGGAACAGTGATTTCATGTATGGCAAATTGGGTGCCAGCTTCTGTTCACACATGTCCATTAAAAGCTCCCTATACTCCATTGCTGCCTGCTCCCATGCTTCAGTCTCAATCTTAACCTGTCTTCTTCTCAATAACTGGTATTTTGATTCCGTCATGCCCCTAACCATATAGTTCAGACTCTGCCGTCTTAGACGGGCTTGCCTCATCTCTTCTTTCCTCATCTCGTGCAATAATTCCCCGAATCCGTCAACAGATACATCTTCCTCGAGATCAGTAGAAGAAACCGCCTCTGCAACACTAGCGTACCCTTTAGAACAAAATTTATTAAGTCCTAGTCGATTACTCACACGGCTAAAACTGGGTTTCCCTAGACAATCTTCGCGCAACAAAGTTTCATTGCACTGACGACTACCCATTTTGAGAAGCCCGTAACTTGAGTAAGAAATGAGCTCAAAGGGTCTGAATTTGAATCTCTCTGAGAGAATAGAATCTTGGGAAGGGCCCAACAAACTATCAGTACGTAGGGAAGCATGCAACTCAAGTCGAAACCTGCAGCTTTTGGACATGGCTTGTTTTGCAATGTTTTTCCACATAATTGAGACAACCGTTGATGGTTAGGTTGGAAATTTATGGGTCTATCGAAAGGAAGGAAACAATTAATCAAGTCCTTTGTTGCGACTAACAGAGAATAGAGAGGGTTTGCTTCTGGTCATCAAATTGTAGTAAATATTGGCGACAAAATTGGGAGCAATCAAATGGAATTGAAAAGGTTGATGAGGCTTGAGGAAATGGGTCGATGAAGAAGTCTGTAAAAGCTTCGAAATTCACAGAGCTAGACAGAATGTGCCAAGAGATACAAGCTATAGCCGCCTTAAACCCTCCTTAAACCTTCGTCCGGCACTGTAACTGCTTCTCCAGTGAGTACCATTAGCTAGCTATGTTAATTCGCCTTATGCTTCATAATATTTTGGCCTCCGCTTGAATTTACAGCACAATAACCATGGGGTGAAAGAAAGATGCTGTTTGTATAAAGAATATATTTTTTTTTAATGTCATACAAAGAATGTGTTAAAAACATTTACAATTGGAACTAATAAGGACAAATATAGTAAATTTAAAAAAAAAATGGACCAGTGTAATTATTGCATTTAGTCCCTATTTTTTTGTACAACATTGTATGAATTGCATTATTGAAACTAGTATGTCTTGAAGTGATAAAATGAACCAATAAAATTTTTAAATTCTTGTAATTTAGAAGGAGATAAGAATAAATAAATAAATTATTACTTTTTATTTTTAAGCTCTATTATTTTTCATTAATTTTTTTATCTCTCACAAAAGTTATCTTCTACTTGTACCAAAAAGAAAAAAGTTATCTCCTACAATTAGTTTTCAACTACAAAGAATCTAGATCCTAACTGGGCAAGGTAACTTAGAATTTGTGCAGTATTTTTGTAGAATCTGTTTTGTTTAAAAATTTTGTATGAGGTTCAATTTGAAGTCACTAAATAAGAAAATTTTATGGAAGAATCTGTGAAATTTTGTTTACATAAATAAAGCTTAGTTTGATTTGAGCTTATAGCTCTATTGAAAAGCGGAAAATAATTCAAACTTTATTTTTCACTAAATTTTACGTGAAATGCATAATTATACATCATACTAAAATAGAAATTCTATGCGTACGTCCCTTAGTAGTACAAGGCTACTACAATCAGATAGGAGGATTAGGTGAAACATTGCATAATCCTATCTAGGGGTGTGCATAGTTGGGAGTTTAGGTCAGTTTTATGTAAAAACTCAGTCAGATCATACAATTTTGGGTTAAAAAATCTTTACTTCATACCAATCAAAAATAAAAATAGGTTAGATTTTTGTTAAATTTATGTACGCTTTGACTAATTAGTTTAAGTTTAATTGAGTTTGACAAAAAAATACATAATTTATTACTGACTAAAATATAATTACACAAATTATAAGTTAAGTTCAAGTTATTTTAAATCAATTCGGATAAAGTTGAACCGATCTAATGTGTACACTCCTACTCCTATCTAATTGTATCAACGGCATACTTCTAAGGACGTTCGAATATTAATGACGTACTAAAATTAATATGTCAAAGTGTCGTGTCAAATAAATGTATAGAATTCATTTTCAAAAAGGTGCACCAAAAATTCATACATTTTAAAAATCTTTACAAGCATATTGAGACTTCTGTTTTAAGACAACTAATATATATTAGTTAAAATTAGTTTTAAAATTTCATGATGACTCACAGGTTGGTTACATGTTGTACTAACTGTTAACTCCAATTTTGCCCAAAGTTAGCATTAAGTTGCTCTATATTCCCCTCAAATATTCTAAGTTTATTATTCATAAAGATAAAAATTTTGTCCAAAAAACTATTAAAAAAATATCATTTCGTAATAATTTCATCGATGATAAAAAGATAAAAATAAAATAATTATTTTGTCTTTTTAAATAGGAAAATAAAAGTGTGCTATAGGGTTGAAAAAATATTTACACATACCAACTTAAGTAGAAAAACTAGAATTAAAAGACCCTATTAATAATTCCCTGATGAAAATTGTTGAAGGAGACTAAAGAATAGAGGTAGAAGTCATGCAATGTCACAAGAAAGGAACTAGTGATAAAGTTTTCAATGTTTGACAATATGCTTAGAGAGCACAGCGTAGGAATAGCCTTGCACAAGAAGTTGGCAGACGTATGGCATTTGATGAAGGCGACGAAGCGTGCAAGCTAACAGTCCAAGAACTTCCAGTTTTATCACCAAGAACCAGGAAAGTTTCTAAATTTAAGACAATAGTAAATAATTCAATTTTTTCTAGAGAGAAGTTAATATTCATTTCACGATGAAAAGGTGATTACAAGCATTCAAAAAAAATTAACTCTTAAGAAGAAATGGGTAACAAACTATATGTGATGAAGATCTTCTAACTTAAAAAGTCAAAGGATAGGAAGAGAGAAATAGATACAAAATTAAGAGAGAGAAAAAGTAGTGAAAGAAAAAAAGAGACCTACCTATTAAATTATAAAAAAAAAATTATTAAAATCAGCAAATAAAAAAGTCAAAAGACCTAAATCCACCTTGAACCTAATGTAATAAAAGAAATGCAGTAATCTTACTGTCTTACACCACTTACGACAGAATATCCATGTGAATAGCCTATATGTGCTTGACATTGTAATTTGGAAAGGGCTTATACGTACAAGTCCCTCTCCCATGAACAAACTTGTCTTAACAAATCCAGATGCTTCCAAATGCTTCCTCAAGTGCCCTCTTCCTGCTTATTTCTATACTCCATCCTCCAGCCCTTGCACCTCTCTCAGCTCGGAGCCTCATTGTTTCCTCATCATCAACTGCATAGCCCTGCATGTCACCCCCTCCAAGGGGTAAAGGTTGGGGGCCCATGCCAGTGGGTCTTGGCTGTCCTCCAGCAAATGTAGGTGCATATTGTCCTTGTGGAACAGCACCAAATCCTGCTTGAGAGCCTTGGTTTGCAGCCTGTCTCAAAAGAATAGAGAAAGTTATTTCAATGTAAATTTTTGAATTCTACACATCCGTTGCATAGCTTAATTGCAGAAACAAGATATTCAAGCACAACAAAAATCATGCAGAAGAGCACATCTTGTTGAGGAAGCAAAGGTTATGTCTCACATAAATAAAGAAAATCATGGCTTCAAGGTAAAATTTTCTTGGTCTTAATCAGAAATTTCTAGGATAAAAAATTTAGCAGTACCTGGAAGTCAAAGACTTAAAGTAACCTCAGATTAATGAACTCAGTAACACAGCTAATATCCTTAAACTACAGGCAAACCAAGCAGTAAGGAAATAATTTATGATGACTTCAGACAAATTACCACCGTATTTTGATCTCCGAACTTTTGGGTGAAAAGGAAGGCTGCATTCCTTCCTTTCTCACCCTAACCACATATTCATTTATAATGCGGGGTCCACCTGCTTACAGAGAGAGAGGCACAACTGCACCACTGCCTTGGCACCAAAAGGCACGGGGTCTACAAGCACATTCCACTATATATGCAAGCTGACTTGCAACAATATGTTTCATGAACCATACTTCAGATAATGCGATCCCACTTTCATTGTTTAAAAAAATAGTTAGCAACCCAAGGACCTACTAAAAATACAATCAGTAAGAGCATAATTTCATGTTCAATGATTTCTCAATTTCAAAGTCGGTGCATAGATTCAAGGTAACAACTTTGCCCGACCAGTCCTCTTCTAGTATTTTATCCCCTGGTCCTCCTTCAATGTTTTTTGATATCCTCTGGTATTATAACCTTCAACTTCAGCTTGTTAATTAATGATAATATGTACTCGTTTCTCTTGCTCTTTTTCTTACCCTCTCAGACCAAACTCCAAAAGTTTGAAAGATTCCTACAAAATACCTGATCTGTTAAACCACAGCAAGATCTTAAATACCATGATGTTATCAAACTGCTCCGGATTGTTCTCAGTGCTTGAAGACATGTCTCAGTCACTCGTTTAATAGCAGAGGAGCCACCAGTACAGCTTTCAGGAAACTTGTGAAAATACTGCACTTGCCAGAGGCAACAGTTAGAAGGAAGAGATTATAGCTGTTCTACCGTCAGTGCTAATAACTTGCAATTCCACCAATACTTAATTGCAGCTGTCATCATTCTGAAATTTAATAGCATGACACTGCTTAGTCTTCAATTTGTTGTGTGGTTCCCTCCCTAGGAAAACTATCTCCATGTATGGAGTACAAACATGTAATAGGTTTTAGCTAGTATATGCTTTGTATGTTTGGAGTGCAAATTCAATAAGAAGCGAGCAAACAATATTTGAAAGTAAAAATTGGAGAGCACATTATACCACAGACGTCAAGATTTCAATATCTTAGATCAATTTGACAAAGTGATTGAGAGATTAATGAGAATGTTACACATAGGATTCAAACAAGGTGGACAAAATGGATGAATGTCTCAGGAGTCATTTGTGATCATAAAATGCCTAGCAAACTAAAAGAAAAGTTTTATCGAACTATTATAAGACTAACTATACTCTACAATAGTGAGTGTTAGGTTTTAAAATGTCAACAAGAGCAAAAGGAAGGGTGGTTGAGATGAGAATGTTGAAATCAATAAGTGGACATAATAAAAAAAAGCAAGATTTGGAATGATTGTATTTGAAAGAGAGTTGGTGTGATACCTATTGAAAAAAAAAATGACAGAAACTCGTTTAAAGTGATTTGGGCATGTACAAAGGAAACCATTAGCAGCTTCAGTAAGAAAAGTGAATCAAATAATTTTTAGTCCAATGAAGTGAGATAGAGGAAGACCAAAGAGGACACTTGAAGAAGTTATTAAAAGGGATCTCTTATTAAATGGTATTTCTGAGAACTTGGTTTCGGATAGAGTACAATGACATCATTTAATTTATGTAACTAACCTCACCTACTGAGATAAAGCTCTGTTATTATTGTTACTGTTGCTATTGTATGCTTTGCATGTTTGTTTATGTTACCAGAATAAAGTTAATAGATCTTACACTAGCATGTAAATTTTAATCTCTGGAAAGAATCTCCACATACATCTAGTTCTCTAATATGAAAAATGATTTTAGAGTCAAGTATTTCAAGCCTCTGGCAAACCTTTGCCAAAACAATTGTATGACTGCAATGTCATATGTCCTTTGAAGAATTGGAAGAACTGCACTGTTTACATGATATTTTCATCTCCCTTTTTTCCCATTTTTTATAGTTTTAAAATTTCTCTCATCTACCTTTTCTTTCCCATCAAACGTAGATCAATGGCAACCAAATTCTGATTCAATGAAACTATCATAATTCTCATGTATAATCTAGAGGCAGCAGTTGTTTTCCTTGTTGAGATCAATATTTGGCTTTCTGATACTTGCTTGTAAATACTTATAAAGAAAATAGCATGATAAATACTGACTAATTCAATCTCAAATGATAGATCAAGCTCAATATAGCTTAACAATAAATCATGCCCATGAAAGATAAGTAACCGAACTAAAGCTTAGTAATTTAATGCTCACTCCATCATTATCAGTATGCGCAGGCTGTCCCTTGCATGCTGCCAGAGCTGCAGCTAATTCTTCAGCCTGTTTAATAATTGTCAACATTACAACTACATTAAAAAATCTGTCAGGAAATAAGCACTTGCATAGCAAACTTAATTTCACTAATCTTAAATAAGAAAGAGTCATTGCATAAAATCCGGTCATATCCTAAAACATATTCAAGGGATTCTGCAAAACAAAGATATTATGGGGGCATACATGGCAGGGACTGAACCACAGAAGAGACCATTCTTAGCAGTACCTTCCGGGCTCGATTAATTATTATTTGTTCAGCATTTTCTTCCTGGTATTTAGCAATTTTTGCTTCGATAGCAGCAACATCAATTCCTTCAATTAAGTTAAATGCTGCAATTGGGGGAAGTTTTCTCAGTAAAGCAACATTTCATCGAGTGTATTAAACTGTATACAAAGAAAATGGTAGAAACTTACTCATGTCCTCCACTTCCTCCAAATAATCATTATAATCTTTCAAAGATGGGAAATCATCTTCACGTTTATTGAATCTACACAAATTTGAACAAAACTTTATTATATCCACCTCTGACACTTATCACTATTCATAGGTTGAACAGATGAACCAGGAATGGATAATAACAATTAAATAATGTAAACAGTTCGGATTGAAAGTTGAATATCTGTGCCATAATACTAATTTCATTACTGAAAAATGTTTACAATAATACAAAATTATTAAATCAATGACTAAACAAAAGTTCTTCATCTGTTATTGCTTTCATTATGAACTCCAAATATGATTGATTTTGAGATTGGTGCTTTACATTTAGCAGAAGGCACTAGCTTCTGCAGGTATGGCTGTTCCCCTAGTCATCTTTTGCCATGACTTAACCAACCAGAGTAACTAAGCACATGGTCCAATATATGTTCCTGGTTAAAACCCTTACCAGAAGAACTAAAGACCGTTTCCTTTGAGAGCACAAAATTATGCATTTTTTTTTTATCAGTTTGATACATTTCATTAACACTACTTTACATTTGAAACTGTAGAACAGCAGCACAGCCACATGTAAAGTAGCAATGTAAATCACAACTTTTGCTAACTATCCAAAAACCAATGATATTTTGGTCCAGATATAAAAAAATCAATACATTTCTGATATGAATTATGCAGAATTCTATTAGCCTGCCAGCATTGAATGCATTTGCACTACTTTCATATTACAAGCTTAATTACACAGAAATATAATGCATCTAGCATGTTCAATATCACAGATACGAAGCAAGTAGGGTAGATGGAAAAGTTACATGCTAGCAATCCTCCTTCTGATGGCTATCTCCTTGCTGTGGGGATTGGTACTAGAGACCACCATTTTGCTGCCTTAACCTTTGTGTTCCCTCTCTTATTTGTTCACCTAGATATGAAGCATTTAGAAGGTTGACAAAATTGAACAAATATATGCTTCTTTCTCTAACTACTTTTTTCTATTTACAAAAATCATGAAATGTCCCAAACTCTAAAATGCTATAGAGGCGTAATCAAGTACACAAGACATTTAATAAAGATACAAAACCTCAACAATGAAAAAAGAAAAAAGGGTATTGAAAGCAAGATTACATCAATAATAGGAAATTAATGAGGAAACAAATACAAAAAAATATCTCCCCATCCTCCCACGTCTTTCAAAGGCTTACAGAAACCAATCTGAGATGTTTGATGAAGTTTATTCAGGGAATTCTTACAAACGTTTACTCTTGGAAAGTATGCTAATGACATAAAAGCAAATTCCGAAAATAACACTGTTACCAGTCTTCTGGCACCTTTTGCAAGGAAGATCAGAATACTATAGGCTGATAGAGTGACAAAATTAGCACTTGATCACAATGGAAAACTTTTAATTTCCAAGAGAATATCCAGGAAGTTTTCACTGAGCAAGCTTAGAATCAAGTAGGTTTCCAAGCCCATATTAATTGTCTCAAAACTAACATGCAACGAATTAAAAGAATTAATTATCGACTATGACTTGGTAGACCCATTTATATACCCAACAACGAAAAAACTTGATTCAGTATTTTCAATGTACTCAAGCTATGACTCTGTTGTAGGAGAACAGTCGACAATGGTCCTCCTCGTATGGGTGAGTTGAACCTCCTTAACCAGCTTGAGCTCAGTTGGGTCGACTGTTACAGACTCCCAGTGAGTAAATGAGTGCCATGAACAAAATGAATTCCGAAACAGGCAAAGGAAAGAAAATCGACCTCAGAAATCAGTAATTAAGGAAGAGATTCGATTCCGAGAGGTGTAGAAGAGAAAATGTCGGATATTTCGTAGGTTAAGGAAATAATCATGTCTGAGGCCTAAGCCGCTTTCGTAGGGACGGACCTAAACACCCAATCATAGCGCTCTAAGAAGGGAACGGTGGAGGTGACGGAAAAGCACCGGTGCGCTTAGAACCAGTCGACTAGTTTAGGCAGCTATTGGGGTCTCTGCTGTGAATTTGCAGGCGAAGAGGGACAATGCAAGAACAGAAGCGTTGACAAATGTGGGCGGAAGAGGGCCTGATAGAATTTCTGTTATATGGGCTTAATATAGCTGATCACCTTTGATCCATGGATAATTCAATTAGTTTAGGTCTGGGCCCAATCAGGAACCTTTTGTTTTTGGCAATGATGAAACTGGGCCGAGCCAATCCCAAGTAGCTTGACACATCCTGAGAGGAGCACATCCGATGGGTTTGATGATAAGAATAAATTGACGAAGGCGCAGATGTTTAGCAACATCACCAAACTGAAGAAGGTGCAGGCGTTGGATTGAAAAGAAAATGAAATTAAAATTTAACGATATTAAATGTTTAATAAAACAATTAAAGACCCATCTTATCTCTAATTTTTTAAAAGAATAATTAAATTTCTTAATTTTTAAGTTAAACAATTTAATTCTTTTACAATTACAATTGAGATAATTTAATCTCTTACTCACCAATTTTTTTTTTCTATCTTAATATGGCTGATGATAGTGATCAAGATTTTATGTTTGCTATAAAAATTTTAATACTCTTCATATAGTGTGAAGATATCTTTATTTTTACTAAGCCCAAATTTTATTTATATACATTTTAACAGCTTATTTAATTAAGAGATAAATTTATATAATAATCATATCTCATTATAATAAGAAATATGAAATATATATTATCATTAATGAGTCAAATCATATAAAAAAATTTAATAGATAAGAGATTAAATTATTTTAATTATAATTGTAAATAGACTAAATTATTTAATTTAAAAATTAAAGAACTAATTTTAAAAAATAAAAGAAATAAAAGTACTCTTACTTCAAAAAATAATTGTTTAAATTTATATAATATTAATTAAATTTATAAAATTTAAATTGTCTATCATTAAATAATTCATAATCAATGAAAAAAAAGTTACTGTACCCTACTAATTTAACTAAAACTGATAAGAAAATAAGTTAATAATCAAATAATTATGATTACGGTCAACTATGGTTCTTAAAATTTAAAAGCCCTGGACCAAAACAAATAATATTTAAAAGCGTAATTTATTATGATCATCTATGATTTTGGCATTCAGACATCCGATATCTGTCCATAATCACAAATCAATTTTATATTAAATATTAATTAATGCTGCTTTGAATTTTGAATCCTTGAGTTTCCAGAATAAATATTTTAGTATCAATTATATATTAACCTAATTAAATAGAAATGTAAATTTGGGATTTTTAATGTAAATTTTTCCTGAGGTGCGTTACCAAACGGCCCCATAAATTGTGTAACAATGAACATTGAGAAACATTGAGATTTGTGTTGTTTATATTATTATTGCTGCCAATGGAGGATGCTCTTCGAGAAACATTGAGATTGACTAAACTCAGACGGCTATGTGGGCACATGGTGCACCAGTGTGGAATGTGACCGTCTCCAGTACCTGTGCATGTACAATATGGCAGGTGAAGCTGAAGTGCATTGGATTCCAAACTAGCAAATACGAAGACCCTTCATTCTTGAGTGTTTCTGGCAGTGCATGTCTTGTGAAAAATGGCCAACCCATTGTTCAGTCCCAAAGTGTCACCTTACTATATGCTTGGGATCCTCAATTTCCAGTCCAACCACTTTCTGCCCAAATTGCTCTTCCCTAAGCGGATTGACAGGGTAATTTTTCATGCTTTACCCTCTCATGTGCTGGGATGAGTCCCTAATTAGTGCATTTGCTGTGATCCTGCTTTAAACGAGGAACTTTTCTAGTTCTGGTTTCTAATGCGATCTCAAGGGATTCAATTGTTTGACTTTATTTCTCATATGAGAAAACTATAGTAATTTGAGGTGGATTTTCCTTCAGATGAAGTTAATCATTTTGGGAAACTGGGAACATGATATTGCCACTGTTAGCCGTGAATGCAAAAGTTTGGATTCTTCTCTTGCCTTGCAATAATTAGTTGATTCTAATATCTTACTCAAACATGAAAAACTCAAAATATCAGTTTTGCCATGCTAGTAATACAACTGAAAGTAAATCTTCAGCAATAACCAATGCCGATTACTTCATTTTTTTTCCCTATTTTTTTTATTATGCAAGAAAACTGCTCTGGCATTGTATAGATTATACAAAACATTATTGCTTAAAAAAAAATGTTGATTGCACATATTTAATATGTGTAATCCACACATAAGAGATGATATTAATACAAATAAACATCAGATACTATGAAAATGAAAAGATAAATTATATTAATATATTATTTTTAATGTGTTGATTGTATACATTGAATAAACGCAATTAACGTTACTCTCATTAAAAGGTTAGTTGATACCAATAATACTTATCCAACACCAATCTTGATTTGAACCTAGTTTTATCGTGCAAATAGTATGGGTCTTAAACCCGAAAGACATATGTGTGACTTCTTCTTTGCTTAGTATATCTCATCATCACTAGAGAAAAGAAAAGCTACTAGGCCAATTGCATACTTGATCTACTTCCGTAACATGCGCATAAATAATCACTCGAAATACTTATTCAAGTTAGTAAGTTACCCATAATAGGGTGTTAACAATGCCAGCTGCAGGGGATCATCAGAGACTCTAGTGGGGCTTGAGTTATTGGTTTTGGACAAAATTTTGGTAGTGGTAGCGCATTAGTTGCTGAATTATGGAGTTTCGTCATTGGCATGCCTAGCCTTAGGGGATCAAAAAGCTTATGGTTGAAGGTGACTTCATGCTCATTGTTAACTTGTTTACGCATGGCTGCCATGACACTCATCCATATGCCAGGCTTGCTGAGTATGCAAGGGAAGTCTGGAACAGGATTGGGAAGTCAGAATATCTCTATCTATAGGGAAGCAAACAGAATAGCGGATTGGCTGGCCAATACAGTCCATGCCTCTCATGGAAGCATTCAGACTTTCTTGAAACCTCCAAATGGCTGTGGTTGGGTGGTCTTAAGGGATATGATGGGGACAGCATACCCCGGGAGTATTGGGGTTTAGTTTTCTCTGTATTTTCTTTTTTGATTCTAAAAAAAGTTGCACATAATAACTACTTCCAAGAGATCATTTATCCTTACAGATAAATAAGTTGTATAAACTAACTGTATATGTAACCGCCCCAAAGTAAGAATCCAACCTACTCCTAACAGTTAGGATTACACTGGAATGTGGACTCCAGCTCTTCCAAGACTATCTCAACCATAGTGCGCATATAGGATACATAGTCCAATAGAATTTAATAATTTCACCTTAAAGTGCAGTTGTTAGGAATGTTTCCATTTCGCATTTCTCTCAGCAAAATTACCTGTCCACTGGATGGCATTCATTGCATGGACAGCAGATACGTTCAATCAATACTTTTAAGCCTATAGAGTTAAGAGGCAAATTGAAATTTGCATTTCTATTTCTCTTTGCCCCTGTTTCATTTTCTCAGTTTTGTTTTAAGTAATTGGGTGATTGGTAAGCCACTTAGACATACACACAAAACCATAGGTTCGAACCCAAGGTACAGAAGGAGCAACCCCAAAGCAGCAACAAATGTCACTGCACCACTAAGATACTAGCTCATATTTCCACTAAGTCTGCATAACAGACTAAGCTGGTCGAGTATCTAGGTAATCACGCCATCTAAGAACATTAAGACCAGAATACATAGTTAAGATCTTGCTATTTAACCCCATCCATATATAAATACCTTCTTCCTTGGGTTTATCTATGACTGCCAAATCTTGCTGGAATTGTAGAGAGACTACAAGCTAACTAGCCTAGATTTTAAAGGAAAGGAACACGAACAGAATCACACGTATGCGAAGGTTCGCAACTAGTTATTCATAGCGGCACATGAGCTACCTGGTTAAATTACTTTCCTATTGATATATGCTTCGGAAATAAATCAGAGACAATGAAAAAATTTCCTATCGCCCATACAGCCCATTAATTAATCAAAAAATTAAAGAGAAAAATTCAATCTCTGTTCTTCTTTATGCCTGAGTTGCCGTGGGCTTGAAGCATAATCCAACAGATCTCACCATTTCTCCAAAACTGCCACCACAACAGGGAAAAATAAAGTCAGAAACAACATCAGTGTTTGTAAACACTCAAATTTGAACATAGTTTATGACTAACCGATCAATGCTATTTCTAGCTTTCTCTGGTTGATCCATTCCATTATTTGCCTTCTCAGGGCGATCTACACTCTTTCTTGATCTATCTCTCTTATCTATACTAACTCTTAACTTATCTTTACTGTCTATGCTAGCCCTAGGCTCTTTACCATGGTCGACACTCCGTCTACAGTTACTCGGTCTGGGTTTCTCTCTAAAATCTGTGCTACTTCGAGGTTTGTCCAGCTGATCAGGAATATGTCCACTTCCTTGTCTTTGATGCGGTGACTTCTCGATGGCTGCAATAAATTTCTTCAGGTGCTTTATGTATTGTGGATAAAGTTCCAGATCACAATGATTTCCTCCTTTAACCCAAAGGGGCTCATACTTTTCTTTGCAACTTTCCCAAAGCTGCTTACCGTGGGAGCAATCCACTACATCATCAGCAGTTCCCTGAAAGAAACATGACAACACAAAGAACCAACTTGGTAAGTATCTATAATACAAACTCAGCCCATAGTCGCATCAAAGGGGCTCATGTTTTTGGTGCAGTCTCTTCTGTACAAAGGCATGTCAGTATCTTAAAATTATATGTACATCTATCCGAAAGGAGAAGTTTACTCACATGAATTACCAGAACAGGACAATTGACAGAGGGAATTTTGTCGATGTTCTGCACCAAAAACAAGCAATCAACAATTAATTGGACTTACACCAATACAAATATGTATTTCATGCTTCTCTAATTTAACATTGTAAGACAAAACCTTATAAATGTCAAACCAGTACGTCCGTTTGACAGGATACATGACTCGAAGGCCAGATAAGATTGGACTGTGAAGAACCACAGCTCTAAGGTTTGGTAATCGGGTAGCCAAATCAATAGTGGGTCCACTACCAACAGATTGCCCGTACAGGATAATATCTTCTTGTTTCGCCCCATAATTCTCCAGCAGGCATTTATAAGCAGCTTCTATATCTGCGTAAGTGTTCTGCTCACTAGGCTGTCCAAAAAATAGCACATTGTTGAAATCGCACTCGCATAAATATTACATAATTTCATAATAATCTACATCCCTGACTTTACTTGGGAAAAAGTAGAATCAGAGCAAAAGTTGAGCATCATAAGGGGTTAAGGGGGAGAAAAAGGTGCAGAACCGGGGGCCCAATATTCTGTCCAAGACAAAAATATGTTGTTGTTAAATCACAATTTATGACAACAAATTCAGATTCACACGTCAAATATCTCATCATTAAGGAGTACAAAACGTTAGAAAACTGCATGAAAATCCAAAAATATTCATTCTACCAAGCAGTAACAGTAGAAAAAACTAGACAAAAAAAATCTGCAACAGTAGGGAAAAAAATTCGGTCATCAAAACGTATATTTAAGTTAGAAAGCGTACCTTCCCAGAAGATTGCCCGTACCCTGAATAGTCATAACTACAGAAGAACAACAAAATCGAAGCCTTCAGAGGTTGCCATCGTTATACAATAAGTATGCATAGAAGAAGAATTCAAGCATCTATATTTCATATTAGCTTGCAAGCATGTGTAACGCATATGAGCTGAACTGAGTCTGACAACGAAGAAATCTATGAACTGACCCCATGAGGTTGACTCGGAGATGTGTACTGAGTTCACTGAACAGGTCGTACATCTGACCCAGATCAGCTGCGTTGCCGTGCGAGTAAAGCATCGTCAGTGATGCCGCTGGGTTCTTGATGTACATCGCCATGATGTTGTTCCCCCTCTTCGTGCACAGCTTCAAAACGTCGACGTTGTCCCTGGTGGCCACCTCCATCATCATCTTCAGCTTCCCGGTCACCTCATCCACCCCGAGCACATACGACGGCGGGTTCGGCGGGAAAAATGCGAACTTCGCCGCCATCGACGACGTCACCGCCCCCATAGCTCCAAAAGTTGGCAGAGAAGAATAGAAATTCCAACACTATATCTTACCTTATTTAAATTTCAAATCAACTTGGTCACAAGCTCATGGCTTGAAATGAAACTATATAATTGAATCCAAATTTTGGATTTTACAGAGCAAACAAAAACAGAAGCGAGGTGGATTCGATAGACTCCAGTTGACGTAGTTAAGTGGTGTTTGGTTCGTGGGAAAGTGGAAGAGAATAAAAGGAAGTTCTGGGGTTTGGAGTTTGAATTATTGCTGACTGTCGTGAGTAACTTGTGTTAGTGCCAGGATGAGGTTTAAGAACAGAGAGGGTTGCCGGCGTAGAAAAGGAAGGGATCACGTGTGAAACCGTTAAAGTTCGCGAGGGAGGGGCAATTGCGTAATGGCGATGTTAAAGAGACGTACGGTGACCGTCTTCCTCTCATGGACAAGTGTCTCCTTAGGCTTCGGTTGATCGCAGTAGGCTTTATTATCTTGGGTCCCTTTGAATCATAAAAATCTCATTAAAAATAGATAATAATTTTTTAAATAACATAAATTAAATTATAATATTTATATAATATTTTAAATATTAATTTTATTAACATTTTTATTAAATTATCATAAATTTATAATAAATTTAACAAATTTTTAATTTCATCTATAAAATTTAATAACATAATTTTTAAATTTAACAACATACTCTTATTTTATGGATTATTTTATAACCAAGTGCATGTACTTTTTTAACTATCTTACTAATTTATTAATTTTATATTTTTATTTTTATATAATTTTTATTTAAAAAAATTAAATTAATAAATTTATTAATTGAATTATAATTTTAATTAATTTAAAGATTAAATATAAATATTTTATAAAAATAATATAATATAAATAACTTTTCTTTATTTTAATCTTTCTGGGTGCCACTTGTAGGCTGGGATTTTGAAATCTCGGTTGTCGGTGTTTTATAACTTTTTTGGGATTGTCAGTTGTAAAAGTTATTTTTTTCTCATATTTTTATTTTATATATTTTATTAAAATTAAAATATTTTATATTATGAACTTTGCACTTTTTTTTGTATAATTACTTACATTTCTACTCGAGCTATTCCCTTCTCAAAAATTAAAATGTTTTACGCTCCGCCCAGACAAACATTTTTCTTTGTGCACAAATGCGAAGAGAATACGGATTTCAGTGCCATTTTTAATATTTATATTTTTAGAAATATAAATTTTAAATATAATTTTATATTTTAAATTTATTTTTATTTGCATATTTAAAATTACATAATATACAAAATTATATATTTTCTTAACTACCTTATCTCGTTGTCTTTGAAAATATATACTAGGCTGTCACATGTTTTACTTAAAAAATTCATCAAAACAATACTTCTATTCAAATTTCATTAACAATGTAACAAAACACCCAAACAAAAATCAATAGGAGGGGTTACTTTCTTCCCCTAATTCTTTAAACCTATATAACCTAATCATCTTTCTTATTTTCTTAGCCCTAGTTTCTTTAAAAAACTTGAAACACTACGTCATAAAACTTAAATCATAAATTTTAAATTTTAATTCTTAAATTATAAAATTTTAAAATAATAAATCTTAAATTTTAAATTATAAAATTTTAAATACTAAATTATAAATCTTCAAATATTAAACTTAAAACCTTAAAACTTAAATCATAAAATTTAAAAACCTTTATTTTAAATTTTAAATGCTAAATCATGAAAACCCAAATCCTAAACCTCAATTATAAAATTTAAAATTCTAAACCCTAAATAGTGAAAACTCATTAATTACAAAACTTTAATTCCCTAATTACAAAACTCTAAACCATAAACTATTAAAACCCTAATTTAAACCGTAAAATCCTAAATTATAAATTTTAAATCCTCTAACAGTGAAACCCAAAACCCTAAAATAAAATGCAAACCCCAAACCTAAACCCTTAATTGTAAAATTTTAAACCCAAATTATAAAATTCTAAATCCTAAACTCTATTCCACAAAATTCCATACCTTAAATCGTAAAATCTCATATCATAAATTATAAAATTTCAAATCTCAAATTTCAAATAATAAAACCTTAAAATCTAAATCCTAAACTAATAAACTTTACATTTTAAATTTTAAATTTTAAAATCTCAAACTTTAAACGTGAAAATCTTAAATCTAAATTATAAAATCTCAAATTTTAAATTATAAAATTTTAAATCTTAAATTATAAAATTTTAAACGTTGAACCATCAAATTTTAAAATTTAAATTTTAAACTATAAAATTTTAAATTTTAAATTTTAAATCTTTAAACTACAAATCACAAATTTTACACTATAAAATTTAAAATTTTAAAATATAAAATCTTAAATATTAAATTTTAAATTATATAACCTTAAATTCACTTGGAAGCTATTGTCACGAGAGAAACTCAATCGGTAGTGAATAACCAACGATTGAAAATAAAAGGCAGACGAGAAGCCAAGTTGGCTATCAGGTTACGGGGTAGAATAAAAACAAAAAATTAAAAAAAGGACGGTCCAGAAAAGTGTAGGTTGAAAGACACAGGAAAGAGAATGAGCCACTAAACTGTTGAGACTGTTGTTAGGGTGCTGCAACTGCGAACACCTGTATATGAAAATTATAAAAGGCTGTATCCTTACAGAAGGAAAATAATGAAGAAAAGTTTTTGATTCATCTCTGAGTTTTTCTCTTTCCCTTTGAATCTTTCTCTTATCCCTACTGGATATTCTTTCTGATCTGGCTTTCAATTTTGTTGAATCCTTTGTATGGCTGGAGGACATCCTCCCTCCATTTGTGACTTGTTGGCCTTTGATGTTTCTTATTGGAAGTTTTACACAAAAAAAAAAAAAAAAATTCTAAGTGAGGAGTTGCTTCCCCATTTGTCAAAGCCAATTCTTCCCACTTATTACCATTTTACTTTTAAGGGGTGAGAGATTGGGGGTAGCCAGGTAGGGGAGGCGAATAAGGGCAGAAAGTTGGGGGGAAGAGGGAGGAGGTGAAAGGTTATGATACAAAGAAAGGAAGAGAAGGCACAAAAGTTATGAGGTCTTAAATCAGCTATGTCTTGAGAAGTTTATATAAGACTGCAGAAAGATTTAAAATTAGATTATTTCTGCCGTATTTATATTAAAAAAGAAATAAGAGATTTTTTTTGTGTTTTCATACTCAAAACTTACTTTTATTATTTTACTAGTATAAATAAATTTTTGTAAAACAAATTATGAAATAAGGTATCCAAATTTAAACCAATTCTAAAATAATCTTCTTAACATCAATTATTTTCAATTCTAAAAATAATATTCTTAACCCAATTTTACTAAAAAATAATCTTTTCAACACTAGTTATTCTCAATGCAAATCTAATAAAATCAATTCTATTTACAATTATACTTAACCAAAGCCATTGTCTCTCTTCTTTGAGTATCATTTGCAAAACGGGAGAGGACAATGTGAATCTTTAAACATTAAATTTTGATCTTTGTTGATCTGTACCTCTTAACTAAATTTGATGCCAGGAAAATCTCAAAGTAATCATAATTATACTTTGTAATGTTATTTGACAAAATAAAGTAAGGTCCACTCATTTGTTTATTTCTTTTGTAATATTCTCAAAATTTTCATTCATCATTTTCCCTTTTCAAATTCAAAAGGCAAATGGATCTATTTGTCCAGCAGATTGTCAACCACCCCATTATTTTTTTCCCCTATTTAATCTTGAGCAAGGACCATCAGTTCAGAACATTATGGAGCGGAGCCCAACATCAAAACTCAAATATCCATTTTACAATGTATGCATTTCACAGTTACCGAACTATTTATACCGTTCGATGAGTCCAACACCTTCAGGGACCGTCAACCCTTCACTTTCTGATACGGGCAATGCCAGCGTGGCATTATCTTATTCGTTGAAATTGATATGTTGTTCGTACTTGATTATCGCCGAGAATGCCATTCTAATCTTGAATTTTGTCCACTTTGTCAAGTAATGACAAAGTAAATGAAATCCTAATGGATGCTAGCAGGCCAGAGGGCGATTGAGAGACTCTAACCTGGTTAGGTTCTTCCATCAATTCTGAGGCGGAATCCCACTTCTTCTTCCAGCTTTGACTAGTTTCTGCCGTCAGGGGTAACTGGAGTGGTTCCAAAATCTAAGGTAATTCATCTCGGATTCAGACCGCCGCAGCTTCAGTTTTCTGTTTTTCGTTGGGTCTATCCTCCGAAAACAAAAATTGATCTTTGGTTCAGTTATATGTTTATCTGGACACGAAATCTTCAACTCCTCAAAATGTGAATGAAAATTTGGGATCTTGATCTGGATTAAATTTATGGGTCTGCTTCATAATATTGAGCAACTGGGGATCAGCGATTAAAACAATATCTGAAAGACTCTGTTTGTATGAGACACCCACAGAAGTTTGTATCTGAAATTTTATATGATTTGGGACATTGGGTTATTGTGGGATTTTATAAAAGTAGAGAATATGTATTGTAATGAGAATTCTTCTGAATCTGCGTCTGAAGTGTCTGATGCTCAATTAATGCAAAATGGAACTTTTCGTGAAGATGAACGGTGCTTTAAGCAAGTTTCCCCTCCAAGAGCTGCTGGGTCGAGGAATACGAGTCCAATTGGTCGTACTGGGTCTAGGAACACTAGCCCCTCAAGGCAGAAGGTCATTAAGACTAAGCCACGGGGTTTGGATGAGGAAACACTAACTACATTTGGTAAGGCAGTACACACTGATGTTCAAATGGAGGATGGTATATGGGCAATGTTGCCTGAGGACTTGTTGCATGAGATCTTAGCTAGGATTCCTCCATTTATGATTTTTCGGCTTCGTTCTGTATGTAAACGGTGGAATTCACTGCTTCAAGATAGTAATTTTCTCAAATTCCATTCACGCGTGCCATCTCACGGGCCTTGTCTTATTACGTTTTGGAAGAACTCACAGACCCCACAATGTTCAGTCTTCAGCTTGCCTCTAAAAACTTGGTATAGAGTTCCTTTCACGTTTTTGCCACAGTGGGCATTTTGGTTAGTTGGTTCTTCAGGGGGTCTTGTCTGTTTTTCTGGACTTGATGGGCTAACATTTAAAACCTTGGTTTGTAATCCCCTCACACAAACTTGGAGGACGTTGCCAAGTATGCATTATAACCTGCAAAGGCAACTGATAATGGTTGTTGACCGGTTGGATCGATCATTTAAACTGATAGCCACTAGTGATATATATGGTGATATATATGGTGACAAGTCATTGCCAACTGAAGTTTATGATTCAAAGCTAGATAGTTGGTCACTTCATCAAGTTATGCCGGCTGTTAACCTCTGCTCTTCCAAAATGGCATATTGTGACTCTAGATTGTACTTGGAGACCCTTTCGCCTCTTGGTTTGATGATGTATCGACTAGACACAGATCACTGGGAACATATTCCAGCAAAGTTCCCACGTTCGTTATTGGATGGGTATTTGGTTGCTGGCACCCAGAAGCGACTTTTTCTTGTTGGGAGAATTGGTCTTTATAGCACAATTCAGAGTATGCGAATTTGGGAATTGGATCATGCCAAAATTATGTGGGTGGAGATAAGTAGGATGCCCCCAAAGTATTTTCGTGCTTTACTGAGATTGTCAGCTGAGAGATTTGAATGCTTTGGGCAGGACAACTTAATCTGCTTCACATCTTGGAATCAACGAAAGGGCCTTCTGTTTGATGTGGATAAGAAGGTATGGTCTTGGATTGGTGGATGTGCTCTTCAGTCATACAACAGTCAGGTTTGTTTCTATGAGCCAAGATTTGATGCTTCTATTTACTGATTAAGCTGGAGTTCTGCAGCATCATGTCCATTATAACTTTTGATTTAGAGGCTAACAGGGAATTTTCTTAGTGACTTTGTATTTGACCATTATGTTTCATCTAACAATTTCAAATGTTAATGCTTCGCAATGGGCTGATTTGATTATAATTTGAGTTCCTTAAACTGAGAGCATGCCTGACTATCAATATTGGTACATCTCCATAAACAGCCTTTGTAGATTGAAACGAGATACAATGCGGAGGTGGTATCATTGTGATTCTAGGCTCTGAAGTACACTGGCGACTGGTGTAAATTGTTTGGTTTAGGAGTTGGCATTTTAAGTAGTAATCACAGAGATGATAACAATTATAGGAGATGATTTCCCAGGAACATGTGCATACCATTTGAGAATGCTTAGGACATTGATTGACCGATCTTGAACTGCTTTCTTGCGTACTGGCTTACCAGTTACTGGTATAGTGCTAGTGTTTCAAAGCTTGTCCATGATAACATTGCATAATTTTTTATTATGTTAATGGGTTTTTAATTACAATATTATTTATAATATAACCTTCTGGACACAATTACGCACATTATGATTTGGAGATATTCTTCTTGATTAGAGTTTATATAAAGCATTTGGTTTTACTAAGTTGTCTATTATATGTACTATTGCTCTAGTCTATAGTAATATAAGAAATGTTAGGTAGAGATAGCTTGTCTGGATGGAGTGGTAGAGGAGTATTCTTGGTGCTGTCTTTGTTCTCTGCAGTATTTTCGGGGAAGCATTCTCATACCTAAGCCTATTTCCAGTACTACCCAAGTATTGCAATTGATGATGTTTGCTGGATTCTCTAAGACTCCTCCGAGTATTCACCAACATTCTTAGGCTTGGTTGAATTCCGATTGATAGACATCTAACATAACTAAACATTCGACGAGTAGCCCACCCATCAGTTTAAGAAGCAAAATGAGCCCCAGAACTTTCTTGAAAGAAAAATGCACAATTTTCAAAATTCCTCAAGAGAGGTTAAATCTGGGCCTTTACTACTTTAGGAGAAATGTGCTTGATATCTATACAATTAGAACATACTCGAGATGTCTTCTCTTTTTTAGATGGGAAATGCTTATTTAACTAAAGTATGTATCTATTGAGGATAGGGGTATGAAATAAAGTGGCAGAATACAAAGTCCTTTTTATTACATGCTCATAAAATTTGAGTTATTAAATTTATTAAATTTTATAAATAAATTTGTAAAATTTAATAAATTTAAATAATTTATATTTTTTTAAATAAAATTTTTGTAAAGTTTAATTTGTAACAGGAGCAATTTCAGATAGCACAAGTGCCAAATTTCTCTCTCTCTCTCTCTCTTTCTTTTTTTTTTTTTTTTCATGGCACAAGTACTAAATTTAGCTCCTTTTAGATAGCACTAGTAGTAAATTCTCATATGAATGAAAACTCCAAAATGCTCAGCGGGAACAATTTTTCGTAAATTGCTCTTAAAGTGTCTGGCTGCATGGTAAAGCGTTCTCAAGGCGTCTATTCTCTGATAACTTACAAACCTTAATGCTGCTCTCTTAGCTTTTAAGAAGAGAAGTTTTATCAGTAAACAAAATGATACTGATTTTTATGTACACGCCTTTCTTGAAAAATTTCTTTTCTATTTACAATTACAAATAAGTTTTGTCACATCAAGTGAATTAATTATATAGATTAAATGATATTATTTAAATTTTATTAAACATCATATTTATGAAAATATCAATTATTCAAAAAAAATTTTAATAATTTTTTAAAGTATTTTTTATAATTTTTTTCATCTCATCTTCATTAAAATAAAAATTATTTGATTAATTTTTTTGATTGTAACCTTTAGTGGGTTTTTTTTTATGCGAATCTAAATCAGCATAATTGAGTTATTATTATTTTTTTAATCGGTGCAATGTTAATTTATTTTTGAATATAATAATTTTAAATTTTGTGATTTATTTTATGTTCATTTATTTATTTTAATATTTTTATATTTATCAATTTTTTTATTAACCTTTTAAAATTTAATACTCATTACCATAGCTAGTCTCATAGCCATTGGATAAATTTTTTTTTTATATATTTTGTGGTTACAAATAACTTTAAAAATATTTATCTTTTTTAGTCAACAAGTTTGAATCATATGTATAACATTCTCATCAATTTTTTTATCATTTTATAAAATCAATTAAAAATATTAAAATTTTAATATTTATGGTATTATGTGCTTTCTAATTTGTATCTTCAAATCATTACGTGCTCATTATTATTACATTTGTATTTCATATATTTTGTTTTATTCATGTTTAAATGAAAATCTTTTATTTTCAAGGTTTTTTTTTACACCTCCAATTTAAAATTAAGATTCTTTTTGACATTTTTATTAGAATAATATTATCCGCAAAAAGTATATATTTTAAAATTATATCTTGAATATGTTTAGTAATTATATCCTACACTAAAATTAAAAAAATATAAACTTTAAGAATGATGCTTGATGCAAATCAATCTTTATAGAAAAATTTTTTGCTACACTTCTCTGAATTCTTACACTTACCATTATTCATCATACATATCCTTTATAACTAATAAAAATTATATATAAGTTTCTCTTTATTTTGGTACTTTTTCATTAAATTTCATAAAAAAAATATATAACTTTTGTGGTTAAACATAAAATCAAATTACTTCTTTGATATATTTAAGTTTGTAAAAATAAAATTTTCAAGAAATACTAGAAAAGAAAAGAAAAGAAAGATGATTTTTTTTGGTGGGGGTGCCGCCGGGGGGGGGGGGGGGGTGTTGGAAGCAAGCTATAAATGATTTCGCCTTGGGAAGCTTTTTGTTTGTCAAGAAGATTTTCCATTCAACCCTTTAAACGATAAAAAAAAAAATGCTCGTCTAAAGGGAATCCTTTTCTCGAAGTCGTTCAAACAACGTTATTGTAAAGTGGGTATCCATTGTTTGTGGCACAGCATGTGCCTATTTCATTGAGAGCCAAACAGATGTTCATTTCTTCGAACTATATATAAACCTCCTTTCTTACATGGCTTACCATGCAAATTTAGACCATGGTTCATTAAAAGAAACAAATTTACAGCTAATTCAAATAAATTTAACAATGAGTTATTAAGTATGATTTAGTAATGAGATATTTGATTAGTTTCTTAAGCATTACATTTATTGTTATAATGTTATTCTTTCACAGAATTTATTTTATGTAAGTTAAATTATTAAATTTTTACTAAATTTTATAAATTAAAATATATTTTTACATTAAATTTGATCATTATATATCTAAATATCGAACAATTTTTCCGTTTCTCATAAAGGTTTTAGATTCCATCCTCAATTTTATCATAATGTTATTTTTGATTGGCTGATTCTATTAAAATGAGAAGAGGCATTTCTTTCTTGAATGGTGTAGATTGCATTGACAAACGCACATAGACATGGTAATTTTTTTTTTTAATAACCCGTAAACTGATTAACTTTTCAATTAATCTTTCAATTATTTTTGGCAAGCCTGAATTTGGTAGGGAAAATTAGCACCGCTCTCAAGGTATCTTTGACGAGGTATCTGTTATTATCATTGAAAGAGTACCTAGTGAGGGTGGAGGAGAGCCAGAATAATATAAAGAGAATAGATTTTGGAGTTAAAACCCTATCTCTCGTGTTACCAAGTAATAATTATGACCAATATAATACCATTCCATTGGTACACATAGTGAGTTTTTAAATCCTAACTAAGGGCGGAGTCAGGAATTGTCTTATGAAGAGTCGAGACCACATGTGTTATTCTTTGTTGCTTGTGATGTGTATACATAGTAAAAAAGTGAAATTATTTTTATAATTTTAAAAATTTAAAAATTACTTAAAGTAAAATATATGAAAAGTTATTTACAAATTTAAAAATTATTTTAAATTATGCATAATATTTCATAAAATTTTAGAAGAACAATTAAAAATTTTGAAAATTTTTCACAATATGCGTACGAGAGTTCCAAAGTTGAGAGAGAGCCCTGGCTCTAACCCCAAAATGCATCCTTCAACCTTTTTAATATTGACAGCTAATACATCCTTGAACAATACATCCACAAAAAGAGGAATTTGCCATCACTCAATCACACCCAGCGGTGATTGTACAAAAAAGTTGAACATGATTCGCTCGTTAGTGGAGTCCAACTTGTCTAAAGGTCGATTTGACCTCCTCTCTTCCAAGTTTCAATTTCAATTTATAGTTTCTCCAACCTTTGAATTTAGTGATATTTTTCTTTTAAAAAATAAAAAGCTCAATATTAAATGTTTGATATTCATTCATTATGAAAAAAATTAAATGAACATATTATTTTAAATTTATAAATTATTTATTTATTTATTTATACTTTATAAAAATTATTCCATTGATTATTTATGCTTTGTAAAAACTTGCAAGTAGGTATCAAATAAAATGGATTATAGTCAAAGATGTTACTGTCGGTGAATTTAAAGCAAATTATTTTAATGGGAAACCGACATTGGTCATGAGTCACACGCCATTCTCAAGGTGAGACCACTACTTTGTGCCTCGTGTTCTAAACTCGTACAACTAAATTTTGTAGTTTTAATAAGTTGTTTGGTGGTTAAAAAGGTGATATGGTTTCGTAATTCTATGCATAATCACTTGCCAATGTTTCAAAGGCTCTTAATTTGATGCTCCTGCATGCCTCTTCGGGAATCATCACCTTCTTCCTCCATTCCTCCTTCCTTAATACAATAATGTTTTACAAAACCATCGTTTTGTTGTTAAATTTTCCAACTTTTTAAAATAAATGCTCTTCCTAACTCTTTTCTTTAGGGGAAGGGGAAGTCCGTTTCCAGGAATATAATTCCTCAAAAAGGTTATATAAGAAAAGCAAAATTATAGAATTGTTTAGGTTGTATAGTCTAAATTACAAAGTTAATAAATTTAATAATTTAAAATTTATGTTGTAAAAATTAAATGTGAATAAAATTATAAAAATATTGAACTCTTAGATAAAGTTATTCTTAGGTAAGTCAGAGTAATTGAAACCTCACAAATGGTCTTATGAGTCATTAAATTTTTGGATTTAATAAATTATGAAACTCAATAAACCATTAATAAAAAAATTAATGGTAAATGTTGTTATAAAATATATAAGTTAATAATAATTCATGATGGAGTGAGATAATATATATATATTTTTATTGTTAATAATTATTTATTTATATTTTATTTTATAAAATATACTCTTTGTTTTAAAAAAATCTCAATTTTAAATTTAATGATTTAAATTCATTTATATTAAACTTAATTTATAAAAATACAACAATATTAATTTCACGTCTTTACACCTACGCAATTGGCTACACTTTTTATCTAAAACAAAATAAGCAAAGATAAGATGATTCATTTTACACTTTAGCATCTAAGTTATTTGAGAACATAATCATCCATGTCGCTCTAAGAGCGTGAGACTATTATTTTTGATAAAAATAAGAAAATATTTTTTATCTTCATATTTTTTGCGAGAATGATTGTTATTTAGATCTATATAATTACACAATATGATTATTATTTTTTGCGAGAATGCTTAAATGTTTAGAGAATATTAATATTTTTAGAATCATGGCGCATTTTCATATTTATGACAGTGGAATGCAACATCCTATAAAATGTTGAGGTAATTTGCATTCCCAGATTAAAAAGGTGGTAAGGTATCCGAGGTAAGAAAACTCTTTTGTCTAATGCTATTATTCTTTTGCTCAGTTGTTGTGTATCGATTTCTGACAAATTTTCCTATTTGACCATATTGTCTAAACTCTAATACAAAGGTGGTTCATTCAAGTTTATTACATTGGACAACCAGCTAAATTCTAATTAGATAATGTATACTTGGACGCATGATTTCTATGAAAATTATAATCTGCGACTGCAAACCATAACGTGGTTGATTAGAGGTGGGCTGCCTTGAACAAAGGCTTGCCAACCTGAGGTCAGAACTAGCCACTAGGCACACATCAATTTGACCAGAAAAGCGGTAGATTCCTCTCAAATTTGAGAAGGATTGTGGTCATGCACCACATTACATTACCTTTATTTCAATTTCAGGACATTGAAATTAGTCAACAACATTATAATACATTATATGTGTAAATACGATCATTTAAATAATAAGTTTGAGAAGTATTTTTGTATTATTTTATTTTTCTCTTTCTATTTTGAAAAATATACACATACTTTTTTTTCTTTTCTCTTTCTAATTTAATATGTATCCTCATATTTGATTTTATCCATTTTCTCTTTTTATTATTACAGAGATCTATATATCATTTCTTTTTACTTTTTTTCTCTAATTTACACAAACTAATTCAACAAATAATCAATTTTATAATTAAAAGATTATTATTACACATTTAAATTTGACGGATAAATACCAATACCCAGACTAAAGGCATGAGAACCGAACAATACATGCAAATCAAGATCAAATTATGACTTTTATTATGACTGCTTGCTCGGTTTGGGTCAGTTTAAATCAGAAATTCACATGTGAATACCCTTTTGTTTTCATTTTTCTGAGAAATTTTAACTATATTTATTTTATTCATCTGTTTTTGAGCTTTTCTTATCTTTGCACATACCAAGGAATAATATAATGATCAAGTGAACAGGTGTTGGAAACCTAGCTTTGACTTGGGTTTGAACACTCTCTATATAATCCACTTTATGCTTCTCCATTTCCTCTCTCTCAATTTTTGAAGAAAACACACATACCCAAGAGAAGAAGAAATCCTCAGATGAAGCTCAGTGTGCTCACAATCTTTTTACTCGGGTTTCTCTATGTTGTGTTTGCCCAAGGGGAATCATCAGCAAGAGCTATTATCGGTAAAATCACCTTTTCAACTGTACTTACTTCAATAAGATCATTAAACAATTTCTTGAATGATCTGATTTTCAAAACCTGTAACAGCAACTCAGAAAGTGATCAAAACCAAGCTTGAGGTGACTAGAATTGCAGCCATGTTGGCTCAAAAGGTAGGTTGATTACTGGTTTTTGCTCAATCACTTGATTTATCAATATTATCAGTTTATAAAATGATAAGCTATTATGCACAGGAACTCTCTCATGGAATTGGGGCAGCTCATATGAGGAAGCTAGGGCTTGGAAGAAAGAAACTGATGGAACATAAAGATTCAAGCATGGTATTTAAGGTTGATCATAAGGGAGCAGATGAAGGAACTACAAAGATTTCAGGTGCAACCTATTCTGATGGAATATATGAATTTGAAAGGGAGGGAGGTATAAATGTAAAATTTAAAGTGGACAAAAGTAGTACAGCCAGAAAGCTCAAAATGGCTGGTTTTGTTGCTTTCACTGATGATTATCATGGGCCTAGACACCACATTCCCAAACATAACTGAGTGTAAAGCATTGAAACTACTGTGAGTCCGTTAGCCTTCAGTCTTGCGTTGAAATTTTGTTTGTAAATACCAGGCTACACATGATGACTTTTATCTCTGAATTCCTGTGCTGTAATTTCCTAAACTGTGATACCCAAAATCCTAGTTTTACATAATGTATTTAACCAAGAGTCCTAGCATTTTTGAAGGAAACTCTAAATTAATACATATATATATATATATATATATATATGCTAATACTTGCGTAACAAAGAGGTTTAGTAGTTATGGAACCCATTGAACTTGGCCTTATACATCAGACATTAAAGCTACCTTATTCTTCAATGTGTCCCATATATATGTTAGTGATTCAAGAGATTATACTCATGGCTCATCACATGTCTGCTTCCTTTTCTGTAGGAAAGAACAACGTCGATGCTTCGAAGAAACTCATCGCAAGCTTGCAAGAACAAACGAATCATCATCAGGTTATCAATGTTGATATTTGTATCACATAACACTATTCTGTCTCTCCTGAAAGAAAGAAAAACCTACAGCATATGTATGCTTCAAATTTGGAAATTTTTAAGGGTTCCAACAACTTGTAATATTAAAAAATTTGAGCTCGTCCCCATCCTTTAGGGGAAACAGCTTCTCATTTAGAAGTTGGAAAGAGAAGAACACAAATGTCTTTTTGATATTCAATGCTTAGAGATGAATATATCACACTGTTTTGTTTAATACATATTTGATTGAAATCTAACATTAATTTAAATAACGTTTGCAGGAGAAGCATATGACCATGCTGGAGCCAAAGGCATCGAAATACACCAATTTTGAAATTCCAAGGAGTAGTCCCTCCAAAACTAGCTCGAAAGCTTCAGAAGAACCTAATGCCGTGCAAGTAAAAGCAATCTGGAAGACTTCTTCAAGGGTTGAAAGACAAGTCTCTAGAAAACTTCGAGGAACTACACAAAAAGATGAAAACCAAAGTCTTCCTGAGGCTGCAGAAGAGATTGTGAACTTAATGCATAAGGATTATAGGGGTGTGGCTCGCCCCAGGCCACCCATCAACAATCATGAGCCTAGAGATTGATCTTCAGAGTGAAAGCCTAAATATTTTTAGGCTCACAATTTTGCCCCAAGTTGCTAGCAACTACGTGGAGTCTCCAAACTCTTATATTATAGGTTACTTTGTTTTGTTTTTTGTTTTAGCTTTTGATGTGTTAAAAAGGCTGCAGCCATAGGACTTAAAAAATGCTGTGCTGTTTGTTAATTTCTCAATACAAATTAACATGAATGTAGAAAATGGAATGAGCTATGTACATTAAGTGTATCTTTCATAATGTGAATTAATGAATTAACTAAGACTTTGAAGTATAATTAATGTATGGCTGCTCACAACAATGCATCATGCATGCTCATTCACTTCATTTTTCTATAATGCCAAGCAAGGTTCTTGAACATAAACTTGAATTCATAAGCATATTTGATCTAGGTAATGGTTGGTTTTGGTGATAAATGTAGCTGTATAAGATAAGGGTATGACTATGCTACCCTAAAATATAATTAGGGTATAGGTACTTTGATGATTGAGGTGTTCAAATTTACACCACTATTTTTTTTAGTTTAAATATATATATATATATATATATATATATATATCCCTCAAATATTTTGGTGGAATAAATTTAAACAGATTTTCAATATACTACTAACTTAACTATATTTAAGGTATCATAATCATGCCCATAAGAATAAAAAGGATCCTTATTTAAGTGCCATTGTCATATATGGGTGTACATGGTTTACCTATAATAAGATGTCCGCATATGATAATAGAAAAAGAATGTATAAAAGAGATGTAGATTTTATTTTTTAGGGAAACGATACGGCTAAGAAGCATAGAATCACTATGCAACTTTTATTGATGTACCTTAACTTTCTAATGCTTTGACATATAGCAATTTATCCCTTAAACTTTTATTATCGGCAATGTGCACTTAACTCACTTGTATTTCGAAATAAATACTGTGCTCTCTATATTTCTACTGATGCGCAATTAATCCTGTAAACCTTAAACTTTATATAAATCTAAAATCTCATGAATTTAAAATTTGAAACTCTAATTCTAAATTTTAAAATTTTTACATTTTAAAATCTTAAGATCTTAAATCATAAGTATCATATGATATTAAACTCTAAACATATTATGTTTAGAACTTTAAAATTTAAGGTTTAATGTAATGTCATGTTTATAGTTTAAAGTTTAAGAATATAAAATCTTAAAATTTAAAATTTTAACATTTAAGGTGCACGCTGCCAGCAACCCCCACATGTGGTCGCAGCCAACCTGTTGTGCACGGGCGCTAGCAGCATGCGACCTGCGTGCAATACATTGCTACATTTTGAAGCATAAATGGGTTAATTAGTCCATGTCAATAAAAATTAGAATGAACTACTCTTTTGGTCACCAAATGATAAGCTAATTATCAATTTCGTTAGCTAAAAATTTTTGTCTGAGTTGAGTTGTTTCAAGATAAATTTTATATCAATTTCAGTCATCCGTTAAGTTTCTCTTTAAATTATGGATAGAAAAGCTAATATTTGACCATGACGTGGACAAATAGACAAATTCTTCATTTGCCATTTGTCCTCTCAAATATCGAATCCCACTTCCGTCTCACATCCACAGAATCACTCTCCTGTGAAGAGAGAGAGAAGGTGGCTAAGATGAAGAATATGCAGAGAGAGAGAAGAGAGAAAGTGTGTGAGGATGTGAGAAGGAAGTGGGATATTTCCAGGTTTGAAAGGAGAAATGGCAAATTTAAAATTTCATTCGTCCATTTGTTCACGTCATTGCACAATTTGTCCACATACTGGCCACATCAACTCCTCCGGCCACAATTTAACGTAAACCTTGCAAAGAACTTGATATAAAATTAATTTTTGAGTAACTCATTGTATTAAACAAAAAATTTTTTGTTGACAAAATTGATAATTGACCTATTTTTTGAGATTAAAAGAGTAGTTTACTTAAAAAATAAAAGGAGATTTCATGCATTTTAACTTAATTAATATATATTGTACCTTTTAAATCTTATTAAAGTCATTTATTCAATACTGTTTGAGGCTCCATAGAACCATTTCTTTGGTTCAATGAAACTTGACGTAGCTGTATTCAGATAAATTTCATCAACATTTCTGTTTCGTCTCATGCCTATGATTGCGATTCGTAATAAACTGGATCAAAAGGTCACATCTTAATTTTCTGTAAACTTTATTTTGTTTTTATCTATTTAGTGTAAAAGAAATTATTTACTTCATTATTTTGAAAAAATTTCTACACAGGACTAACAATTCATTCAATGCAGTAACATTTATGCATTCTATCTCCTGTGTTAGGTGGAGAATAATGAACGAAGTATGCCGGCCTAGTAAAACTCCAATGGGTATTGTTTTATATGGATTGGTGGAGCATTGACTACGGCAAAAATAATGCCCTTTTTCTTACCTTTTAAAACATCCAAGAATACTCATTAACAGTTACCCAGTAGCCCATGTTTGACACTTTCATATGTACTGATAGGAAGCTAACATACAGAGAATCAAGGAAACTTATATATGGAACCTTCTCATATCTTAACACACTTAATCAGTTTAGTAACATGATATTTACCAAGGAAAATAGAGGGCAGTAGATACCAAATACAAAAGGGCAGTTTTCTTTCATTCAAATGCAACCCCATATATCCTTAGCCTATATTAGACCTATATATTGATATAACAGTATACAAAAGGAGTACAAGAATCTATAGATATAAGAGCAAGTAGGTTATAGTAGGTAAGCAAAGTATTGAAGTCAATATCTTAAACAAGAGGAACCCATAATCAGTAGGAACTAAACTCTTTAAATAATCCTAACTTTAACAGCCATAGATATATAACAACAAAAACCAACAGCCATTTATAGATATAACAAGGTGATAGTTTTGGCTAAGAAGTGGCCTCATTGAATGGTCCTAACTTTACACCTGTGGCATCTCACATTCATACTTCTACAACAATCCATGAAAATCACTAATCATACATTAAGGGGAGGCTTTAATTAAAACAAAGGGCATGGTATCATTAGGTTCATCAAAAAGAGGAGTCACTCGCCCCAACTAGTTCAATTGCAGTCTGGGAAAGTTCAGCCTACCACCTACCCTGCCGTGTTCCAACAGTCTGGCTGCTTTCTCTAAGCTGTCCTATGTCAAATTTTATAACGTATAGGAATGTATCAGGATGAATGAAGGAGACAAGCGTTAATGTTAGTAGCTAGCTGCTTTCGCTTAGTTGTCCTATGTCACCAAATCTTACATTACAGATCCTTGCAGTTGCTGGAAGTTGAGCTGCATCACCCACCTTAAAAGAGAAAGAAGAAAAAAAATGATGCAGCAATAGTAAGCACAAGATAGAACATGCAATGATATTCAAAGTGAATAGTCCTGCATATCTAACTATATCTGCTGGCAAACTGGATCTATGACCAAACAGTCTTCATGATGACAATGATTTTCCTTTTTTTTGGTGGGGGCATGATGACAATGATTTTATTCCTATATCAAAGTCACTGGATCCATCGGTAAACTGTAACCTGTTAATTGACCAACACATGCACCCTTCTCCCCCAAAAGGGACATAAAATTGGGTGGCATTAATTTAAGTATCCTTACGCAATCTACATATGGATGAGTAATCTGTGCTAATTATTTCTTGTTCTTTCAACTGTAAGCAATTTGTACGCATAAACGAGTTGTGTTATTTCAAAGTCAAGCAGAGAATAAAAGTAATGTGTCATTTCATCTTTTTTTCCTCCCTTAATATAAAAGAATTCATCAAGAGAAAGATTAACTGCGTCTATAAACCAATAAAAAAAATAACTAAATTTGGCAGAAAAAAACATTGGCTCTTTTTAGACACAACATAAATCTGTACAGCAAGAGCCGCCAATCTCTTTTACTGCAATGTAGTTTAACTAGAAAAATCTGGGAAAAAAAAAATGCTTCCTCGTTGATGGTTTTGTTCCTAAATGTATCTCAATCTAGCATAGGAAAGTAAATCTTGGATCCACCGAATAGATAAATTTTGGTAACATTATAATAAAATTTAAATTCAAATCCTCTTTATCATATTATAAAAAAAAATAAAATTAGCCTAGTGAGTGGACTACTACCATATCCACATATTATATATGGGCAAGCAAGTCATCATAAAAGGGAGGAAATGCTAGTAGTACATAAAATTAGTGTATAAATAAGATATAATATAAAACATATTTTTAAAAGAGAATAAATAAAAAAATTACACAAAATTTATATAATTTTAATTTATATGAATCTAACGCAAAAAAGTATGAAGTGTTTACATTGACTATCTATGCAATAAATTGTCAATCATTTAATGGCATTACAGAGTATGAGAGTTTGGCATGTTTTCATTTTAATAATTTAGCCTTAGCTATGTTTGGATACTTGCCTTACAAAGATTGCATAAGGGATACACAAAAAAATGTGTTTAAATCTGATTTAAATTCTTTAGCTTCTTTATTCTTTAACTAGCGTAGTGCAGTGTATCAAGTGAAAAAAAGAGTTTTGTTTTATCTATTTTTATAAAGTTACGTATTGGTTACACACAATAAAAAAAATAAATTTTATTGATAATTTTATAATTTTATTTAAATTTAAAAATAAATATTATATATTTTATAAGATAATATAAAAAAATATATATATATTACTTTTAACATAAATATATCATTTCTCGTAAAAAAATAGGTATATATAATTACATTAGGTGGGTAGAAATTGCTATAATTTCATGAATTTTAACAATTAAAATTGTAAGCTATTAATTACATAATATAATAGTTTTGACACGGATAAATATAAGATATACAATTATATATAACACAATACGCATTAAAAAAATTTTCAACTATATATATATATATGTATGTATTGCTATAAAAGAATAAGAATAATCGGTTAGATCATTAATTTTATATTTAAATTTAAGCTATAAATTTCATTTTTTATTATTTTTTAAATTTTATCTTTTAAGTCTCAATTATTACATGTCTAATTTTTAAAAATAAAAATTAAAAAATGTCAATCCATTTAAAATAATTTTCTTTGCAATAAAAATTACTGTTGAACTTGGTGGTAAAAGTAATGCCACGTCAACCTTATGCGGTATACGTGCAGTGCATCCATGTGCACTGAACGTTTCTCCTTTTAACTTGCTTCATTTTGATAATTCTTTTTTTATTTTATATAAAATTTAATAATTTTTTTTAATTTTTTATGTATCTCTCACATAAATTATTTTTTAGTTTAAAAATCAAAGATCTCAATCTCCCTTAACTAATGCTAATGCTGTATTCATTTCACCCTCTGCGTTTTTAATAAAAAATATTATTGTTGTTATGAGATTTATATGTTAACAGAAAATTGTTTTACTACACTACTTTTTTTGGTGGAAACACTATTTCCTTTGTAGATGTTTTACTGCACTATTTAAAGCTAAAAGGAAAACTATGGTGATACTAATAAGAGATTGCTAAGAATTAAAATACATGTAAGATGTTAAATTAGTTAAATTTTAAAATTTAATTTATATATTTTAATAAAGTTAATAATTTAAATTTTTTAGAATAAAATTTTATAAATTTTAATTTATAAAAATAAAAAACTCTAATTTAAACTCATCAAATAACCATGTTTAGAGACAGCTAAAACGAAGCATCTTGTTGTCAGGGTTAGGTGAGCCCTCTTGGATCTATTCAAACTAGGAACCGCATTTGATTTCAAAAAATGTTAGCAGTACAATGGAAAGCAGTATAAACCAAGTATAATACTTCACGATTCAATAGCAATTTTGTAAATATTTTAACTATTAAGATTAAATGTTGAAATTGATTATGAGAGGATGTTCGCTAAGTGTACTATTTTCTTATGTAAAAGTACCATCGCTCTTTAATTTCCATGTATTATCAAAGTAGATGGATATTAAGAAAGGAATATACATTCCACATGGATATTTTTTGGTGACTAATTCGTATAAAAGCAAAAATTTGGACCTACAACTATAATAAAGTGTCATGAATGCCCCAAAATCACCTAACAAAGCTGCCCCATATTCTTTCACCCAACCAAACTCTTCCTCAATAAAAATAAGACAACCTCATTATGTTAACAACATCCCAACTGGGCCACCAATAAAGCAAGAAGAAATCAAAAAGAGATGAAGGTTTTTTGGGAGATGTCTCTTTAAAGCCTAGAGAAGAACCTTGGATGGAGGAGGCTCCATCCCAAGTAGAGGAAACACACCGACTTTCATTTAGGGAGATCTTAATGAGGCATAATGGCGACTGGGAACAAGAACAAAATGAAGAGGGGCTGAACAAAGATATGGAAGAAAATGGAGTGAGGAAGAAATGCCAGGAGATGGTATTAAGATAAAAGTGGATGAGTGAGGATGTGCAAACTTTATTTCAAAAAAAGGTCCGCATATTTCTCAATTATTTTTTGCGGATGATATTCTTCTTTTTGCAGAAACTTCTTTACACCAAGCAGAAGTTATTAAAAAAAATGTCTGGTAGTCCTTTGTAGTGCTTCTGGGCAGAAGGTAAACAATAATAAGACAAAAATTTATTACTCTAAAAGTGTTCATCACATTGTGAGGAGGGAGCTATCTGATTTTTTGGGTTTTGGCTCAACCTCTAATTTGGGGAAATACTTGGGAGTGCCCATTATACACGAAGGTAAGAGGAAGAGCAATTATGATTTTACCATTGAAAAGATGAATAATAGACTGACAATGTGGAAGGAGAGAACTCTGTCTATGGCTGGTAGATTAACTCTGACTGAGGCAGTTTTAGAAAATTTACCAAGCTACATCATGCAGTCTACTTGGTTGCCAGTGAGTATACGGGATCAGATCGAAAAGAAGTGTAGAAGTTTTATATAGGTTCCAACTCTGACACTAGGAAGATTCATTTGGTTAAATGGGATACGGTGTGCACCCCAGAAAACATGGGAAGGCTTGGATTGAGAAATTTGAAGCAAGTTAATAATGCTTTCTTGATGAAGATATGTTGGGAGATGGTGACAAAAAGAAATTCACTATGGGCTACAGTCCTTTGGGAGAAGTATAAATGTGGGCACTCAAACTTTCCACAAGTAACCGTCAAAGGAGATTCATCCAACTTGCGGAAAGGGGTTACCAGAATCAGGGACAAATTTAAAATGGGTCTATGTTGGAAGGTGGCAACAGGAACTGAGATTTTATTTTGGGTTAATATCTGGGTACAAGGGCTGGAGGAGTTGGAGCAATATGTCATAACACTTTTGGAAGAAAACATGACATATCAGAAGGTAATAAAGTTTGTAGATAATGAAGGTAAGTGGAACTCGAATATAACTAAGAGATATCTTCCACAAGACATATGTAATAAAATTGCTGTAATAACCCTCCATCTCCTAGGGGAGGTGAAGATCAATGCCACTGGAGATTCACAAATTCGGGTTATTTTACGTTAGGGTCGGCTTATCATTGACTGAAAGGAAATCATCTTTTCAAATAGCAAAATATTTGAAAGGTGATATGGAGATACAAGGGCCCTGAGAGAATAAAGACTCTTCTTTGGCTATTGGCTAAGGAGAAAGTTCTAACAAATTGGAGGAGATTTCGATTAAACCTGACTTCAAATCCTTACTGCCCTATTTGCAAAGATTATGAAGAATCAAATCTTCATGCTGTCAGGGACTGTGAAATGATTGCAAATGCTTGGAAAACACTGATCCATCAGGACACTGGGAGGCTTTCTTTAAATTATCGGTACAGGAGTGGATCCAGTGGAACTTAACTGTGCGAGCAGGGAGAGAGGAGTTTATGGACGGGGGTATCCTCTTTGGTATAGCAGTTCACCAATTTTGGACTGCCAGAAATGAGGTCGTATTCCAGCAGAAAGACCCGAGGGTTCTGGATAATGTGATAAATATTATTATCCGGGCAAGAGAAATGGAGAGAGCCAGATATGAAGACATGCAGGGGCATAAACAATGTTGGAAGCCTTCGAAGAACGATTGGTATAAAATCAATGTAGATGGGGCCTAGTCTGCTCATTCTGGATTGGCTTCCTATGGAGGTATAATTAGAGATAACAAGAGAGTTTTTATAGAAGGATGTACTGGGACTTTCCCCCATGGCTCAGTTATTAAGGCGGAGCTTATGGCAATACTCAAAACTTTGGAGTTAGCCTGGGAAGAGGGAATTAGGAAAGTAATTCTGGAGTCAGATTCGGAGGAGGCAATGGGGTTAGTGCAGGGGTTTAATCAGCTCCACGGGATAGAGCATCAACTAGTTGAAGAAATCCAGAAATGGATTCAATATCAATGGCACATTGAAATCAGACATATACCCAGAGAAGCGAACAGTGCAGCTGATAAAATGGCTAAGCTGGGAAAGAATCTCGGAGTCCACATGCAAGAAGTGGACATTGCCCCTGACCCCCTGTAGAACTCAGGAGTATTTTAAATGCTGACATGCAGGGTCACATGCAAGACTCTGTGATGTAATTTTGTTTTTTCTTCCCTTACTGTACAAAAAAAATATTGTGATTATTTAATAACTGAATTTGATAATTTAATTTATAAAATTTAATAAATTTAATATTTTTAATTCTTTAAAATAAAATTTTAATATATAAAAATAAACAGACTGTATACGAAAAGAATGTTTTTGTTTTTGTTTAGTTTCAAATTAAGGAATTCCACGTCAATCGAACACGATAAACATTAAAGAACATGCAGGCTTGTGGAGGGAGAAACCAGAAAGTAGTTGATGGCGGATAGGACTATGTATGATGGGCCCACACAGACACACATCCATTAGAGATGGTCGCCTCACCGGCTTCATGCTTTATTTAGTAATTGGTACGTAGGCCTTTATTTTATGTGCCTCTGAAGTGTTCCACCCAACCCACTCACTTCAATTTCATTATTTCATGTAAGAAAATTCAATATCTTTATTTTATGAGATATAATCCCGGTCAGCACACCGAATCCGCGTTGTTCCGCTCCTTTAAGCCTCCAACTCAGACTCTTTTTTGAATTACTCTTTGTTTCTCATTTACAGTATCCGTCTTTCTTCTACTGGGTCCATTGAATGCAGACCCAGAAAGATAATTGGAACGAGACACGGGTGAATTTCGGAATCACAGTTTACAGAATTAGTGATCAACCCTTTATGCGGGCGTTCTTCAGCTAATTAGGTATGGGGATTTTCTCATAATGGTTCTCCAGGTGCTTTCTCGGCTGTAATTGGAAAAGATCACTTTTTTTTTTTCGGTTTTAATTCCTTAAACCCTTCTTTTTTTGATTTGGTTTGGTGGGTTGTTGAGTTTCATGTAGGGGATTGAAAATTGAAAATAAAAAGAATTCAATGTTTTAAGGAAACAGTCGCTTATTGAGGGTACCATATTCAAACTGGGGATCGTTTTGATGTGTGAATAATTGAATAACAAATGGATATATATGTTCAGAATGATGAATGCAATGACGACAAGCTTGAACTTGTTGTCGAAAGAATTGTAAATAGTAAACTATCTCCTATGTTTTGCTGCAGTAACTGTTATGTAAATCATAAAAGACAAGATTAGAGAAATTGTTGGCTACATGATTTTATGATTTCTGCAATTTTTCTTTTGAAGTGTGTCCTGAAACTAGTTACACTTTATGAATGAATATAGAGGTGCACAATGTTTCGTTGGCATTTGTTTGGTCTCTTCTCTTTTATGTACTTATGCTGGTCTCTCTTGAATTAAACATTAAATCTGAAGAGTTAAAATGTCACAATCAGCGGATCCATAATATGTTCTTTCCTTAAAGTGAGCATAAGCTGTTTTAATATCGATATGCATTTTTGCTAAGACTCCTCTGAAGTTTGTTGTTGTGTAACACACCTCCCTCTGTAATTTGGCATTAGAGATAGCCAAAATTATATCGCTTTCTTACCCAAAAACTACTAGTAATTTAAATTATGCTACATTTTCAACAAATTATTCAAACTAAGTATTTAACATGCTCATTGCTGGAATTATTTTTTTAGAAAATTCCTCTCCCCTCCCCCTATTAAGCGTGAAGTTAAAAAAATAAAATAATGCTAGTCGCTTATTATCTTGAGAGTTCAATTATGTCAGTTTCATCTGCATGAAGTATTGAGTGACATCAAATTCTATCAATTTTGTGACACTGAACCTCTGTAGGCTGTAGCATTATTCTCCTGCTAGATGACTTTATCGTCTGAATGTCAAGGGAAAGAAAGGTCAAAGAATGGTTGATCAAGCTAACTTAGTTATCATCGGTGTCACTGTTGGTTTGGCCCTTGGAATTTTGATAGCTTCCCTCACATTTTTCAGCGTAAGGTGGTACAAGAAACGTGCTTATCTTAGACGGCGTACAAATGAACATAGCTCAACTACTCTTCCAATACGCACAAATGGATTAGGAACAAGCACTGAATTTAGTGTCTCTCTTACAAGTTCCATAGCCCCTTCAAGGTCAGAAATTCTGCAGAAAAATTCCCACTTCACCTTGTGGAATCATCAAAACAAAGATCAGTTTACTTCAGCATCGGGCATTCTTAAGTACTCATACAAGTATGTATATTGCATTAATGAGCATGAGGTTTACTCTCTTACTTCATTCTTAATTTTTCCCCCTGGGGAAAGGGGTATGTAGATGTACTTATGTTAATTTTGTAACGATTATCCTGAAACTGTTCTGTTTCTAGGCAACTACAAATAGAATGAAGAGCATGTAGTGGTTATCATTAAAATGTGTTATTTGTCTGATTTATGGAATTGGAAAGTTTGTTTTGCTTGATAATGAATTTTGTAATCTGAAAAAAGTGATTTTCATCACATACTATTTGGGAAGAAAAAAGAAAAGCCGAAAGTAGGACAAGGAATTGGAAATGTTATTTAGAGATACTAACATTTGTTGTAATGGTCTATCTGACACTTCACATCGTCCAGAGAAACTCAGAAGGCTACTCAGAATTTTACAACCATCTTGGGACAAGGATCATTTGGTACAGTTTATAAAGCTACGATGCGTACAGGAGAGGTGGTAGCTGTGAAGGTGCTTGCTTCCAATTCCAAACAAGGGGAAAAAGAATTCCAAACAGAGGTATGAGCAAATAACTACCGTGATTCTAGGTTTGTGGACAGATTTTTTATTTTACCTTTGCTGATTTATGTAAAATTGGAATGTAGTTCCATAATTATGCTTTTGTATTAATCTTTTTGCCATTTTTTCCTGTTTGGTTACTTCATGAGACTTAATCAAACAAACAAAACAACCAACCCTTATCCCACTATGTGGGGTTGTTATTTCAAGTGACTCAAACAAAATAATTTAAAAGGCCTAGACCATGAATTTTAAAAGTCGTAGATGACTTGATGGCAAGATGCTTGATACCTGATGGTTAGACCTGAGTTGAAATGAGGAGTCCAGAGCAACCGAGCAGATCATGATAATCCTAAGTCAATATATATAGGAGGTATAGTGTGCCAGTTGCTATGAACTCCATTTCTGGGCACCATCCCTCTTGTATGACCTTAAGGGATTATTAAAGATTATATGTGCATTATGAAAAATTGTTATCATTATTGGAACATAAAAGCCTACTGAGGTAAATAGTTATTCTATTTCTCCCAGAAAGAAGATATCAAAAATTCAAATGGCATGAGAGTTTACTTGCTTGCACTGGCTTTTGTTTAGGATGGTGACATTAGTTCTAGTCTGAACAACTGAAGGACTAGAATGTATATCTAAAATCAGTTGCCGGCCTAGTTTGTTGGAATTACTTTGATATAACTCGATGTTGTTGCAGGTGTCTCTGCTAGGAAGACTGCATCATCGAAATCTTGTGAATTTGGTAGGATATTGTGTAGATAAAGGACAGCGCATACTGTTTTATGAGTTCATGAGTAACGGAAATTTAGCTAGCCTTCTGTATGGTATGTTGAAGATCTCTTTCATGTTCATCTGAAAAATTCTTTCCGTTGCGACAGTTGAATTTTGTGACCTACATGATAATGTCATCAAATAAACAGTAAGAGGTTCATATTTGACAGTATGTTGTCTGTATTGAGAAACATTCGTCCTATGCATGCATCTAGGTGAAGAACGGGACTTGAGTTGGGATGAAAGACTCCAAATTGCTATTGATATTTCGCATGGAATCGAATACCTTCATGAAGGAGTATGTTGACTGATTCATTTTCTCTTATTCTATATGAGAATGCATTTGGTTAATATGAACATGCATGGAACAGGCAGTCCCACCCGTCATACATCGTGATTTGAAGTCTGCCAACATACTATTAGATCACTCAATGAGGGCTAAGGTAACTTGTTTGGACAAGTGCTTTTTGATACATCAGATTGCCATACGATTATTCCTAAATTTTCAACCCAGCTAATATGATCCTTTGTGAATTGGAACATAATTGGGAAGAATTTCAAAAGAGCAAGCAGACATTGCAAAACTTATTCTAACCTTAAAATCTTTATATCCTCTATGTTTTTGCATATGTAAGAGTATAAGCTCATCTTTTACACTCTGAAGTTCCTTAATAATGTTGTCTTCCTCAATTTTACAAAGAAGTTCAAGAAACAACCAGGAAAAAACAAGATTACTGTGAATTCACGTAACAAGTACATTCTCCTTCAAACATTTTGATTACCAAATTATGCATAAGAGCAGCTGAGTTGTAAATAAACAATATTCTGTGTAACCTTAAGAGTCATCACATATATGCCTTTCATATCATCGATTATCTTCTTTTTTGGGGGAATAAGTTAGTTCATTACATAGGTTGCTGATTTTGGGCTCTCAAAGGAAGAGATCTTTGATGACCGGAACTCTGGCCTTAAGGGTACATATGGCTACATGGATCCAGCATATATCAACACAAAAAAGTTCACAATGAAGAGTGACATTTACAGTTTCGGTATCATCATCTTTGAGCTCATCACAGCCATTCACCCTCATCAAAATTTGATGGAATATATTAACCTTGTAAGTTATCCTTGCTTTGGAAAAGAACTGCTTTTTCTCTTTGATATTCTGTTCTTAAACATATTCATATACCTCCTTCTGGTTTCTTTTTTATATAGTTATCTTATTCTTTTAGGCTGCAATGGATCATGATGGTGTAGATGAGATACTGGACAAGCAACTTGTGGGAAAATGCAACCTTGAAGAAGTGAGGCAACTTGCTAAAATTGCGCACAAATGCTTGAACAAATCACCTAAGAAACGCCCCTCTATCGGTGAGGTTTCACAGGGCATACTGAGGATCAAACAAAGGCGTCTTGCAAAACAAGACACCATGTCATTTGCAGGCAGCAACTTTTCACGAGCTTTGAGTCGGATAGAGGATCAACAGGTTGAGCTAAGTAGGACGACTTCCTTAAATCACAGAGAAACAGGTTGAGTCCAATTATTTTTAGTTGGGGAATTTTCTTGTCATCCCGTTACAAGTAAACTTTATAGGAGATCCCATGAATTACTTCTTTCTGGCAGTTTAAAGTCAGAATGGCTAATTCACTGTTTGAGCCGTGGCAATTTTCAGGCAAGAGGGAAAGAAGTTATTTTCTTATTTTTACTCCGGAAAATAGTGAGATGAAAAGATTATGAAAATTGAACCCAACAATTTTCACCGAGCTCAATTATTTATTACCAATCTTTTATGCTATTGAGTTACTATTAACTTTTTTTATTATTTTTTTCATTAACTAAAATACATATAATCTCTTTCAACCTTTATTGATATGCATTTAATTTTCTTATACGATAAAAGATATCAAGATACTTAAACTTTTGTTAACATGTATGTGACCCAATTTCATAGTCTACTGTTAAGTATTTTATCGGAGCCTTCATTTTCCTCTGTCAAGACTCTCTGAAGCCCCTGTTAAGCGCGAGACAGGATCCACCAAGAAGCCAAAAATGGTGCCGGAACTCTCCTCGGCGATTCAGATTGCTGGAGTTGACTCATTTTGCTTTACCCCCATCTAAAAAAAAGCCCACTGCAAGTTCAATGCAATCTCAGTTGAGCAGTATAATGAGGATAGAGATCTAAGTTGGGAAACGAAGAAGGCTGAGGAATGTTGCTTCTGGTTCTACTGCTGAAAAAGGGGAATCATCTAATTGCTTTCCATTTTTTTGTGAAACTTGCCCCGCGATCGAAACAGCAAAGGAATCATTTAGCACCAATGGTTGCTCTCATGCTTATTGCACAGAGTGTCTCACTAGGTATGTAGGGTCTAAGCATCAAGAAAATGTTATAACCACTAGGTGCCCGGTGTTCCAATTGTTCCTTCGGAAGTGTCTGATAGGTGGGTAATGCTTTGCGTGAGGCTGTAATCCCTGCCACTGAGAAGTTGTTTGTCTATACAAGGACTTCTCTGCACTGCTAACTGGTGATGGGAGGGAGACTAAAGAGTCAGAGTGTCCAAACGGCCACGTAATGACAGGAGTGCAAAGACATGTAATAGGGTGTAAATGGAAAAAAATAAAATTGAGATTTTAGTTATACATGTAACTATTTTGTTAAAAAATTAACAAATAAAAATAACAAAAATGACTGTCTCCATCTTAGTAAAAGTTTAAAAAGATATTTTGTTACCTTTTTATAATATAAAGAGATTAAATGCCCAAAAGGTTATGTGCACTCTATCCTTTTTCTTTTTTGGCCACATTCTAATAAGTAAATGCTGCGCTATAATAGAATGCGAAGTGAATTTAATATTTGAAAAGAAGGATAAAATTACGAATCATCAAACACGATTATGGTCTTTCATGGTTGTTTTTTATGCCACATTCAACGAGGGAAATTTTAGATGTAGGATGAAGGGCGGAAATCGTGGAATGAGCTATACTTCTGTCACGTATAGTCTCGAGTGGAAACTAACATAACGGCCTCCCTAAATAGTTTCTCAATTCTAAATTTTATAAAAATTTTATTTAAAATATATATTATTAAATTTATTAATTCTCATATATTAATTTATAAAATTTATCAAATTTAATACTTCATAATATATTTTGATAAGAAATTTTTCCTTTGGTTTCTCCTCTAGACCCAAAAATTACAAAATCTGGTGGGCTGTTGATTTTTCTGTTTTTTTTTTTTTTTTTTTTTTGTGCATAGTGGGCTATGGATTTTAACAAATAAAAAAGGTTAATAGAAAAGTCATATTTTCACAACTTACTCAGCAAAAAGTCCACACAAACTATCATATAATTCCAATAAACTGTTACTGACTAATCATATTTAATATAAGCCCGTGCATAACAGAATAAGCTGAAAAACTTGTGTATAACTAATATTATTCGGAATTAAAGCAAAGTTTTCTTTTCCTTGAAAATGGATTCCAGCTCTTCCGTTACTCAAGGGTTATTATATCAAAACATACTGTTAGAGCTATCAACAAGCATAAAATTACTTGCTGCAAAGCCATAAGCAATGCTTAATTGATGCTAAGCAGACCAAATCAGTCAGTAATATTTATCAGCTAAAAATATAAGCAAACAAGTAAGCAAATAAGTCAAAGAAGTAAAAGGGGAAGAAAACTAAAAAAACCTTTCAACCTTCCTCAGAATACCGAAACAAGAATAGTCCACGATAATCAACTACACGATGATTGATTGTAAACAATGTAAAGAGAACCTAACGATACAAGGATAACTGCCACCACACACACACACACAAAAACCTAGATGCAGCTTAATTCCCCATGTCAACATCCATTTTCTTCCTGTTGAAGAGCGGTGAATTTTTCAAAAGCACCTTATGTAGATATTATGAAAAACGAACTATTATTAGCCCAGAACAAATTGGCCTATAGATGGGAATAATCAGTGGATGCAGTCGTACGCGAAAATAGCATGAAAATTCACCCAAAAGAAAAATCTGAATTAAAAGCCAGGGACTAAGAGTCACCATAGAAATATCATTTAAAACCAGAAAAAAATAAAAATTTCATCAATATACACAAAGGTAATTTATTTTCGCAGTCTCCCCACCTGATCATACTAAACAGTGATAATAAAGTGGCAAACTACTTAAAAACAAACGAGAACATAATCTTCAGATATTCAAGACGTCCTCACCTATAATTGCTGATGCAAGAGCTTTCTCCCTGGCGGCTTTCAGAACCATGCTATTCCCACACCCCACTTTGACACAAAAAACCCACATACCACATCTACAACCATGGATTGATTGTGTGGCATAAATGTGGGCTGTAGATTTTCCGTGTCAAAGTGGAGGCATGGGAATAGAATTACTCCAACGTTCAATATTCCTTTGCACCTAGATACAGCTGCTCATGATCCCAGAAATAAAACCTATGCACTTATCCACATAATTCAGGTCACATGGCACATCATACAACTCTAAATATATTCTTCGGTTCACTCCATATTTTATTTATAACGCCCCTAAAACTGGCATGAAGTTCCAAGTCTCTGTCTCTGCCTTTGACCTACATTCCCTTGTTTACGATTAACAAAAGCTGGGTTCAACAAACTCTGAAAATACTCAAGAAACTGGTTCCACTTCTCCTCACCTATATCTGCCAGCTTCACAAAACTACTGCTCGCGGGCAATTCATTCACACTCCTGTTTCCAGATGACGTACTGGCCAAGTAGCCACTCTTTTGTTTTGCACCCTGGTGTTGCCAACTTTTCTCACCAATTCTCATATTTCTCATGGACATTGATAGCTTTGAATAATTAGGCACCCAATTTCCCCTAAACCCTGTATGTTCATCTCCATTTACGGATAACTCCTCTCCATCACTCTCTACCTCATTCTCCATCACACTTTCCTCCAGTTTAGAAAGAAAGTTTCTGCCACTTCCTGCTTTTGCTCCAAATTGAAAAGTAGCCCTTGCTTTCAGATTTTCTTCTCTGTTTGAAGCATAGTCCAACTCTTGGTCATCACAGTCAATCTGAAACTGAATCACATCTTTGTCTCCTGCTTCTGCCTCAAAAAATGAAAATTGTTCTTGATCTAACAATTTCCTTGCTTCAAGACAGATAACCTCAAGCTCACTGGGCTCTTCATCATGACCCTGAAATTCCCTACTCATCATGTCACCTATCTCAGCTAAACAAAGACCAAAGGCTGCTGCTTCCTTGAGGAAGATTGTGCAAAGAACCAAAACCCTCAAGCATGCCTCTCGAATAATGGGGAGCTCCATTCTAAGCTTTTCTGCATCATGAAATGGATCTAGATAAGATATATAATTAAGCTCATCCTCTGAAAAGGGAATTGATGCCTGTGGCCAGTGGATCCATTCAAAATATGGATCTTCCAAGTTTTCAGGAAGGCAAAGGCCATGATCAATGGGAATGAGCTCCACCTGACCAAACCTCCCCACCCCATCGAGCTTCCTGACCAGAAGATTTCCTGCATGCCTATCTGTGTTTAAAATTCGTATATCTAAAATTCCTATCCTATGAACATCTCCAACAGGGAAGCTAGAAGTTCCATAATCACTTGCATCAAAATCATGAGGAATGAACTGCTGTAGTGATGCAATCTTGCTAATATGCTTCCCCTTTTTATGCATATTAGCATTTACCCCATCATTAACATTAAAAATAGAATGCGTGACCTTCACAAGGGCAGTGGAAGGCACATTGGCAAAATGATCATGGTCAAGAAGGTAAGCTGCAACTTCTCTAAAACCCGTCTCCCCAACCCTCACAGAACGTTTCAATCCCGGTTGCCCAAGAGCTTTGCCAGCAAAACCTTTTGGGTTGTTTGGTGCGTAAGGTTCCTCATCAGTTGGTTTCACAATAGCAACGTTTTCACCAAGGCTGTTTCTAAAATAATATGCACCCCCTAATCCACTCTGTATAGGGATTGGTTCAATGCCAATTTTCATTGCCATCATAATATCCTTAACCAGTTGTTTTGTTGCAGCAAATTGATCCGAGTAACCTAAAATCTCAATTGGTCCACTCTGATCCCTCTGCTGAAGATCCCTTCCAGTAGGTGAAAGACATGGGGTAGATGAGCTCCTATGTAAGAAGTTCCTGGTGAGAAGAAGTGGAGAATCATTTCTAACCACACTGAGATCATTCTTCAAGACCATGTCCCCGCATATAAGTGCGCTTTCCTCAGTTGGAACATTTAATGCAAGTTGTAATTTCCTCTTCACCGTATGGGCATTGTCACTTCTATCTAACTCTATTCCCATAACACAGCCACTTTCAGTCTGCACAAATATGCGTCTCTTCCTAGAAGGCTGTCTTTCCATTCTCTTATTCCCACAACACTCACCACTGGGAGGTCCTTTGAAGGTTGCAACAGCCATCTCAACATGTACACCAGTGTTGAAATCAAGATATGTGGAAAGAAAAGGAGAAGAGGCAAACTTCAATGCCAGCAGCAGAGATGGCAGTGGCAGAGAGTTTCTCTCTCAAGCAAACGCCAAACTCAGATGCTGGCACTTGATGTCGCACAGAAGATATTGCACCGTAAACAATCATAGTCAACTAGGTAGAATCCAAACTTTTCTGATAGTTCCCATATAAGAACAGCATTCTCTGTAAACAGATTACACACAGCCAAACTTCTACATTGCAGATGTCACCAATAATACAAGCTGATTAAAAAACAAAATAAAATTATTAGATATATTACCAAAATAGAGGTAAAAAGAACAGTGAGATAACATAGCTATAGTGGGTATTCATTGACACCATCACAAATAAAAATTAACCTTACACCATTGACTAACTTTTTATCCAATGATGTTTTTACGAAATTCATGGTTGGATTAAAAATGTCTATCATATAGGTCATCCCCATAAACTTTCATGTTAATTCAAATTTATATTGTACTTCATCAGTATGCGTTAATATTAATGTACAATATACTTTTCAAACTTTTGTTTATATTAGCTATTAAATTGTTGTAAAAAAAAACTACACATTGTATAAATTTCTTAAAATTTAGCATGCAAGACCGAAAAAATAGTTACTAATACTCAGCAATTGTATTGAGGAAAATCACATTCTATAAAAAGTTATTGAGTGCTGTATGACCAGTCTTACACCAGTTTCAATTATCCCTACCCATGTCGCATATCAGTTCAAATATTGATGTTTAAATGAAGAGGGAAAAGAGGCACTGTCTTGTGAACTATACTAAATTTTTTAAATGATCATAAATGATAAAAGGTATCAATTGTCATAATTAACAAGAGGAAGAATAAGTTATGTATATTGAACCCAACAGTGAAATATAATGATATTTTAATTTAGCTATTCCTAAGCAAAGAAATCACCAGTGACTATGAAGTACATCAATCTGAAAGCAAGTGTTTAGAAGTGAAGCGTGAACTATTTTTAAATAAGCCTGCCTATTAATCAGGCGTGAGGGTTCCATACAAAATTACTGATAGTAAAGTGTCAACAACAAACCACAAGTGAATACACTAAATAAAGGCAAAATCACAGAAAAGTAATTTATGTTCATGATGGGTTTAATTTTCCTTCTAGCTTGATCTAACCTCAACTGCATCCTGGGAATAAAATTCCCCAACATAAAATAATATAAAACAGAGAAAACAAAAGGAAAAAATGCACTAGTCAACCAGAAGTATAGCTTGTAGCTGCAGAAGTCGTCATTATCCTACAACTGTTAAGTATACAAGAGACCAAAAGTATCCATCCGTGTCTGCCAAGTACAATTCAGTGTCAAATACGCATCTAATACTCATAAGGCTCCCTTTGTGAAGTGTCTATGCTTCCTAAGCACCGGTATACCTCAAATGAATTCGTGAAAAAGAACTTTTGAAATTGTTTCTTCAAAACCATAATTATTAAAAGCTTCAAACTTAACCTAAGTACTCAACTACAAACAGACCGGCTATAAATCTAACAGGTGAGATTTCATCCATATTATGTCTCATAAGTGAAGTCCCAGATCTAAATTTAAAAGTATAATCTGACTGTATCATGCAAATTAGCAGATCCGTAACACATGAGGTGCCAATGCAAAGTAAGTCTCATATGCATCTGAAAAACTCACAAGGCATCTAAAGTTGACAAAATGATGCCTCATCTTAATTAATTTATTTTTCTCTTCAATAAATCAAATGACTTTGTAATATATATGAAAAAAACACGGGGAAAATTTGTCAGATGTAGTATCAAGAAAATTTGTCAAAAACAAAAATTAATAACAAATTTATTAGCCAACAGAGAGCTTGAAAACGTAACAACAAATTCATAGATCAATATAATATTCATTACAAGTCCATAACAACAACAGAAATTTCAAACTGATCAAGGATTAAAAAGCTTCGTAAAATAAATAAGAAACTCATAGATCCATGTTAACAAGAGATATATTAAAAAATTTAATATTTTACACACAAATTTTCAATCAAATCGTATAAGATTCTCCTGTCTCAAAAAATATCAATAAAAATCGCATAAGATTATTGCCATCTTCGGCCTCCCGGAAGAGCTAGCATGCAAGAAATCTTATGACTGGAGATTTCCCATGCTTCCTGGCCATCCTTAACACTTCCTATTCTGAAAACTGAAGAATATTTTCCCTTGTCAATTTCTAACAAAAAAAATAGCCAGGAATCTTTCTTTCAAACCGGAAAAAAAGGTCAAACCATTCGATTCCTCAGAAAAGTTGAATTCGAATTGAACACTTAAACTTGATTTAAATTGATGTTCTGCAAACCGCAGGAAGAAGAAAATGCGAGAATCACAGAACCGATTCGAAAAGAACTAAAAATAAGAAGAAAAACCTCACTCCTAAAACCGAAGAACGCATGATACTAAAACGACAGAACCGAGCAAGGCGGACTCACCGAAGACGGCGAGATCGGAATCAGACCGGTGGCGCTACAAGCAGAGCCACCGCCGTGGAGGGATGGCTGAGATTATCGGACAGGGTGCAGATCAACGGCTGGATAGATTTGTCGAGTAAAACCGGTATAATTGCGTCAGTTGGCACTCCCGCTTTCGGAGGTTTTTCTAACTTCCCTTCAGAATTAGCGGGGTACGCCCAATGGGGTTTAACGAATTCTTGTTAATATATAATTTTTTTTTTCATTTTTTTTGGTGATGTATTTTTTTTGGACATTGAACTGATCGAAGCCTATTTATTTATTTATTACATAGATTATACAATTGCAACAGATATGATGGTGCATGCACAAATTTCGCCACGTGGGACCACAAGGGCCCATAACGCGTGGCAGTGTTATAATTGACTCGTAGATTTTTTTAATTCAATAGGAATGTGATAACTTATTTTGTATTCAAAATTGAATAAAAAACAAACTATTCCTTGACCTTTTCTTCATTTTTTTTATAATGTAAATTTTTTTATCAAAATATTATAAATAATTTTCTTTTGAAAATTTTTATCACCTCTTTCTTCATTTTATGATAACCTGTTACAAATATCTTTTTTTTAAAAATAATGTGTGCAAATTTTCTTAAATTTAAAATGTTTATATGAAACAAATGCTAAATATAAAAAAATAATGTAATTAAATAATAATAATAAAGTAAAACATACTGAGCTAAGAAATTAAACAATAACAGATAATCTTATTTATTTAAATATGTATACCAATATATTGATACGATTGTCATAAAACATATCATTTTTAATAAATGTACAATTATGCGATGAAACTTTTCTAATATGTGCATCATAAAATTCAATCATTTCATCTTTAATATAATTAAAGATCGAAATTAATACGTATTATTTTAATGATTAGTATATGATATTTTTAATAGGTTTTAAATTATATGTTAATAAACTTTTATAATTTATTTTAGGCTAATTTTATGCTACTAGTATGAAGATTTATAGTATAAATACTTAAGGTGATAGGATCAAATAAGAAAAATGAATAAACATTTTAAGCAATCATATTTATTAATATATATAAACATGTGTCCTAAATCTTTCCATTATTAAAATCTCATTTATTTTAACCAATTATTCCTGTTTAATATTAATTCTATTTGATTAGGATTCTCAAATGCTACTACCTTTTCTTAATATTAATTTTGATTAGGAAAAAGTTATCCTTACAAAATGAGATTAATAAAAATCTTACAAAAATTAACATAAGTTATTAAATTAATTAAATTAAATTGTGAGATATAATAAATTTAATATTATAAATTATTGTAAATAAAATTTTCATAAAATTTAATTTATATAAATAAAAGAAATATTTTGATTTGAACTTACCCCATCCAAGCTTGCAAAGAGGAACTGAATGGTGATTTGCAGCTTAAACCTTTGAATATGAGGTTCACGGATTTTAGTGATTTTAGATAAAATAAAAGAGATAAAGAGTAACTTTTATTTATGAGTCTTATTTTTAATTAATTTTTTAACTCTTTTAAATTTTATCTCAATTTTCTTTTTACTACAATTTCTAACTTTAAACACTTAAATCAAGAAATTTGAATACTAAAATTCTTGAAAGCAATAAAGATTTTACTCAAATTTATTTTTATTTCTCTCTTATCCTACTGTTAATTAATTCCACAATTAGGAATTCAGATTTATTATTTCTTTCCTAAATCCAGTATACCCCTAGTATAAGATATCACCATGAAATTAGTTATGTGTGCGTTTTTTTTATTTGGGTACATGTGTGTGCTTGCTTTATGCAAATATTAATGTGAAAAGAATAAAAGAAAATGCATATATGATTTAAATTTTAAATACGAAAGAATATGACGCTAATATTGTTCTTAAATATTTTAAAAAATGAGATAACTTGAAGTGATTATTTTACTAATATAATAATAGAATTATGCAAAATGGGCTAATTACCCGTTATATGTCTAAGCATTTTTGCCCATGCCTAACGTTTGCCTTGCGTACCTATTGTTTGCCCAAACCTAACCTAACACGTCTAATCCAAGCAAAAGATATTTTCGGCGTAAAGCCAAAATGACGATTGATATATTTTTTTATTTTTTATTTTTAAAAGGTATAGAAGTTTACAATTTATTTCTGATTTTTTTTATTATTTGAATCTACAACTCTGTCTCAGTATTTTAATTTGATTATTTTGTTACAATTTCTAGGAATTAAATTAAAATGAGTTAAAAAGTTAAAGATTAAGCCAATAAATTCATTCAAAGAATAAATAATGAGTTAGTAGTAATATTTTAAAAGAAAATATGAATTTTCTTAGGAATCCCTCAAATAGCATGGAAGAATTTGGACTAAATTAAAATAGAAGAGCGAGATAACGTAAATTATTTTTTTTTTTTGTATGAAGAAAATGATCCTTTACATTACAACTTCATAAAAAATATCATTCCAACGCCCAATTTTTTATAGAGTTAACTATATTATACCTCTTCTAATTTTTTTCTTTGGAAATCTAACCTCTTGTAATTTAGGCTTTGGTGCACATTACCTCTAAAATTTTTTTAGATCTCTTGGAATTATCCTTCGCCAGAAGCCTAATTCGTGCAATTTACTCTTAAAATTTTAATTCATTGTAAATCAGATCTTCCGTTAAACATATGTTAAAATTGAAAACGTGAAAACGGAGAGTAATAAGACACCCATGGTTGAGCTCCCTTTCAACCACCACACCCAAAAGATGTCTCTGCCTTTACAAAGGGAGTCGCCGCCACAACCACCATATCTATGGAAAACACCCAGCACCCACAGCCTCTGCGCTTGAACATGGGGTGTTCCTTCAACAACCATAATGGCATCGGTACCATTTAGTGCAAGAGATCATTAACGTCCTTCCCTATGATGATGATGAGCATTTCACTTGGGACCCTCGCGTTCAGGATTGCAAGACATGGAATATGCTAATCGCTATGAACAGCGACCACGTGACCAACAATTTCACCAATTTGACCCACAAAATTACAGCCAGAGCTTCAACTCCTCTTCTATATTGCATACTCCTTACCCATTACCAGATCTCCTGAACCTTCTCCACTTGCCGAGATGCTCTCACAAATCCATTAATTTGCATTCCATACCCAACCCACAAGACCCCAAATCTTCAAAACTCCATAGGTTTTCTTGGAGAGCTTCCAATTGGAGCGGACAGCACAACACATCCTCCGTTCGTATAATTCTCTATTTCATCTGAATCTGCCTCCGCAGCTTCTTGCGTTCAGAGAGCTGTTCCAGTCTCTATCTCATGGATGCAGCTTACCAACCCGCCCTGAGATTTTGTATTTCCCTCCTTTGTTTGATTATGGTCTTAGGTTTTTGGTTTTCACTCTTTTTAACACTTTTAATTATAATAAAAAGACTCTGAACGTTTAATAAGAGTTTTTCGCTTTCAATTGTAATTAAACAAATAGATTCACGCACAAAAGAAAGCATGATGCCCTTGAGCCTATGATAAATTGGCTCAATCTTGGTTTTGCAAAAAATGAAGTATCGTTTTCTTTAGAAAATTCTTGTTCACTATGTCTTACCAGAGCATTTTGTTTTTGGCTATTACAGAATTAACCTTGGATTTACTTTCTAAGATCAAAGTGTACGGCGTTACTTAGGTACTTGCTGAAGCTAAAATTGATCTCAACACAAATAAGGTATGTAGGCATACTATTATTAGTACTTTTTTAATGAGTTACTCGATGTCTGTTGTTCTTACAAGGAAGCAAAAAGTCATTTGGGATTCAATGATTTTGAAGTATACTGTTGAGGATGTTGGAAAACTATAGTTTGTTATTGAGAATTTTTAGAAGTGGCAAATGACTGAAGACAAATATATAAATGCTCAAATCAATGGATATCGTAAGTTGTTAGAAGATTTGAAATTGTAGAACATCATGTTGTAAGTAGAATTTGTTGCTAGAATCTTAATAGAAAAGTTACCAGAATCATGGAATACGTACAATCAACAATTGAAGCACAAACACAAACAATTGACTCTCACATAATTGATCACTTATATAACCATTGAAGACACCGTTAGGAAGGAGTTACAATTGAATTATCAAAGTAGCTTGTTACCAAAGCTAATCTCATACATGATCAAGAATATGTACACCCAAAAATCTTCCTAATTTTAAATATGATAACAAGTTAAAAGCAAATAATCTTGATTATAAGAAAAAGGAAGAAAATTATTTTGTTTGTGGCAAGCATGGATATCATGCATATAATGCCGGAAAAGGGTGAGAAATAAAAATCTTTCTAGATCAAAAGCAAATTTGGTTAAAGGAGATGATGTAACAGTTGCAATCATTTCTCAAATATACTTGATAGTCAATGCAAATGATTGGATAATAGACTATGATGCTATAAGATGCACACATTTGTGCAAATAGAGAATTATTTTCCTCCTACGCTTCATTAGGGAATGACAAAGGCAAAATAGTCTACCTAGTTGATGCTAGGGTTGCCAAAGTTATGGGAAAAGGCAAAATTCTTTAAAAATTCACATATGGCAAAACATTGGAATTAAACAATGTGCTGCATGTTCGGAAAGCAAATTTTGCTTTTGTGTCATTGTTCGGAAGGGCTAGGTGTTAAAGTCTCCTTTGAGTACAAAATTGTGATGGCCAAAAACAATAATTTTATTGGCAAAAGCTATTGCAATCAGGGATTATTTACACTCAATGTTCTTAATGTAATAAATTAAAATGTATCTTTTTTTGCTTAATTGGTTAATTTTTATGATTTGTGGCATACTATACTAGAACATGTTAATTCCTCTTATAATATGAAAGAGCAATCTCTAATTAAAGTTTTTATAAAGTGATTGTTGGTCTCTCACCTGAATCTCATGCTATATTTCGGTCTTGCAGTGTGTGTGTGTATATATACATATATTTAATTTTTATTCATTGTGGGGTTTAAAGGTCTGCTACCATTAAAGAAAATTAAATTACTTTAGAAGAGATTTTATTCCTAACTTAAAGGATTTGAAAAGACAGAGATATCTTGTTAAAATTATTGAAATGAACTATTTAATGTATGAAAGGTATTCTATATTATCGTATGATGGATTTTTTGTTGTATTAGGAGGATATAGTGAGGTTAACTAAATCTCCAATTCATGAGACAAAATTTATTACTAATTATGTCGAGATGATGCTATCACCTGAAAATTATTCAAATAGACTATTAGTAAGACTAAGTAATTAAATCCTTAGCTAAATATTTCTTAAATATAATATAATTTTTTCTATATCATCTTGAGATTGCCGGCAGTAATAGCCATTGCAAAGAATACATTTTTCAATGATAAGCATCATCATATTCGATTGATATAAAATGCGATAAAACAATTACTAAAAAATGGAGTTATAGATCATGAGAAGTCTAAAGTGGATTTGGCAAATCCATTGACTAAATTCTTGGGTAGGAGACAAATATTTAAAACACCAAATAGTATGAACTAATGTCAAATGAGATTAACAATGATAATACTTACTAAACTTATGTGATTAGAGATCCCTTGAAGTAAATTTATATAAGTAATAACAAGTTAAATTTTAAATCCATTATGTAGTGTGTGATAATGCTTAACTACAATAGCAATGAGGGTTGAGTAAAGTTCTTAATGATTTTATCCCTTATAGCTGGCATATTAATTGTAGTATATATTTGATAAAATCACTTATATAAATATAAAGTAGGATTGCTCCTATGAGATAATGTTGCTTGACTTATTAGTGTAAAACAGCGTAAAACAGTAAATTTTTATGAATATAGTCTAATTGGTGAGATCCCTTATTTACAGTTAGAGTTTATAAGTTTATAGAAGCTTTATGCTTCACCATATCTTTGTAGGTTAAATTTCATTCTTTCTAGAATTGGTTTGTAATCTAAATGACACCATTTATGGGATTATACTCTTGTATCAAAACTTAGTAATATCCTTTTCCATTCTTCAGTACTTTGAAACATGTGGGGGATTGTTGAATGTATGGGTATTTAAAAAACTTTACTTAATCTTTGAGTCCCACCTTGCCTAGGCTAAGAAACCTCCAAAGGCTTGTATGTGGTAGAATAGTCCTTTGGGCTTGAGAACAATAAGTAGAGAAAATGTACTCGTGTTTACAAAGAAGACCGAAGCAGGGCAATTCAGTGGAATTGTCCCCTCTCGCATACGGTATACAAGCCTAATCTTGGTTTTATAAAATCAATTTTATTTTCTTCAAAAAATTCTTGGTCGCTGAGCCCTACCTAAGTATCTTATTTTTGATCTATTACAGAATTTACCTTGGAATCCCTTGTTGTAATCAGGCTTTATGACTCTCGAAGAACTAGTTTTTCCAACAGCTAGTTTTGCTATAACTACCACATTAATCATATCTTTTATAATATTTTGTGACCTTATAATAGCTATATATTTATTGAATCATATTTATTTAATAACATCTCTATTTTCTCTATAAATATATGGGTTTGCAAGATTGTGAAATTCAACACCAGAGTTCGAACATTTCCCTGTAATCTTCTTTCTCTTTTGCTGTGTTTTAGATAGTTTTTTTTTACATTTTACTTTTTGGTTTGTGGGTGCATATTATCAAAAGAATTTATTAAATTCTGAGAAATAATCCTATCAATTTGCTGCATCAAGATGACAAAAATATCCAACTTTTCAAATACTCCATTTTTACATCATATTATTTATGAGATTTTGACCAAAAAACTCAGCATGGCACCATTTCAGTTTCTTATATCACTGTGTACATCACACCCTTCTTTTGTGAGAAATTATTTAATACTATTAGTATACTACGTGTTATGGCTATATGTTATATCAATTTAATAATCAATTATTATTTAAATTATTTTTATTGATACAATATTAGAAATAACAATTATAATTCATAAAAATATACAAATAATAATTTGTTAATGGTTGAGTATACTACATGATCTATCACATAATTTTTCAAGAGTACTAAATAATCTCTACCTCAAATCACAATACATACGTAATTGCCCATAAATGTGTAGGTCCTATAAAGAGTATAATCTTTAAAAAATAAAACTATTAAATTTATAAAATTTAACATTTTTAATTATAAAACTCAATAAATTTAACTTTATTTTAAAATTTATAAGAATTTAATATTTCACAATTTTTAAAAGAATCATTTCGATTTGTCTTATTTGTTGGTCAGGATTCAAAGTTGGAAATTGGGTTTGGAAAGTAGCTTATCATTCAAACAAGCCAAAAGAAAAAAAAAAAAAACTCATTTTATTTGTTTGGAGTCCCCATTTTAACAAGCCAAATGATTATTTTACTCTCTGATGAATGAGGGCGTGCAATTGAACCATCATTAGAACCTCTTTTATTGCTTAAGATAGTATCATCATTCTCATGAAACAGAAATAGGAATAAAATCATAACTTCGCTCTTGCTTAAATGGTTGGAGTGGATTTACTTTTGTTTATATTTTTCATTTGTTCTACTTTACTCACCAATAAACCTTTTTTATGGCTCCATTTTCTCATCAAAATGAAAAAAAAAATTCATAAAACAAAATTAAATCATTATCGTTTATTTAAAGTCACTATTTTTTTAAGGCAAATGAATGATGATTTAGTCACATGGAATGCAGGGTTGCAATGCAATTGAGCCATGATTTCAAACATTATTATTTATATCCTAAAGATAGAAATGATTATTTTCATAAAACATATATAGGAATAAAATAAAGTTTCTAAAATTAGGAGTAAAATCATGTTAGATAAATAGTTGCAATAATATTTCAAGATTACTTTTTATGATAAAAAATTTAACCTTCTCATATGTGCGTTTTGTCATAAAAAGAAAAATAAAAGTTTAACAAAATACATTAACAAAAAATCTACAAAATGTATCACTATATAAAAAAATTTATAAAATGTATGAGTTAACAGATTTAGTAAATTTTAATAAGATTAATACTATAATTATTTAAATGAAATTTTTATAAATCTTAACGATAATAAAATAAAACTACCTTAAAAAAGATACTTTCAAGAAAAAAGAAAAAATACTTATAAAATATATGTTATTAATATTTATAAAGTGTAAAAATGAGATATTCGAATTTTTAAACCCATAACTTAATTTATAAAATTTAATAAATTAAATATTTTAATAAATATTTAATAAAATTTGATTTCTGAAAATAGCGACCTATGGGAGAAATAACCTCAAATCTCCATTGGGAACTATTCCTTCCCAAAGTAAAGTAAAACCTCAAAGCCAGCAATAAATCCTTGCTGATTGCTGACCCAGTCTCATTTAAACTCTGGCTCAGTTCAGCTCCCCCATGGGGCCCTACCTTTGCAGGATCAGAACTATTTTACAGAGCAATTTGCAACCAGTGAACCTAGTGCTGAACATCTGTTTCTCTTTGGAAAAGTCCCTTTCCTAAGTCAGACTCAAAAAGCCCTTTTTCTTAATCATGCATTTAATCTGCCCACTATTCCTCAGATATCCAATCCTAGACAACCCCACAAGCAGTAAAGACAGTGGCCAACCCCTCCCTCACGTGCCAAAAGCCCCTGTCTCACGTGACCTTACCCAGGACAATGCTAAACATAGAAAATAGTCAAGGGACGCCTACTCTGATCTCATCCGCCATTCTAAGCCAACGAAAATTACTTGCTTTCACTTCATTGGTTCGTGATGTTCCACGCCTGGCGACGGAGAGTGTGTCTTCAAACTGAGGAAATTTTCCGAGAAAAGAAAAGCAAAATACAAGAGGAGAAGAAAAAAAAAAAAAATGGCTGGTCTGAATCCGACCCACCATCAAGATAGAACTGTCCCTGTGCTATTATTATTACCTAAACACTAGACGGGTTTTCACACGTGGCGTCTGCATCTTGTTTGGCTCTCTCAGACTTTTCCAATTTTTACTGACTCCTCCACTCATCGTTGTTTGCATTCTTCTTCTGGTTTCCCTTCTGAAACTCCTAACAGTGGTGATAGGCAGTGGGTTCCCTCTCTCAATGAAAGGCGAGGCGAAGATGAAGTCGAAGATGAAATGTGTTGGTCTGGTTGGGCTTGTGCTCTCAACTTTCTCTATCTTCGTACACCTTCTTCTTGCTAGATTCACAGAGGAGGGTGTTGCAGAGTACCAGTCCTCAATTACAATCTTCTCTTGGAGACCCATCTTTGGAAAAGCAGATTTTTTAACAAATGTAATGTGCAAAGAGCCAACACACTCAAAAGATCTTAACTTTTTTTTTTTTGACTTCTTTCAAGACTCTGTTTAGCTCGTAGTTCGATTGTTTCTATAGTCAAATTGTTCATGTCTAGAGCTCTCTTTTCACTGGTTTGCTACTTCCTTTGTTCTGGGAGTGTTCATGGAGCAAGAACTTTGAGTGGTAAAGCTGTAATGTTTCCAAAGAATATGACAAGGTGTTGCATTCAGTGTCATTTTCCGCACATGTGTTTTATATCTACTTGTACATATTAACATTTTGTTTGGATCTTCAGAAATTTTTGGGGAAAACTCAGATGCAGTTTATTTCCTTTTTTCCCCTCTCTTCACTGAGTAAACCCAACTTAATTGTTGTTCTTTTACTCTGGATCTGTTCGTTACACCTATTTTACGAATTTGGATCACAATTAGTCTAAAAATTTGGTCCTATGAATATAAGTTCATTGGCTTTCATACTTTGATTGTTGTGCGTACTTTTTTAGTTTGTTTATTCTAAAGCTTTACTGGTAAATTGTGTGATGCAGAGTCGGTCGTATAGAAGATTATGGGGTCCGGTTAGGCGTCTAGAGCCACTGTATCCTGATGCAAATCCTAGAGGATATTACGCTGGTTAGTTCTCCAGTTCACTTTGGTGCTGAATACATTTGTACAGCAGGATTTTATGCTGGCCTTGGAACATATATTTACTAGCCAGAACAGTGAACTGAAATTTCAATCTCTGTTCACAATTCTTTTCTTCGAAGCAAAATAATAATTTACAGAATTTAACAAGTTTAACTCTTAACTGCATATTGGACTATAGAAGCAATCTTCTACGAATTTTTGGAAGAATAGTAAACCAAGTAGCAGAGCTTTTATGACACTAATTTGTGTGATATGTGTAATCATGTGGCTAGATGATTGATGGGAATCTTAATCTGATGTTCTTGCTATTTGACAAACTACGTATTTCTATTATACAAAAGTTTTTGCTTGGTAAGTTCAGAATTTTACCAATTAATAGGGGTTTATTGGTGCTGTGCTACTGTTATTCTACTTAATCAGATATCTCAGGCAATTTGATTTAGATGACCCTATTATACTTAGGCAAAAAGCTCCCTCTATAGGTGCAGTCAACATATAATTGTGAAGGTTTAACCTTCGTATTATTGTATCATGTCAAGTATCATAAACCTAAAGACTTAGAGGAATGAAGATTCTCACTAGTTAGATATGAATCTTTCAGTGAAAAACGGAATTCCAAGATGGATAGCATTATGCATTAATTGTATGATTCTTCCAAAGGCGTAAGGAAAATAAACTTGGGAGTATCAGGTCATAATGCTTCTGCCATAGAGGCCTCTATATATGTATGCACCTATTTCCCTCTTTACTGGAAAATAATTCATATACAGCTCTATGATAATAATTCTAGGGGACTGATAGTGTATGACTGAGTCTTGCTAACAACTTGAGCTCACTTGTAATAACTGCTCAGTGAGGCGATTGGTTTCTCTATTTTAGTATTTTGTCTCAGTGCTTATATGTGTTTTCATGTCAATTTTCTGTGGCATTTCACCCTTGTTTGAATTGTATTTGTCAAAAATATCAGATTTATTTTGCTTACAAAGACTTCAATGTATAGATTATCAAATGATTGGATCTTCACATGTTGCTTTCAAAACATGATATTGCATTCCATCTTGTTTCTTGATCTTGCAAAATCCACTTCTGCTATTTCTAAATCTTTGAGTTATATGTAAAACAGAACAAAGCCCTTGCTGGAGGGCTGGTAGTCTTTAAAAAATCTATAATATCTACTGTAGATTCTTTGTGCATATACTATATGTCATTTTGTAAGTAAATTTGCCTCTCTTTTCTCTAACAGATCCCAGTTCACAAACAAATGGTTTTATTTTTGTCCGGATACAGGGTGGATTTCATGAGATCAGGAATTCGGTGAGGATATTACTCTTTCATCACCTGTACCGTATTGTATTCAGATCAAATTTAGTTGAAAGTGTAATTAATACCTGATTCTTTCAGATATGTGATGTGGTTGTGGTTTCTCGACTTCTTAATGCTACATTAGCTATTCCTGAGATCCAATCAACAACAAGCAGCAAGGGAATAAGGTTCCTGTTGTTCCAAGGAATAACTGAAACAGCAACATTTTAAGTCAGTCAAATGTTCTCTAAATTGATAGATTTTAACTTTTTTATTATATATACAGCACTCAGTTCAAGAGTTTTGCATACCTGTACAATGAAGACCAATTTGTACTGGCGCTAGCAAAAGATGTCAAAGTAGTGAAAACTCTTCCAAAAATTCTAAAAGGGGCAAGGAGAAAGAAGGAGATTCCTTCATTTAAAGTGCCACGGTCAGCATCACCATATTATTATTTGCATAATGTTCTCCCTGTGTTAAAGAAGCATTCAGTTGTTGAACTAATTGTTTCTGATGGTGGATGCTTGCAGGTAAAGGCAACTTGTCTTTCATCTGTTAGATTGATAACCTTATTTGATGTTTAATTTCTTCTTACCTGTGTTGAACTTCAGAGGTGAATATTTTCAGACTTATTTATAAATGTAAATGACTAAGTTAATATTCGATAATCAAAATAGAAACACTGTCAGCCCTCTTTTTCTTTCCTTTGCATTGCTATGTCTTATATGATTAACTTGGTGGCTATGTAGTTGACCTTTTCATTCACTCTTCAAATGTTTGAGATTAATTTTTGACTTAACTGACTTGATCTCTGATACAACTATTTTAAATTCTTAGTGATATCCTATGATAGGATGGAAGATGACATAGGACATAATTAGAAGAATATGTTTGTCAATTTAAATTTAGGGGTTATATTTGTAAGTGAATTTCTGAATTGGGGTTTGCATGTGATAAGCTTACCTTACTTATGGATTAGTGCAGTGAAAGACACTATATTAAATATCACAACATTCACAGTGCCCTCTCCCTTAATATACCTCTCTTTGCTCTATTTTTTTCTCTTTGGCCTCTTTTCCTTTTCACTATTTTCTTTTTGGTTCTACACACTTGGATTGCTTCAAATGGTTTCTTTTAGCATAAAAGTCAACTCGTTTATTCTCATATAGAATTCTTGCTTGCGTCAATTTAACAATGTAGTTTGCATCCTTTATTCTACTAATCTTATGTTAGGAGGTGTAGGGGTAGAGGGTAATTATGAATATTCATTGGTTGTTTTTAGCACATTCAATTGGCATCTTAAAAACTGAAGTGGTTGGTCTGTTTGATATGATGAGAAGTTTTTTTGTTTTTACTGTCTGTGGGACTGGGAGGATTTTCTCTTTGGTCAGTCATAATAGATCATCAGGTTGACTTATATGAAAGATATGGCTGGAAATCATTGCCTTCACTGTATTGTTCTGAATATATCTGTTTGCATCTGTTTATATATATATATATATATTTTAAAATTTTGTCTTTTTTGATGTTGCTTGTAATAATGGTTCCTTTTTCTTCTCCCCTGTGCTTTGCTTAGGCCATTCTCCCTTCCTATTTTGAAGAATATCAAAGGCTGAGATGCCGGGTTGCTTTTCATGCTCTTCGGTTCCGACAGGAAGTCCAGGAACTTGCCACTAAAATTTTACAGAGGCAAGAGTAGCTTCATTGTCACCTAGCTATATAGTTTCCCTTGCTTCTAGTTTCTTTCAAATTTGATATAATTGTAGGTTACGGGTTCCTGGTCGGCCATTTATTGCCTTTGACCCTGGCATGACTAGAGATGCTTTAGCATATCATGGTTGTGCTGAACTCTTTCAGGTATATGATACGAACCTTTAATAGATTATTGCTAACTGTGTTTGAAACTTTCTCAGCATTTCATATCTTTGCTTTGCCTTTCCATTCTTCCCAAGGATGTGCATATGGAACTCATTCAACACAAAAGATCTTGGATGAGAAAACGTGGGATTGTCAAGGCGAAGCTTTCAGTAAACTCAGTTGAAGCAAGAATTAATGGTTCTTGTCCTTTAATGCCAGAAGATGTAAGAGAATATGTTCTAGAAATGTCAAATTGTTTGGTGCCATTATTTAGGCTAGATAGACTTCTCAAGCTTTGCTGTTTAATATTTGTTTCAATCTTCTTTAATGTGTATATTTGGTGGACAGATGTTAAGAAGGACTACACATGCTGGTTATATAATCTATATAATTTGAATCTCTTGCAGATTGGTATTCTTCTGCAAGTGTATGGATACTCACGGGACACAATTATATATGTTTCTGGGGGAGAAGTCTTTGGTGGTCAAAGGACATTGATTCCTCTTCATGCTATGTTTGAAAATGTTGTTGATAGGACTTCCCTCAGCACTCCATGGGAGTTGAATCGGATCTATGGCCAAGAGGTTAACCTTGTTAATGCTCATCCTGGGCCACCGCCCTTCATTGAACAAGAAACAAAGCTAGCTTGGAAGAATGCTGGCCCACGTCCTCGCCCACTTCCTCCTCCTCCTGCGAGACCAAAATCATACAACATTGAAGGTTGGTGGGGTTGGGTAGCTGAGAGTGATAATGAACCTGATAGTACGGTCATGGAGCTGCGGACCAATGCTCATAAATTACTATGGGAAGCCATTGACTACATGGTTTGTGTTGAAGCTGAGGTGTTCATCCCTGGATTTGATCGCGATGGGAAAGGACATCCAAATTTTGCTAGCTTAGTCATGGGACAAAGACTATATCAGTCAGCGGCATCAAAGACATACAGACCCGATAGGTAAATACCTCTATGTGTATGTTCTGAATGCATATAAGCACATTTTGGATTCTATAAAAATTACTTTGAATCACCTTCATATCAAATATTTCTTGATTAGTCAGGATAAGGACTTGTGGCTGGTAAAGGTAGAGATAGATTTGTACCATCTTAATCTCAAAGTAGAGATGAAATGCAGAGAAGTTTAGAAATTTGCCTCTTAAGATGATGTAAAGAAATGTATTAGAGCAAGATGGCCTAGAATGACTTGTTCAGAAACTCAAGTGATGCATAAAACTTGATGAGGGTTGGCAATTCTACATAGCATTCTTGTTTCTATTGATGCAGAAAGGAAGCTGTCAAACTTATAGAAGAGATTCGCAAACCCATGTATCAAGCAAATCATACTTGGCTGAAATCTGTCCGTAGGCATTTGAGGAAAACATTAATTGATGGACTGATGGAAGCATCACAAAAATCAAAACCATTATCTTTTCTCTCTCATCCAGTCCCTGAATGTTCTTGCTTTAGGGATGAAACCTTTGAGGCATCAAAGAATTCTTCTAATAATTCAACCTCACAGCTATGGACTGCTCTTGGTGTTGCACATCGCTGTCCTGCTTGGATGCACACTAATTCAGTACTATTGAAAGAGAAAGAAAACGAAGAAGATCAGGATGAAGATGACTCCACATCATCTGGATTATATTTTGGGCCAAAAGTTGGAAACCATGATGGTGATGGAGAAGTAAACAACAAAGAAGAAAATCAATTTGAGGATCAAGAGGAGCTTGAGGGTGGGGATAGATGACATAAAATAATGAGTTGATGGCCTTCTGACGACTGGATGCACATCTGCAGTTATGTACATAATCAATTGTTGCTTCTGACTATTGCTTCCCGGATTCAACTTTTGGTGAGAAGCAGCAGAGTCATTTAAGTGTGGTTAAGGTACTCTGATTCAGGAACATAACCCGTTTCCTTGTCAAGAGCCAGGTAAAACATAGTTTTCACCCTAGGTCAAGCCCACCATTATAGAATATAGACTAATTTCTTGACCCCAAATCTGTTTTGCTGTAGCCCAGCTTGATCCTTAGGTACAGAATCCAAGGTTTATCATGATTTTTGCTCGGGGAACTTCCTGGTTTTCCTGGCAGTGAGACTGTATGTATCTGATGTAACATTAACAAAGAAGTGAACTCGTATTCTGTTCCTGATGATAGAAGTCTTTCGCCCACTTCATTCATTGGGGTTTCTATTGCTACTTGCTTGCTAGTACGATCTCAACTTCATGTGAGTTTTCTTGATGCCCATTCATTGTTTTTTAAAATAATTTTACTTATTTCTATGGGAAGAATGCTCGATCTTTCAATTTCTTTTTTTTTTTTTTTCAGTTTCTTTATTTTACATTTAAATTTAGTCTATGAATATATATTTTTTTTCATTATTTTATAATTCTTAAGTATCTTTATCTCTCTCTTCATACTTTGTAGTTGTTATAGGGGATCCACATCCTCATTTTGGCACATTTTGCAACAAGAAAACCTGTTCTAATGTCTTTGTGTGAAAATTATTAAATTAATTAAGTTTAATAATTTAATTTATAAAATTTAATAATTTAAATTTTATGAAATAAAAATTATGTGACCCGAGAGATTGCATTATAACTTCGGTACTTCTATTATCCTTGCCACTAGTACAAATAGATAGGATGTAATAACGTTGGGAAGTGGCTGAGGTGGTCGTGCTATTGCAACAACATTCGTGAATCACGAGATATGCTGCCGCTTACTCGGGACCATTTTCTTCCTAGGCTGTTTTGACATCGGAGATGTGGTCCTTTGAGATTGGTTTACTCTATTTTAGAAGTTAAGAAGTTACAATGCATAAACTATAATATTATGAGAGATAGATAAAATTAAAAAGAAAAAAATTAGTTAAATTTTTTTTTACATATTTAAATATAAAAATAAATAAAATATCAAAAAACTTTTCCAAAAATTAAATCAATAAATAAAAGTCAACTCATCTAAAATGCTCCCTTGAAACATGGAAGTTGAAACGTTGCCATTTCAATCGTACACATCTATTTCTTTGCTAATTATTATGTCTGTCCCAAGTTTCTTCATCCGTTTTCTCTTTTAATTGAGGAATGGAATTTTGTGCAAGTTGCACCTGCGTCACATCTTCTTTGGTAATTATAATAAAATAGAGGAGTGATATGTCTTGTGAACAAAATTGGATAACGAAATAATTTTTTTTTTGAAGATTTCTTTCACCAGTAAATGCATGTTTCACAATTAGAGCCGCAGTCTGAATTCTGTTATTAGGTTTTGTTACGTGTGTATTTTTAGATATATAAAGTTTATATATTTTTATTTTTTAATTTATTTTTACAAGTACATATATATATATATATAATATGCATAACATTTTCCATGTTATTAATGCATAAAATTAAATTTAAAAATTATTAGATGCCATGTACCAAAAAATATTATTAGGTGCTTTTGGTTTAGTTTTCATTTGAGATTTAAATCATTTAAAATGTAATGTGTATTTTAGATAATAAAATTATAGGATAAAATACACTACCTTCTTTTATAATTTAAGCCATAAATAAATTTTTTTATAATATTAATTAAAATAAATTATTTTTTATATTTTATAAATTATGCAAATCATCTGTTAAGTCAACAGTTAATTCCAACGTTAACTATTATTCTGTTCCCATTAGACCCTCACTTCCTCAAATTCTCCAAACTGGACGCCGAAAACAGAGAGCCACAAGCTACCCATTGGCCCCACGGATCCGGTGCACAGGGAAGCAAACTAGTTTACCATTACCACACTCTGAATAGACTTACGAATAAGTATCTCCTAATGTTAGTACATTATGATAATAATCCCCAGATTTCCTTTCTGATATCTAACATCCTTTTCCCCCGAGTCCTGACCCTTTTATCAACGGTAAAACCAGATTTCCTTATTTTTGTGCCTTGTGTCCGCTATTCATGCTCTGGCAGAATCTAAGCAATTATTAACTAGTAATTACCTAGGCCTGAGGTGCAACCGGTTAATGTGATCCCAAACCATTTCTGATAGACTCAAGGACCTGGACAACCTCAGCCATGCTTGGTCTCCTTGAAGGATCCTCCGAAGTACAAATCGGCCCCTATCTCATCACTTGTATTAATTCGTTCTCCGCAAAGCCCAAGAAAGTTCTATCGAAGCAAGCGCTGGAGTTGCGGGAGAAGAGATTGGAGCAAGTGCCAGACCGGATTTGGAGCTTAATCGGATCCATTTGTTTAGTTTTCGATTCGAAGGATTGGAGAGAAGCATGTGATAGAATCGGAGGAAGGGAGTGTGAGGAATCGTGTGGGAGCTGAGAGTGATGAAGTTTAGGGTGATGATGGTGATGGCGTTGAGGGGTTGGGATCGGAGACGGAGAGGGCAATCATGGAAGGCTTGTTCCCTAGCTGGTCTTGGTGGGGGAGGAAGTTGTTTTCTTCCCTGCGCCCTGGATCCGTGGGGGTCGATGGGTAGCTTGTGGCTCTCTGTTTCCGACATCCAGTTTGGTGAAATTGGAGAAGTCAGGGTGTAATGGGAATAGAATAATTGTCAACGTTAGAATTAACTGTCGACTTAGCAGATTTTGATATTTTGTATAATTTGTAAAATGTAAGAAGTAATTTATTTTAATTGATATTATAAAGAGATTTTTTTATATATGACTTAATATATAAAAGGTTTGATATATTTTATCTAAAGTTATATATTTTAGATAAGAAAGTGTTAATAAATAATTATTGATAAAAATAATAATATAAATTATTAAAATTATAAATAAATAAATTATAATTTATAAATTTAAAATAATTAAGTATTAGATAAAATTAAAATAATTTATATAATTAATTTTTTAATATATTTTTAAAATATATAATACATTTAAAAAAATTTTAATCCTTCATTTTATACCTTTTCTTTCTTTTTTCCTCTTCCTTTATCCTCCTTTTCTAGCTTTTATTCCTATATCTTTTTTATGTTGTTATAAAACTAAACATGATAAAAATGTGACCATTCAGACCAAAATGTCCTCAGATAAAAAAGGGTATTATATTTCACTTCAAATAATATTTTTCCTATTTTCAGAAAAAAAATGCTTCATATTTTATAAAAGAAATGTACTTTCATTAAAATAAACTATTTAAATTTTGTCATACTATTTGTAGAATTTTATTATTTAGTCTATAAAATTTTAAAAATTTATATTTTTAAATAAATAAAAATTAATAATTTATATTATTTTAAAATATATTTAATAAAATTTAATTTATAAAATAACATGACAAACTATACAATAATTGCTTTTGTATGATTTCAGGCTTCATGCCAGGTCCTAACTTTGCCCACGAGCCCGGGCCATGGCCCGATGAATGGTAAGCTTCAGTCAAGTTAAACATTTGTTAGGATCCAGCCACAAAAAGCACCATCTTTTTGCAGTAGAAAAAGTAGATATGCGTACGTCACGTGGCATTTTCCCACTCGGCACTCTGTGGTCAGAGCCACCAGCAAAAAGAGGTGCGTAAGCAACGACGCGCCACTGATAGCGCGCACGCTAGCAACTGCCACTACCAGAACTGACGAATTACAATTCTTCGTCGTCCCTTCTAGTTCTAGGGCTTCTCTTTCTAGTCTCTAACGCACTGGACAAATGCAAAAGTAAATCTCACATTTTATTTTTTCATTATTTGGAAACCCGTCCAACCTACCCGGACCCTGTCGTCGGAGCCCCCATTGCCGGTCCTCCTCATCCCACACTCCCACTTCCCAGCATTCTTCCACACATAACATTCCTACTACTTCTCCTCGAATTCTCTCTCCTCTCTCTATCTTACTCTCATATTTTCTCGGCAATATTTCGCGGTCTGCAGAATTGGTGTGGACCAGCGGAGATGGCTAGGTCTGCGAAAGGCCATCAGGAGGAATTGGAAGACGATGACGAAGAGGACTTGACCGGAAACGGCTCTTCTTCACTCAAAGGTACACCCTGCTTTACCGTTCTGTCTCTTTCTGGGTCAATGATTGTAGACTGGGATTTTCTGGGTATGTCAATTTCTTATTTTTATTTGAATTTTATACGGGAATTCAGTTATCATGTTATGATTGGCAGTAAAGGTAGATGAAGCCAACAGGGAGCAAAGGGTGAACACGCATCGTTCAAAGCATTCAGAAACTGAGCAGCGTAGGAGGAGCAAGATTAATGAAAGGTTAGCTTATTTGACTATGGCTAGTTAATAAATTGTGCTTGTTCGTGAATTTTTCTTTGGGGTGGTCACGAATTCTGGTCCGTAGTGCCTGGTAGAATAATTTTTATTAAGGCCATTTCTTAGCACGGTCTTGAGAGGATAATCGTGGACAGTTAGCATTTTTGCATGAAGTGGTCTTTCTCCTTGCAATTTGTTGCTCAGTGGCAGCTGCATGCTTGATTTTGAATATAAAGTTGCTCTACCAAGTTTTCCGCACATGGATGAAAGTTGGTCTTTTTTCTTTTATTTTATATGACTAATATATTGATTCAATTTCAAGCTACCTTTTTTGTGCAAGAGATTAGTCCAAAAATCGTTTACTTTTCAACATAATCATTAATTTTATTCATTCGGAGAGCTTATTTACCAAAAGGATATAATGTTTGATATTTACTGCTCGCTTGTGAGTAGTAAATAGAGTCCTATTAGCATTTTCAATGACTGATTTTTCAATAGATTACTGAATCATGGTGTGACTCTTCCGTCAATGATGATTGTCGAGATGCAACATGGAGCAGCGAATGAAAAAATATGAGTTGGAAAATGGGTTTAGAAAAAAGAATATGGAGTCGTTATTTACTTAGATTGAAATGGTGAAACCAGATAGCGAATAACATGGTTTGCGTTACAAAAAAACGTGTTTGGGGGTTGGTAACGCACAGAGAAGATATTAATAACTTTATAACGCCCTTTCGGTATCACATTAATATTTTATTATTTTTGGTTTCAAAACTGTGTTTTATATTTTGTCAAAACAAATTTATTATTTTTGTTGTTTTTTATTTTTTGTCCCATTGTTGATCTTGCACATGATAAGCATGATCCATGATCATCAATGCTGGTGGATGGCATTTAGCTATTATTGTGGAAAGGGATTGCTCGATGCATGGTTCGTTCACGACTTACATCAAAAGCGGTTGCTTAGCTTAACTAGGACTTTTTGGAAATAAAAGGAGAACACCTAGCTTAACTAGGGTTTGAAAAACAATTGCGTAGCTAGACTGGAGCTTGTTCAAACGAGTTTAGGAAAAAAAAAAAAACTAGTAAACTTAATTAAAGATATCAGGCAAATCCTTTGTTTCCAAATTGGGCCTACTTGAATACTTTCCCCCCAGAAGTACAAGAATAACTCCTCATTCTATCCCCAAGTTCATCGTCAGGAAGTTTACTTTTGTGGTTTCCATTTTTAAAACTGGATTTTGAAAAACATGAAGAAAAATCCCAATGGACTCTAGAGGTACTAGAGAAACCTTTTCTCTCTAAATTAGGTTCACCTGGTCACCCCTTCTTAAAATAGTAGGAAAGTGTTTCTGTGCTCAATCCTAAAATTCGTTATATGAATCTTACTAGGTTTTGATTTATGTTTTGAAAACTTGATGATTATTAAGGGAGTTAAGCAAACATCGATGAACCTTTGTAGAAGTGTAGAATAGGTTTTTTTTCCTCTGAATTGGACTTAGACTGTCACTTCTACTCAAGACTGATGGCAAGTGACTTCTCATTTGACCATCAATCTGGCAAAGAAAAGTCCACTGCTTTTATTGGAGTAAGTTAAAAAATGATTTGAGACGGTAAAATGGGTAAGCGAAATAGTAGAGAGAAGTTCAAGCTTGAATTGCTTTCCTTGATTTCAATAAACAAGTGATTTTGAGTGAAAACGTGTTGGAAGGAAAATGTCAAAATTGGAGTCTTAACCTCATCGAATATCCCAACATATGATTCCGCAAGCTTACATTGAATCAAGAATCACAATTAAAGTATTGTCACAAAACAACCATTCATCATAGCAAAGTAGGAGCATAGCACATATCCCTCATAAAAAATGGAATTCAAGAAATGGGTTTGCATCGGGTAGCACTCCTCATTCAACATTTAAAAATCATCACTCAAAAAAAGAATCTAGAAGCGGGCGACTGCAATGGGGACACTCCTCACTTAACAGTTGAAATCCTCATTTAAGAAAAGGAAATTCAAAAGCGGGGAACGACATCGGGGATGCTCCTCACTTAAGCAATAAGCAAATTAGCAGAAAAGCACACATTCTTACATTAGAAAAGGAATTCAAGAAAATTCAATGGGGAATTCAATTGGATATACAAAATCTATTCATGATAGGAAGCAAACTCGTTGTCTTGCACTAGATTCATACCTGAACATCGCTTTTGGAAGTCCCAATTAAGCAAGCAAATGAGCTTAAAAAATTATGTAAAAATTAAGCAAGCAAATGAGCTCAAAAAATTATGCCAATACAGGACAATCTATGAATATGATTTCGAAATCTATATCAAATGAACTTTAAATGCTCTGAAATTTTTACAAGAATATGCTAACATATGATAAATCATGCCCAGAAAGTTTCATAAAACACAAAGTTCATTTGCTTGATTAATCGAGCTCAAATAGTTAGCACATTCACTGATATGCTGGCACAGGATAGCTCATGAAAATAATTTTGAAATCTATATCAAATATACTCCAAATGATCCAAAATTTTTACAGGAACTTGCTAGAATATGATAGATAATGCCCAGAAAGTTTCATAAAAAACGAAGTTCATTTGCTCGATTAATCAAGTTCAAACAGTCAGAGCATTCACTGATATGCCAACACAGGACAGCTCATGAAAACAATTTTGAAGTTTATATCAAATGAACTCCAAATGCTCTGAAATTTTTACAGGAACATGCTAGAATATGATAGATCATGCCCATAAAAATTCATAAAAAACGAAGACCATTTGATAAATTAATTAAACTCAAACGGCTAGCACAGAACCTAGAAAAACTAGTACAGCAGAGGACCTTATACTAGGCATTTTGTCTTACAGCTCGAAGGCTACCATAACAATATAACATCGGTGGCTTAAACACATATAAATTCACTATAATGACATCTAAGCAACTAGGAGCATTGTTCATCTTAGAGCCACCGACTAAGCAAGAATATCCATCACTACAACAACACAGAAAATTTCTAATGATCCAAGCTAAATTCAGTTTTAGACATCCAAAACAAGGTGAGAGAATTTAAGATTGGAAACACCTACCTAGCTTGCGATCTTCAACAAGCTAAGACGAAGCTGTGTTGAACAATGGTCCCGAGTTTGCAATCCTCAATGGAACAATCTGCTGCCCTTAGTTACCATGCACAGCAAGAGAATTCTCCTTCTCCGGCTAGAAAATCTGCAGAAAAACATTGTGAGTTAGCAAGCTTTATTTCAAAAATTCCCTTCCCCTCCCGCTCTTGGGTTCTCTTATCTCTCCTTCTTGCTCACAGCTCTCATTTCAACTCGCTCTGTTTTGCTTTCAGCTCCATCTTCACGCAGCTTTCTCTTCCTTTCCTCTCCATCTCAACTGCATTCCCTTCCTTCGTTCTCCCTCAATTGGTGTGGGTGTGTGAGAGTGTGGGAGTAACCCAATGGGGCTCCCCCCTTTCTTCTTCTCGTGACTTCCTCTCCTCTTCTTTTCCTTTTACTTCTCTTTTTTTCTTTTTTCAATTCTCAATTTTTAATTTGCTGACCTCTTTTCTTTTTATTTGCCATTTTGTTTTCTTCCCTTTTCTTCTCTATAATTAGCTGTCTCTCTTGCTCCCTTTTCTCATTTTCATGTTCTGTTTATTTATTTTGCTTTATACTTTTGTACTTTTATTTTTTTGCATGTTTATATTTTCCTTTTCAATTTTGTATTTTCAATTTCTTGTCTTAATTTTCTTTTGTATTATTTTCTATTTCTGCTTTTTACTCCTTTTCTTGCTTTTTTATTTTGATTTTGATTTTCTTTGTGTTATTTTATTACTAATATTTGTACCATTTTATTTATTTATTTATTTTGGTCGGACCAAATTAGGTATTAACAATGATGAAGTAAATTACTTGTATGACATGCATGACAGAATCAACTTGTGTTCTTACGCCTAGGAGTATTGGCTTAAGGTGACAAATGGGTAGTACAGGGATTGCCGGATTGGCCTAGGTGTAATTTTTCTTAGATAAAATTGCAACCAAAAAAAAAAAGAAAAAAACAAAAGAAAAGATGCAGTGACTATTGCCTTTGCCTATGAAATATATTGGTTGTATTGTTGCAGGCCTTCTGCTCAAATTTATGAATTAATGCCTGTTTTGATTGGCTTTCTTTTTTCTATGTGAAGAAAACCTTTATTTTGTTAGGAAAAAAAATTATTCTTTTAGAAGCAGAAAATGCCTGCTTCTGAGGAAAGCGCTAAAGAAACAGTTTTCAACTTTCTCTACAAGCTGAAATTTGTAACTTTTCTAAAGCAACTTCCTTTATGCCAAATGCATTTTGGAGCTTTTACCAAGAAAGCCAATCAAACGGCCCTTAATAAAAGGGGTCCATACTGCTAATGGTGTGTATCTATGTGCATGCAGTTCATACAGAAATGCTGAAACTAGAAATTCAGCTATTTAAATTCTGTAGTTTTAGTTTCTGATTGCTGTTTAACAATATTCTGGCCGGTGACTCAGTGAGAGTCAAAACTGAAGTCATTATTCCAATGTAGTTTAGTTTGTTCTACAGAAAGCAAGTCTTTTACCCTCATGTGTGACCGATGGTGTGAACCATAACTCAATGCATTTGTTGTTGATTCACCTTTTACATCTCTAATTTGTATTCTATAATTTGGAAAGAACTTTTATTAGCCTACAATCCATTGGGGCCTTGTAAGTAGTTTGGCAATCTAGATATGAATATTGGCAAAGTTTGTTGGCCACTGAGCAAGCTGTGGAGTGTTAAATTTACTCATTTCTTAGTTTGCTTGTAGAAAATTTGTAAGTTGCATGGACTATTTGATATGGCATTGGTACTTGTATTATTAATTGTAATGAGATTATGATTTGGTTGTCTGAGTAGATTTAATATCTGTGAGCCAGATTTCAGATTCTTAGAGATCTCATACCTCAGAATGATCAAAAGAGAGATAAAGCTTCATTTTTGTTGGAGGTAGTTCACGTTTCTTTTTGTCATCTTAAAAATTATATTCTCACAAACTGAATTAAGAAATTTACTATGTATTTGCAGGTTATTGAGTATATTCAGTTTCTACAGGAAAAGTTGCAAATGTATGAGCAGTCTTACCAAGATTGGAATCAGGAGCCAATGAAATTAATTCCATGGGTAACATTTCTTGGAGTAATTTTGTGTATGCATGTAACTGGTTGTCTATTGGCATTTAGTGCCTTCGACTTATGAAACGTTTTTACATTTGTGTGACATTGTAAGACTGTTCACATTGATGTCAATGTGTTGGAAGTACTGTACTTCGATCTGCCAAAATTATTTTTTTTTCAACTCATTTCTCTAAGAATGTCGTTTTATTTGTACTAAGTTGGTATCGGATGAGATGAGGCTTAGATATTACTCAGTTAGTTAATCCTTTGTATTTAGCATATATAGACAGATATAACAATTGATGAAATAGGCCTTTTGACAACAATACATTTCTTAGTATAGGTCGATGCATTTAGTGCCCAAGCCCAATGCCCCTAGATATTTACTCTGCAGCACTGTGCTGACTTTAAAGAAGATGCTTTTGTTTTTGAAAGGGTAGCTTCATGTTTACTTTATGTGTGGAAATATGTTTATCTACGGTGCATGCCATGTGTCTTCTGTAGAATGGAAGGTTGTACTTTGCCAGCATAGTGAGTTAATGTGTAAGTGTCAAGGTTTTGGTATATTGGATTGATTTTACAAAGTGATAGAGAAATTGATGGGATGTTATATATAGGATACAAGTTGAGTGGTTGAAATGAAGAAACACTTTTGAGAGTCATATGTGATTGCATAATACCTATCAAGCTTAAAAAAAAGTTTTACTAAATTATTATAAGACTAGCTGTGCTCTATAGTAGTGAGTGTTAAACTTTAAGGAATCAATAAGAGCAAAAAAATAGGGGTAGCAGAAAAGAGAATGTTGAAATAGATAAATAGACATATAAGAAAGGATAAAATTTGATATGATTGTATTAGAGAGAAAGTTGGCGTTACATCTATTGAGGAGAAAATAATGAAAATTCAGTTATGGTGATTTGGGCAAGTGCAAAGAAAATCACTAGAGGCTCCAGTGAAAAAGTTGATCAAATGAAAAACTCAACGAAGAGGGGTAGAAGAAGACCAAGACCGAAAAGATACTTGGAGAAATTGTTAAAAGGGATATTTGGATAAATGGTATTTTTATGATAATTTGATTTTTGTTAAAACCTAATGGTATTATTTAATCTATGTAAACAACCTAACCTAGTAGGCTAAAACTTTATGCGTTGTTGTTGTTGTTTCCTTTTAAGTAAACTAAGTTGTGTTTGTTTGTCAATGTCTTAAGGGATTCTTAAGGCATCTTTAAGATAGGATGTGTAACCACATGATAATTTGTGTATCAGGGCCTTAAATTTTTTTCCTTTTTGGACTAAAGATATCTGCCAATGGCTAGATAACATATTCCTGCCTGAAGTTTATATTTAATTTTGCATCCTCCTTATTTGAGAACCTGTTTGTATGTTCGTATGTTTATATGTTTGAGTGAGTTCAGTGGTTGGGAACTCAACTTGATATGTTTATGACAATGGTTAATTGTGATTTAGTGTCAAGGAATAGTATTCTTGGTTCATTATCTAAATCATAATGGTCTCAATTGTTTGTATCAGAGAAATCACCGTGGGACTTCAGAAAATATGTTGGATCCTTCTCAAGCTATACAAAATGGTTCTGGTTTTGAGAACAATGATGCTCTCTCTCCATTATTGCCTGCAAATGCACTGAACCCAGTAGAATCTGACTTGTCAACAACAATTCGAAAGGCCTGCTCCCCTGGTTCAGCCACTGAAGCAGTTCCCTCGAGCATGCAAATGCGGGCAGACATGCATGATCCAGTTGTGAGCAGTAGTATGCCAACCCAACATTTGCAGGATGAGGGCATGCCTTCCCATGCTCAGCCTCAAGTGTGGCTTGGTAGACCAAATGAGGGCAACTGTGCTGTTTCAGATAACACGTTTAAGGAACAGGAGGATATGACAATTGAAAATGGATCAGTTAGCATCTCAAGTGCCTATTCTCAGGGGTGAGTTTCTTTGATGATTATATTAACTGATTTACCATTAAATATGTTTGAAAGCACCCATATTTAGTTAAATAGTGAAAACGTATTATGTATTTAACTTCCTACACATGTACATCTCTTCCTCTCTCTCTGTGTAAGCTTTTCTTACCCTTTGGAAATATGGCTGTAGCTCTTCTAAGAAGGTGGCGTGAGACTATATATATAGGCTCATTTAGGAACATTCTATCATGTTTATATCATTATATGTTTTATACTTGGGGTTAAACAATTATTTGCATAAGAAACTCTTCTAGTTATCTGCTGATTAATGGCCTTACCTGCCCAAGGCATGGGATTGTGTTCTCTAAACGAATCATAAGGCTTATTGACTGTAATGGGTACATGACAACTCAGAAACCCTTTTTTTTTGTTTCCATGTATGAAACTGGGCTTGTAAATTTGCAAATTTAGTCAAATACCTGTGGAAAAACCTGGGAAACAAATGTCTGAATTGGTGACAACCTCGGTGGTTGAGAGAAATTGTTGGTTTATTAGTATAACTTGATGCTTAGCACTTAGCAGTTCCAGTTAAAGTTGATGCTAATTGCCTAGGTGATTGGCAGTAGGTGTATGCTAAGAATCTTTGGGAATTGATTTTTTTTTTAAATGAAATATCCAATTGAGTCTTTTCAATGCTTCTTTGTGTCAAAAATTTTGTTAAGGGGTTTAGGAATGTTGCCGAATTTAAATCATTAGGGAGCCAAAGGTACTAATAATTGGGCACATGGAAATTTTAAGGGTTCCTTAGGCTTCTTGCTGCTGTTGACATTCCTGTCCGCCTGTATCATAAAAAAGTAAACGGTATAGCAGTTCTCTTTTGCGAAATTCTTTAGCATTTTGAAGCGTGATCTCAGGTATGTCACGGGACTGGATATAAATTATGCCATTGTTGATTGGCATTTTTGTGTTTACCAGAATCTCGAATACTCTTACCCAAGCACTGCGGTCTTCAGGTGTGGATTTGTCCCAGGCTAGTGTCTCAGTGCAAATTGATGTTGGGCGACGGAATACTGGGCTGACTGCCTGCACATCTAGCCTGAAGGTTGGTTTAGACTTTGGAATAGGTTCTTGAGAATTTCTCGATATATATATTTTTCTGCTTCTGTGACATACAATTTGTTGCTGCGTATCTAGATCATTCATAAACAAGACCAAAAAAAGAAAAAAGAAAAGCTGCCATATAGGCCTTTTTGGAGGAAGTTACATCTGAGAAATTCTGGCGATGATATATTTTATGAGGGAACAATTAACTAAATTTCTGAAAAGTGGTTAAAGGTGTTCAAAATAGTAGCTAATAGATTAACCAAATTGACTGAGCCACTCTTTGGTTAACTACTCACTAACTGGAAATATCTTCTCTGGAATTTATTTCAATTATAAAATTTCCCCATTTTTCTTTTTTTTTTTTGTGGTCGGTGTCAATATAGATCTTGTAGGGAAAGTATGCATTGTTTTTTATTGGTAAATCATCTTTATAATTTGAAATCTTGTTTGTCCAGGGTCATGAAAATCAATTTGTGAACAATCAAGTGATGGCATGTTCAGGAGTTGATTACTGCAGTGAGGATTCTGAACAAACTTTGAAGAAGCTCAGAACCGAAACGAATTAGTTTTCCCCCTTATTTCTGTTTTACCTATTGTTGTCTTCAGGTGAGAGAATGGTGGATTGGGTGGGTCGTTTCATTTTTGCCATTCTGGCTAGCTCCAGATAAGTTGTACATTTTGACGATCCTGCTTTGGAAACAATTGACATTCTGGAATAAGATGTACATGTGCGTCTTCTTCTTCTTGTTTTTATGTTTGTTTTTTCTCTTTTATGGCTAAAATGTTGCTTCATATTTCTGATAAAAGCCTCTGTGCATACAAAGGAGTAGCTGATATTCTGTGCCAACACCTATTAATGAAGAACTTACTTCCCCTTTTGGATAGGATCATAATACTTGCACACTTGGGGATTGTAATACTCACTCTTTTAATTTACAGAATTGTCGCCGTTTCTTCAACTATAGGATATTGTTTGGATCTTACACTTCTCTATATGAGCTTTATTGATTGTTCATACCTTTTGTGTAATGATTGAGATTTTTTGCTGTTAGAGATCTCTAACTTCTATAATTTTAGGTAATTTTAAAGAACAATGAGTGTTCCTTGTGGTGAAATTTATTTCTTTTCACTGATTTCTAAACACTCTTAAAACATACACACACTATCATTTTGAAAAAAAAAAAAAAAATTGAGTACCCACCATTTAGGGGGAGATTTATATTGCGTGGTGCAATTCATTTAAAACTCACATAATTTATATATCAAATATTCAAAGTCTTTGATTAACTGTATAGATAGATATCATAAAATCAATGATAGGTTGTGGGTGTTTAATGTGTGAATTATATGATCGTTTTGAGTGTGAAAATAAACCTATTGATTTATTTTTCTCACATATATTTCAGTACTATTAAAACATATATACACTCTCATTTATGTGGAAAGGACATTTGAATTTGCATTATTATTTTTACAATTTTATTTTATTTAATTTTTATAATATATTATTAAATTCATTAAATTTCATAAGTTACTAAATGAAACCTAATAGATTAATAAATTATAACATTCAATTGTAAAAGTTAAATAACAATGATATTGTAAAAATATCTTTTTTATTATGCTTATGTACATAAACATCTATTTTTTAAAATATATACAAATCTACTTGAAAAAGTTAAAAAAAAAAAAACCTCTCTTAAGATATTTACACCAATCTGCTTGAATTTTATCTTGGTATAATTTTTTGTAAACCTTCCCGTTTGAAGAATTTTTTATTGCTATCAAAGTTTGGTGTTTCTTATTATAGAACAAAAAAGGCTCCTTTGATATATTTTTCTTTCATATAGACAGAACTTATCTATATTTGAATACGATAAATCTTTGACGACTTGTCACTCTATATTTAATATAGATTTGTAAATTACAAGAGAATTTGTATAGTTGTTTGTGATGCCAGACAGTGTCTTTAAAGAAAGTGTTATCCTACAGGGTCATTTGAAATAAGTCTGTTAACTAATAAAATTTGACATAGTTAGTAGATAATTAAAATTTTTAAGTATATTATTTTAAATTTTATTTAAATTATGTGTATAAAAGAATTTTATTTAAAAATTATATTTATTAATAATTTTTTTATTTTAAAAAATTAATCTCTAATTATTTGATTGAAAAATATTATAAATTTCATCCAAAAGAAAGAAATAAGTCTGCTAAGGTCAAAAGAATTAGCAAACATCCTGGCTAACTGGTTTAATGACCGCAGATCCTAATGCCTCTATTATATTTCTTCAGGTTCAAAATATTTATGATTTAATGTTGGTGAATAAGAATTAAAAAAGTTATTAAATAATTTTAAATATTTTTTATTTTTTTATAAAATTTAAAGTAAAAATAAAAATAGATTGAATAAACATTTAATAAAATAATGATTATAATAAAAGTAAAATTTTTAAAAATAATTAATATTATTTTAATTAAAAAAAATAATAATTAAAAGAGACTTACAATAAATTTAAAACGACAATTGTTTTAACACCAAAAAGTAGTAATCTTTTAAAAACACCTAAGATCTGTTGCTGCTACCTGAGAAGATTATCCATAGTTTGGCAAAGCTGAACGCAGGTTCTTGGGTGGTGGCTTCTTGGTGATACATTTCTCGGGATTATATAAGCCTTCTTGGATCATTCGCTCGCTCATGTAAGTCTTTCCTCCAAATTACACACTTTTTTCTTTTCTTTTTTGGGACCTATGATTAATGGATTCAAGAAAAATATTACTCCTTAATTTGATCAAGGAAATTTTGATTATGAATAGGTTCAGAATTAGTGTAAATAATCTGAACTGTTTAGGAAAAAATTGTGTAAGTTTTAGCTTAATTACTGGTGATTTACAGACCATAATAGAATTTGATGTGAGTCACAAACCGCCTATTTTCCTATTTCCATGGGGGTCCGTGCATAGCTATGAATAATGTATTATTAAATTTATAATCAATGGTATTTTCACCTTTTTTTTATCTTTACAAATGGTTAACATTTTATGAGTGAATTTTTTTAATTTTTAAAAGAGTTTTATTTTTTTTATACTTTTTAAGTAAGTGTTTTTCTTTTAGGAGATAATAATTGTTTAACTGAAAACTCTTCTTAGTAATAACAATTTCAATTTTAAACTTATATTAAAAAATTGTTTTAAACTTTTTTAGAATGTGATTAATTTTTATTATACTAACATTTTATTAATTTATGTGTAAATTTTTAAAATAATAATTTAAAGATCTTATAAATTTAATAATTTAAATAATAATTATAAAAATTAAATAAAAATAAGATTATAAGAATAGTAAAATTATAAATTTATTAAATTTTATAAATTAAATTATAAAACTAAAATACGTAAATCTTTTACACGGACCCTTTCAGAGTCAACTTTTTCTCTTTTATTACAATCTAAGTAACCTATTGATTGAGGATCCAATTTTTTTAAGTTGTACGGTGACAATGAAAAACTGCACTTGCAGAATTAAAAACACCTGATGACAAAGAGGTTAATGCTGTCTTGGGAGGGTGCCCCACCAAACTGACTCCCAGTGGCATGCAAAATCAACAACCCCAAGCGCTTAAGGAGGAAGAGAACGAAAGAAGGAACATAACCCCCACGCGCATATGCATGCTGAGTAACGATATATTTATATATAAATTTTGTATATTAATTATATAAATAATCATATCCTCTTTTTATCATTTTTCTCTCATAAAACTTTTTAATCTGCAGCTCCTCGCGTACAGCAAACATTTCCATGCATATTTAGGCACTTCTCCCCCATAGATATATAATATTTAGTCATTTTTAGGCCTGCCCTCTGAGATAACATTGTTATGAAATAAAGTATAGTTATTATGCTAAAGCCCTTAGGTTTATTGGCACCTAATGTCGCTAGAACTTATCACAGTGCAAGTTCAAATTCCCTCTTTCCCATTTCTCATTTCACACTATGAAATTATGTATCACAAAAAAAAAAAAAAAGTATAGCTATTATTCTTATAATAGTGAATTTATGCTATTCATGGCTCAAGTCACTCAACTACCCACTTTCTTTCATGAAAAATGCTTATCTCATTAAAATGCATTTATAAAATATTTTGTAAAATTTAAATAAATTATTAAGTTTATTAGATTCTATATTTAATCTATAAAATTTAATGATAAAAATTATTTTAAATAATATTCTTATTAAATTTAACTTATGAAAATAAAATTATCATTCTTTTATTCTTCCCCTTTAATCTTAGTTTGGTTCCCAAATACAATCACCTAAAAATTTCATCTGTATTATTATGCAATTAAAATATCAACTTAAATGTTCATTGAGATTGACAATGGAAGAGTGATCATCATTTTACTCCTAAAGCTTTGATGCTTGCAAGGCACAAATGTGTGGAATTTATAGTTAAGAGCTATATTAAAACATTATATATACTCTATTTTTCTCTCTTCTTTACAATGTGGAAATTTGACATCACTTGCTAGAGCTCTTTACAAGAAATTGTCTGTTTGTGACATAAAATTTAAATAATGATACATACACATAATAATTTTGCACACACTCACCTCTCTTTTTTCTCTATTTTTTTTTCTAAATGTACACTCCACGTGTACACCCAAAACTTACATCAAACTTTTCCTTAAAATTTTGAGTGTAAGCTAACTTATCTTCATGATGCTAGTAAAGAGTAACAAGGGAGGCAGGTACAGAGCCTTAAAGTCAATTCAGAACCAATTTCATGTACAGAATCATGGGTCTTCCCATATGTAACCTCTCTCTCTCTCTCTCTATATATATATATATATTTATCAATTGCATTTGCTTTCTGATTGAGAAAATTGATTAAATCACAAGCGCAACCGTTCAACAAAGATTATATGCTTCTCAATGGTTCGTCTAGCAATTGCAAACATTCCTCAGGATTGGCATAAAAATAGTCTTCCTCTTTTGGTCTGTCTGGGATGACAACTCTTCTTGTGGGGCTTCCCATGCGATTAGAATGAGCTTCCTTCACAGCAGCAGAAAACTCATCCCAGCTCAGTGACCCGTTTGTGCATTGATCTATTAAGGGCACCAGAAACCTTCTATCCAGAATTATAGTCTGCTTGAATCCTAGGAATCTGAATAGCAAGGATTATGATCTCAGACAAACATATATACCTCAGCGTATGTAGATTAAAGTAAATATGACAATTTTGGCAGCGCAGTTATACCTGCGATGGCCTTCCACTACTTTAGCCATGTTCCCATCATACGTTGGAACAAATATATCACTCTCAAGGGAGACAAGATAATCCAGTGCAGCCATTTGTGATGAGTGGTTTTTGAAGTACTTCAAATCTGAAGACTCTAGCAGAGTTTCCTTCCTTACCTGTTGCATTTAGAGCAAATTTTAGTGAAAAATCTACATATAGATTTATAACTATTCTTGTTTATACTCACCAGATTAGGAAATGCTGCCAGTAAACTTGCCATCCTTCTCTCCCCACCATATATTTCTCCAGCAGCAATGTAAATTTGTATATTGCGATCTATGCCTAATGCTGTCAATATTAGTCCAGTTTCCTCAGGTGTTAAAGGGCATAAACCATCATGCCTCTTTAGCTCAGAATTAATGACTTTTTCCTTCCACCAGGGATAAGCATATCTGAGAAATATAATTTACCATAATTACATTCAAAGGATAACTAGTGAAACAATATAGTTGTATTATTTAAAGGAGAATATGAACTTTAGATGACCTCATTCTTGTGAGCTCTTCCACCTCTCTGCTGTCACAACCATGAGTGCAGCCAGAAAAGGCCAACATGTCCATCTCATATCTAAGATGAAGTACAAGGAAAGATCCCCTTTCTCTCAAAATCCTGACTAACTTTCTACCAAGTTCCTCTATCTGGGAAGTAAACCTCAAAGCATTAAAATTTACTCGGCATCTCAGCTTTTGAATCCTGAGAGGTAGTCCATTATTCGCCAATCTAGCATCAGTTTTATTTAGGTGCACTACCTTGTGTTTTAGCAACAGAGGAAGGATCTGTGACAAATATTTAAGGGTATAAGTTATGTGCAAATCAGACATAAACTTGAAAGTGGATGATTATATATGCACAGTAAAAACCTGATTTTCATAGTACGAGATATTAGACCAGCTGATGGGAGGCAAGGAGTAGGACAGTCCTAATTCAACTCTTCTCTTAAGCCCAGGTGGTAAATGCTTTAATATCCGAACCTCATCTCTCAAAGATGTAATGAACCGATCTACATCAAATATGTCTTTGAACTCACTGCCATATCAATGGAACAGAAATGAGGAGAGTCCAATTAAGAAATCAGGTTAATTCTAAAGCAGATACATCACAAGATAAAATTATTATAGCAATAGTAATTTGCAAAACCTTTGATCAGCCCAGAAAGAAGTTTTATCCAGCTCTGGGACTATGAGAGTGACATTTAAATGTCTTGCAATAGCCACCATGTCACATATCTGCAGAAGAAAATCAAGGGGTGAAAAATAAAGACGTACAAGAAACAATTAGTCTCTTACAGAGAATAATAGTGATAGTGATGCTGATAGACGTGAATGAGTATGGCACTTTACTGCTGCTCGCATTTGGTTGAGCCCTCCATTGCATGAAACCATAAGATAACCATTATTCTTATAAATCCCTGAAGCAGGCAGGAGAGCCAGACATTAGGCTTCTTCAGATTTCAGTAAAGATAAGAGATTTAAGAAGAGGAGCCCTCAGAGGCGGGGTAATATTCAATGAGAAAAATTAAAAATGCCTAGGACGCAGCTAAAAATCATAAGGCTGCTAAATTGGAAATTTCTATTTCAAAAGGATGCAAGTTGGACCCAGTTCCATGTAATTTTGAACTAACAGAGTAGGCTATATGGGTTTTATATTTTAGGGAAAGAAAACTGGGGAGCGGGCCTGCAAGAGAAACTTCAACCTGCAACAGACTAGACAGTTCTACGAGCAAAATGCTTACTGGGAAACAATTGAAAAGAAATCCACCCAGTACAGAAGAAGAGTACAAAGATAAAAAAAATTGCGGAAAGCCAAAAACTTACTTTTGGGAGGAAGCACAACCTTGGGTGGAACAGAAGACTTTTCTACGCGAGACACATTTGGGTGACTGAAACAATAAGGCATTCCCTTCAAAAATCTTGGCCCCCATAATTCTCCCAGAGCCAGCAGCTGAACAACACAAGTCCAAAGTATCACAGTGGTAATGGTTCGAGCCATCCACACCTTGATTCGAGGCCTTATAACCAATCTCTTGGAGTCGTCAACTTTGCGAGCACCCAAAATCTTGAGTGCCATCTCCATCTCCTCCCTTTCACTGTGGTCACCCTTTCCATCAGGTTCCTTTGCAAATCGTAACACCATTGCTTTTTGTTTCAGTTCAGCTCGCGCCCCCTTAATGGCGTGAGCTTAACTCTTCAAAGGCTATTAAAAGTCTTGAACTTAGTGATGCTTATTAAATGCCCAAAATTAAGACTGCTACTGCCACGTGAACTTCGGATCTTCCAGGCTAATTAAATGCTAATAAAACGAAACCCATTCACCCCATAATTGTTCTGAATCCAAAAAAGATGTTTTCATTCCACCAGACAAGGCGTTGCTCGGGAATGAACTGATCCACATTCAGGTACCTTGAAATTCTAACATTTCATTTTCATAATCTGAAGCACTTGAATATTGGCAATGTCGCTTTTATATGTTCCTAACTATATCCAGGCCGCTCCTTGTCTTGTGAATTCAGAGAGCTGCATTAAATCTTGAAAGCTTCGAAGACCCAAGAAGAAAATGAAGCAGTATCAATTGAAATTTGTTGACAGCATTGCACATAGCAGAAAGTGAAAAGAATGAGGCAAAAGGGAAAATTTTTCCAGAGCTTAATGTTGATGAACTCTTTCACAACAGTAATGGTTAGAATACAGAATTCGAATGTGAGTTGTGGATGATAAGGAGTAAATTCAAAAGCGAAAAGAAACTTTCCCGGTGAAAATTTCAGACAGAGCTCCGGCGGTCGTCGCCGGAGAACGGAATCGAAAACAACAGGAAGGGTGAGGGTGGGAATGGGAGAAGGTGGTGGTATAAGAGAACAAAAACCAAAAGCCTCCAATTAAGGCGCTACAGGTGCATTTACGGGGAAGAGGCGTCAAAAGATGACGTGGACCTTTTGTTAACTGTAACAACCGCACATTCCAGTTTCCACTGTTTATTTACTGTTTTTAAGAGTAAATTATTTTAACTCAATGTTTTTTATTTCTATTATATAAACTTTTCTTCCATTTCAAAAATTACATTAATTACGTCTTATTTTTTAAAAACTTTCATAAATGACCTCATGCAATTTATTTTTTATTTTTATATGATTAATATATTTTTACTTTAAATTAATAAAATAAGTCTTTTAAATTAAATAAAAAATATTTTATTATTTATAAATAATTAATTTACATATTTAAACTTTTTATCAATATTTTTATACCATAATTTTAATTTTATGACTTTTTAGACAACATTCACCAATATCTTTATATTAGAGTTACAAATATTATAATTCAAATAAAAAATGAGTTATTTCAAGAATAATTATAAATATTTTAAAAGTTTATGTAGATTTTTAAAATTAAAGAAAATGTTGTATAATAATAATAAAATATGAATTATATAAGAATAATTTATTCTTATTTTTTTATTACCATCTTAGGATTTTTTTTTTCAAAAAAGATATTTTCAACCGAAAAAAGATCGACTTATTTAACCATAATAAACTGCACTCTGTGGCTGTGCTATGGTCATGAGGTTTGGCTATACAATGAAATCCAACCTCATTGATCATATTTACAAAGAATTAAATAAAAAACTATTAAGTATTGATTTTATTTATTTTTCAAAATTTAAAATATTTTCTATAAATTATATTTATAAAATTCAAAATAATTATTTAATTTTTATTAAGTCTATTTTTAATAGTCATCCTTAAGTTTATACTATTTTTACTTTAGTTTGGAATATATTTACTCAACACATTCAAGATGTAATTCCAAAATATATGTTTTTTGTGAATGATATAACTCTAATAAAGGAGTTAAGAAAGGATTTTAATTCTAAACTAGAGGCATAAAAGAAAGCCTTAGGATCAAAGGGTTTTCATTTGAGTATGAGTAAGATAAAGTATAAAAAGTTCAACAAGAGGTAAAGTAGTAATGATTTAGAAGTAAAAATTTGAAAGCATATTATACTATAAGTGTCAAAGTTTCAATATCTTAAATTGATTAAGAAATTGATAATATATTATATTCAAGATTCAAGGTGAGTGATGGAAATGAAGAAATGTTTCAAGAGTCATTTACAATCGTAAAATATATAACAAGTTTAAAGAAAAATTTTATCAAATTGTTATGTAAAATTAACTATACTCTAAAAAGGTGAGTGTTAAGCTTTGAAAGACTAACAAGAATAAAAAATGAGAATAACAGAGATAGAAATGTTGAGATTGATGAGTAGACATAAAAGAAATAAAAGAAAGGAGAATATTTGGAATAATTGTAGTAGGAAAAAAGTTGGTATTGCACCTATTGAGAAAAAAGTGATAAAAATTCAGGTACAGTGATCTGAATATGTCTAAAGAAGACTGCTAGACACTTCAATAAAAAGTCAATCAAATGATTTTCAGTCTAATAAGGAAAGATAGATTAAGATAAATAAAGACACTTAGAGATATTATTAAAAGATATATTTAAATAAAGGTTAAAATACATATAACTCTTGTGAACTAAAGATTAATTTTAAAAAATTCTCTTAAATTTTAAAATTTTATATAAAACTCTCTTCAACTAACTAAAATGTGCAAAAAGCTCTCCTCCGATAATTTTTTTGTTAAATTATAGATGGAATCCTAAATTACAATTACAAAAAGACCAAAATAACCTCAAAAATTTGAACCTCCTTTCCCTTATTTGAAATTGTGCCGCCATGTAGATGAAGAAGGTTGCTTGTGTCATCCTCTTCACTGCGACCTCCATTAGTGTCGTCATGGTTCATGGCCACCATGCCTAAGCACCAACTAAAGTTAGCAATAGTTCTATGCCTCTGTCTTATGAATTTTGAGTTTTTTGCGAGATTTGGTTTGAACAAGTCAAGTGGCTCCAGTTTGATGAACTCCGTACACGAGTTTTTTTTTTTTTTTTTGGAATGGGCAGATATGGTTGATGAGGGTGGGTGAGAAATAGAATAACCAATGGCACTAGATTTTCTGCACAAGGTCTCATCATCACAGTCACAGCAAAAAAGGAAGAAGCATATGAAAATAGTCGGCAAGGTTGACAAATGACAACTAGCTGCTTCTGCCAGTGCCTGTTTTACACTCCTGCATATTGGCTTTAAAAATTTGAAAGTATAGTGAAATCAATATTTGCTTGCTTTACTTAAAGTTATTCCTTTAGTGCATTTGAACCAATACGCCACACTCCTATTTGATTGAGGAGCTCAAGTCACTATATAGAAGAAAAATGAGTTTTAGGGACAGGGAAGGTATCTCAAGAAACCATTGTTGCACA